>OX596290.1:1332322-2022322 GCA_951394225.1 Harpalus rufipes | reverse complement strand
TTGTGTTCAAAGAAAAATATTAAATATGTATTGAATAAAAATATATACTATTAGTTGTAATAAGCAACAATATAGAGCTCGGACACTGCTGTCCCGGTGCCCTAAGAACAACGCCATCTTTTCCATCATAGTTTTCCTTAATGCTAATTAAAAATCAAAAATGGGAATCAGTTTGCTGTCTTACCATTGTCTTATATTGAGGTATAAACAACATTTATTTTGTGCCTAAGGTTTTTTTGTAAATTGTGTTTGAGAATGTCAGATAATTTTAAAGCATTAAGTAGTAACGTAAAAAATCACTACTTAGATAAAATTAAATTAATAAACAACATTGATCTATATGATTGCAGCGAAAATGATTTTTCTAGGAATACTTTTGATTTTCATGTAATGCGGATTAATCTTTTATTTCATGATTTAATTCGAACACATAACGATATTATAAATATTTTGTAATTTTTATTTATTTCCCTAAGAATACGATATTAATAATATTTCATATGAAATTATTGTTTTCGTAGCAATACCGTATTAAATACCTACTAAATATATACATTTGACATTTTCAATAAAACGTTTTCAAATCCACGCTTTAAACGTTATGTACCGAAATGCACTGCTCCATAGTGCGTAATTATTTATTCAAAATATATGAAACTCGAGACTTTTTTGTCTATATAAAATTGAATTAAAATTTCCAAAATAAAACGCGTGATTTATAAGATTTTTGAGAAATTTTCGTTAACAATATTTAATTTGAAATGTTTTTACAATATGTGTGAATCATACATTACAGCCTGGAATACAGCATTTATGTTGTCCACGCATAGTTGTGCCACACACACACACACACACACACACACATATATATATATATATATATATATATATATATATATATATATATATATATATATATATATATTAAATATTAAGAAGTCACCCACTAAGATCACACTAAAGTCCCAGAAAAATACAAAACAAACGACAAGCACTACAGACCACATACTAACACAAATAACAAACAAAATGGCTGTACTGTCACTATGACATATGAAACGTCTATACAAATGTTTTCAAGGACATTTAAAACAGCGTCCAATATTACCGATATTAGTACGACTGCCGGCCGATATTATTAGTTCCATTATTGTCTGCTAGGGGAAAAAGCGCCAAACTTGAAAGATATAGCAAAAGAGGACAAAAATATACTTTGCCAAAACATTTTATTTTATTGTTTTTTATTAATTTTAAACAATTCATTATTAAAATAATACATCAAGAATATGTAGAATTTTTTTTATAACAATTATTTGTAGTAAGGACCTTCTTTTATTCTGTTTTTCATATATATTCATAATTAAAATAATATACACTTCTGTTAAATTTAAATCTATATCTGACTATTTAAACAGAGTATAGCGGTCGAATATAAAAATAATTATCTATTATATATTGTTATTTTAATATAAAATTTAATATACGAACGTAGAAAATTCAATTAAACGTCAATATTTAAATAATTACGTATAAAAGTTAGGAAGATTTTTCCTTCGATATGTATTATAATAATATATAAACCTTAAACAATAAATAAATAAATTAAAAGGAAATAAAAATACATATATAATATCATTTTGTTTGGTGATAAAAAAATGATTCTACTAATTAATAACTTTTATTGATCTCCATATAATAATTTTAAATTTCTAGTTGTACTACACATGCATATTTTGCATTGAAAACAAAGATAAACACAATTTATAATCCAATAGGATTTCTAATAACAATTCGTATGAGGCCTGCTTCTTAATAATATCAAATGCTTGGTTTCGTTTTGAAAGTGGAACAACATTTTAATAATCCTTTCTGTACAGTTATACTTTCAACTCGAATATGCTTCCGTTTGTTTTGCTGGTCAACTGTGTATTTTTAGAATAAAATAAAAAGATCTTCTTCACTGGCTTTCATTCATAGCAATAATAACCAACATTTCTAGATATGACAAAATCACATCTATTTTTAATGATTAATTTATATATTAATGAGTGGTAGTTTTGATTGCGATTTTATTTACTATTTATAACACAAAGATTTTTTGTCATATCAAATTATTCTACCAGTAATTCTAATTAGTTCACACTACAAATATATCTCATAATATAATATGGTATGAATTCTCCTACTCATACCTTCAATTGTATAGTTTTAAATCATTTCATTTGTGTGTTATGCAAGTATTCTGTCCTTTTATATTTATGGACGTGTATTTTAAAAAAATCATTTAAACGAAATAAACTCTTCTTTTTGTTTATGAGGTTATTACTTATAGTTAACAAAAATATGAAACACATATTGTTGCCCTGACAACTGAAGTTATTTCAATAAATATTTTAAAAAAGGCGGTAAACGTGATTATTTGACTTTTTCAATGAAAACCATGTTTAAGTACCCAAGTAACACTGACCGACGGTCGACCAAAAAGTGACGTCGATTTCAGGTTGAATTTAGGTCATATACTGCCGTCTAATCAGACGTCTATACGACGACATTGTGACGTTGATTTTTGGTCTGAAATAGGTCTATTTAGACGTCTAATCAGACGTCTATACGACGGCACTGTGACGTTGATTTTTGGTCTGAAATAGGACTATTTAGACGTCAGATTTGTGGTCCATATGACGACTTTATATGGTCATAATTAGGTCTATTTAAACCTTTTTTACACGTCTAATTTGACGTCTTTATGACGATTATTTTTACTTTATTTTTAATATTATTAAAAATTTATATTTTAAATTTATTTAATTTGGGAATTAATAACACACGAAGGGATTTATTATTTTTATTTATATATCAATTCATTATGCAAAAATATATAACAATATATTATTTATTATAATGATTTTTAAAATTAGAATAAATGTAATATAAAACTTAATTTATATTTACATATGTATATGTATAATATAAATATTTTTATTTATTTATTGTCATTACCAAAATCTACGAATAGAAGCAGATTGGCACATCCAAATATGGGTATGCCGTGGTGATATTTATATTTTATTTATTTAAAACATATTACATGTTTACATAATTATTAATGCGAAACGGAAACAATTTATATCTGTTATATTTTTTGGTATAAAAATCATGGACATATTAATTTTCAACAATTTAAACAAAACCTAGTAGTGCTTTAAAAAAACATTTTAAGAAATGTTGCTAATACAAAAGCAAATGTATAAATAAAGTGAAATATATAATATAAAAACAAAGATTTATCTATATAGTTTTACGGTTTTACCTGAGCATTTCCTATAGCTCCAAAAATCCCACTTTCCTAAGTTTTCCAAGAATCTTTACATCTTCCCTTTCAAGCTATTCTAGAACGATTGGATTTAAGTAAACCATCGACAAAGAGACATCATAGTGATTTTTTTTAATACATATTTCGATTCTGGTGATCTTGACCAAGTTGCGTTTTTTTTTTTTAATGGAAACTTAATTTCTAATTTCTCTTTTATATAGTTTGGCATTTGCTGTAATAGAATTTGTTGGTACAAATTCTATTCAAACTGCCGAAATGTTGGCTGCGTAATAAAAATAAAATTTATTGCGCTTGGCCCGAAAATTTTAAATGTAAAAAAAAAAATTGGTTCGGGCAATTAACAATTATTCCCAGCAGGCCAATTCTGAATATAAATTATACGAGGTGGAGATTTTGGAATAATTTGATAAGTCGAAAGAATTATATTTTCATTTTTGTATTTACAACTCTTTTCTAAAATTAAAAGAAATTACAGCAAAATAAAAATAAATCAAATAAAAATTGACATATGCTCAGACTACTGTATATATATGAACGCACCCTCCGCCTTTTTTGTTTTGTCATGTCCAGCGTCCAACCAGAGATAATTACGTGTTGTATAAACATCTCTGTGTCCAGCATTTCAATTACCACGGTAGAATACTGAAAACAACATTTCTTAATGCGAACATTGAAAATTTAGTATATTGTAAGTAGATAAAATTGTGCTTATTATATATATATATATATATATATATATATATATATATATATATATATATATATATATATATAAAATTTAAATACATACCTGCATATTTACTAGCTGAAAACTATATTAAGTTCCTTTCCATATAGCTATGTATTGTTCTATTTACAATTATCTTTTTAAAACGTTACTATTATTAATTTGAAAAGATTATTTTTTGACAGTGCCATTTATCTGTCAGTTACATACATTTGAACTGAATTGTGCAACAATGGAATTGTGTTTAAAGCATAGGCTCCGGGATATCATTTTTATATTATTTTATAAATTTATCCATAAAATATGTAGAAAAACTATTAATGCAAGCCTATAGAAAATTCAATAATCTATCATTTGTACAATAATCTAAATTGCGAAAAAATGACATTTGAACGTATTTTTGGAAGAAAAACTATTTTGAGCTTCAAGTAAAGTGCGATTTCCCAGTTATCCGATTTATACCAAAATTTAATGGCATTTTTCCACATTAGAATAGGGTCGAAATACAAGGTACAAGATACATACACACACACACGCACACACATACACACCCACAGATATCATTGTGAAAATGTTAAAATCGGATTCTATGGACCTTGAAACGTGGTCATTTATCAAAATCTCGATATGTGATTTTTAGCATAATCCCTATACCACCCTCGTCAAGGGAAGCGGGAGGTAAAAAATTGTCACCGTCAGTCAAGTCACTCAAAATTATTTGCGGTAACAATACATGGCTAGGATGCTGCCATCTACATTGAGCTTTGCCAACCTGCTCCCATCAAATATCATTTTATTCATATATTAATTTATAAAACATCCTATTGGGTAAAACTAAAAATAATAACATTGCCTTATTCAAATAACTACTTATGCGTTTTTCAAATCTCAAAAGGAAAATATATCGTCTTCCACAAATCTCAACTTTTGCAAATCTCTACCACTATGAAGTTGGCGCGGATTGATATATTCGTTTCTGGTTTGTTCACCACTGCTTTATTCCAGTATTGTTTAGTGATATTTGATTTTATAATTATACTTGAATTACACACAAATGAAAAAGTTAATATATTAGTTGTTACAATTTAAAAAATAATCAATTGCATATTTTGTCCTCCCATTTTATCATTGGTCTTCTTATTTCTTTTACCGTCTACTATTTACTAAGCTATTCTTCTTCAAATATATTTTTCATCTCTCCTGATGACATGTTCAAACAAATGCAATCGTTTCTCTTGTATCTATCCGGAAACTTATCACCCGAGCCATTTCCCTTATCCTTTAATTACTTACCTGTCCTCCCGAACATCTATCTCAACCTCCTCATCTCTGCCACATTCATTTTCTTTTCATTGACACTTACATCTGTCAGTTACAATTTTCTTAATATTGTAGCTGTTTCCATGGTTATAGCATAACTGGCTGATTTATAATTTTTTTTATATATAATTTTTTAACTCTATATCCATTGAATATGAAATATAAAATGCAATCAATTCGTATAGATAAGAATATTCTATATTTATTGTATTTAACAGCGTATTTTCAAGAAACCGCGGTCACATATATACACACACACACACATACAGACATCACCGTAAAAATAGTAAAATCGTATTGTAAAGACACTAAAACGTACTTATTCATTGAAATCTCACCACCGATTTTTTTGACCAAAAACAATACCTTCCTTACCAAGAGGTGACGGAAGGAAAAAAACAATGATCAAAGCATACTTTTAAAATTGTGCGTCAATCGTACAAAAAACTTAATAGCCATTGTGGTTAGTAAGTGCTCTTCTACCGGTATCGGATTCATGCTCAACCGGTAGGGTGCACTGACTGACCTTAATACTTAAATAATTATAATAATGTTTGAATCCTGTAAATGAAAATATTTTCAGAATAAAAGACAGATGATTTAATAATATTTAATACAAGTAAAATGTAGACAAGGTAATAAAATACAAGTTTTATTATGTACTTAAAAGAAAATTTCCTGAAATACTTTCTACAGGATGTTCATTTTTATGTGGCTACCATTGCGATCTCGAGAACTATAAGAGATACAAAGTTGGTTAAATTAGCAAAGTATCTCGATTTTACATGAGTATTTCAATGATAAACTGAAAACAAATTCAACTAGTGGTTCTCAAAATATGGGTACCAACTTTTTTATTTTAAACAGAAACATATACTTTTTATTTGCTCATTCAATAGAGCTTTTTATTCTGAATCCAAAGATATACTACTTTCGTACCCATACGTAACAAAATTTTCGTAAAAAAAAATAATAAAGTTTTGAATTAATTCGATAATTTTATTATACAAGGTATGAAAATTGTATATCGTTGGATTCAGAATAAAGAGCTCTATTGAATAAGCAAATAAAAAGTATGTTCCTATTTAATCCATATTTTGAGAACCACTGGTTGAATTTTTTTTTCAGTTTATCTTTGATATACCCCATAGAGATTCTGTACTTATTTAACCAACTTAAAAAATGAACTCCCTGTATATTTATTTTAAACATTTTTTTATAATTCATACACAATACATATATGTAGTGTAAATAAAAATGGTCGAAATATAAAATGGTTTTGATTTATATTGAACATATAAATTTGGTAAAGTGAAAATGATTAGGCAGAAGACGCACGTCATCAAACTGAAAAAATCTTATAAAATGAAATATAACTTGTAGAAATTATTGGGTGTTTATTTATTTTTTAAAAAAAGAAGAAAAAATATACAAGTATTAAAGAAACGTATATATTAATGAATTTACAATTATTTCTAAGTCCATCCTTATTCCTTTTACGCAATATAAAATTATTTGACATAACACGGTCATTCTCAGTTGTGCCAACGTATGGTACGAATATAAATTAATACATACATACATACATACATAAAATCACGCGTGTCCCACTTAGTGGGTTCGCACAAACCCGATAACAATAAGAACAACATCAATCATACAACAAATCCTTACTCTTAACATATTAAAGTGACCGATTAATTATTTCCATTAATTATATATTCTGTAACGGAATAATTGTAAATATCATTAATATATAGATTACTTAATACTAGTACTTTTTGATCTTATTTTAAAAATAAATAACACCTAATAATTTCTAAAAGTTATTTTTCATTTTATAAAGTTTTTTCAGGTTGATTACGTTACGTGCGTCTTCTGCCTAATTATTTTTACTATAGTACATCCGAGTACACAGTATAAGTCACCCAATTAATAGTACACATACATAAAACTGAAGAAATGATACCAGCCGGTGCTAAAAATGTTTTATGTTTTTCCGTGAAAACAATTTTTTCTTTTATTTCATTGAAATTTTTTTACTCCACTGTGTTGTTTCATATGTACGACCAATATATATGTATGTAAAAAACATTTTTTTCACTCATTACACTGATAAATCTTTAAAGCCAGTGTGGCTTCATATGACAAGTTAAGGTAGTTGTCACTCGAATGTTCCTATTCAAAAACTTGTTCTATGTTCAAAATAAAAATTAAGCTAATGCAGTTGATATTTGCAATAACTTATATAATATACACAGATTGCATCAAAATAGTTAAAAGCTAAATATCAAACACTGTAACAGATGAATTTTCTTTATTTTTTCGTACAAGTATTTTTTTTAACTGTACAACTCGCACGAACACATACACAAGTGTCGTATTTCAATGTTGAAGAATAACTGTGGCATCGTCGCACCTAGACATTTATTGGTACATTCGGGTATAAAAGTAATAAGATATTTTAAGATATAATACTAATTCTAAACTACAAATGGAAACTGAAAAACAAATTAATATATTTCTTTCTTTAAATTACAAAAGTAGTATTATACTGTTTTCATGCTTTTCACGTAAAATACCAATTTAAAAAATATTTCTTTCGAATGTACGTCTGAAATTCCTTTAACCAAAGATTCGCTAATATCAAGCGGTTGTTAACTTAACTGATACTCCATCTGAAACGCTTGTACATGGTTGTCAAGTATAATTCTACCTACTTATCGTATCTTCAAATTATAATTTTCTAGAGGCAATAAAATTAAATCTGGGCGATAAATAATTTTCTAATTTTTACATAAAATCCGTTAATTAGTTTACTATAACATATAGTTTTTCGATTAAATGTCATTATGGATATAAAAGTTATAATTTAAAATGTTGTGTTTATTTTGCCATTTCCTATTATTCACGTGTTAAAAAGGCCAAATTTAAATGTAAATATCTCAGGTACTGCGTGGTCAATTGTTTTAAAACTTGGAGAGCAGGTAGATTATACTTCAGTTGAGATATACTTAAAATTACAATTAATTCTGGATATAGTGGTTTCACGATATAAATACATGAAGTATAGTTTTTGTGAAAACCATTTTTTCCATTCATTAGAATTAATAACCTTTAATGCCAGTGTGTTGTTTCATATATGTAATTAAGGTTGATTTATGTAAAAAAACATTTTTTATGTTCATTGCAATTGAAAATCTTTAACGCCAGTGTGTTATTTCATATGTTTTCTTGTCTAATTTTTGTAAAAGGCATTTTTTACACTCATTACATTGATAAACTTTAATACCTCTGTGTTGTTTAATATGTATAACTAAGGTTGATTTATGTAAAAACAATTTTATACATTCATTACATTGATAATCTTTAATGCCAGTGTTATTTTGTATAAATAGCTAAGTGTGATTTTTGTGCAAACGTTTTTACATTCATTACAATTAATAATCTTAAATGCCAGTGTGTTGTTTGATGTGTGTAACTAAGGATGATTTATGTAAAAACCATTTCTCACATTCATTACATTGATAATTTTTAATGCCAGTGTGTTTTTTCATATGTTTAACTAAGGTTGATTTTTGTGAAAAGCATTTTTTGCATTTATTACATTGATAATCTTTAATACCTTTGTGTTGTTTTATATGTGTAACTAAGTTCGATTTTTGTGTAAAGCATTTTTTGCATTCAGTGCATTGATAGTCTTTAACGCCAGTGTGTTTTTTCATATGTATGACTAAGCTATATTTATGTAAAAAACATTTTTTACATTCATTGCACTGAAAATCTTTTACTCCAGTATGTTGTTTCATATGTGACATTAAGTTTGATTTATCTGAAAACCATTTTTTACATTCATTACATTGATAATCTTTAACGCCAGTGTGTTGTTTCATATGTGTAACTAAGGTTGATTTATGTGTAAACCATTTTTTACATTCATTACATTGATAATCTTTAACGCCAGTGTGTATTTTCATATGTTTAACTAATGGGTCGATACTGCTCATATCTGTAAGGTCTGTAACGCTTCTCGTTACGCCTGTATGACGCTACGATCAAAACTGCGATTCTGATCACTTCTGTAGCTAACAGTTTTTCTGTAAACTCTTACAGATTCGTAAATATTTACAGGGACAGTTGAACTAGCCATAAGCTTACATACTTTGACCTTATTATAATGAATCAACAACAAAATTTATTATTTATTGGAATATTATTAGAAGAAGATGATAACAAGGAAGCAATTATTCAAATTAGTAAAAATTATGTAATTATTTTGTAATAATGTACATTTAAGGAATTATGTGAGGTTAGTTCGTAGAAATTTAAGGGATACGACAAATCTTTTTGAAGAGCCAGAAAATAATTAAAAAAAAAATGTTTAGACTAGATAAAATAAAACTGTAATCAATTTAATTGCAATTTTGCAACCACATTTACCTCAGTTGCGAAGCGACGCAATTGCAATACATTTGAAGGTATCCAATTATTAATTGTTTTTATTAGGGTGTCATTTTTCGAGACGACAAATTATGTATTGACAACGACAATTTTTGTATTTGAGCAACAAAATATGTAGTTTCACAGCAAAAAGTGTAAATGTGCAGCAATATATGTATTCTAGCGACAAAAAGTGTAAAAGAGCAGCTAATTCATCTGTTACTATCTACCAAACCTAACATACGCTGAGATTGTTAAAAGTAACTTATAAAACTCAGATAAATAGAGTCCCTAATTTATCGGTTCAAGTACATATTCTGAGGCGCATGAATTGCCGTTCCGAACCGCCGAACCCCTAATTTGCCGTCCCGATATATATTCCCCTTTTTATTATTATAGGTGCTCTCAACTTTTTAGGTACAGGATCATTTCAAAATTATGTTAGCTGCAATAATTGGATTACCAAAAGTCAGACTACTATGTCAAACTTTTATACACTCTTCTAAATTATAGCTTCTGGATCAATATTTCAAGTTTGTTATCTTACAATATAGGTTATGTTGTATTATACGTAAACGATAATCTTTACTAAAAAAAATACTTTAATATATATTTATATTGATAATCCTGACGGCATATTCAAATAAAAAATAATTGTTTGCTGTAATAGCAGAAAAATAATATTTGAATGACATACAAATGTTTGAAATGAAGTTAGCGCAAGAGCCTCTTACGAGATAACCTTGTAACTATAGTATCTGTAGCGCAGCTGTTTACAGACATACGAACAGAATTACCTTATTTGTAAATTCGTAAAGGGTAAACTTACAGATCAACTGTAAGCTACAAATTTATAAATTTACAAATTTATGGAAAGATGAACAGAATCGACCCATAAGTTTGATTTATCTGAAAACCATTTTTTACATTCATTACATTGATAATCTTTAACGCCAGTGTGTTGTTTCATATGTGCAACTAAGGTTGATTTATGTGTAAACCATTTTTTACATTCATTACATTGATAATCTTTAACGCCAGTGTGTATTTTCATGTGTGTAACTAAGTTTGCTTTTTGTGAAAAGCATTTTTTACATTCATTACATTGATAATCTTTAATACCTTTGTGTTGTTTTATATGTGTAACTAAGTTCGATTTTTGTGTAAAGCATTTTTTGCATTCAGTGCATTGATAGTCTTTAACGCCAGTGTGTTTTTTCATATGTATGACTAAGCTATATTTATGTAAAAAACATTTTTTACATTCATTGCACTGAAAATCTTTTACTCCAGTATGTTGTTTCATATGTGACATTAAGTTTGATTTATCTGAAAACCATTTTTTACATTCATTACATTGATAATCTTTAACGCCAGTGTGCCTTTTCATATGTTTAACTAAGTTTGATTTATCTAAAAACCATTTTTTACATTCATTACATTGATAATCTTTAACGCCAGTGTGTTGTTTCATATGTGTAACTAAGGTTGATTTTTGTGTAAACCATTTTTTGCACTTATTACACTGAAATTCTTTGTTGTTACCACTTGCACCACCAGTAACTGCAATATTTTTGTCAGAGTTAATTTCGCTATTATCAGAAACTACATCACGGTCATCAGAATTCTGATCACATTCATTGTCCATGTCAACACTGCTTTCTTCTTGAAAATTAGTATCTGTTTCAAGTGGGCTTTCCTCCTTCAATATTTCTTGTAATAAATCAAGTTCACGGCCAGAGGGATTTTCTGGGAGTGGGTCTTCTTTAATGGATATTTCGTCCATTAATGAATATTTTACTTCTAGCTTATCATTCTTATCTATCACTTCCTCTTTTGTACAAACTTCTTTGATTTTATTAATCTTTGTTTCAGATGTCGTACACTTCTCTGTTACGTCTGTGGTGTCCGGCGCCTCCTTGATCCACGCTTCTAGACGTAGAGTGTTCTCCACACAGTCCTTCTTAAATGTATTAAACAATTGAAGTTTCTGTTCGCAAATGGAACAGAAACGTAGCGGAAGCGTCAACTTGAAGATTGTCTGAAACATGATTTTTCCTTTTAAAAATATGCTCATTAAGAAGGTACATTTTCGATGTATCTGGTAATATTAACGATAGAACAAACCTGTTTCACATTCCGTAGTCAACTTTTCGAGAGAAAATTAGTAGTCGCCACAGGAATTTTCTATCGCCATTTGTTTTTGAGCTAAAGGTAAAAACTCGTTTTTGCTAATTTCGAAAATATCTTATTTAGTACAGTTTTTTACGTACAATAAAATGGCGTAATTAGATTTTTTTTTAAAACTTACTAATTCTCGAGATATACTACAAACTTATATTTTTTAAGTGGGAACCAATGTTGAAAATAGTCTCACCTTTTTGCTTATTTTATAAGCTTTTCATTTTTTTACATTCTATTGTTTTAAACATAAATAAAACATGAATTATTAATTTTTGCAGAAAATATTGAAAATGATTAAGAAACAAAAGAAAACTATTACAGATTACCTTTTTTATTTTTAATATTATTTTCTTCAGTTTTCTCATTTTTTCAATTTATAGACCTCAGAAAGCATATCAAACCACTTTTTTCGACTTATGTCACATCCAACTATAACGATGATAAAATACAGTTGTTTATTTTAAATGGGCCACTATTGCTATCTCGAGAACTATAAGAGCTAGAAAGACGGTTAAATGGACAAACAATTTCTATTGCACAAGACAAATTTAAGTAAAAGAAAAAAAAAATTCGATCAGTGGTTCTCAAAATACAGGAACTAACTTTCTTATTTTAAATGAGAACATGTATTTTTTATTTGCTCCTTCGTTACGGAATTTAATTCTGAATTCAGTGGTATAATATTTTTACATCCTTACATGACGATTTTTTTTTGAGAAAAATGTATGTAAATTTTAATTTGATTAAAATATGGCTATAATAAGAGTGCCATGAATGGAAAAAATGAATACGTATTATTTTTAACGTAGAATTTGAATGCCATGAAAGAAATACGTGAATATTTCGTCTGCATTAACATTTATGATTAATTAACAGAACAAAATATTCACTTCTTTCTGTCATGACATTCTAATTCTATGTAAAGAAATTAACACGTATTCATTTTTCTCATATATGGCACTCTTATTATAGCCATATTTAAACAAATTAATATAAAATTTTACATGCATTTTCTCCAAAAAAAATCGTTATGTAAGGATGTAAAAATATTATACCACTGAATTCAAGTTAAATTCCGCAACGAGGAAGCAAATAAAAAAATACTCTATCGAATGGGCCTAAAAATAGATGCCATCCCATTGAAAAAAATATAAATTTGTATTTTAACTTGAGAACCACTGTTAAAAATTCGATACTTTGTTTATTCAGTAATAGATTGCAACAGTTGAAACCTCTAGAAAAGATAAAGTAAGAAATTTATTAGAAATTAAAATGCTATAAGCAAATCGAGATAGCGTATGTCGTTGATAGTCCCTCACCCATAAATAATGTCAAGTGCAACAATATACCTATAGGGCATTTACACCTACGTCACAACAAGGCGGGTGAACACCTGATTCTGGATAACCAAGCTTCAGTTTCAGGGGGTTGAAAGCTGATGGGAATTATTGTGACAAAAGTTGTATGGACCAACCTCACTTCAGAAATTATATAAATTTCAAATAATTAAGAGTAAAATGTAGCATGAACATAATACGAATTTCCTGTTTCAGACTATGAGAACTGTTTATTGCGTAGTTCCTGGCTGCAGGAGCAACAATATACAACATTCAGGCGCTTGCTTTTCTCTCTTTACCAAGAGATGATGCACTTTTGAAGCAGTGGATAACGAACATGAATATGCCTCAATTCTTTGATAAATCAATTGGTTCTCGAGGTCATATTAAACTGTGTGCATTACACTTTGAAACTACGAAATTTCGAACCCCTCAGCGGAGGAAATTAAACTGTGGAGCTGTTCTTACATTATTACATGAGGATTATGGTAAGCAAGACATTCATTTAAATTATAAAGCCCATTTTGTATGATTTTTTCATAAAATATTTTATTTTATTTCAAATTACAACTTCATAACTTTATACAGGTTCAAGCATATGGACACTAACTCAAGGACAAATGGAAAATAATAATTTGGATTTCAGTTCAATTCATTAAGAAAATGTGTAAATTAAATACTTGTATTATTATTATTATTACTATTATTGTTGTTATTACAATCATTATAATAATCTAAAATATTGCAACTGTAGCAATTACAATTAATATTGTGTAAAATATTTAATTTACAAAATATTTAATTATTATTTGTAAAATGAAATAATAATGTAACCAATAAAGTATAAATTAATTTCATTTTGATTACCGGTAATAATTGTAATATTGAAATTATAATTTCTAATTTTCATATGGTTGAAGTAGCATGCTGGCCGCATCACAGCTTTTAACTTTGCCACTAGCGCTAGATGTCGCAATGATCGATAACCCTACTCTACCTTTTCAAATAACACACAGCTGTCACCTGTCACGTCTCTCTTTGGATTATTACATTATTGGTCGGTGCTTCAGTTTAACATTGTGTCTTATGCAAATGTATACATGCTACCACAGAATACAGAACTCTACTCTAGAGTTCTGTATTCTGTGATGCTACTTTAAAATGTAACTAGGCAAAATTAATGACAAGTGTATGAATTATTTACTAGTAAAACGAATCAGTCGTATTTGTAAATATATTTTGAAAAATATTAAATAGAAATATGTAGATAGTAGCATCAGGTTGCATTTGAGTTTTTATAAGTAATAATAATAATAATAATAATAATAATAATAATAATAATAATAATAATAATAATAATAATAATAATAATAATAATAATAATAGTTTATTTGCTAAAGGCTTTGCCTATACAAAAGATTGGTAACATTTTGTTTCATGACGTATACAAGAATTATTTAAATAAATATTGCACATATTCTTATTTCGATATTATTTGACATTTTTTGTGTATATATTTACATGTGCATAGCAAATGCACGTATTTTTGTAGCATTCATTACATAGTTATAAATGTCGTAAATTGAAACATTCTAGGAACAAGTACAGTACATCAGCCCAATCCTAATTAAATAAATACGAGATATAACATATGATACACCTTCAGAAATTATATATTTACATGTGCAAAATATTATTTAGCGAAATGAAATGACCACCACAAACGAGACACTGGATGTGAGCTGGGAATGTATGACATGACTTGGGTGACAATGATCCGATAAAACATGAATTATAAATGCGTAAATATGACCCAATTATATGTATAAATAAATATAAAAACATAATATTTCGTTTCAATTTTACCCCTAATAATACTGTTTGTTCTATCCACGTTTCGCAGACGCATAATATGTTCGAATTTAGTAAATATTTTATTTCTAAGTCATCTAGCAAATTGAAGCTTTTGTACCCCTGCATGTTCCAAAAGATAATTGACGTTGATTCATTAGCATTATGTGAGTTTATATTGTTTACTAGGTTTTCTGTTTTGTTTTTGTGTTGAAAAGACTTGAGAGAACAGGAACTGAATAAGAACGACACGCAAAACAGAAATGAGTGGAAGAAGAAAATAAGCGGCCCGTAACGAATGGGAAGAGCTAAGGAAGAAGAAGATGTCAGTGTCAAGTACAATTAGCATAGTTTATGAAATAATTTTACTGGAAATTTAGAATCTTTTGCAAGAAAATTTATGTATGGAATTTATACATAATACACAGGATTGACGGAAGGTATTGTGCTGGCCACATCAGATTTTTTTAATATCAATATGTATTTTTATTGGTATTTTTATTACAGATGAACTTATTAAGTTCATATGCCAATAATTTATCGTTGGAAGCCAAAGTACATTAATCAGATGATAAATTTAAATGGATAAATAATGTTAATGATTAACACAAGAATTATAAATACCTATCAAATGAAATCAATAATTAATTATCTAATTTTTAAACACTTGTGGCAAATACAGACACAAATATATATTTTTTCTCTTTCCCAGTTACTTCGTAACAAACAACGGCACAGAAAGGTGGCATACTAAGAAAATCATTCGAGTTTTGTGACTTTGTTATTTAAAAAATAATTTCTCATGTTTTTTATACAAATTATTAAAGAAAATTAAATACAGAGTGATCACGCAGAATGAACCGGCAATTATCTCCGTGATTAAGTAAGATAGCGATTATCTTCAAATAAGAAAATATACTATAGGCAATAAGATGTCGTGTCAAGAAGCGTTCTGCTACTTCCGGTTCCGGAGTATGTGATACCAACTTTGAAATTTCAAATAGAACAAACTATATTTTTTATATTTTTGAAAAGTACAAAGTTTACAAAGATAGTAAACAAGTAGGACGTTGTTTATTAAAAAGTAAAATGGCGGACGTTTGAAATATCTTACAAAATAAGTCAAGAAAGTGTGGAATTTTGTTTTATTGGATTTGTTGCCTAGGTTACGTCATGTAAATGAATTTATTTAAAAAAAATATCATCATCTGTGAACAAAAAACAATAAAATCTCACACACTTGATTTTTTTTCATTCAATATATTCATATTTCAAACGTCCGCCATTTTATTTTTTAATAATGCAACGTACTACTAATTTATTACCTACTATTGTAAAGCAAATTTTATGTACTTTTCAAAAATATAAAAAATATAGTATGTTCCATTTGAAATTTCAAAGTTGGTATCATATACTCCGGACGCTTCTTGATACGACATCTTATTGCCCATATTGTCTATAGCAAATTTGTTTATTTGAAGATAATCGCTATCTCGCTTAATAACAGAGATAATTACTGGTTCATTCTCGCGTGATCACCTGTATATTTAAACATAAGTACAATATATTCCTATCCGATTATATGCAAATTGTATTATATGCCATAAAAGTATACAGAAATATGTATAATTAGGTTAGTTTTAATTTAATAGCCTCGAACTAACTAAATAGCAATAGCCTCAAATATTTTTTACGGAAAACACTGCTCATACATTCATATTTACATACACCAATCATTTTTTCCATAAGAAAACAATAAGTGCTGTAAAAAGACAATAAAAGCTTACGGGACGATATTTCTTCATAAGACGCAATATAAACTGAAGGTTTGCTTGTCCAGAATCAGTTGTTAGCCGCCATGTTGAAACGTCACGTGAAAGTGCCCCATATCACTCGTATACGTGGAAAGTGTCCTCTTGCCCTTTCCATTGGAAGTTTTGTATTTAACATTTCTTGTACACACAGAAAATTCTAATTACACCTAATCTTTACATTTTCGTATTTTCTATAATTTTAAATTTATTCTATGAGTAAGTTTTATCCATTTTTTCTAAATGTTCGAGGTTTTTTCAATTCATTACCGGGATTGGCGGTATTTCTGAAGGGTTCATGTAATATACCTAAAATTTTAAATATATAATTAATTATACAATAAGATATATTAAGTATCGTTCCCAGAAAAAGCCTTCAGTACAAATTTTTGACACTGACATTCGTGACATTTATCTGTCAATTACAGACATTTTAATTTCTCAAGTAGTTAACATGGAGATGTTTGGGCTGTGAGCAAGCTGTGAGATTTACACACATGACACATATGGCATTTTTATTCTCTATCTCATTATCGTCGGATTTTCAGAGGTGGTATACTCTATCTCCGTCCAACCAAAGGCTAAAAATGAAATAGAAACGGTATGGTAACCGCGGTAACAAAAAATGTCATTTTCAAATATTTTAATTATTTGAATATTCATGTCATTCCTGTCATTCATGTGATTAAGGTTATTTTCACGTTAATAATTTGTATTTCATTGTGTGTTTATAGTTTTGTAAATTCGTGTTATTTTATATTAATTTGTTGTTATTTATTTTCAATTTTGTTCGTAGTTTAATTTCTTTTTTGTTTATATTTAGTATCTAAAGTGAGTTTATATTTAGTATTTAAAGTGTTTCATAATGGCAGCCTCTACTTCTGGTATGAATGTTACGCGGAAAAAGCGAATACTTAAAAGTGCAAGCCGGAAAATGGTACTTAATTTGTACAATTATTTTTGTCAATAAAAAGAGAATAATGCTCCATTATTACCAGTTAATGCAGTGATTGAGGTAAATATATTTTTGACAGACTTATTTATTTTTTAAATAATTACATTTCTTTCTTTAGAGAGTGGCTAATGCATTACAAATAGGAACAGCGACAGTAAAACGCATAGTTGGTCGGAATCGAAAGACGAACGAAGAACCTGTAAGCCCACAGAAAAGAAGACAAACAGAAAAATCTAGAAGGCAAAAAAGTTATGTGGACGACTTCGCCAAAGAAGCTATTAGAAGAATTATTTACGACATGTATACAAAAAGTAAGTTAATTTTAAATTTTATTAATTTTTATTAAAGTTCGCATATTATTAGGAGAACATTTAACTTTGGATACATTACTAGACAGAATTATACAACAAGAAGTATGTAAAATATCCAGGACTGCCCTTAGGTTTATAATGTTCCAGTTAGGATTTCAATACAGAAAAGATGATAACCGAAGAGGATTGTGCGAAACTGATTCTGTTATTGTTAAATGAATTAATTTTCTGCGACAATATATGGAAAATAAGAAACACGCTCAACTTCCTCTTGTATTCTTAGACGAAACTTGGATCTTTTCGAAAGGATCCGATAGACGCTCCTGGCAAGATGATACCCCACATACAGTGAAAAAGCTCACCACTCTAGGAAAAAGGTGTGTCTATTTTAAAGTGTTTAATATTAAAATTATAAATACCATGAGTATGATTTTTAGAATTTGTTATATGTATTTATTTTTGCATTATTTGTTATTTCTATTATTTGCAATAATTTATATTTTGCTTATTTTCCTAGATACATTGTATTAAGTGCTGGTGGTGGAAAAGGATTTATTCCTGACACTCATTTGGTTTTTGCTTCAAAATCCAACGTCGAAATGGACGCAGAAACATTTGAGCATTCTCTTTTGAAAAAATTAGATGAGCCCAGTTTAATAATTTTAGACATGCGCCATACCACTCACGAGTGAAGGAAAAAAATCCAAACAAAGCAAGCTATAAAAGAATTTTTGACGAAGCACAACGTTTCATTCTAGGAAACAGATTTAAAAACAGAATTATTATTTAAGGCAAAGAATGTGCCTTTGGAGAAAAAATACTTTGTGGACGAACTAATTAATTTAAACGGGCATCAGGTATTAAGATTGCCGACGTATCATTGTCATTTTAATGCAATAGAGATGGTTTGGTCGCAAGTTAAACGCTATTATGATGCGCACATTGGGCGGAACAGTGGAAAAGCTGAAGAAGTAATTACCATGTGGCATGAGGCTCTCAATAATGTAACTGTTCAAAATTGGAACAATTATGTTACACATGTTGACAGAATTATTGGCGAGCAATGGCAAGAAGAAATGCAACTCGACATCTCTGAAAATCAGCAATCGGTCGTAATTCATTTACAAGAATCGGATACAGAAGATGAAGATTTGTTATAATTGAAAAAAAATATTTGTCCATGTTCATTCTTTTCATTCATTTCTTTATCTATGATGTCTTTCAGTATTATTTCTTATTTTAGCACCCACCATTTTCAGTATTTATATTAACGACCAACCGATTGTATTAATAATTACATGGGAATGGATAGCCAATACAATTCAACAGAACTCCATGCTATCTGGGCGTTACTTACGCCGAGCATTACGTTAATAAACTCAGACACGCTTTAGAAGATCAGCTCTTACCCTGTTCTACTCATGCGCCGAGTATGCTGTTTTAGTATGAGAACGATAAACGGTTGAATTCTTTATTAACCTAAACTTGCCGAATAAATACTGGTTGCTTGAAACATACACCAGTCAACCAACTGTACCTGTTTAGAGAGCTAGTTCCACCAAAAATTATACGGTCGATGGCCAGTATGGAAGAGGACTCCAAACAGTTACATGATCCTCGGCTAATTACCTGGTCGAACTCGACTCAGATCATCCTCTCTGTTCATCCTCTACCAGAATCTAAGAATGCAACAAAACGCTTAAAATGGAATACAACGTTGAAGCCAGAAGATATAACAATAGGTATCCCCCTGATGAACAACTACCACCAGGAAATGACCAAAAATGGACCAATTAAAAAACTCTAATGCCCGGTTTTATAAACATAATTTAATCTCAGATTTCAAATCCGGGATTTTGTATATATACGATATCTGTGTACGAAGCAGATTGGCACACCCAGCAATGGGTAATATGCCGTGATGAAATATTTATTTATTTTATTTGTATATATACAAAACCTTGGATTATAATTATAAACCTGGATAAAAATTTAATTCGCTTTTATAAAACCTACAAACTCAAGTAGGAATGTGTGAAGTAAATATGTATAGAGATTGTATCAACCTAAAAGAAAAATGCACGAAAGAAGACCCGATTAAAGCAACACTAGCAGCTATAAATTATGCCCTTTTCAAGAAAAATACAATTTATCTAGGCCACTTCTCTCAGGATTTTACGGACGGATTTCCACAGGCGTGAAGGACGAATTTCTGGAGAAGGTGTGTCTTCGCCATCTTAGTTAATGAACCGCTTAGTAACTTATTGTATTATAAAATTGTCGATTTTATATCAGTATATTTTATTTTAATAACTTATTAATGTATATACGATTAATAATAATTGTTATTTAATTATCATATTCCTTATTATTATGTTCTTAATTATAATTCCCCACAATAAAAAAATAGGTAATCCCATTTTGTACCATTCGGTGTAAGGGTATTCCCAGGGTGCCGGGCGCACCGAGCTGCAGTGTGACGCGATATGATAATTTCTTTTTTGTTGCCGAATGTCTCCCATCCAATATATCATTACTTTGTTACTGTCTAGTCTGCTCGGAATTGCCGATCACAAAACTAACGTTTTAGCCACATTGCCGTACTGCTGACAAAAAATCCATGCTTTGTTCCGGTTTTTGTTCTAAATAAATCCAATCTTGTAAATTAACACTATTTTCGTAAAAAATATTTTTGTTGAGTTTTATTCAAGTTATATTATGCATATTGCTATTACAAAGACGCCGTTTCTAAAATTGCCAATTATTTGACAATAAAAGATTGTAGAGTGAAGACGAAAGATTTGTTGGTGACTGTACTTGTGCTTGGGGAGAGGGGAGTCGTCGATCCAGCTACCTGGCAGTAGGAATTCGGAATTGAAAGTGGATGGACATATGCGTCAGACTTATGTGTTTATTTGTATCAAAATAGTGTGTAGTAATCGTATCATATATAATAAATATACATGTTTATATGTTAAATTGGCTACCCAACGTGCGGCTAAGACTACCACTGTAAACACATATTTAAAATAGTGTAAAATTGTGCTGGAAACGAGACCATCTTTGTGTTATTTCTAACGGTGCGTGATCGGCAGAAATTGTGCAGGGATTCTGTAACGTGCACGAGTGGTGGGATTCCGCAAGTTTATACTGATTTTACGAACACTTTGAATTTTAAGTAAATATTTTGCAATTTTGTGTCGCGTACGTGGAAACCGCGAATTGTGAAATATAAATTGACTACCATACCAGGAACAATGCCGAAAGGAAAAGCTGGAAATTCTGCAGGTTCTGCTGAATCTGGGCAGAAAGGAAAAGCTGAAAGTCAAACAGATTCTGTTGAATCCGGAGGTGCAACGAATTTAATTACAACGTCAAATGAACAGTTCAGTAACCTTATTAAACAAATTGTTGAAACCTCGAGAGGTGTAAGTGAAGAAATCCGTTCTAATGCGAATTCATCTATTATTTCCGAAACCGGTAGTTTTGCAAAATGTACTACAAGGTTCAGTGGTGATGACAGTTCGGATGTTGAAGCTTTTATTGACGCTGTGACAATTTACAAGGACTGTACGTGTGTTTCCGATGAAAACGCTGTGAAAGGCTTACCAATGCTACTTGAAAAATTTGCTGCTACGTGGTGGCAAGGAGTTAAATCGACTATTGACGACTGGGATAGTGCAATTAAAGCACTAAGAGATAGTTTTTCCAAGAAGTTACCTCCACATCGAATATTCAGGGAGATCTTTCAACGAGAGCAAGGCGTTGGTGAAAACACTGAGATATTTGTTTGTCGACTTCGTGCATTAATCGCGCAATTACCGTACGCATTAGACGAGACTTTACAAATTGACATGATATATGGACTCCTGTCGCGTAAAATTCGTAAACGTCTACCGATAAGTGAAGTTAAAACCTTTCAAAAACTTTTAACGCGTGCTCGGGAAATCGAACAGTCAATGTTTGAAACGAAAGAAAATACTCGCGGTCAAGAGAAGAATTCAACCGAAGCAATGAATAAAAAAGTGCGATTAAAGTGTCATTATTGTAAGAATTTTGGACACGAGAAAGAAGGTTGTCCAAAACTACAAAGGAAACCCGAGGATAACAAAGTACGTGTTTCTGCAGATTCAAGTAAGAAGAGAGAAATTTCATGTTATGGTTGTGGCAAACCGAATGTAATTAGATCGAAATGCCCTAATTGTGTTAGTGCTAAAGTACAAGCTGTACAGAGCGCGCCTAACCACCAAAAGTCGAAACGGGGTGAAACAGAAGAAGAAGAAGATGATGATGAAGAAGAGGTAGATGCAAGTGTTTTAACATTTTGCCAAACGTCAGTAACCGAAAGTAAATGGAAGCCGTTACTACCCATACAAATCTTCAAGAATAAAGGTACGGGTTATGCGGATACAGGCGCACATGTTAGTATAGCGGGCGCTGCGTTATACAAAGTTTTGGTAGAAAACAATGCAACTTTTTCTAAAACAAAAATGAAAATTGCGTTTGCTGATGGAGTACACAGGGAAGAAGATATTCTGAAGACGAAAGTTGAAATATCTAATAAAATTGTTCCTGCTACGTTTGTGGTGATACCTCGGTTAACGAACAATAAAACTCTCTTAGGCACAGATTTTTTGAAAGAAGCAAATATTGTCCTGAATCTAGCAAACCAAACTTGGCATTTCCAAGACAAACCAGGTAAAAATTATCAATTTTTGGATGATAATCCGTTATTACACCGAATACAACTGGTAGAAAGACCAGATGTGCTTTTGAAAGACAATGAAGGAGATACTTTACAGCCTGTAGAGAGGACTCAGATGAACAATCTTCTTCTGGCAAACGTCGATGTTTTTGTAGAAGACGGACCTCCCACTACATTTGCTGTTCATCGTATCAAAACAACTCAGAATGAACCAATTGCTGTTCCTCCCTATCCAATAAATGGTCCGAAGAGAGAATTTCTTCGTAAGGAGTTAGATAATTTAATGAACAAAGGAATCATACAAGAGTGTGAATCTCCTTGGGCAAGTCCAGTAATTTTGGTTCCAAAGAAGAATGGTACTTACAGATTATGTGTGGATTTTAGGCAGTTAAATTCAATAACTGTCGCAGATTCTTATCCGATTCCCAATATGGATCAACTGCTACACAGAGCCAAGAAATCTCCGTTCATGAGTACTATTGATTTACAATCAGGATTTTGGCAGGTTCCAGTGGCAGATGAAGATAGTGAGAAGACATGTTTCACTACACCATTTGGAACGTTTAAATTCAACATGAACAGTCCAGCGACATCTGATGGACAGATTTAAAGCCGGTTTAGGAAATCGTGCAATATTCGCTTATCTCGACGACATACTAGTGCTGTCAGAAAGTTTTGAACAACATATGGACGATTTACAAGCCGTATTTGACAGATTAAAACTTTTTAATTTACGTGCGCGTCGTGAGAAGTGCGTCTTTTTGTGTAAAACAATTAAATACCTTGGACATTTAATAACTGTGGATGGTTTAAAAACTGATCCGGACAAGATTTCGGCAATTAAAAATATGTTACCACCAACTTCAGTGAAGGAAGTTAAATCTTTTGTTCAAACGTGTTCTTGGTTCCGAAAGTACGTGCCACATTTTGCGGATACAGCTCGGCCATTAACAAATCTATTGAAGAAGAATCAAATATTTCAGTTTGGAGAAGAAGCATCGAAAGCGTATGAGATTCTAAAAGAAAAATTGGTGAACGCACCTATTCTAATTCAAGCTGATCAGACAAAGCCCTTTGTGTTACGAGCCGATGCCATTAACTTTGCTATCGGTGCCGCTTTAATGCAGGGGGAGGGAAATGACGAACTTCCTGTAGAATTTGCAAGTCGGTTACTTACTTCTGCTGAAAAAAATTATTCAACCACAGAACGGGAAGCGTTAGCTGTTGTGTGGGCTGCAGAAAAATTCCGATACTACTTAGAAGGAAATCAAGTTACAATAATAACTGATCATCAGCCTTTACAGTGGCTATTTAAATTAAAGACACCTTCAGGTCGATTGGCCAGGTGGGCACTTCGTTTACAGGGAATGAACATGAGGATTACTTATGTTCCCGGAAAACAAAATGTTTTAGCTGATATGTTATCAAGACCTATTGGTAAGACTGAAGAGAATGATGCATACCAAGTCTCTGTAGAAATGCCTCAAGCAAAACATGAGGATATTCGAAGAAGTCAGCTAGAGGATGTCGAATTAAAACGAATCATCGATTGTTTAGAAGGAGAAGACCCAGAAGAAATGAATAGATGGTCAGAGAGGGGATTCATTACGAATAATGGTATTTTGTTCCGCTACCACCATGACACTGAGAGTGAGGAACCTCAACTTGTGATACCAAAGTCAGGAAGACTAGACATATTGAAACAATATCATGACTCAGCAACAGGAGGACACTATGGTGTAGAAAGAACACTACGTAAAATACAGTCGAAATACTACTTTATCGGTATGCGACAATATATTGCCGATTACATAAAGAATTGTATTGACTGTCAAAGGTTTAAGGCAACGAACTTGAAGCCAGCAGGATTGCTACAGACTCCGGCACCATCACAACGGTTCGAAATTATTGCTACCGATTTGTTCGGGCCATTACCGGAAACAACGAATGGAAATCGATGGGTATTAGCTGTAGAAGATGTCTGTACCAAGTGGGTAGAATTGTTTCCACTAAAAGAAGCAACCGCTGAAAACTGTGCTAAAATACTGATAGAAGAAAATTTTCTACGATATGGTACTCCTCGAAAACTAATATGTGACAATGGGGTACAATTTGTTAGCGATATTATGCAAAAGGTTACCTATTGTTTTGGAATCAAAATGCCTTTCATTCCAATATACCACCCAGAAAGTAATCCAATAGAGAGAAAGAACAGGGAACTCAAAACACAAATGTCGATCTTAGTTCAAGGACGTCATAACTCGTGGGATAAATACCTCAGTAGTATTCGTTTCGCGATGAATTCAACAGTCACCGAGTCAACCAATCACACTCCAGCATTCTTAACGTTTGGGAGAGAAGTAAGAGCGCCTCAAGATACAGTGTACGATTTACGTAAAGTTGTTGAAGCAGAGAATTTTGTGCCGCGCATTACGCCATATTTAAAAAATCTTTTGCATTCGTTAATAGAAGCCAAAGACATTCAAACGGGTAAACAAGATAAAAGAAAACAGACTGCCGATAAAGGTCGAAGGCTATTAAAATTTAAGCCCGGGGATCGCGTGTTATTAAAAACTCATGTGCTCAGTAGTGCCGCGCGTGGCTTTACAACAAAATTTGCGCCAAAACGCGATGGACCTTATCGTATAACTAAAGCTACGAGCCCAACTACCTATGAGATAGCAGAATGTGGTGAATCTGCTAAAAATTTGGGACGTTATCATGTTTCAGATCTAACCCCATTTATTAACTCCTCAACGCCAGATCCTGTGCTGCCCAAAAGGAAGCGAGGCCGTCCGAAGAAGATTCGTATAGCCCAGCCGGCTCAGCCACCGAAAGGCCGGGGACGACCAAGGAAAAAGGTTGAACCGCGACGTTGTCACTCACGCAGTTCAAAGGGGGAGAGTGTAGAGTGAAGACGAAAGATTTGTTGGTGACTGTACTTGTGCTTGGGGAGAGGGGAGTCGTCGATCCAGCTACCTGGCAGTAGGAATTCGGAATTGAAAGTGGATGGACATATGCGTCAGACTTATGTGTTTATTTGTATCAAAATAGTGTGTAGTAATCGTATCATATATAATAAATATACATATTTATATGTTAAAAGAGGTATATTTTATTTAGATTACTTATATCATAATTATTGCAAAATACATGTCTTACTTCGAAATTTTATGAATAATTAATAAATATCTACAGTATAGGTTATATTATAATACTGTCAGTTTTCAGTTTTGATTTGTATGGATACTTCACGCGATTCATCCGATTCCACCCGACAACGTGACGTCATCAATTCCCTCCCGCCCCTGGCGATTTGAACCATATGGTTACGAATGATGACGTGGGGATCAAGTCGTGGAAACGGACTTTATATCCTTAAATCTATAGAAGATATAATAAAAAGTTTAAATGCGTCGGAGAGAATTTTGGTTTTTAATATTTGTAATAAAATTTATTTTCAAAAAATAATATCTATAAGATTTTTGTTATAATATTAGTACTTCCAGTTGTCCAATCTATTCAACTCTTACCTTTAGTGTTAGATTGAGGAATCCGTAGTTACACAGATCTTTAATCTTATAGAATTTGAGACATCGTACCTCCAACAACCTCACACACGCACACACACACGCACGCCCGCACGCACACACACACACACACACGTACACACACAACCCCCCCCCCACACACACACACACACAGACATCATCGTAAAAATGTTATTATCGGATTCTAGGGACCTTAAAATGTGCTTATACAGGTGTTGGCGTAAGTCCGGCACCACGAATATTTCATTTATTTTGAGAGATACAAAAAAATGTTAATAAGCAAAGTTAAACTAGACAAAGGGGCTCATAAGATGATCATAGAAGAAATTTTGTATCACTTCCGGTTTTAGCGGAAATGGGTCCAACTTTAAAAGTAGCATAGCTAATCGGTATTTTTATATTAGTTTTACAATGATACCAAATTATTATAGTTTTACTTTAACCATTTCAAAATGGCGACCATTTATTCTTAAAATATGTATTAATAAAATTCCATACAAAATAAAACATAGAAAGCTATGAATACAATTTTATTATCTTATAACAAATAAAAAGAATTTACCTACATTTGTGATAGTGACAATTTCTTGTAATAATTAAATAATTATGGTTCAAGTGAATTACACAAATGAAGAAATGGTTGATATGATTTTAATATTCGGAGAATGTCAAAGAAATTCTGTTAGAGCACTTCATCTTTATGGAGAGAGGTATCCTCACCGACAACAACCGAGAAGACAATATTTTAATGAAGTTGTCAATAAATTGAAAACACATGGATCATTTAAACTGAAAAATCGACGTGCAAGAAGAGGAAATAAAGTAGATAATCATCGAGATGATGAAGAAGAAAGAATATTAGCTTACATTAATTACAATCCTGAAGTAGAGAATGCGCGGTATCATGTTGGAAAGCATTCAAAATTTTAAAAAAACATAGTTTTAATTCTTATAAGATGCACATTAGTCAATCTCTTAGGGAATATGACTATGATCGTAGAATAAATTTTTGCAATTGATTTTTACAAATGTGGCAGAATGATAACAGTTTCATCATAAAATTTTATTAAGTTAAGGGGGTATCACACGTAAATCGAGGTGAACTTAGCGATGCGTCGCCCAGCGACGGGCGCGTGTAGGCCTACCGTTCAACCAAGTACATCGCAACTAAATTCTTCATTAATAAGGGTGATATAAAGAATCCTGGAGTAATATACAGTGATTACTCGATGCAGGGAAAATTACTAGTGCCCGTAGATATTAATTAAATTATAAACAGAAATGTGACGATTGAATTTTAAATCAAAATACAGAATTTATTTTAATAGTCATCTGCTGCACCCCTACGGGATGGCCAGCTACATGGCTATATGGGGGTGATTAGTAGAGTCCTTAGCTATAAAGTCAAATAGTATTTGAAGTGGTACAATGCCGTATATATCAAAATGGCGACCATTTATTCTTAAAATATGTATTAATAAAATTTCATACAAAATAAAACATAGAAAGCTATGAAAACAATTTTATTATCTTATAACAAAAGAAAAGAAGAAATTTAAAAAAAATAGACGTGAGGTATTATTTTTTTATTTTTTAGCATGTTCGCAACGATACCAAAACAGAAACAGTAAATGTGAAAAACTACAAATGCTCAATATGGCCGCCGTTATTTTCTATACATTTTCTTATACGTAATAAAAATTCTTTCATTACATTTTCTAGGATATTCTCATTAATTTCTCTAACAGTCGCTCTAAAGAGGGTATCACACGTATGCAGATATCTGCAACTGCTTTGACGCAACTTTTCAAAATACTCAACTCTTGTTATCACACGTGCGCAGAGTTACATATATTTTAGGTTATTTACATATTTAATGTTGGTAACGTTTTTCTACACGTCTCATATCCCATAACTCTGAAACATCTCTAATTACATTTATCAACGTTTCCAAATATGTCTCCAAAATGATTGTCTGTGGCACACATTTTTAAACTTTACATCAAAACATAAACACGTGTGTTTAGGGACTTTTAAGTTCTATTGTGCATGCGTACATCGTTTGTACGCACATATCTGCAACTTGTCCACAAAGTTTTCAAACATGTTCGTATAAAGTCAAATAGTATTTGAAGTGGTACAATGCCGTATTTTTTTTATTTTAATTATTTTTCAGACTTTGTATAAAGCAATGTATATGCGGTTATGTTTAAGGGTTACCTACATCACCCCTACGGGATTTCCAGCTGCAAGGCTATATGGGGGTGATTAATAGGGTCCTTAGCTATAAAATAAAAAAGTACTTGAAGTGGTACAATGCCGTATTTTTTTATTTTAATTATTTTTCAGACTTTGTATAAAGCAATGTATATGCGGTTATGTTTAAGGGTTACCTACAACACCCGTACGGGATGCCCAGCTACAAGGCTATATGGGGGTGATTAGTAGGGTCCTTAGCTATAAAATCAAATAGAAATTGAAGTGGTACAACGCCGTATTTTTTTTATTTTAATTATTTTTCAGACTATGTATAAAGCAATGTATATGCGGTTATGTTTAAGGGTTACCTACAACACCCCTACGGGATGGCCAGCTACAAGGCTATGTGGAGGTGATTAGTAGGGTCATTAGATATAAATTCAAATAGAAATTGAAGTGGTTCAACGCCGTATTTGTTTTATTTTAATTATTTGTCAGAATTAGTATAAAGTAATGTATATGCGGTTATGTTTAAGGGTTACCTACAACACCCCTACGGGATGGGCAGCCACAAGGCTATATGGGGGTGATTAGTAGGGTCCTTAGCTATAAAATAATAAAGTATTTGAAGTGGTACAATGCCGTATTTTTTGTATTTTAATTATTTTTCAGACTACGTATAAAGCAATGTATATGCGGTTATGTTTAACGGTTACCTACAACACCCCTACGGGATGGCCAGCTACAAGGCTATGTAGGTGTGATTAGTAGGGTCCGTAGCTATAAAATCAAATAGAAATTGAAGTGGTACAACGCCGTATTTTTTTATTTTAATTATTTTTCAGACTTTGTATAAAGCAATGTATATGCGGTTATGTTTAAGGGTTACCTACAACACCCCTACGGGATGGCCAGCTACAAGGCTATATGGGGGTGATTAGTAGGGTCCTTAGGGATAAAATCAAATAGAATATGAAGTGGTACAACGCCGTATTTTTTGTATTTTAATTATTTTTCAGACTTATAAAGAAATGTATATGCGGTTATGTTCAAGGGTTACCTACAACACCCCTACGGGATGGGCAGCCAAAAGGCTATATGGGGGTGATTAGTAGACTTTGTATAAAGCAATATATATATATATATATATATATATATATATATATATATATATATATATATATATATATATGCGGTTATGTTTAAGGGTTCACTACAACAACCCTACGGGATGGCCAACCACAATGCTATATGAGGGTGATTAGTAGGGTCCTTAGCTATAAAATCAAATAGAATTTGAAGTGGTACAATGCCGTATTTTTTTGAATTTTAATTATTTTTCAGACTTTGTATAAAGCAATATATATACAGGGTGTAACACCAGAACCGACCACCGCCATTATTTTCTTTATTATAGTTACAAAAAAATACTATAGAACAAATTTGTAGGAGACCAAGTGGGACATCCCATTAAAAAAGAGAATATTTTTTTAAATCAGTGGTTGTCAAGTTACAACATTAAAGTTATATTTTTTCAAATGGGATTATACATATTTTTTATGCCTATTCGATAGAGTGTTTTTTTCTGAATTCAACTATGAGATTATTTTATATCCTTACATAACAAAAATATTGAGAAAAATTCAATTGAAATTTAAATAAATTTTATTTGACTTTATAGCTAAGGACCCTACTAATCACCCCCATATAGCCATGTAGCTGGCCACCCCGTACGGGTGTTGTAGGTAACCCTTAAACATAACCGCATATACATTGCTTTTAGTGTTTCTGACGAGACTATCGAGACGAGAAACTACGTTGTCTCGTCTCGTCTCGAAGGCAAGAAATTAAGTCTCGTCTCGATTTTTTCTCGTCTCGAAAAATGGAATCTCGTCTCGGCCGAGAATCTCGACGAGATTTCTCGATTTTTTTTTAATAAATCCAATATGCGATTTAAGTTAATATATAACCGAAACGCAAATAATATACAGAGTGATTAAAAAGTTTGAGTCAAACAACTATATTATTCACTATCAATTTTATACCTAAAGTACAAACAGATACGGTTGAGCTGGGAAGTGTCATTGGCGCGAAAATTCAAAATAAGGAAAATTAAAGAATAGCGTATAAAACAAATAAATAAGCTTGGTTTGCAAATCAAAAGTGTTCAATAAACAAACTGTATAAATTGCATAGGTATGGCAAAATTATATTTAGTCCATTTTTTATGTTTTATCTCTTTCTAATATTGATATTTATGCATCTTTGTTTCATATAATATCAATTTTGTAAGTGTATCTTTTGCTTATTTAAACATTATTTATTAAAAAGAATCCCTATAAATAATAAATTATTAAAATAAATATATCATCCGATTTTTACCCATTACTGGGTGTAACACACTGAGTCGGTAAGTGAACAAGAATACTGTGACGTCAGGAAAATAGGAGGTAGTTGTATTTTAAGAAATTTTAACGATTCTGGTTAGATTTATGATTACAAAAATATAAAAATTACAAAATGTCCCAAGCAATTTTTAAAAAAAATGTATTTTTAAAAATTAAAAAAAAGTCGAGAAATCTCGGAATAATTGTCGAGAATCTCGACATTTAAGTCTCGTCTCGTCTCGTGAGTTCAAAAAGCTTTCTCGTCTCGTCCGAAACACTAATTGCTTTATACATAGTCTAAAAAATAATTAAAATACAAAAAAAAACGGCGTTGTACTACTTCAAATACTTTTTTATTTTATAGCTAAGGACCCCACTAATCACCCCCATATAGCTGGCCATCCCGTACGGGTGTTGTAGGTAAACCTTAAACATAACCGCATATACATTGCTTTATAGAAAGTCTGAAAAATAATTAAAATAAAAAAAATACGGCATTGTACCACTTCAAGTACTTTTCTATTTTATAGCTAAGGACCCTACTAATCACCCCCATATAGCCATGTAGCTGGCCATCCCGTACGGGGGTTGTAGGTAACCCTTAAACATAACCGCATATACATTGCTTTATACAAAGTCTGAAAAATAATTAAAATAAAAAAATACGGCATTGTACCACTTCAAGTACTTTTTTATTTTATAGCTAAGGACCCTACTAATCACCCTCATATAGCCTTGTAGCTGGCCATCCCGTAGGGGTGTTGTAGGTAATCCTTAAACATAACCGCATATACATTACTTTATACTGTCTGAAAAATAATTAAAATAAAAAAAATACGGCGTTGTACCACTTCAATTTCTATTTGATTTTATAGCTAAGGACCCTACTAATCACACCCACATAGCCTTGTAGCTGGCCATCCCGTAGGGGTGTTGTAGGTAACCCTTAAACATAACCGCATATACATTGCTTTATACGTAGTCTGAAAAATAATTAAAATACAAAAAATACGGCATTGTACCACTTCGAATACTTTATTATTTTATAGCTAAGGACCCTACTAATCACCCCCATATAGCCTTGTGGCTGCCCATCCTGTAGGGGTGTTGTAGGTAACCCTTAAACATAACCGCATATACATTACTTTATACTAATTCTGAAAAATAATTAAAATAAAAAAAATACGGCGTTGTACCACTTCAATTTCTATTTGATTTTATAGCTAAGGACCCTACTAATCACCCCCATATAGCCTTGTAGCTGGGCATCCTGTACGGGTGTTGTAGGTAACCCTTAAACATAACCGCATATACATTGCTTTATACAAAGTCTGAAAAATAATTAAAATAAAAAAATACGGCATTGTACCACTTCAAGTACTTTTTTATTTTATAGCTAAGGACCCTACTAATCACCCCCATATAGCCTTGCAGCTGGAAATCCTGTAGGGGTGTTGTAGGTAACCCTTAAACATAACCGCATATACATTACTTTATACTAATTCTGAAAAATAATTAAAATAAAAAAAATACGGCGTTGTACCACTTCAATTTCTATTTGATTTTATAGCTAAGGACCCTACTAATCACCCCCATATAGCCTTGTAGCTGGGCATCCTGTACGGGTGTTGTAGGTAACCCTTAAACATAACCGCATATACATTGCTTTATACAAAGTCTGAAAAATAATTAAAATAAAAAAATACGGCATTGTACCACTTCAAGTACTTTTTTATTTTATAGCTAAGGACCCTATTAATCACCCCCATATAGCCTTGCAGCTGGAAATCCCGTAGGGGTGATGTAGGTAACCCTTAAACATAACCGCATATACATTGCTTTATACAAAGTCTGAAAAATAATTAAAATAAAAAAAATACGGCATTGTACCACTTCAAATACTATTTGACTTTATACGAACATGTTTGAAAACTTTGTGGACAAGTTGCAGATATGTGCGTACAAACGATGTACGCATGCACAATAGAACTTAAAAGTCCCTAAACACACGTGTTTATGTTTTGATGTAAAGTTTAAAAATGTGTGCCACAGACAATCATTTTGGAGACATATTTGGAAACGTTGATAAATGTAATTAGAGATGTTTCAGAGTTATGGGATATGAGACGTGTAGAAAAACGTTACCAACATTAAATATGTAAATAACCTAAAATATATGTAACTCTGCGCACGTGTGATAACAAGAGTTGAGTATTTTGAAAAGTTGCGTCAAAGCAGTTGCAGATATCTGCATACGTGTGATACCCTCTTTAGAGCGACTGTTAGAGAAATTAATGAGAATATCCTAGAAAATGTAATGAAAGAATTTTTATTACGTATAAGAAAATGTATAGAAAATAACGGCGGCCATATTGAGCATTTGTAGTTTTTCACATTTACTGTTTCTGTTTTGGTATCGTTGCGAACATGCTAAAAAATAAAAAAATAATACCTCACGTCTATTTTTTTTAAATTTCTTCTTTTCTTTTGTTATAAGATAATAAAATTGTTTTCATAGCTTTCTATGTTTTATTTTGTATGAAATTTTATTAATACATATTTTAAGAATAAATGGTCGCCATCTTGAAATGGTGAAAGAAAAAACTATGATAATTTGGTATCATTGTGAAGCAAATTTTATGTAAATTCTGAAAAAAGTATAAAAATACCGATTCCCTATGCTAGTTTTAAAGTTGTACCCACTTCCGCTAACACCGGAAGTGATACAAAATTTCTGCTATGATCATCTTTTGAGCCCCTTTGTCTAGTTTAACTTTGCTTATTAACATTTTTTTATATCACTCAAAATAAACGAAATATTCGTGGTGCCGGACTTACGCCAAACATCCTGTATACTAAAATCTGGGTATACGATTTTTGGCTTGATTGTAATTATTTTTTAAATTAATTAAGTTAAGAAAATAAAATTTCTATTGCTATTAGAAAAAAAAAATGCACCTACGCTTATGTATGAATATAACTTCTTGGGTTGAAATTTACCTGACATCCCAAGTTTGAGTGTATTAGGGTGAAATTTGCTTTGTGTAAGGCAATAAATCATTGTAAAATCCTTATTACACTTGTGAAGCTGTGCGGCATCGAAGTATAAGTAAATATTTGACAAAACGCAACTTAGGAATAGTGAACTGAATTACATTATTTTGGCTTGCCAAGTTACATCGTACGGACAGTATGTGTACCCGCGTTGAAGAAATGTTTTAATAACTACAGTATCTGAGTCCGTCCCTACCGGGTTACATTCCCCTTGCCGTTACTTGATGTTTATGCTCTCTCCATATTATTCCTATATTCATAGTTACCTACAACTTCGTCACGCCTGCTCATTCATTCATTACTCTATAAAACACATTGTATATATAAACATTTAATCAGCAGATGGAATTATTCCATAGACACTGAAGTGTTAAAAGTAGTAAGGGTGGACAGAATAATATTATTAATTTATAGACCAATCAGTCAATAATAAGTAGTACTCCCAGCTTTTCATAAAATCTATGAAATATTATATTGTGTTATTAGGAGTAGAAGTGAGATTTTGTGTGACGAGCGTGGTAGTTTAAACGACGAGCGAAGCGAGTCGGATAAATGCACGCGAGGCACACAAAAACACTTTTACTCCGAATGACACATTATATTTTTTCTTCAAACGCAGATATTTAAAGAAAAATATCTACTACTGACGTTACATGTTACGTAAATTACGTTTGCGACACGTTTGCGATTTCAATTGCCCTGTAGCTATGGATCCTTATTTGTTCCCTTTTGGTTATAAACATTGAAATGAATTTTTTCACGTTTTGACGTTTAAATAAAAATTGTGCAATTTTATATCCTCCTTGTGTGCAATTATGTCGGAATTTGAAGGATTATAATGTAATGTAAGTCGACTGAAGTTCAATTGGATGGAAATCTAATAGTGTGGCTGAAAGATATGTCCACGAATCACTGCAAATCAATACAATCTTTTCTTATCACTTTAATTCTAAGTATTCTTATGCTCATTACCGTCCCTGTAATTGTAATCTGTAAGTCTGCTATTCTTTAATAATGTTATTTCCTCAAAAGTAAACTCTGTTTATATTTCAATTCACAGGTTATATATTTAAATTTGACAGCTATGAATCGTATTTAGTAACTTTATTCTTAGGTTACCTAGCGTGTTTTAGTGACATTTATGGCGATATTACAGGTTTCTTTTATTGAGACTAATTCTTATTCGTTGATTCTGTATAGTTTCTATGGATATTTATTTATTTTATTTCTACGCCGGCGACGTAGAAATTAGCTATTTCTACTCCGGCGGCGTAGAAATTAAACTTCTACCTTGTGAATCAAGTCACAAAAGATGCTACTTTTATGACGTTTGAAGAAAAAAGTTATTTTTAAGAAGAACTTTCTGTTTTCCAGAAGAGAATAGGATTTTAATTGAGGAGGAATGTGCCGTTTGTAACTTTTGAGGTTATTTTCTTTGTATTTAAATATAAGTTCAAAAGTTATTAAATACCTTTTTCTATTTTGCATCTGTAACAAAGCTATAACAGCACCCAAAGGAGGTTAATAGCTCGTTTGAGTGTTGTAACAGCCTAGTACAATTTATTTTTATAAAGTTGGTAGCATAGCTAAAATGTTATGTCAGAAAATATCAAATGTCAAACCTTACTGAATAAACGATACTAACGATTGTTAAGGTTTTTATTTTTGTTTATATATACAGTGTGTTAATTAAAAACCTGGCCATAGGCGTTTAACATGGGAAATCAGTTTTTCCTTACGCAAAAGTTCCCAAATTATTTTAGGCAAAAATACTTCAAATAAATGTTGTAGAGAATTAAATTCTGCATCCAGATTAGTAATAAGATTTTATTTTCGACGTTTCATAACCGAGAAAATCAATTTCAAAGTTTTTCGAAAATTGCTGATTTATAGCGATAGCCATGAAACTCAAACAAAATTACAAACAATTGTATGACATTGACACAATGAATTAGCCTAACTTAATGTATAAAACAAATATGTTTCTTAAATACATGGTTTAATTTTAGAATACATAGCTGTCAACATATACAAAATAAAATAAAAATGAAAACAAGAATAATGTATTTATTTAAAAAGAAAAACAGAAAACTAGAATGAATATAATTTTATATTAAATGTTCAAATAACCCTCCATTTTGCGCTAAGCAATACCCAAGTCTATTATAAAAGCCATGTCGAACATTATGCAGCTGTCTGGCATTTATTTTTCTACATTCATTGGAAATTACAGCTTTAAGTTTTTTTAATAAAAGATTCTATTGTGGTTTTACTTGGAATTTGTCGATGTGACCACATTACACTTATTAAATCACGTATTTTTCTATAGCTTTGTCCACAGTAACACCATTTTATAATCTGAAGCTTTTCTTCATGAGAAAACTGTTCCATACTTCCAAAAAAATATGTTACTGAACGAAAATCACAAAACACAAACTTTCTTTGACAGTTAAGATGTCATACAATTGTTTGTAATTTTGTTTGACTTCCATGGCTATCGCTATAAATCAGCAATTTTCGATAAACTTTGAAATTGATTTTCTCGGTTATGAAACGTCGAAAATAAAATCTTATTACTAATCTGGATGCAGAATTTAATTCTCTACAACATTTATTTGAAGTATTTTTGTCTAAAATAATTTGGGAACTTTTGCGCAAGGAAAAACTGATTTCCCATGTTAAACGCCTATGGCCAGGTTTTTAATTAACACACTGTATATATATATATATATATATATTTAGGGCATAAATAGTTCAAAACACTATTAATTGTTGATATTTAAAATATGTAATTTTTTTTTTATTTATTTATGAACTATGTCGTTAAATTAGTTCGAGCTTTTTGGTGCTGATACTGCTGATATCATAGCCAAAGTTACGCAGATTGTGTAAGCAAAAGCAAAATGGCGGCGGAGGAGAAATGTCAACAAGAATTGTGTTTATTTATAAGAAAATAGTATTTTAAATATAAGATGTGTATAATTATATAGTTTTACACTTTTCACATCCTTTTCAGTTAATTTTATACAATAAAATGTAAGTAACTTGTAAAAAATTTAGATTTGGTTATAACCTGATTTTTTTCATTGTTTGTTTTTGAAATTATAAAATGTATTTTCCGTAATTTCAGGTGGAGTACACAAAAATCGTCTGTATTCATTTTTAATTTGATATGAATTTGATTGCTCACAACACGAGACAATTTTAAATTCAAACAATTGAATTTTCAAATGTCACATTATTACCAACTAACACAAAATTCCCTAAATTTTGAATTTACGATTTTTTATTTAAAAAGATCATAAAAAGCGCAAAATAGAAAAAATAGTATAAAGAACTCATGTCATAATTGTCGATTATTTTGTTCGAAGGTTTGGGCAACTCCGCTACGCGTCGTTACCCAAACTTCCTTCTCACAAAATAAAATGACAATTATGACATTCGTTCTTTAATATACTATTAAAGAAAAGTAAAATATGTACTTACAATTTCAGGCATAAGATATTTCACTTGAGTAACAATTTTGTTGTCCACAATGTTGCATTTGTCATCACTTGAGCACATAAAGCACAAACCAATCATGGAACTCATGTTTAATATATTCTCTAACCACTTTCACTAAACAATATCTACAAAATATTTATTTACAAACAAATAATTCGTAGTAGTTGCAAGAGAGGTTAACCAGTAGGTTAACACAGTTCGACTATCAACTCCGAACTGAACTAAACTGTAACACTTGTATAATTCACGTTTGAACCGTTTGCAGTGCCATCTCATGAATGCTCTCCCGAGTTATATATTGAATGCTCAAATATTTGAAAGGTTCTAAGACAATGGTTCATTATGATTAATAGATAAACTTTGAACTTTCATTGACTTCAAAGGTAGAGTCAGAATGTACAAAAATGGGAGCAGGCAGTTGTGATATAGTCATGCACTTTCTAGAACTATATAATAAAATTTGTTCACTTTAGAAGGCGCGCGCTAGCACAAAGTACTCATAATTGAAGAATCCGGTATTAAAAATGACAGTTTCTTCTTTAAAAATAATAAAAATAATGCGTTCTATTAGGTAAATGCAAAAGTGTAAGTAGTCTTTACAGTTTAAGAAAAAATGAAAAAAGAAAAGAATAATAAAATTTATTTGTGCAGATCATTTTGAGAAAAATGAGTTATACAACTGGTAAAAATTATAATAATTAATATTGTATCATGTGGATTTGAGTTTAATTGTAGTTTTAGGTCAGAAGTTCAATAAAAAATCTCATGTGACCAACACAGTACCCCCCGCCATTTAATTTTTAAATATGTCATTATCATTATCGAAATCTGAGTACAAAGCAGATTAGCACACCCAACAATGGGTAATATTACGTGATAATATATTTATCTATTAATTTATTTAATTACATTCCTACATATTTACTAGCTGGAAATTATATTAAGTTTCTTTCCATATAACTATTGTTCTATTTACAATTTTCTTTCTAAAACGTTACTATTATTAATTTGAAATAATTATTTGTAGTATTTTTTTCCAAAATAATCCATAAACAATTGACAGCGATAAAATACTGCTAGTTAACTGCTCGCTAATCATCTGACAGTTGGGATAAGATGCGCAATGGTTCATAAACTGCGGTGGGGGTTAAAATATGGAACGGAGCTCATTTTGGCCTAACTCTGCTGCAGTTAAAATCGGAAAGTACAAACCGGGGCGTAAACTATGAAAGCACGTAAAAGTTACCTCATCTCAGACATAAATAATATTTGTTAAATTTCAGTCTCATTAATATGTAGTAAATAGCGTACTGGGAAGTTTGTATGTATATATCTATCTCTTTCCCCCACGAATACTTTCTCTCTCTGTGCACAACAACAGCGGGGACTATCACGTAAGAATAGAGAGCTGTACCAGTTAACTCATGGAGGTAGGAATAAATATGGAGGGAGTATTTGCAACGCTAGTGAAGTCGCTTCCCCCTCTACATTGTGACTGTTGTCAGTTTGAAGTTACAAGGTTGTTGCTGTCATCTAACGTTTAGCATTGTTTGTTTTTAAACGTGTACGTGTTTTGGAGAAGTGTTTACCGTACTTTTTAATATATATCGTGTTTGTTTTATATTGACTTTTCTTAAGTGCTTTGGTGAAAATTAAGATTTTTATTCATGTGAATTATGAAATATTGTTTTATTTTAATACATTAACTCAACGTTGTATTTTGTGTTTATAGCAGTTTAACAGAACAAACATTATTTGGACTTTAGAATATTCTAGTTGACTCCAATAAGACAGGAGGAAAGTCAGCACGTCAGAAAGAAGCAGAAATGAAAATAGGAAGAAAAATTTCCTTTTTTATTGTTTTATATTTTTTTATTTATTTTTACATTATTTAATAATAAACAATTAATGAGTGTATTGGACAATTCATATAAATACCTAGCCTAGATCTATCGATTTAAATAAATATTGTAAAGGATAGCCGTATCGGTTACAGGTAAGTGGAATTTTAATTATTTATAATTTTTCTATATTGTAATTTCTTCTAAGTACATATTTGCTAAAAAATATTTATGTTTATTGATATTACTAGAAATAAGAAATCTTAATTTCAAATATTTAATTTTATATTTGCCGCATGAATTCCCACCACAATGTGACTGCAGCAGTACATGCGTCCGTCCCCACAGGCCTGCATTCCCCTTGTCCATAGCTCAAGTTTATGCTCCCTCCATATTTATTCCTACCTCCATGAGTTAACGTGTTCAAAACATAGGCGAATCTAGAAAATTTTATTAGGGGGTACCAAAAAAATATAGTGTTAAAAAAGGGTAATTTTTTTAAAATCATATAATACTGACCAAAATGAATAAAAAAAGATTAATCAAGATTGATCTGCAATAATTCCGAGATGTTTGGCAGTGAATAATGAATCTTTACGGGGTTTAGGTAAAAAAAATCACTTGACGTTCAACAACAACTTCATACTCCGTTCGTTTAAACGAGAGAATATGGAACTAATTCTTGAAAACATGCCATTCTATTGGTTCGGCTCCAAAATTGTCATCTTTTAAACAATACAATGTCTTGTCACTGTTCAAGAATTAGTTACAGATTCTCTCGTTTCTGCGAACGGACTATAATCTTATTTTTGTAACACCAACTATCTATGATATTGGGAGCACAGACAACATTCGAATATATTTATATTGACTTGGTCAAATCACGTTTTATACATCTTACGAATAGTCAAAATTCGAATTATTTTACATTGACTTATTCATGTCACAACTTATGCAATTTTCAACACTGCAAAGCTCGAAAAATATTACCTCTTCTTATTCAAATCTCGAAAATTTTTATCCTGTGTAATGCAAATCTCAACCTGTGCAAATCTCTACCACGCTGAAGTTTGTGCGCTTTAAAGAACAATGTCCGTTCACCATTACTCCATTCCAATGTTGTTAGTAACTTTTGTTTTACGTGGTATTTAAATTATTTATAACATTTCAAACAACCTTGAAAAACCGTAACAACTAAAACTAATAAATTTAAATACATTAATGTTGAAAATAATATTTTCTTCATATGTTATACGGGTAGGGTTAGAGTGTACGAAAATTCAAATATCACTTTATTCACATATCAATTTATAAAACATCGTATTGGATAAAAATCAAAAAATTTAACATCGCCTTATTCAAATAACGACTTATGCGTTTTTCGAATATTCAAATCTCGGAAAAAATTATACTGTCTTATACAATTCTCGACTTGTGCAAATCTCTACCACTATGAAGTCGGTTGCGCATTGATTTAGTCATTTCTGGTTTGTTCACTACCGCTTTATTCCGGTAGTGTTTAGTAATATTTGATTTTATAATTATATTTGAATTACAAACAAATGAAAATGTTAATATATTTGGGGTTACAATATTTAAAAATGATTAAATACATATTTTATATATGCCAAATAAATTTATCTATTCACAAATTATGTGTGCATATTTTTGATATAAATTTAGCACAATCGTCAATAATAATATAATATTAATACTATTTAATTGAAGGTATATAAAAACAATAAACATTTTATAATATAATTATAGACAGGCCATGGAAGGGCTAAATGTGAAACATTTATGAAGATGAAATGAAATGTATGGGAAAAATAAAATCACCTTTAAAATAAAATAAATATATTAGTTATTTGATAATTATAGCTGGTTTATGAAACATGTACCTACCATAAGCAGTAATACAGACACATGATACGATATTGTACAATATTTACTTTTTTTATGAAAATAAATAAACAAATTACTTATACTAGTATATTAAAAGAACAACAATGTACCGAATATTGTATGTTACCTTATCATGTACTAAATTATGTGTACGTAGATTACAAATCAAAAATAGTTCATATTGTAATAAAACTGAGTTGTTTAAAATTTATTTATGTTATTAATATTATGCATATATACGATATTAATGTAAAATAAAATGGAATTGACGAGATGGCAAGGGAAGTTCCATTTTGCGGACCACAAAAAAAAGCGGACTGGCCATTTCGACTGATATGAGAGACACCAGATTTGAAATCTACGTTGCTCTTATGTTTATCTTCCCTATACAATTTAATTCAAACTCGAAATCATCTTCAGAAGGTTACTTTACTCTTGGTGAATTTTGCGGACTGGCCATTTCGACTGATGTGAGAGACACCAGATTTGAAATCTATGTTGCTCTTATGTTTATCTATCCTATACAATTTAATTCAAACTCGAAATCATCTTCAGAAGGTTACTTTACTCTTGGTGAATTTTGCGGACTGGCCATTTCGACTGAAGCGAAAGAGACCAGACTTGAAATCTACGTACCCTTAATAACATATGAAGATAATACAAAAATACACACAACTAAATAATAAAATATAGGGTGTTCCATTTGAAAATGACGAGTTATAGTCATTTGAAATTGAGGACATTTGATTCGCTTTATTGAACACCCTGTATAATTACATTAAAAAAATATATGTCAGAACATAGAGTATAATTACAGTTATACAGAAAAGAAAATTCTTAATTTTTACTATTAAAATTTCAGTAAGCCTTTATAAAGCAATGCGTGTATTCGGTCTTTTTTTAAAGAAAAAACGGAATAACTTGGCAACGCCGTGGAAAACTAAAACAAAATTCATATGTTCGTATAGGTAAATTTAAATACAATTCAAAATATATAAAAATATATAGGGTGTTCCATTTAAAAAAAGAGAAACAATTCTCACCGAACCGTAATGCAACACCCTGTATATGTGAAAATAATTTTACGTTATGCTCCTTGAGTAGACGAAAAAATTCTGTTAATAAACTTATACTATATTTCTAACGACAAGGGAGATATCGAAGACGGCGATTTCGATGACTCATCCTGTATAACACAAGGTTAGCGAACCGAGCATTTGCATATTTACTATACCTGGTACTATCTTACGCATTCAGCATTGCAGAGAATAGGGGCTTAGTTTTGACTTCTCTGATTGGCTGAGAGACTAGTTTACCCAATGTAATTTCAGCTACTTAAAGCTGGCGCTGATGCGAACGCCATCTGTTGAATGCGTTAAACGGAACAGAAGCATAACTTGTCAAAATAGTAAACAATGCTCAGAGAAAACTGAAATAACATGTACTCCATTCTGTCAGGGAAATTCAAATAAATAAAATTTTGCATGAATTTATTAAATCACATTAATATTTACATTAACATTGATATTAATAGACATTGGGGTGTATTCTGTATTCTACTATACCCCATTCGCCGAACCGAGAGAATGTAGAACTAATTCTTAAACAGAAACAAGTCATTTTATTGGTTCGGCTCCAAAATTATCCTTTTTTGATCAATAGAATTTGTCTCTGTTCAAGAATTGGTTCCACATTCTCTCGTCTCAGCGAATGTTAATATTAATTTTAACAGCCTATTAAAAATTATAAGCAAAAGAACGTAATTTATTATCTATCATTTTAATTTTATATTCTGTGTCTTCTAGTGTTATTGGTAAAAAAATAAACAGGATGTTAAAATTAACATGATATGATACAGAATACACCCCATAATCTTACTCACTTCATCAAATTCAACTTTGCCAATTTTATTACACTTATGTTGCAACATTCTTCTGTTTATTAAGATTAACGCAAAAAATACTTTGAGATGGATTATCAACAAAAGCAAAAGTGGATTTCTTCTGTATTCTAAAAACTCTCCCTTGGATACTCTTTGCAACATTCATTTTATTTAATACGGATTCCATCAATATAGCCTTCCGTGACAGTGGACGATTTCCATCCCATCCACCGTAGTGTTTGATGGTCTTAATATTATCAGCCGCATTTTCCAATAAAATTGCCAAAGAACGTTTTATACTGTGACCAGTGTAGGACTCTACATCCGGTAATAAATAAAGAAGCAATCTTCGTCGGTATTCTCGACAATGTGAATTCCAATCTCCCGTGGTAATAGAGCATAAAAACATGTACTTCCTGCAGATATTAACAACTTTACAGAGAATCCTTCTTCCATAATAATAATGAAACTGCGAGAAACATTTATCTCCGCATCTGGTGTAGAAACATACAGATATGATCTACGAGGGTCATTCAATAAGTAAAGAGACAAATGGCTATAGCTCAAAAACGGTTTATTTCAATCTTTCAAAATTAAAGCTATTTTTCAACATAATCACCCCCCACAGTTATGCACTTGTCCCATCTTTCTTGCAGCTTCCTAATTCCCTTTCGATTTACCCCGAAGCCACTTTTGCACCGCTTCCTTAACTTCCTCATTGTTAGCAAATCTTTTTCCACGTAGGGCGTCTTTGAGTGGACCCTGTGAGTCCCAAAAGATGGTCAGCATCACTTTACCGGCGGAAGGTTGAACCTTGAATTTTTTGCGAACTGGAGAGCGAGTGTGTTTCCACTCCATACTCTGCCTTTTGGTCTCAGGGTCGTAGTGATGGATCCAGACCTCGTCGCAGGTCACTATTCTTTTAAAAAAAGCGTCTCCTTCAATCAAACTTCGCTGCTCTTCTAAGGTGCAATATTCTAGTGGATTTGCCATGGTGAACTGAAAATTTTGAGGTTATGTTGACATAAAATGATGAAACAGCTGATCAGAGCATATCCCAAGGTTGCCAACTAACACCCCTGAAAAGATTGTACACATTCATTGAATTGTTTTAAAATTATAGAATTTGTCTCTTTACTTATTGAATAACCCTCGTATATAAAATCTTCAGTGATCAATGTTTAGGTTCGTCAACTCGTTACATCGGCCAGCCACTTCCATTATTAGTGTAACCTATAAAGATTGTAAATAAGTACCAAATCACACAATAATAGAGAACTATTACTTTCATCAACTATTCTTCATTGAGTGCCTCTTTCATAAAATGTTCTTTTTTAAGGACTTTTGGCTTTTTTTCAGTTTGTGGGTTCTGGATTCATTCTAAAGATAAACAATTAGCTTACCATATTTTGAAATATCTAGGTTTTTGCTGCTACTCCCCATTTTTACATTTACATTATATAACAAATATAGAAATAACACTTTATTTATAGTCGTATTATTGTTTTAAATACATAGTTGTGTTGAGTTAATATAGGTATGCATAAGTTTTAGCTGTTAAATCCAGTATTCATCTTCTGTTTAGACTTTCGGAATCACTAAACGTATAAAGCTAACATTTGGTATGATAAAGAAGAAGAGAAGATAAAGAATTCCCATACTTAGCTTTTCAAGAGAAAACTGGCAGAACACACGTTCTTCTGTACTTATGAAATAGATGAAGATATCCAATAAGATTCCACTGTACACATCCATATAATAATAATAATAATAATAATAATAATAATAATAATAATAATAATAATAATTTATTGCCCAACAGTTCAGACCATTTACAGGACAATACATAATATGAATATTGAAAACATTTAGAATATATAAGTGCATGTACATAAAAAAACATAAAAAAAAGAATTTGACAAAAATTACATAAATATATCAATATAAAAATTGTTAGCATTTTTTGATATAATAGTTATGGGGGCACGCTGGAGTACATCCGAATGGGATGAGGGAAGTTGAAATGTCCTAGAAAACCTGGCTGCCTGACGTGGAACATGGATCTGGACACGCGGCAGGAGAAAAGGCGCATCTATTTCACCACGTAGGAGAAGCCGAAGGAATTTAGCACTGCACATCTCTCTGCGGGTCGCCAGGGATGGCATGCTATGACGTTGAAGGAGAGCTTGCTGACCTATACCCCTTGGAGGATAAACTCTATCTAGTTTGAAGGACAAAAATTTCAAAAACCTGCGATATATACGGTCAAGCGCCAAGTGTTGGTAGGTGTAATAGGGGTACCAGATGAGGGTAGCGTATTCTAATTTACTTAAAACGTAGGCATGAAAAAGTGATTTAATTGCATCCGTATTCACAAAAATGTTCGTGATTCTTATAATAAAACCAAGCATTTTGTTAGCGTCACGCACGACATTGTTTATGTGTTCAGAAAAAATGAAATTACTTGAAAAAGTGACACCTAAATCTTTAAATGATTTTACTCTATCTAGTACTGAATTGGTTATTTTATAAGAATACTGCATAATATTAATTTTGCGGGTAAATGAAGCTGTGCAGCATTTTTGAACATTAAGAGTGAGTTTGTTAATTTCACACCAGGAATACATAATATTAATATTACTCTGTAGCAATTGTGCATCATTAACCGAGTTTATTGACGTGAATAATTTGATATCATCGGCATAAGCTAATGCATGACAAGTAAACATGGAGAGTAAGTCATTGATATAAAGGACGAATAGCAGGGGACCTAAGTTGGATCCCTGGGGTACACCTGAGGTAGCTATGAAGTTGGTCGACGAAAAACCATTATAATAAACGTAACAAGTTCTGTCACTAAGATATGAGCCTAATAATTGGACTATATTTGGAGATGCTCCATACATACTTATTTTAGATAATAGGATTCCATGATCAATTGAGTCAAATGCACGGGACAAATCTATATATATGACATCGACCTGGCCACGTTTATCAAGAATTTCAGCAGTGAACTGAGAAAAGCAAGCTAAATTCGTAGTGGTGGAACGTCCTTTAACAAAACCATGCTGATCGTTAGATATTATAGAGCTGGTATGCCTGTAAATACACTTATGGATTATAATTTCGAATATTTTTGCGAAATTATTAAGTATGGAGATTGGACGATAATTTGAAATATTAAATTTGTCACCTTTTTTAAATACCGGTGTAATTCTCGTTTTCTTCCACTTTTCCGGAAATATACAAGAAGAAATAGACAGATTAATTATAGAAGCAAGTGGTTTAACAAGAGCAAAACGAGTGTCTCTAATTAAGAAGCATGGAATCATATCCTCACCAGCCGTAAACTTATTTTTAAAAGTGGACATAACTGATAAAATATCATCCTCAGTTACCGAATTTAGAAAGAATGATGAGTAATAAGGATTTTCTTCAGATTTGTCGTAATATTCAGAGCTCGTAGAAAAATAGTTTACAAATGAGGAAGCAAAGGCATTGACTATGTCTTGCGGGTTATCAATTTCGCCTATTTCATTATACATTTTTCCAGTATTCTAGAAGTACCCTGTTTTTGATGTGCAAATTTCCATAATTCAGATGGATTCGTTTTAATGTTATTTTCTATAGATATAATGTAAACTTTATATGCTTCATTTATTTGATTTTTAATTAATTTACGGACTCGTTTAAATTCAGAAAGATAAAATTGTTCTTTGTATTTAATCCATTTTTTTCGAAAATAATTTTTGGTTTTTAAATTATATTTAATTTCTTTTGTGAACCATGGAGGATATTGGGAATCATTGAAAGACGATTTTGGGACTGATTTGTTGAATTCTGTGTATAATGTTTCATAAAATGTGTCAAGTGCTACATTTACATCTTGAATATTATCCAAATGGGACCAGTCTATATTACACATATCATCGTAAAGTTGGTTGAAATTAGCCTTGCGAAAATTATATTGAGAGTTTAATGCTGATGGAAATTTATTTTCACAATTCCCCACAATATCACAATGTTGTGTGCAATTTCCAACATATTTTTTTCGTGTATAATGGCATTTAAACAATTATATCCAACAAAGAAGACTGACCTGAAACATTTAATAATTTTCGTAATATTTATCTTTTAATCAAACCAGATTATTTTGTTTTGAAAATAAAATAAGGTTATAAACGTAATTTATCTTAATAACTGCTTCTAGGGTGTACATATAGTACTGTAAAATCATATTAAATATTAATATGTTATAAATTTAACATTTGTTTTCAACAATACCACCCATTCTACTGTATTAGTTAATTTTACTTTTCCTATGTTATGAATTTATTCCTGTTTATAAATTCTAAAATGAAACATTTATAACTACTTACTTACCTTAACATTGATGTAATGGGTAGGGTCAGAGTGTACGAAAATTCAAATATCACTTTATTCACATATCAATTTATAAAACATCGTATTGGATAAAAATCAAAAAAATTAACATCGCCTTATTCAAATAACGACTTATGCGTTTTTCGAATATTCAAATCTCGGAAAAAATTATACTGTCTTATACAATTCTCGACTTGTGCAAATCTCTACCACTATGAAGTTGGTTGAGCATTGATTTATTCATTTCTGGTTTGTTCACTATCGCTTCATTCCGGTACTGTTTAGTAATATTTGATTTTATAATTATATTTGAATTACAAACAAATGAAAATGTTAATATATTTGGGGTTACAATATTTAAAAATGATCAAATACATATTATATATATGCCAAATAAATTTATCTATTCACAAATTATGTGTGCATATTTTTGATATAAATTTAGCACATATTTCTTCGTTAATAATATTAATCTAATATTGAAACTATTTAATTGAAGGTATATAAAAACAATAAACATTTTATAATATAATTATAGAAAGGCCATGGAAGGGCTAAATGTGAAACATTTATGAAGATAAAATGAAATGTATGGGAAAAATAAAATCACCTTTAAAATAAAATAAATATATTAATTATTTGATAATTATAGCTGATTTATGAAACATGTACCTACCATAAGCAGTAATACAGACACATTATACGATTGTCCAATCTTTACATCTCCCTGTATAATAATAAATGATTTACTTTTTTATGAAAATAAATAAACAAATTACTTATACTAGTATATTAAAAGAACAACAATGTACCGAATATTGTATGTTACCTTATCATGTACTAAATTATGTGTACGTGGATTACAAATCAAAATAGTTCATATTGTAATAAAACTGAGTTGTTTAAAATTTATTTGTGTTATTAATATTATGCATATACACGATATTAATGTAAAATAAAATGGAATTGACGAAATGTATTATACTGGCAAGAACAGACTGAAAATCCTATTCATTTTTTCCACAGTTGCTCTTCTTTTCCTAAAATGCAATATGGGACAAACAATCTCTGGTTAAAATTTTAATTGCCAGTTAAAAAAACAGTTGAAACGAAATGAACCGTCAAATGACAAATTGATCATTGCTGTCAATAATCCGATTCAATATTGTTTATTTAACTTACAGTTAAAATTCTAACCGGGGATTGTGAAACGCACCAAGTTGACACAAATGTTAATGAAATAATCATATAGTAACTCTTTTGTTTATAAACATGTATTTAGTGAAACTCAGGTCCGGTTTTATAAAAATTCACTATAGTTTCATATTAATGATTTTTATTTAACACTAACGATATTTCTGACTACATAAAATAATATATAGGTTAGTTAAATAAATTATTGTAAATTTTACCTTATTATAAGTCAATAAATAAAATAAATATCAAAGTATATTATTGTACAAACCAAATTAAAGTAAAATAAGTTCTGCTGTGATGAGCTAAAAGAAAACTCAAACCTTGTTTATAAAAAAGAGGTAAATGAATAAAAAAATATTAATTTTTGTTTATAATATCTATTTACATGATTTTGTTGGTTTTGGGTTTTTAACATATTTATTTTGAGGTTAATAGAGGATATACGAAATGAAGAGAATAACGAGTAACACATGATCATATGGTTTTGACAGAAAGTAATGTCACAGTCAAAATAAACCTACATAGGTTTGGATCATATCGATCTTATTTAATAATTAAATTTAAATTACTAAATTAACAACGAGAACAGTTAAGTATGGAGAATTTTATTATATTAAAATACTATAATACATCATGGATATGGGGAAGTTCTATTTTGCGGACCACAAAAAAGCGGACTGGTCATAATTATTGGTTCTATAGTATTAAATCACAACATACTAGTTACTTTTGAATAAGTGTGGTATACAAAACAGGAAGATGATCGAGATCACCTCCGCAGAGATTACTTTACTCCTGGTGTGTTTTGCGGACTAGCCATTTCTAATAAAACAAGAGCGATCAAACTTGGAATTTGCATGGCTTTTGTGATCCCTTGTAATATACAATTTAATTCAAACTCAAAATCATCTTCAGAAGGTTACTTTTTTACTCTTGGTGAATTTTGCGGAAGCCTATTTCCTTTGCATGTCTTTTGAGTTCTGAGTATGTTTGTTGAGCCTCGCGGCTCATGATGTTGATGTCATCTGCATATGCGACTAGTTGTATTGCTTTAACCGTTAGCAGGTTTAATCTGCCAATGTTCATTTGTCTTATTACATATTCGAGCATTAGATTGAAGAGTGTTGGGGCCAGCCCATCTCCTTGCTTCAGTCCACGCAAAATTTTAAATTCCTCTGTAAGTGTGTTTTGTACGCTCACCACCGCTACCGTGTCCTACATGGTTACCTTAATCATTCGTATTAGTTTAGGGGGAATCTTCAGTATGTGTAGTATTTCATATATTTTATTCTATCTATTGAATCATAGGCTTATTTAAAATCTACAAATATATTGTATATGTCTCGATTATGTTCCCATGCTTTTCCTAATATTTGTTTTGCAGTAAATAGCTGGTCAATCGTGGATCGTCCACGTCTAAATCCGGCTTGATATTCGCCGATAAGTTTTTCTGAGTAGGGCTGGATGCGTTTGTTTATTATGTATGTTAATATTTTATATGCAGTACATAAGAGGGATATTCCACGATAATTTTCACATGCCAGTTTATCCCCTTTTTTATGTATTGGACAGATTAAGCTTTTCTTCCAGTCGTTGGGGATTTTTTCTTTTCCTTCCATATCTTTATTATCAGTGTATGAATATATTTTTTTAGGTGTTCGCCACCTAGTTTGTATACTTCGGAAGGGATCTCGTCTATTCCAGGGGCTTTGTTGTTTTTCAGCGCTTTTATTGCCTCTTTTATTTCATCATATTCTTATAACTTAAAAAAAAGGAAATTTCTTATAAAGTAAAAAAGAAAGTAAAAAATTCTAATAAACTAAAAAATAAAATTAAAAAAATATCATCTTCGAAATACGCAGTAATAATTTGTTGAAAACTTTATCGAGTTACAATTTCTTTATTGAAGATCATATTCAAAATATTATATTATTATATTTTGCAGGTCAATTTAATGATTTTAAAAATAATTCACAAATATTTCAGCTTTTTTTAATAATCCTTTTGAGATACTACTAATTATGTACATAGATGTCAAATATTAGAATTTTTCATTCAAAATTTCAAGATTTTCTAAGGTCACATGGTTAATTTGTCACCAGGAGTGTGGAATTTATTTATCGAAGAAAATAAACCACATGGAATTGGAAAATTACGAAATTAGAATGAAAAATTATATTTTACATCTATGCACATAATTACTAGCTACCATTTTGACATGGGCCCGCATACCTGCTTGTCAAGGCCAAGAAAGTCACATGACTTTGTATTTAACATTTCTTGTACACATACACTCCAAAATTCTACTTATGCCTATTCTTTATATTTAGATTTTTTAATTTTAAATTCATTTTATGAAGAAATTTGCCAATTCATTGTCGGGATTGCCAGTATTTCTGAATGGTATATATAATATACCTATAATTTTAAATATTTAACTATTAATACAATAAGAAGAAATAATATATGTAGGTACTTACAACAGATTATTTTATATATTTTAATCTTTTATCTCTAAATCAATACAAGATATAATAAAATATTTATCACACAGAGAATTTAATCTTCTTTAATATTTGCAAGAATAATAATTTTCAAAAAAATATATTTCATTTTTTTAAGAATATGCTACTTCCAGTTTTGTCCAATTGCTACCAAAACCTTTTCAACTCTTCACATTATTGTCATATTGACAAATACGTAGTTAAACAGATATTAAGTCTTACAGTTTTTAAGAAATCAGTTTTTAAGAAATTTTCCTTCCAACATCCTCACACATACGCACATCATCGTAAAAATGTTAAAATCGGATTGTAGGGACCTTAAAACGTGCTTATTCAATAAAATTTGGATATGCGATTTTTAGCATGAATCCAATACCTCTCTTAGCGAGAGGTAAATATTATATATAAATTTACTTTTTTTTTTTTTTGATTATTTACATATTTTCAGACCTGTAATGCACAGTTTTAATTACCAAATATCTGTTTTTAACTTATTATTTGATTTGACCCTTTACTTAACGTTATTTTTTTTTAAATAATCGCATACTAAATCCATTTTTACTACATCTTTAAATTGAAATAAAAGCTTAATGCCTATAATTTTTTTGCAAAACCAAAATTACTTTGGACAAAGAAACACAATTTTGCTTATATTTTGCTAGCATACGAATGATTTTGCAAGTATGCAAGTCTGTCTGAATGAGACCTGCTGCTGAAAAGAGCCACTGGAATTCCATAGAACTCATCTGAAAACTGTAGTACTTTAGCGCCGCTTTTTTAAAATTTTGGTAAAGGACTGCATCGCGCCAGAAAACCAACGGAACCGCTTCTCTTCAAATATTAGGAGCTTTCATATATCTCTCGACTTATTTGTGGAAATCAGGGGTCAGGTACTGAATGGTTGGTTGGTCTAATGCGCATATTCGAAATGTATTGGTGGATCGGCAAAGAAATATCGTCAATTTCGATTTATCGACTAGAAAACAATATCACCAACATATCGTTTACATTTCTAATTTTGGGTTCACAATGGCCAATAAAAATGTAGGATGGAGTTAGGGTTCCGCTAAATACAGACGGTTTCTTAAGAGTTCCATAATCGTAAAAATTTGTGAACCGCTGTTTTAGAGAATAATATTTTAAATAACAGTTACAGAAAAAATAATTGTACTCATCTTTTACTTGAAGTATTTTCCTCCAACTGATCCATGAACGATTGACAGAGATAAATAAAACACTGCGAGTCAATTGCTTGCTAATCATCCTTAATCAACCTTTTTTTAGTTTAAATTCTGTTATATTTATTTAAATAACGACGTTGTTGTTCATGTTCATTCCTGAAGAAGGCAATAGTTTATATTGCCGAAACGTCGTTATATAAATAAATATAACAGAATTTAAACTAAAAAAGGTTGTATCATTCTTATTAAAATATGAGTTCTGAAAGATTTTTTAATAATCCTTAATCAGTTTTTCATGCTACCAGCCAATGTGTTGAAAAGATTTTTTGTCATTTTCCGTGCTGTGATAAACTCTATTGAAGACTATGTTTGCCGGCCGATATAATGATTTTAAAAATAATTCAGAAATATTTCAGTTTTTTTCAAAATTTGTTCGAAGTTGTCATCAACGATACTGAAGAGAATTTACAATTAGAATCCCTTAATCTTCAAGCTAATGTGTTGAAGTTACTCGTAGTCGTACTATTTAAAAACGAAAATTTGATTCAAATTTATGCATTATTGAATAATTTCACTCAGATTATAATATTAATTTTTGGTACCTATTATACTTCATTTCACGTAATAAAATAGTATATGTTGTTTGATAACCGACCGTTTTTACTGTCAATAATAATAATAAAAAAAAACTGTAAAAATGTACAAGACCTGAATATTAAAAATTATAACAAAACATGGTTAAACATCACTTAATTCTGTAGATTTTAATTGATAATTGACAATTAACAAGTGATTATTTCTTCATTTTTGTTTGCATTCTGACTAATCAAAGGGCAGAATTTATATCCTTATCTAAACCAACGCTGTTTTTTTACGTGAAATGAAGTATACGTACACATACAAACATACGAGCTTAAAGATGAAACATCGAAGATATCGAACGCGAATTAATGATCTTCCATCTCGAAAACTTTTTACAAAGTGGAACATCGTATTTAAAATCTTTAAACTATTATTTTAAATTTGTAGGTACCTACTACTACATATATATATACATATTATGCGAAAGAAATGTAAGTATAATTTGAGTTTCTTTACATTTATAATCCAATAATAAGGTTTCCAATAAGAATTAATACCTGGCCCGCCATATGTGTATTTTAAAATTTCGTATGCGATCCGCTTCTCAAAAAGGATGGTGACCCCTGCTCAGAGTGATTTTGGTCTGTGCCTCTGCTCTAAATATCTATGTATAAACTAATCCATAAAAAATGTCTCTACACTTATGTCACGGTTTCGCATGTTCACCCGATATATATTGTTATATTGATAATTGTCATTTTCCCTCTTTATATTACTTGCTTCAATCATAACTACATTATAGCACTTATATATATATATATATATATATATATATATATATATATATATATATATATATATATATATATATAGAATAACTTTATTGATCAAAATCAAATAGCAAGAGTTCAGTAATCACTGTTCTTCCACTCTGCTAATACAAAATAATAATTACAAATTGTTACAATGATGACAGTACAGTATTTATAATATTATGAAATCATAGTAAAAAATAGAAGAAAATAATGTTTGAATTATAAGAAATAAATTACAATTTGAAATTATTCTTCATACAATCATCCAAATATTCTTGTGTTGAATAATATTCCTTAGAAATTAGTATTTTTTTAATTGTAGCAAGTGCACGCCTTATAGAGAGACCTTTTATATTTTCGGGTAAGCAATTGTATATTTTAATACTCATATAATAAGCTCCATTTTCATATGAGGTGGTTTTGTGCTTAGGTATCTGTAAGAATTTATTATTCTGCCTAGTTGTGTATTTTGAGCATATGAAAGTAAAACCATTGAAATTGTTAAATACATTTGTAAAAAGTTCATATAAGTATTGTAACGTAACCTCCGCGACCGCCGCCGCCGTGTTAATATTTGTTCATCATAGTGTTAGTTACTTTTATAATCTTTTAATTATATTTCTAATATTTATTTACCGTTTAATAAACGTATTCTTTTAGTTAATAATAATTGTCTATGTTTTACACTTCACCCATATAAATAAAAACGTTACAGTATATACAAGGTACAGTTTAATTTTTTTAATTTACTACGACAGGACTCTCTTGGTGCTAATTTGTATATAATTCTAAGTGCACGTTTTTGTACAATGAAAATTTCATATATTCTAGAAGGTGCTCCCCATACAATAATACCGTAATTAATAAGAGAGTACATATAACTGTAATAAATAATTAATAAGTTACAAGTATCTAATTTCGCTGCAAGTATTCTTAGGCAGTAACATGCTTTACTTAGTTTAGGTAATAAGTTATCTGTGTGACTGCTGCCCCTTAGATTGTGGTCAAGATGAATTCCGAGACATTTTGTATTAGAGCAAATATTGACTTGCCTTCCTGTAATGTCTAAATCTATCTTATTTGCCGCGTTCAAGTAAAATTGTATTATACTTGTTTTTCTAAAATTTATGGCTAGGTCGTTATTGTCACACCATTGTTCTATATTTAAAAGGGCAGTATTAATTAAGTCACTTACATTTGAGGATTCAGTTTTAGGGCAACTTATTAGAAAATATGCATCATCAGCATATATTATGGTTTCTTTAGTTTCTACATATTGTGGCATATCGTTAATATAAATTAGAAATAATAGTGGCCCTAAAACAGACCCTTGGGGTACCCCAGATCGTATATTACCCCATCCGGAATAATATTGTGTGTAGACGTTGTTACATATAGTTGTCATTTTGACCGCTTGCTGTCTGTCACTCAGGTAGGACTGTAGAAGAGTAAGGGGGACTCCACGAATACCGCAGTGTTCGAGTTTTTGAAGAAGTACGTTGTGGTTGACATTGTCAAAGGCTTTAGATAAATCACTTGATATGCTGTAAACACAATTACTATTATTATCAAGTTCACTGAGAATCCGTTCAACAAGAGTATTAACTGCCGTAATAGTGGATTTATTTTTAACAAAACCGTGTTGACACTTTGTTATTAAATTGTTTTTATTCAGATATTTGGTAAGTCTGTTATATATTAGCTTTTCAAATATTTTAGAAAAAACGCACAATAAAGATATTGGCCTGTAGTTCTCTACAAGAGCACGATCACCATTTTTAAATACCGGAGTAACTATTGAGTTTTTAAAGTACGCTGGAAATGTACCAGTCGCAAAAGAATTATTGAAGATTGCACTGAGGGGTTCAGAGATATTACACACACACTTTTTTACAAGTAAGGGAGGTATATTATCTATACCAGTAGAGAGAGTATTTTTTAAACTATTTATTACATTTTCAACTTCAGTTTTTGTTGTGGGATAGAGGAAAATTGTAAATGGGCAAGATGAAGCTGCGAAATTATATTGATGATATGGACTGACATTATCCATGGAAAGAAAATGTGTATTAAATTTATTAGTCCATTCTTCGATGTTGCCCTCAAAAGTTAAAGAGTTAGGTGAAATATTAGTTTCCTTTCTCACTATATCCCAAATTGTTTTTATTTTATTTTTTGATGAATTTATTACGTTAGTAATTTTTATTCTTTTGGCTTCATTAATAACTCTTGATAATATTTTGCAGTACATTTTGTAGTAAGCGAAAATTTCATTTGAATAATTATTTTTCAAACGTTGGCTAAGTTTTCTTTTTGTTCTGCAAGATTTAATAATACCCTTGGTTATCCAGCCCGAGTTGTTATTTTGTATAATTTTAATTTTCTTTAAAGGAAAAACTTTGTTGAAATGTCTATTAAAAGTCACATAGAATTCGTGTAATAGTTCATTTGTACCCATATTCTCATTCATAGTGTCCCAGGTTTCATTTGACAATAGATCATTAAATTCAGTAATATTTCTCTCTGAAATTTGTCTTTTGTATGTATATGTGTTATGTTTATTGTTAGTAAATAGGTTTAAGTACTGAGAAATTACTGCATGATGATCCGAAAATCCGGGGTATACAACTTCATGGAGACTTATTATATTGCTGGACGTAATGATGTTGTCGATTCCAGTAGCTAATTTTTCAGTAATTCTAGTTGGTTCATTTATATTAAGAACAAGATTAAATGAATTTAGAAGAGCTATTAATTGAGTTTTCTTACTGCAGTTATTGAGAATGTCAATATTTAAGTCTGCTGAAATGATAATATGATTTCCACAATAGTGTATTTTATCTAGCAGTAATTCCAGGTTATTTAGAAAAATTGTGAAGTCTGAATCAGGTGTTCTGTAAAGTGCTATTATATAGACAGATTTTCCTCTACATTGAAGTAGTTGTATTATGGTAAATTCAAAATGTTTTTCTATTATCAAGTTGTTGTATTCTGTTATATTTTTTGCAGCGATGTTATTACGAATTAATATGCATGTGCCTCCACGCTCATTTTCAGTTCTACAGAAAGAGGAAATTATTTTATAATTTGGTATAGTGTGAAGTGCAATTTCATCTTCATTAAGCCAGTGTTCAGTTAAGCATATAATTTGAGGTGGATCTTTGAATTGTTGTATAATAATTTCAAGTTCTAATAACTTATTTCGCATGCCTTGGATGTTCTGGTAATAGACCTTTATATTATTTATTCTTTGTTTTGTTTTTCCGAAACTGATAACGGCTGGATTGTTTATCCGGCAGGGAAGTTGTGGAGTTGTCTCTATTCGGAATGCAATTGTGAACATCAGCGTGCACCATTAATTGCTGTTTAGCTGTTTCTGTGGTCTCCAGAATTGTTATATCATTATCATTTGATGCAACTGTAGTATTGAAAATTTCATCATCATTTTCCTCATTCAGAACAATTTCGTTGACGTTTAAGTTTTCGGTTATTAGATTATTTATCGAATGGTATTTACCATTAATCTTTAACCCATATTTATGTTGCTGACCTTTATGTCCTTTCTTTATTGCCTCCAGTTTATATTTATATAAGCTTTGTTGTAATTCTAATTCCTCTTTTGAATAGTCCTCACTAATAAATATACCAGTATTTTTCAGTTTTTTCACATTTTTTAGTACTTCACATTTTACTTTATAGCTTAAGAATTTTAAAAGTATAGGTCTAGTTTTTGAGTCGGAGTATTTTCCTATTCTACGAATAAATTCAATATCATAATCATCAACTTCAAAACCAAGTCTATCTTTGAATAACGTTTTTATTGTTGATTCAAGATCCTCATTCCTATTTTCTTTAATTCCCTTTATTATGATGTTATTGCGTTTTAAATTCTTCTCAAGGGTATTACTTTGTTTTTTAGACGTACATTTTCGTCTCTAAGGGAGGATATTTCTTCGTTCGTATGTTTTATCAATGAGTCAATCTTCTCCGAATTTTTTTTCATGTCCTTTCTCACATTTTCAAAACAGCTATCAATTTTTTATCTAATATGTCTAATAGTTGTTTATTAGTTAGATCTGTCATGTTCCCCTAGAAGTATATTATTCCTATATACAAAGACGGTGTGTGGGTTGCGCGGAGAATCAGGCGTAAAATAGCGACTTAAGTCACTTGCAATTGATAATATTTGTTTATGCACGTTGTATATGGCTGGTTTTCGATAATATAATTGATACACTTTAAGTAAAACAGAGTACTTACAGAAAAGGTTTATCACTAACCAACTATAAGAACTTATTGGGCACTAAAAGTACTTTTGATCACTATAACAATATAGTTCAATATCGAAAATCTAACTGTTTAATTTTTAAATCGTAGGAGGAGTACAAGCACAACTGTCACTGTCACTGTCAATACTTAAGCGTATATAACATATATATATATATATATATATATATATATATATATATATATATATATATATATATATATATATATATAGAGTAATTTCAGCTACTTACAACTGGCGCTGATGCGAACGCCATCTGTTGAATGTGTTAAATGGAACAGAGCATAACTTTTCAAAATAGTAAACAATGCTCAGAGAAAACTGAAATAACATGTACTCCATTCTGTCAGGGAAATTCAAATAAATAAAATTTTGCATGAATTTATTAAATCACATTTTTACATATTTACATTAACATTGATATTAATAGACATTGGGGTGTATTCTGTATCACTTACTATAACTCATTCACCGAGACGAGAGAATGTAGAACTAATTCTTAAACAGATAAACAGAAACAAGTCATTTTATTGGTTCGGCTCCAAAATTATCCTCTTTTGATCAATAGAATTTGTCTCTGTTCAAGAATTGTTCCACTTTCTCTCGTCTCAGCGAATGGACTTTATGTTAATATTAATTTTAACAGCCTATTAAAAATTATAAGCAAAAGAACGTAATTTATTACCTATCATTTTAATTTTATATTCTGTGTCTTCTAGTGTTATTGGTAAAAAAAATAAACAGGATGTTAAAATTAACATGATGTGATACAGAATACACCCCATAATCTTACTCACTTCATCAAATTCAACTTTGCCAATTTTATTACACTTATGTTGCAACATTCTTCGGTTTATCGAGATTCGCGCAAAAATACTTTCAGATGGATTATCAACAAAAGCAAAAGTGGATTTCTTCTTTATTCTAAAAACTCTCCCTTGGATACTCTTTGCAACATTCATTTTATTTAATACGGATTCCATCAATATAGCCTTCCGTGACAGTGGACGATTTCCATCTCATCCACCGTAGCGTTTGATGGTCTTAATATTATCACCCGCATTTTCCAATAAAATTGCCAAAGAACGTTTTATACTGTGACCAGTGTAGGACTCTACATCCGGTAATTAAAAAAGAAGCAATCTTCGTCGGTATTCTCAACAATGTGAATTCCAATCTCCCGTGGTGAATATTACGGATAGAGCATAAAAACATGTACTTTCTGCAGATATTAACAACTTTACAGAGAATCCTTCTTCCATAATAATAATGAAACTACGAGAAACATTTATCTCCGCATCTAGTATAGAAACATATAGATATGATCTATATAAAATCCTCAGTGGTCAATGTTTAAGTTCGTCAACTCGTTACATCGGCCAGCCACTTCCATTATTAGTGTAACCTATAAAGATTCAAAATAAGTACCAAATCACACAATAATAGAGAACTATTACTTTCATCAACTATTCTTCATTGAGTGCCTCCTTCATAAAATGCTCTATATGTTCTTTTTGAAGAACTTTTGCCTTTTTTCAGTTTGTGGGTTCTGGATTCATTCTAAAGATAAATAATTACCATATTTTGAAATATCTATGTTTTTGCTGCTACTCCCCCTTTTTACATTTACATTATATAACAAATATAGAAATAACACTTTATTTATAGTCGTATTATTGTTTTAAATACATAGTTGTGTTGAGTTAATATAGGTATGCATAAGTTTTAGCTGTTAAATCCAGTATTCATCTTCTGTTTAGACTTTCGATTATCACTAAAGGTATAAAACTAACATTTGGTATGATAAAGAAGATAAAGAATTCCCATACTTAAATTTTCAAGAGGAAACTGGCAGAACATACGTTCTTCTGTACTTTTGAAATAGATGAAGATATCCAATAAGATTCCACTGTACACATCCATATTCAAATGTTTCGTGCAATTTCCAACATTTTTTTTTCGTGTATAATGACATTTAAACAATTATATCCAACAAAGAAGACTGACTTGAAACATTTAATCATTTTCGTAATTTGAATATAAAATAAGGTTATAAACGTAATTTATCTTAATAACTGCTTTTAGTATGTACATATAATACTGTAAAATCATATTAAATGTTAATATGTTATAAATTTAACATTTGTTTTCAACAATACCACTCATTCAAATGAAACATTTATTACTACTTACTTACCTTAACATTGATGTAATATAATTCAATTGTTATATTGATCCTAAAATAAAATATAACAAATATTCTGTACCAAAACATTTTCATTCAAAATACCTCTTCCAGCTTCCAATATGTATAACATTTTATATAATGAAGAAAATATTATTTTTAACATTAATGCATTTAAATTTATTAGTTTTATTTGTGTTACGGTTTTTCTAGATTGTTTGAAATGTTATAAATAATTTAAATACCACGTAAATCAAAAGTTACTAACAACATTGGAATGGAGTAATGGTGAACGGACATTGTTCTTTAAAGCGCACCAACTTCAGCGTGGTAGAGATTTGCACAGGTTGAGATTTGCATTACACAGGATAAACTTTTTCGAGATTTGAATAAGAAGAGGTAATATTTTTCGAGTTTTGCAGTGTTGAAAATTGCATAAGTTGTGACATGAATAAGTCAATGTAAAATAATTCGAATTTTGACTATTCGTAAGATGTATAAAACGTGATTTGACCAAGTCAATATAAATATATTCGAATGTTGTCTGTGCTCCCCATAAATTATATTATTCACATTCTACATACAAATATTTTAACTTTATTTTCCATTTAATTGTTAGATGGTTTGATTGAAAACCCAAAAAATTGCACCTTTCCCCCAGTTTTAAATCTATTCGATGGTAAATAACTAAAAAAACACAGTTCTTTACAATACAAATAATGTATTAATAAAATCTTCGTTCCTGTTCTCGTTCTCGTTCCCGGGCTATTGTGTAGTATATGCCGTAAGTAGATCACTTTATAATCGTAAATTGTCTTTCAAAACATTAGTTATATATTACGGTACAGTACATACTTTTAAATTGCCACAAATCTGAATAGACGTAAAATACTTACAACTTACATGCCTTTTTAACAAATGGCCGCCACACGAAATTGCTGGCTTCACTTCTGCGCACGGAGTTAGGCATCTAGCTTATACAACATTCTGGGTTGGGTTTGCGCTGTGGTGCTAGTGAGTAGTGGTGCCCGATGCCTTTTCCATTGCATGAGCAGTACTGTGGAGTAGTCTGTGTTTGCATTTTCAAGTTTTGCGTGCTGTCTCCATGGCCTAGGTTGGCCTTATGGGCATGGGTAATCCGGGCCTGACTGTTATTGTATAATATAAAATAAAGTTTATTATACAAATACCGGCAAATACATAGTGTTTTATTTGTCTTCTATCTTTTTTATATACATTATGGAACAGTTAGAATAGAGAAATCATCTTGTCTACAAAATGATACTTTAAATACTTTTCATATACACTTTCCCCTGGATCTTGGATGTCAGTATCCTGTACCTACAATCATATAAATACATATGTTTATAAACTTTATTGAATATAAAGACCAACAAAATTATATCTATTTTTAATATTATAAACATTTGTATGTTAATGTACTTTATTTATCATAAAAATACATAATTGATATTTACAAATTGTTTTGCACATTCAAATCAAATGTTATAAATAATTTGTATTTATGACGCTCGCTGTATACATATACAAAACTATCATAATTTTAAAATTTTGTAACTTCAAGAATTTTTTACTTACGCAATCTATTAGTATTAGTGCTCCCAATAACTATCAATCTATTAAGTTTCAATCATGTATCTATTAAGTATTTAGTAGGTATATGGATTCAAGAAATATTTTCATTTACTATTTGAATTCCGGAGTGAACTTTTTAAATTGTGAGCGCACGAAATATGACTCGCGCCAACTTTGTGGACAATAGGGTGTTTTCCAATTACGCAACACGGAGTAACACTGAACACACACGGACACTGGCTTACACATTAAATTGAACGCACTTTAATTCGTCAAAAGTGCACCAGATTGCGTCTCTATCAATATTTTTATAAAATATAATTTATAATACGTATTACGTATTGCAGTAATTTCAGATACTTTTCTTAAATTAATAGCCCAAACAAACATCACATACTACAACTCAAATATTTCTTGTGTCAGACTGTGTTCGTTTGTATTGTTGTGTCGTACTAATATTTGTATGTTATGAAAATGTACGAGGCAAGATATGTACAGCGATTAGGAATTTGTATAACTCAAGAAATGTACACTGTACACGACAATATTTGTACGTTAGGAAAAAGCACAATGCAAAGTATGTATAGGAATAGGACGACATATGTACATTATGAATCATATACCTACCCAATATATATATATATATATATATATATATATATATATATATATATATATATATATATATATATTCATCAGTCTAACAACCGAACGGAAGTCCAATTGATAGAGAGATGTATATATATATATATATATATATATATATATATATATATATATACATAATATTATAAAAATAAATTATATTATTAAACAATTTATATTGTTTTTAAAAAAGTTTATTTGTTGCGAATACAGAGTTACACAAAGCTTGGTTTCAGCTGGAGAGCTGCCTTAAGACTGACTATCCTATGTCTATCTATCTTTTACTTTATTTTGTGGAAAGTTTATAACTTTACTCTTAGTCAGCATTTCTAAGAGTAGTCGTATTACTTAATTCCTCCCGGGCAAGTTTAAACTTTACACAAATTTTATAATTTTTCGCTTATTTGTTCTAAATTCCTTAATTCTCTATTATTTCTTGACTGCTTAGATTTATAATTCTTATAATATTGATATACAATTTTTATGATTATAGTTAATAACATTACAACAAGTATAATATAAATTATATAATAATGATGAGTGTTACTTTCGTGATTTTGAATGTCTTTTATTTTTTGTAGTTGTGGGAATGAAATATTTAATTTTTGTAATGGTTTTAAATTGATTTTATTTATTTTTGTATCGAAATTTTGGAGTTGGACATTATTTAATTCTAGTTCTTTATAGGCTGTTGATATTTCATTAAATGTCCATTGGTTGACTTTACAATTTCCATCGTTGATAAGTCTAAAGATTCCTTGAAAGTTTTTCTTTATATCTTTGTTTTTACAATTTATTACTAGTTTTTGATTAATGGGGGAAGTAATTATTATATTATTTGTGTATGGGATTTGTATTACATTGTTTTTTGTGTATTTTTCAATTATTTCACAGTCATCATTATTTTCACTTAATACTATATTATTAATACAATTATTTACTTCTACACCTTTTGTTTGACAATAGTTTATGTTGTTAGATTCTCTATTGAATCTTTCTATTAATATGTTTTTGTTGTGTTTATTTATGTAATATGTGGGTGGTTCTGTTAATTCATATAATTTTTTATGATGGATAAAAGGAATTGGGTATAATTGATATAGAGGATAGGAGTTTTGCGAGAGTTCTGGTTCTATTAATAACATGTGAATTTGTTCGTTTTCTAGTCTACAATATGTGGTTATCTTATCTACTTGTAACCAAATATCCTTGTCGCCCGTGATTTGAATTAAATCGTCATGGTTTATAATAGTGGTGTCTAATTTATTTAATGAACAAATTACTAACATTAGTTCTATATGTTTGCAGAATTCTGATAGATTTTGAATAATTATTGATAGTTTATTAATCTTTATTTCTGCGTCAATTAAAGTTTGCCACGTTTGTTCTTCATTTAAGAGATCTGTCATGACTTTAAGGTTTTCTAATAATTTGTTTTCGTTTGACTTTATTTCTTCTAATTTTGAATTGAATTTGTCTGTTAAATGGTTTTCGTTTTTTATTATTTGTTCGTTTTGATTTTGAAGAATCTTTTGGTTATCTTTTAATTTGTCTATTATGTTATCATATTTCTCCGCGTCACTTTGGTCTAAGTTACCTGTAATTGATTTAATTATATTACCTAATCCATTTATTAAACCTCGTTTGGTTCTTTTGGTAAAAAGTTTTTGGATTTGTTGTGTCAAGTCGTCAAGAAAATAAGATAGTGCTTTCTTCTGTTCTTCAAGATAATAATTATTCTGAATTTGTTTTATAGTATTAATTGTAATATTATTTAATTTTGAATATTCTTTATAAAGGGGGGTAATATTATAATTGAAATAATGTATTATTTCTCCTTCTTTTAATTTGCAATCACCTATTCCGAATAAAAGGAACCCAGTGTTATTTGATATGTCCACTAGTTGAGCGGTGGTAAAAGCCCTGAAATCAAAGTTTAATTTTATCTAATTTGAATTTTCTAATATGTCTTTTATTTTTTATTTCTACTGTTCCTAATATGGGGTTATAATTTTCTACTGTAACTCTTTTAAATATGGGTTTTTTATATTTGTGCATTAGTCTATTATTTTGTTTAACATAGACTTTTTCCGGTAATTTTAAAGGTAATTCGTTTTCTTTTGTTCTCTTCGTCTTATCTTTATCGATTATTTTATTTATTTTTTTATTTGTTTCTGATTTATTGATGAAATAGTCATTTATAACTTCTTCTTCGGATCTTTGTTTTTGAAAATATTTGTTTTGTTCATTTTGTCCGAAAAGTATTTCACAAGGGGTCATTTTTGTTATTGAATGTTTGGTATTATTGTATGCTGTTATTGCTTTATTTATGTTATATTGTAAATCTTTATTTTTATTTGTTGAATGTAATATCCGAAGATGTTCTATTAATATAGAGTGAAATCTCTCTACTGCATTTGATTTTGGGTTTGCTATGCTAATTAAGTGTAATTTTATATCGTGATTGTTACAATAATTTTTTACTAAAGCGTTATTAAATTCTGGGCCATGATCAGCGATGATCATATTTGGTTTTTTGTAAGTTTTTATGAAGTCCTCAATTATTAACATTGTTTCTTTTCCTGTCTTATTGAAGGTAGGATGAATAAATCCAAATTTGGAAAATTGATCAAATATAGTGACGAAGTATTCTTTATTTAATGTAAGGAGATCTATATTTATAATTTCGAAAGGGGTTTTTGGTGTAGGGGTTAAATTATCATGTAGTTGTATAGGGTGTCGGTCATATTTATTTTCTTTGCATATTCTACATTGATTAATAATTTCTGTAATATCTTTAACCATATTGGGCCAAAAGTATTTTTCTTTGAGTTCTTGATAGGTTGCCATTATTCCTCTATGATTTAAGTAGCCGTTATGATTGTCAAAAATTATTTGGGTCTGTTTTTCTTCGTTCTCGACGTCTTCTACGAGTTTATTACATTTTATTAGATTTATCATATTTGCCTCAAATTTGTTTTGGATTATTTGATTCAATGTTTGTTCGTATTGTTTGGGAATTAATATCAAGTATTTGATTTTTGGCACTATGTAATTTTTTAGAAATTCTAATAATTGTTCTTCCTTTTTGTTTATATTAATGTTTACTATAAATCTTTGCTTTTGATGATCAAATATTTTTTTTTTTACTTCTATTTCAAATGGTTTATTAGAAAAATGAAATATGATTTGATTTTTTGCTGTGTTTATTCGATTGTCTACGAATTTTAATCCACTAATTGGATTCTCATTTGAACTATGAACTGTATTATCTGATTCTGACTTATTTGCAACTATACTTTGTTGTTCATTTCTGTCATCGTTATAGATGGTATTTAGTGTATCGTTTACTATTTGATCTATTTCGTCTGTTTCTAAACTAAAATTTTGTGGTTGTTCATATTCATATAAGTTTATTTGTATTTGCGTGTTATCGAAGATGTGTTCTAAAATTTTAATTAATTCTGTTTTTTCTAATTTATCTAATCCGCATGATAAATAAGGTATATTGAATTCATATATGTCGTTCTTTATTAGATAATCGCGTAACTCGGTAAGTGTTTTCTTGAAATATTTTCTATTTACATTTTCTAAATAAATATTTTTTGTAATTAAATGGAAAATTGTTTGATTTTCCATATTCTGAATTATAACATTTTTGTTGTTGATGTTTCTTTCACAATAATTTTTACTGTTAAATTTTAAATCTATTTGTCTGGCGAGGCCTTTTGAAAATTTTAAATCTTTTGATATGCAATGTGCGAAAATATTAGTATTTGTTACGTCACCTGATTTTTTTATAATTTTGAATTTATCTCTTTGTCTTGATATAAAGTCTGCAATTTTATTTGTTTTTCCTGGTAAATATTCGATGTCAAAATTATATTCGCCCAGTTCTATTTTCCATCGCATAAGTTTTTGATTTGCGTTTTTCATGGAAAATAACCATGTAAGGGGTTTATGGTCGGTACGAATCGTAAATTTTCTGCCATATAGGTACGTGTTGAAATTATTTATAGACCAAACTATTGATTTTAGTTCCTTTTCGATTGTACTATAATTTTGTTCTGCCGAATTAAATGTTTTTGAAGCATAAGCGATTGGTTTTTCTTGTCCATTTATAACTTGTGAAACTACTGAACCCATTGCGTAATCTGACGCGTCAGTAGTGAGAATAAATTTTTTTGAGAAATCAGGAAATTCGAGAATTGGTGGATTACTTATCAATTCTTTGGCGGTTTTAAATGAGTCTTGATATTCTTTATTTGTTATGTCTATTTGTTTATTCTTTTTTAAACATTCTGTAAAAGGTTTGGTGAGTTTCGAGAAATTTGGAATAAAACGCCTATACCAAGAGAGTTTACCTAAAAATGATTTTATCTCTTTTACTGTTTTGGGGATCATTAATTTTTCAATTGCCTCGATTTTGTTTTTATTGGGTTTAAGCCCATCTTGTGATATTATAAATCCTAAATATTCTGTTTCGGTTTTTAGAAATTCCGACTTATCAATTTGTATTTTGAGATTTGCGTCCTGTAATTTTGAAAAGATTTTTTCTATGTTTTGTAGGTGTTCTTCTAAAGAGTTTCCGAGTATGATAATATCGTCCATATAGACTAGGCAAATTTTGTTAATATATTCTGAAAGTACTTCGTTCATCATTCTTTGAAATGATGCCGGTGCGTTAATTAGTCCGAAAGGCATACGGACGAATTCGTAATGCCCTGAGGACGTAGAGAAAGCTGTTTTTTCTCTGTCTTTTTCATCCATTAATATCTGGTGGAAGCCGGAATGCAAATCTAATGTCGTAAAAAAATTTGGTTTTCCGATATGGTCTAATAATGTGTCGATGTTGGGCAAGGGGAATTTATCTTCGATCGTTTTTTGGTTCAATTTTCTAAAATCTATCACTAATCTTGTTTTACGCTTTCCTGATGCGTCCATTTTTTTTGGCACTATCCATATGGGCGAATTATATGGACTTTTTGACTTTTGGATTACTTTAGTTTTTAATAAATTTTGAATATGTTCTTCGATATCTTTCTCGTATATTTGTGGAAGTCTATAGTTTTTTTGAAAAACTGGTATGTCGTCTGTTGTTCGGATTTTATGGATAGTGACATTTGTAGCAGATAGTTCTTCGTCGGGTTTTGGAAATAAATTTGAATATTTTTCTAATAAGTTCTTTATTTTTCTTTTTTGGTCGTAAGTGAGATGTTCGTGTCTAAATTGTACAAATGAGTTGTTTATTGTTTGTGAAGATAGTAATTTGAATTTTCTGTTCCCAAGTGTTATAATTTTATTTTTAAAGTCCATTAAAGCATTACAATGTTCTAATATTTTTACACCAAATAACATGTTGCTTTCTTTATGAAAATCATGTACAAAGAATTCGAAATTTTTATTTTGGATTTTTATTTCAACACAATTTTTACACTTCACTTTTCCTTGGGCTGTTTTGAAAGTAATTGGTTTCTGGATAATTTTTAAATTTCTTTGTTTAACAATATTTGGGGAGATTAAATTTATATCAGAGCCCGAATCGATTAAAATGAAATAATCGTTAAATCTTATTAGAGGAATGGATTTTAATTTTGAGGTCATTACGTATTTTGTTCTATTGTTTCTAGAGTCTCCTCTAAAAAAGGATTGGTGTCGTTATCGTAATTTTCTTCCTCGTATTCCTCGGTATTTTGTTCGTCGACTACAATATTTTCGTTTTCAATTTCATTGTTATAATTTTGTCTAATTGTTGATGTGGACATGGGTTGAGTACTACGTGTTTGTAAAGACATTGGTTGAGGTGGGAGTTTGCGTGTTTCAAAACTGTTTACTAAATTTTGTCTTTTAAATCTGTTAGGACCTGGAGTTGACGACTTGTAAATGTTGACTGGGTTTGAGGGAAAATATTGTCCGGGGAATTTTTTTGGAACAGGGTTAAAGGTGAAATTTTTTGGAGTGTTAACATTTTGTTTTTGATCATTTCGTGTCAATGGGCTGTTATGTATAGGATTGGCATAGCTAAATTCATTTTTCAGTAATGATTCGCATTGTTCTAGTGTCGAAGGTTGTTTCACAATGAAAGATCCTTTTATTAAGGGGGGTAACAATGATATGAATTTATTTACGATTGCTTTCTGATTTTCATCGAGAATAGCATTTTTCTGTTCTTGAGTGTAAGTTTTTGCAAGGATTTTTGATTTGTATATTTCATATTTATCCAACATGGTTTTTAATGTGGCTTCTGCACTTTGTTTGTATTTGGTTTCAAATAGTTCTCCTATTAATGTCTCAGGTGTTGTTTTATCTGAGATATTTGAATTTAGAAATAGTTTCAACTCTTCCCAATTTTTGAATTTTTTTTGTGAAACAATCTTTTTTGCGTTATTTACTAATCTGTTTTTAATTAGATTAAAAGCAAACACTTTTTGTGCTGCCGACAGTGCTAATGTGTCAAGAATAACGTATGTTTCATCCACAGTTTGGATGAAATTACTAAGCGTCGTTATGTCCCCTTCATATGTCGGGATCATTTCGACATAATTTTTGATATCTTGTAAAGAAGTCATATTGTTTTCTACAAAATTAAATCTTGGTGGATTTAATATAATTCGCCTAATATTATTTTGAGCGATATTTACAAATTCTTCGTTTTCAGAATCTGACATAGATTTTGTGTGATTGCCTTGTGTCGGGGCTCGTACTCTTTATTACTAGTACTAGCTAGAGAGTACCCTGTGTATTACAATGTTATTTTTTTTTTTACTTACAAGAATAGACTTATGGCTATTGTTTTCATTGTAAGGAGTCTTCTATGGGTTTTTCGAACTGTTTCTCGTAGACAGGAGTAGACGAGATGTGAAGTTCTTGAAGCTTGTACTCTGGGTTCTTGTGGTCGATTGGACAGCAAGAGGGATCGCCTGGGTGGTCTGATGGGACGTTTGAATAGTCCTTGATGGGCACTGTTTAGCCGTGATATGGACTGACGAATAAGGTCTTATTGATATAGCCTTTATGTATTTCAAATCGTTGCACTTTGAAAGTTGTTCTGGATAGCCAATTCTCATATAAAAATATGACAATGAGATGAGTAACTTATTGTGGTTTTTCACTGTTACAAACTTATTGTTGGCTATCCTACCGACTGTGCCAATTATATTATTAAACAATTTATATTGTTTTTAAAAAAGTTTATTTGTTGCGAATACAGAGTTATACAAAGCTTGGTTTCAGCTGGAGAGCTGCCTTAAGACTGACTATCCTATGTCTATCTATCTTTTACTTTATTTTGTGGAAAGTTTATAACTGTACTCTTAGTCAGCATTTCTAAGAGTAGTCGTATTACTTAATTTGTATATATATATATATATATATATATATATATATATATATATATAAATTAAATAATTTCGTTTAAATTATTTTAAAAAAATTAATTTTATTACCAACAAGATTACATGTGTTTGAGATAAGAGAATACAGAAAAGAATGAACAACTTATCTTAGCTACAGGGGTTTTTATTACAAAGCATGCCACAATGGAAAAATACTGCAAGAAGTGCTGACATGTAATAATTATTGTAGAATAGGAATACAACAGTACATAATTCCTCCCTTCTGAGATTTTACAATAATTATTATAATGTTATTATGCAATGGAACTTAATTCTACAATTGGTTCTTTATTATCTTTGGATTTTTTATTTATTTTACAAATTGTTAAACACTTATTTCTAAACTTATATAATAAGACAATACAAACTATTAAAAATAACATAGTATAAATAATGTAGAACTGAGGATTGTTATGGTTTTGTAAATTTAACTCTTTTATTTGTGGTAACTCTTTAATTGTTATATTTACTTTACTTATTTTATCTAAATTTATTGAATTTAGGTGTTGAAACGTATTGTTAAAATTTAGGCTTTCGAATATTATTTCCTTATAGGTTTCTTGAATTATGTCGAATTTAAAATTATTTACTACACATTTATTAACGAGTTTTAATTTAAATATACCTTTGATTTTTTTGTTAAGTGTATTACTTTCACAATTAATTTGAATTTGTTGTTCCTTGGGGCTTATTATGATTAATTCGTTTGTGTTTTTAATTTTCTCCCAAGTATTTTCTAGTTCCAGAGTATGATATTTACAATTATCATTCGTTTGGGCCTTTAGAATATTGACTATACATTTATTTAAGACAATATACTCAGTTTTACAATAATATATCTTATTAACTAAAATGCAATTATTTATCTTAAACTTATTATTATTATTTATAAAATACATAGTTTGTTTTTCGTTCATTTGTAAAATTGTATTATGTTTAATAAAAGGTAGGGGTGTAAATTGGTATAAATCATAGGTTTGGGATGAAAAAATTGGGATATTAATAAGGAAGTGTATCTGTTCGTTGTCGTGTTGACAGTAGGTTTCTATAATTTCGTTTAGTTGCCAAATGTCTTTGTTTTGTGTGATTTTTCTAATATTATTTGGGTCGATAATACTTGTGTGCAATTTCCTCAAGTTACAAAAAGTTAAACTGATTTCAATTTATTTAGTCAGGTCGTTTAAACTCTGGATTATAAATATTAGTTTCTGAAATTTATTTTCAACGTCGATTTTTCCCTGCCAATTAAAGTTTTTCTTTAAAATCTCTTGAATTTGTTCCATTTCCGTTTTCAGCCTATTTTCATTGCTTTTGATATTTTCGATTTGATTATTAAATTTATCAATCATTTCCCTACTAATTTTTAAATTCTGATTAGTTTGATCCTGTAATAATTTTTCGTTATTTTTTATTTGCTCAAGAATTTTGTCATAGCGTTCTCCATCGGTAGCGTCTAAATTACCTGAAATTGATTTGATGATACTTCCTATTCCGTTAATTAAACCGCGTTTTAAAATTCTATGAAATATTTTATTAATTTGATTTTCTAGGTCATTAAAATTGTATGTTAAAATATTAATATAGTCTTGAAATATTACTTTTGAGTCTTTAATTTGGAAGAGGAGGATTTCTTTCAGTGTTTTTATTTTAATAAATTCATCGTGAATCGGGGTAATATTATAATTAAAGTAAATTATTTGTTCTGAAGTTTTTATCTGTGTTTTCCCTAATTTAGCTAAATGAAATCCATTATCATTTGAGATGTCCGTAAGTTGAGCCGTACATCTGAAACAACAGTTTATTGTTTAATTCTATTAATCCTGACATGTTTTTCGGCTACCTGGTCTTTAATTTTTACTTTCCCAAGTATTGGGTTATAGTGTTGAACTCTATATTTTCTGAATAAGGGTTTTTTGAATTTTTTGATTAGTCTAGGATTTTCTTTTACGTAAATAGTATCTTTTATTTGTAGGGGATTATCGTTTTCCTTATAGCGTTTTTGTTTTTCAATTTTTATTTTGTCATTTATAATTTTGAATAATTCTTCTTGCTCTGTCTGGTATTTTTGTATTATTTCTTCATTAATGAGTGGAACTGTTTTGAGCGGAATTTGATTATTTTTGCCGAATAGTATTTCGTTTGGAGTTAATTTTGTTACGGTATGTTTAGTATTGTTATAGGCTAAGATTGCCAAGTCAAGTTTTTCTAAAAATGTTTTGTTTCTGAAGAGATTATTATTTTCGAGGAGTCTAAGGTGTTCTATAAGTGTTGAATGGAATCTTTCAACAGCATTGCTTTTAGGGTTGTTTACGCAAATTATGTGACTCTCTATATTCCGAAATTTGAATAAATCCTGTAAAACGTTACTTTTGAATTCAGGTCCTGCGTCCATAATTATTTTATTTGGTATAGTATAAATTTGGAAATATTGAATTAATTTCTGTAATATATTATTTGAAGTTTTGTTTTCTAACGGACAAACTTGACCATGTATGGAGAATTGATCAAAAATTGTTAAAAAATTATTTTTATTTAAACAAAGTACATCGATATTTATTATGTCAAATGGTTTTAGAGGTGTTGGAGTTAGATTATCTATTGCCGGAATTGGTTTTCTATTATATTTGTTTAATTTGCAAAGTTCACATCTATTTATATATTCAGTGATATTACTAATCATTTTGGGCCAAAAATATTTTTCTTTTAATGCATTGAGAGTTGCGATTATTCCTCTATGGTTAGTCAGGCCTGTATGGAAGTCACGAATTATTTCTATTTGCTCCTCTTCGTTTTCTATGTCTTCCACTATTTTATTACAAGCAATTATATTAATGGTATTAAATTCAAAGTTTTCTTTTATTATTTTTGAAAATTTTAGGTCTAGGTCTTTTTCATTAAAGATAGCTAAGTATTTTATTTTTGGAATTATATATTGTTTGAGAAAGTTTAATATTTCATCTTCGAGATTTTGTTTCTTAAATTTACAATGAATTCGTTGTTTTTTGTTCCCGAATAATTTTGTTATTTCTATTTCAGTTTCAAAATTATGACTTTCGAATATTAGTTGATTATCGGCTATGTTTATTCTGTCTTCTATGTATTTAATTCCGTTTACTAAATTTTCTGGATCTGAATGGACTGTATTTTGATTTGACGAAATTGATTCGTTATCATTATTATGCAAATTTATTGTAGGTAAGGAATAAACGTTAATTTGTATATTTGTATCTTCAAATATTTTTAATATTTTTGCTGACACTTGGTTCCATTCTAATTTATCTCTGCCACAACCTAATAAGGGTATATTGATTTCAAAAATTTCATTAAGAATGAGATAATCTCGGAGTTTCTTTAATGGTTTATCTAGGTCTTTAATTGATGGTTTCTCATAAAATAGTTTCTTAGTAATTAAATGGATAATTCTTTGATTATTACAATTTTGAATAATAATATGTTTATTTATTATGTTTGTATTTTTACAAAAATTCTTACTATTAAATTTTCTATTGACTTGATCTGCTAATCCTTGACTCATTTCAAAATCTTCAGAAATACAATGAGCGAATGTTTTTGTTTCTGTTACGTCACCGATTTTATTGTGAATCTGTGTTTTATCACGTTGACGAGAAAGATTGTCTGCTATTACATTCATTTTGCCTTGTAAATATTCTATGTCAAAATTGTACTCGTTTAGTTTTATTTTCCAACGCATGAGTTTCTGGTTAGGGTTTTTCATATTGAATAGCCAACATAAAGGTCTATGATCTGTTTTTATAAGAAATTTTCTGCCAAATAGATAGTGTCTGAAATTTTTTACTGATTCTATTATTGCTAGTAGTTCCTTTTCGATGGTGCTATAATTTTGTTCGGCATTACCTAATGTTTTTGAAAAATAAGCTATTGGCATTTCTTTACCGTGTTCATCTTTTTGAAGTATAACTGATCCTATGGCATAATCAGAGGCATCCGTGGTTAGTATAAAATCTTTTTGAAAATTTGGAAATTGTAATATGGGAGATGAAGTAAGAATTTCTTTGCATTCGTTAAAACATTTTCTATAAGATTCGTTATAAATGTCTATATTTCGACCATTTTTTAGGCATAAGGTAAGAGGTTTAGTGAGTTTAGCGAAATTTGGAATAAATTTGCGGTACCAACCTATTGTACCGAGAAATTGTTTAATTTCCTTTTTAGTTTTGGGGATGTTCAGGCTTTTAATTTTTTCTGTTTTGGAAGGGTCTGTTTTAATTCCGTCTTGAGTAATAATATATCCTAAATATTTTGTTTGTGATTGCAAAAATTCTGATTTATCAATTTGGATTTTCAAGTTTGCTTTTCTTAATTTTTCGAAAACTAATTTGATATTGTTTAGATGTTCTTCAAGAGTTTTGCCAAAAATAATTACGTCATCTAAATAGACTAGACAAATTTTGTTTACCAATTCTCCTAGTGCGATGTTCATCATCCTTTGGAACGTTGCGGGGGCATTTTTTAAACCGAAAGGCATGCGTAAAAATTCATAGTGACCGGATGGAGTAGAGAATGCGGTCTTTTCGATATCGTTTTTGTCCATGGGAATTTGATGAAAGCCTGAATGTAAGTCTAAGGTCGTGAAATATTTTGAATGGCCAATATGATCCAATAAGGTGTCAATATTGGGGATTGGGAATTTGTCGTCTTTTGTTTGAGTATTTACTTTCCTAAAATCGATTACTAATCTCGTTTTTCGTTTGCCAGAAGCGTCTAACTTTTTTGGAACTATCCAAATGGGCGAATTCCATGGAGAATGAGAAGGCTGTATAATTTTCTCTCTTAACATTTTTTCAATATGTTCTTCGATGTCGTTTTGTATATTTGTGGGAGTTTGTAATTTTTCGTATAGATGGGGGTGTCGTCATTAACAATTATTTTATGTTCGCACAAATTTGTACAAGACAAAGGTTCGTTTAGTTTTGGAAAAAGATCTTCAAAATTATTTATGAGTGTTTTTAATTTCGATTTTTCAATTTGATTTAAATGTTCTGATCGAATTTGAATATTATTGTTTTGTTTACTAGTTTTGAAATCGTTTTGTAATTTCTTTTCCTTTCCTTGTATATTAACAGAATTTTTTATGAAATCAATTTGGATATTTAATTTTTTAAATGCTTCAATTCCTAATAATAAATTATATTCTTTGTGGAATTTGTATACGTAACATTTTAGTGGGATTTTATTAATTTTTAGTATTACGAAATGTGAAATAGTAGATTTTCCATTTACAATTGTGAACGTACATTTTTCCTCATAGGTTTTAATTTTTTTGAATTTCACTAAATCTGGATGTATTAAATTTATACTTGAACCCGTGTCTAATAAAATGATATAGTCTTGTATTTGTAACGATGGTAAATTGTATGTTAAGCTAGACATTACTTGTTTTGTTCGAGTATTTCTGTCTCTAATTCTAAAAAAGAATCGTTTTCAGTGTCATCGTCTTGTTCTACGTATTCGTATTCGTCAGCAGGTTGTTCACATTGGTCATCTGAGCTTTCGTTGAGATTATAATTTTGCTTAATTGTTTGAGTAGACATAGGCGTAGTAAGTCTTGTTTGCTGTGTCATTGGTTTGGGCTGGAATGATCGTTTTGTTTCGTAAAAATTTTTTAGGTTTTGACGAGGGGCAAAGGGTTTTGGTTGCGTTTGATTGTTATTAAATTGAATTGGTTTGGTTGGGAATTGTTGGCCTGGAAATTTTTTTGGTGGTATATTGAAACTAAAATTTTGCTTATCTTTTAACATTGGCGATCGGTGTGGATTTTGATGCGAATAATTAAATTCATTTCTCAATAAACATTCACACTCTTCTACTGTACTAGGTTGTTTAACAATAAATGATCCTCTCACTGATAAGGGTAGGAGGGTTATGAAATGGGAAACTACTAATTTTTGATTTTCTTTTATTATTGCATCCTTCTGCAATTGATTGTATCCTTTTAGTAATATTTTTGATTTATACTGTGAAAATTTTTGAGAAATGATTTCTAGAGTTTTGTCTGTGCTGCTTTTATTTTTCATTTGCAAAATTTCCAGTAGAATTGTTTCGGCTGTGCTTTTATTACAGAAATTTGTTGTAAGATAAAGTTTTAAATCTTTCCAATCTTCGAATTTGTTCTCGGAAAGTAATTCGGCAGCTCTGTGTGTTATTTTAGTTTTTATAAGTCCAAAAAGATATGTTTTTTGAATGGGACTTAATACCACGGTTTCTAGTGTAGACTCTACGTCGTCTACGGCACTGATAAAATTATTTAAATAATTTGATGTCTCCATTATATGGAGGAATAATTTCAGACAGGTTTTTTAATTCTGAAAGTGTTGTTACAGCCATGTTTGAAATATGTGCCACGTTTAATCTACTCGGCTTTAAAATTATTTTTTGACGGTATTGTTTAAAGGAGTAGTGCTTTCAACTTCAGTATCAGAACTTTCTGATTCTGTGCTAGTATTACTTTCGGACATAAGTTTCTTATGTGTTTTTGTGTGTTTGGGACTGTGCCGGTCCCTCGATACCTTTATTACTAACTGTTCGTTAGAGGTATCCCTTTGTGTAACACAAAAATAAATATAATATTACAAATATTAACTTACAACGTTAATGTAAATAGTACAATTATTGTTTGATGCTTTACGGACATCACCGGGTCGCTGATTCTTCCTGGGTCTGAAGACGTGATCGAATGTGTTGTCGAACAGCAAGTCTTCCTTCCTCTCGATTTCTCTGTTGTTGGGTTGTTGTTGGGTTGCCAAGAAAAGTTGATTTCTCCGTGAGATCTGCGTTTTATGTTGTTTCCACAGGTCGTTGTAGACGGTTTTGTTGAAATATACTTTTTCTTGGTTTGCGATTTATTTATAAGTTTATCAGAGTAAAGAATTAAAATTCACCACACAATTAGTTTTTGTGTTTCTCTGATCCTACCGTGACTGCGCCAATTAAATAATTTCGTTTAAATTATTTTAAAAAAATTAATTTTATTACCAACAAGATTACATGTGTTTGAGATAAGAGAATACAGAAAAGAATGAACAACTCATCTTAGCTACAGGGGTTTTTATTACAAAGCATGCCACAATGGAAAAATACTGCAAGAAGTGCTGACATGTAATAATTATTGTAGAATAGGAATACAACAGTACATAATTTATATATATATATATATATATATATATATATATATATATATATATATATATATATATATATATATATAAGTTATAGTGCTAACCAAATGAACAAGTGTTGATGTGACAGAACGTGACAATATCATATTACAATAGTATAAAACCATGTGTAACTCTTTAGTTAAGCTAGTCTGTATTTCGCAACCTGTATTATCATATTAAAGTATCATAAACTTGTATTCACAAAAATAAATATTTTTTAAAAACCCAATCGATCGATAAAGAAATTTAAGTGGCGCAGTCGGTAGGATTGTCAAAACAATTTAACGAATATAAATTGTTTCACTTTCGTGATTAATTTGGCAATTCGAACATATTTATACTTCGATCACCGTATCCTGCATCTGAGGGGACATCAGAAGCAAGAAACATCTCGACGAGCCGAGCGAGCCAAGCTGAGCGGACATCAGTGCAACTCCAGACTCAACTTCGAGACCGTGTACGACTTCAGGGCACATGAAGCCGACACTACTATTTTTGTGAGTACCATATGTCATTCAGAGAACCAGAATCTATATCAGATTCAAATAATTCCGAATCAGACTCCGATCTCGAAATAGAAGATCGTATAATTAATTTAAATTCAAATTATATTAGAAATATCATTTTACGCACGCCAGTATTAAACATGGCTACCCCTGTATTAAAAAAGGAATATTTGGACATGGTGCCAGAGTTCCATGGGGAACGTGAATTACTCTCCAGATTTATTAGTGTTTGTGAAAAATTAGTTACAAAATTTTATAACACCACAAACACAGCAGATTTCCAAAACGAATATTTAATGAGTAGTATATTAGCAAAAATAAAAGGTGAAGCAGCTATCAATATTGCAAGTTGCACCATTGAAAAATGGGAAGATTTAAAAAAAGCATTAAAAAATGCTTATTCAGACAAACGTGACTGGTTCACATTAAATATGGAAATAACGGAATTAAAACAAAATCCTAATGAAAACGTTTTTGATTTTTATGGCCGTTTACAACACTTGTTAAATTTACAAATTTCTTGTATCTCAGCAAATGCCGCTGCTGAAGCATCCGTTGTAATGATTGATTATTTCCAACATTATGCTTTGCGCGTTTTGTTAAAAGGTTTAAAAGAACCTATAGGCCAATTAATGAGGGCAAAGAACCCAGCAGATTTAAATTCAGCTTTAAGTATGCTAGCAAATGATTTCCAATTTGAATATTATGCCAAATCCAAAAATACTAATCAGCATACACACAAATTAAATCAAAAACCACAAACACACCAAACAAGATATAATATTCCGAAACCCACACCTTATTTTAATTTTACACCCAATAAAAATCCATATCATTCACCTATGCAACAAACAGCATACAGACAACAATATACACCCCAACAACAACCAAGACAATACACACCACAAAAACCACGGCAAGGTCCATCAATCAGACAAAACCTTCCTGGCCCTACTCCGATGAGTATTTCCACGCGAAATACAGTCCAACACCGTCCTACACCTGGCCCATCCAGACAGGTACAAAACCACTACGGACAAAACCGCGCTAACACAGCGGGAGAATTATTTAATATCAACGAGTCAGCTGAACCTGCCATTGACCCATATGTTTATTACAATCCCGACGATAACCAAGAAAAAACTGTTCAAATTTTAATTGATAACAATGACTACGAAAATTCAAAAAACTCCGAAAATTTTGATGACGATAATTTTTTAGACGTTGCAGCCTCGGAACACATAGAACACATTTACCCAGAATCGAACTAATGAACTTGACAAATAAAAGTAAATTACCGTACATTATATTCCCAGAAAATAATCTGAAAGTTTTAATAGATACAGGAAGTACGAAATCCTTTATAAAACCTACCATAGCGCATAAATATTACAAAAATTCCATTTTTAAAGACTCATTCCAAATCTCAACTGCGCATGGAACATCAATCGAAAATCATAGCACACTCGTACCTATTTCAAAATTATTTAATGTAAAGAAAAATGCAAGTTTAAAATATCATATTTTTAATTTTCACGATGAATTTGATCTTTTATTAGGGTTAGATAACTTGAAATCATTAAAAGTAATTATAGATTTGAATAAAAATTTAATTACAACACCCACCTGCCAAATAAAAATTCAACACCATAATTCCGAAAATACAATTAATACAAACAATATTTGTCATTTAGATAATAACGTAACTTTAGATGCCAAAACTGAAAAGGTAATCAAAATTCAAGTAACCCAACAAAACGGAACTATTCTAATACCAAAACAAAAACAGAATAATTTAATTATCCCTGAATGTGTCACCACAGCCAATAACCACTATGCACTTTGCACAGCAATTAATAATTCAGAATCACGTATTAAATTCACACAATTACAACCAATTACCGTAGAGAACATCTCCAATTATGAAACGTACTCATCCCCTAACTTCAATTTCATTCAATCAGAAAAAATTAAATTTGATATTTCAAAAATTCGGACAGATCACATGAATTCAGAAGAAAAATCAGCTATTTCTAAATTAATTCACAAATATTCTGATATATTTCACGTAGATGACAAAAATTTAACATTTACTAATCAAATTAAACATTCCATAAAAACAAGTGACGAAATTCCTATTTACACAAAATCTTATAGATACCCAGAAATTCACCGACAAGAGGTACGTTCTCAAACACAAAAAATGTTAGATCAAAATATTATCAGACCATCGTGTTCTCCATGGTCATCGCCTATTTGGGTTGTTCCCAAAAAGATTGACGCATCCGGTAAACGCAAGTGGCGTATAGTGGTAGATTATAGGAAACTGAATGAAAAGACCATTAACGACAAATATCCACTACCAAATATAACTGACTTACTAGACAAACTTGGACGTTGTCATTATTTTACTACGTTAGACTTAGCATCTGGCTTCCACCAGATTGAAATGGACAAACAAGACATACAAAAAACTGCATTTAATACGGAAGACGGGCATTATGAATTCACTCGTATGCCTTTTGGCTTAAAAAACGCGCCCGCGACATTCCAACGCGTTATGGACAATGTTCTGAGAGGATTAGTAAACGAAAAATGCCTCGTTTACCTCGACGACATTATTATATTTAGCACCAGCCTTCAAGAACATATTCAAAATTTAAAATTAGTTTTCGATCGTTTGAAAAATTCAAATTTTAAAGTACAATTAGATAAATGCGAATTCCTCAAAAAAGAAGTAGCATATCTCGGGCATATTGTAACCCCTGATGGTGTGAAACCAAATCCCGACAAAATTTCAGCCGTTCTAAATTTTCCTATTCCAAAAACTACATCACAAATAAAAGGTTTCTTAGGACTTTTAGGCTATTATCGAAAATTTATTAAAGATTTCGCTAAAATAACGAAACCGCTGACTAAACGCTTAAAGAAAGGTGCAGTTATTGACATTAACGACCCTGAGTACAGACAATGTTTTGAAAATTGCAAGAATTTGCTGACTAACGAGCCGCTACTCCAATACCCAGACTTTGATAAAGAATTTAACTTGACATGCGACGCTAGCCAAGTAGCAATAGGAGCCGTGCTATCTCAAGGTGGCCTAGGCAACGACCTACCAGTAGCTTATGCAAGCAGGACATTAAACGACACTGAGATAAACTATTCCACCATCGAGAAAGAACTTTTAGCTATCATTTGGGCGACTCAGTACTTTAGAACATACTTACTAGGACGCAAATTCAAAATCTATACAGACCATCGACCCTTGCAATGGCTATTCTCGTTAAAACAATGTAGCCAAAAATTAATAAGATGGCGCCTCAAATTAGAGGAATATGACTATGAGATAATCTATAAGAAAGGCAAACTTAACACCAATGCCGACGCCTTAAGCCGTATACCTGTAGAAACTAAAAATAACCAAAACGTACAATTACAAACACAACTAGATGACACTCCACTAGCTCTATACAAAGACTATTTAGACAAGAAACATTACCTTAATCACAATAACGACAATATCGTAGAAGTAATAGGTAATCTATTCGACGCACCATCCGACTCTAGTCTAGCTCATTGCGTGAGCAAAGATTTAGAAATGTCATTGGGTATTGCCAAAAATTTCAAAAATAAATTTAATAACGTACACACATTAAAATCTCAAAATCCTCAACTTCATAATCTAGTATATTTAAAAACCCCACAAAAATATATACTGTACTTAATTACAAAAGAAAATTATTACAATAAACCTACTAAACAAGACATATTCTATACCTTATTAAATTTGAAAAAATTCTGTTTGCATCATAAAATAAAAAAATTAAGTATACCAAAAATTGCATGTGGACATGACAACCAAGTTTGGACCGAACTTAAATTAATGTTAAAATACATATTCGATAACACTGACATACTAATAACTGTTTACAAACTCCCTGAAAACGAAATTCCCCAGATTGAATTAAACATAAACGAAGCAGAAAACATGAAACACTTTTATAAATTCATAGAAAATTTTAATACAGAGTTAAAAAATAAAACAGATAATAAAGACGACGATATTCAATCCCTTGCAGTCGAGGTAGGTGACTCACATCATAATGAGATAAACGATGACGACACAAGCGATAGCGATATCACAATACATTCAAGTAAAGAAAATCCTATTGTCGGAATCCCAATAGTAGAATGCCCTGTAAACTATGGCAAAAATCAAATCATCATAACAGAAGTTGATTTTAATCCCAAACAAGTAAAAATTACAAAATTATACGATAATAAAAAATTACGATTGGAAGCAGATTTTTCAAAATTTAATTACAAAGATGAAATGATTGCATTCATTAAAGAATACATTGTACCAAAAGTAAAATACCACATTTATTTCCAAAATGAACTATACGAGAAATTCAGTCTAATACTTCAAAATTATTTCAAAAATTCTCAACTAAATTTAGTAAAATGTACAAAATATTTAAGAGACGTTACCGATAACGAAGAAATCACACAAATCATATCGAATTACCATTGTGGCAAAACTAATCACCGCGGTATCGACGAAACAGAAGCACGCATAAAACAACAATATTATTGGCCAAAATTAAGAAAATCTATTCAAACATTTATTAATAGTTGTGAAATATGTCAAATAACAAAATACGATCGGAGACCCCTAAATGTAAATTTAAACATCACCCCTACCGCTACGAAACCTTTCCAAATTTTACATATAGACAGCATCACCTTAGAACAAGCAAAATTCTTAACTATTGTAGATTCATTTTCAAAATATGCACAAGCGTACAAATTAAAATCAGGACAAGGCATAGAAGTTTGTAATAACCTAGTAAAATATTTTACACATCACGGAATTCCAGAACAAATTATTTCAGACAACGGGCTAGAGTTCAAAAACTCAGTCGTAAAAGAATTGCTGACACTACACAAAATCGACATACATTTCATAAGCTCACAACATCCAGAATCTAACGGCATTATAGAACGTTTTCACTCTACTCTTATAGAACACATCAGACTATTTAATAATCAAAAAGAATACAAAACTGAGCCTATAGAATCCAAAGTAAATTATGCGTTATTAGCATATAATAACACAATTCATTCAGTCACAAAACTGAAACCATGCGAAATTATTACCGGCCATTTAGACACTAACTCTCCATTTAATCTCGACCTCGAAAAACAACTTATCAATAATTATATAGAAAATCACAAGAATAAAACTAAATTACTTTACGAATCAATTAGAGACAAAATCCAAACCAATAAAGACAAAGTAATAAGCAAATGTAATGCAAATAGAGAAGAACTGCCCGAAATCCCCGAAAAGGTATACGTGAAAAATAGACAAAAACAACAAAAAACGAAAAACAAATATAAACCCGAAAAGCTAACAAAAGTTAATAAAAATCTTAAAACAGGAAAAATAAAAACCACCCACGGTAATACAACAGAGAACATTCACCTCTCTAACATTAAACGCCCTAGACAAAAAACTTATAATTTTGAACCACTTCCAGGTTGTTCGCATTGGGACACGGAACAATAATTAGGAACATAACAAAAACCTCGGAATCCTTCCTATCAATCTCGGTCCTGCCGAACTCGAAAAGACAACTCACACATTCATACACTACTACAATCTCAAAGTTCTTCTAAAACAGTACATCGATTTAAATACACAATACTCAACACTAAAAACCAACCATATCAAATAACCCACAGTATTTCAACGAAATAAATAAAAAATTAGAAAATATTCAAATCAATCACCGGAAATTTAGATGTTTGCAAGCATGCAAAAAAAGACAAAAAAAAACTAGCATAATTTGGAAAATCAACTCAACCTTTCGTATTCGGTGAACCACCAAATTATTCAAAATTTTAATAAAACCATCTTAGATATCCAGCACAACGAAGAAATATTAAAACCCAAAATTTTACAACTTTTCTAAATAATAAACAGTACGCACATTAGTATACTGTATGGAAAAAACATTTACGATCAACTTGTTATATTATACAATTCTATATTAAATGTCGTTGAAAACTCAACCACCTTTTGTAAATTAAGAACTCTGCATTAGTATAATACGCCCCATGGAGCTACTAGCAGAACTAAAACAAATATCAAAATTCTATCTCTTGCAGTTATCATTTGAACCCCGACAAGTGAACCTATTAGACTTCGAGTCCTTGTTAAAAATAAATTGTAAAATTAAAGCAACTCAAATAAACTATTTCATTTCCACCCCCATTAATTTCGAAAAAACTTTCGAACTCTACTATATTTACTCTATTCCAAACAAATACGAATCAAAATTTATTACAATTATCCCCAATACGAAATATCTTCTTAAATCTGATAAGGAAATCGTGAATGATGTGTGCGTTCAAGCAAAAATATATCAGTGTCCTCACAAATATCACGCCCATTTCTCAGCGATGTGCGAAGATGAAATATTCCAAAATCAAACTTCGAGTCATTACCATTATACAAAAATATACTTAATAGAAAATCATGTCGAAGTGATTCCAGAAATCAACATGTACCCTAGCTGTTTTCCCAAACGAGGAAAAAATCACCATCGAATGCCAATCCAATCAACATCCAAACCCTAGAGGAAACTAGCCATGCAGAAGAGGTAGTCTCGCACCCCTGAAGGCATCGAACTTCGACTCCCCCAGGAGACTCGAATCTGAGGAGGGAGGAGTTATAGTGCTAACCAAATGAACAAGTGTTGATGTGACAGAACGTGACAATATCATATTACAATAGTATAAAACCATGTGTAACTCTTTAGTTAAGCTAGTCTGTATTTCGCAACCTGTATTATCATATTAAAGTATCATAAACTTGTATTCACAAAAATAAATATTTTTTAAAAACCCAATCGATCGATAAAGAAATTTAAGTTATATATATATACAGGGTGGAAACGAACTTTATGTCATAAATTTAAGGGTGAGTAGTATGACATGTGTAGATTACGAAACTGAAAGTTTTTTTTTTAAATTCGAAAAACGAAAATTCGACTTTTCTTAAAGAAACTTTTTTTTACTGCTGTTTTAATTCATATTTCATTAGAAATATAGTTATTAAAAATACATTCAAAATTAGTTGTATAAGATATTATTCTTAATAATTAAATTAAATAGCATTTTTAACAAAAATAATTGTGTAATAGATAAAATAATGCAAATGCGTTGCCAGTGGTCCAGTGGTACCAAAAATGTTGGTTTCATGAAAACTACCCTTAAATATGCGAATTTTTCAAAAATTCTTTCTGTTTTGTAATCTACACATGTCATACTACTCACCCTTAAATTTATGACATTAAGTTCGTTTCCACCCTGTATATATATTACAATATAAAAACAGAGTCAACCAAAGTTGGAGTGATACGAATATGCTTACAGTGCCTGACGAGGCAAGTTCAACAGGATCATTTTTCCCCTCTAATTTTTCCCTACCCGTTCCCATGGCAGCGGCACACACACACACACACACATATATATATATATATATATATATATATATATATATATATATATATATATATATATATATATATATACATATATATTACAATATAAAAACATAGTCAAACAAAAGTTGGAGTGATACGAATATGCTTACAGTGCCTGACGAGGCAAGTTCAACAGGGTCATTTTTCCCCTCTAATTTTACCATACCCGTTCCCATGGCAGTGGCACAACACACACACACACACACATATATATATATATATATATATATATATATATATATATATATATATATATATATATATATATTACATTATAAAAACATAGTCAAAGAAGGTGAGAAATTGAGTTACACCTCCCACATACAACATGAAATTTATACCAATGATGACACTCCAATATATCAAAAAAATTATCGATTACCACAAATATACGAAAAAGATGTAGAAGAACATATTAACAAAATGTTACAAGAAGGTGTGATACAAAAATCCCGTTCCCCTTATAATAGTCCTATATGGATTGTCCCAAAAAAATTAGATGCCTCTGGAAAAAGAAAAACCCGTTTGGTTATTGATTTCCGTAAATTAAATCAAAAAACAAGAGAAATTCCCCCTACCAAATATCGATTCCTTACTTGATAAAATTGGAAAACTACACTTGACTTGCACTCGGGATTTCACCAAATTCAGATCAAAGAAAAAGACATAGAAAAAACAGTTTTCTCCACCTCATCAGGTCATTATGAATTTTTAAGAATGCATTTCGGTCTTATTAATGCACCGGCGACATTTCAAAGATGCATGAACGAAGTATTAAAAGAACTTATAGGAAATTGTTGTCTCGTTTATATGGATGACATAGTAATTTTTGGTAACGATGAAAACGAACACCTTAAAAATATCAGGAAAGTATTTGAGAAATTAAAACAAGCCAATTTTAAAATCCAACTGGATAGGTCAGAATTTTTCAAAACTGAAATAGAATACCTTGGATTCGTAATATCAAATAAAGGCCTTACACCTAATAATAAAAAAATTGAAGCTATTAACAAAATTTTAATTCCAAAAACAACTAAAGAAATTAAATCATTTTTAGGCAAACTGTCATGGTATTGACGTTTTATCCCAAATTTTTCAAGTTTAACAAAACCTTTTACTGAATGTTTAAAGAAAAATAAACAAATTGATGTAACAAATAAAGGATACATCGAAGCTTTCGAAAAATCTATAGATTTAATTTCCAACCCCCCTATACTTGAATTTCCTGACTTTAACAAAACATTTATTCTTACAACTGACGCAAGCAACTACGCGTTTTATCTCAAAAATTCGAAGACGGTGAAAAACCATTGTGTTATGCATCCAAAACATTTAATTCCCAAGAAATAAATTATTCCACAATTGAAAAAGAATTAAAATCTATTGTATGGTCTATTCAAAATTTTAAACATTATTTATATGGACGTAAATTTATAGTTAGAACCGACCACAGACCTTTAACTTGGCTTTTTCACATGAAAAATGCTAATCAGAAATTAATGCGATGGAAGATCGAACTTTCAGAATACAACTTCGAAATAGAATATGTCCCAGGAAAAACAAATAAGATAGCAGATTTTCTTAGTCGAATTCGTGAACCATTTAAAATCCACTATCACAAAGGAAATATAACTAACACAAACATTTTCGCCCACTGTATCACAAAAGACTTAAAATTCGGAAAAGGCCTAGCCAAACAAATAGATGAACAGTTTAATAGTAAAGAATTTTGTAAAAATTATAATAGTAATTCAGGTATCTTTATTCAAAATATAAATGATAAAACTATTTTTCATTTATTTTCAAAAGAAAATTATTATGAAAATTGTAATAAGAAAATTCTACAAAAGTCACATATATATTCCAATATAAAAACATAGTCAAACTAAAGTTGGAGTGATACGAATTTGCTTACAGTGCCTGACGAGGCAAGTTCAAAGGGTCATTTTTCCCCTCTAATTTATCCATACCCGTTCCCATGGCAGTGGCACACACACACACACACACACATATATATATATATATATATATATATATATATATATATATATATATATATATATATATATATATATATATTACAATATAAAAACATAGTCAAACAAAACATGGAGTGATACGAATATGCTTACAGTGCCTGACGAGGCAAGTTCAACAGGGTCATTTTTCCCCTCTAATTTTTCCAAACCCGTTCCCATGGCAGTAGCACACAGACACATATATATTACAATATAAAAACATAGTCAAACTAAAGTTGCAGTGATAACAAGGTCATTTTTCCCCTCTAATTTTTCCATACCCGTTCCCATGGCTGTGGCACATATATATATATATATATATATATATATATATATATATATATATATATATATATATATATATATATATATTACAATATAAAAACATAGTCAAACAAAAGTTGGAGTGATACGAATACGCTTACAGTGCCTGACGAGGCAAGTTCAACAGGGTCATTTTTCCCCTCTACTTTTACCATACCCGTTCCCATGGCAGTGGCACACAAACACACACACACACACACGCACACACACACACACACACATATATATATATATATATATATATATATATATATATATATATATATATAACATTATAAAAACATAGTCAAACAAAAGTTGGAGTGATACGAATATGCTTACAGTGCCTGACGAGGCAAGTTCAACAGAGTCATTTTTCCCCTCTAATTTTTTCATACCCGTTCAAATGGCAGTGGCACACACACACACACATCCATATATATATATATATATATATATATATATATATATATATATATATATATATATATATATATATATATATTACAATATAAAAACAGAGTCAAACAAAAGTTGGAGTGATACGAATATGCTTACAGCTTACAGTGCCTGACGAGGATATATATATATATATATATATATATATATATATATATATATATATATATATATATATATATAACAATATAAAAACATATTCAAACAAAAGTTGGAGTGATACGAATATGCTTACAGTGTCTGACGAAGCAAGTTCAACAGGGTCATTTTTCCCCTCTAATTTTACCATACCCGTTCCCATGGCAGTGGCACACACACACACACACATATATATATATATATATATATATATATATATATATATATATATATATATATATATTACATTATAAAAACATAGTCAAACAAAAGTTGGAGTGATACGAATATGCTTACAGTGCCTGACGAGGATATATATATATAACAATATAAAAACATAGTCAAACAAAAGTTGGAGTGATACGAATATGCTTACAGTGTCTGACGAGGCAAGTTCAACAGGGTCATTTTTCCCCTCTAATTTTACCATACCCGTTCCCATGGCAGTGGCACACACACACACACACACATATATATATATATATATATATATATATATATATATATATATATATATATATATATATATATATATATATTACATTATAAAAACATAGTCAAACAAAAGTTGGAGTGATACGAATATGCTTACAGTGCCTGACGAGGATATATATATATAACTAGATCAAGAACACAATCCGTCACAAAAAATACGGATTCAAAAAACTAAATACACAAATTAACAATATATCACATATAACCTTTTGGAACATCCAGGGATATAAAAATATCTTCAAACTTAGTCATGAAGACGAGCTAATACTTTTGAAACACAACATCATATGTTTAAGCGAGACGTGGCTAAATTGCGAAATTACTGACCCACCAATTTTTTTAAACAATTACACAATATTCCAAATGAAGGCAAACAAAGAAGCAAGTACAGGAAGAGCGATCGGGGGCCTAATGATATTTATCAAAACAAACAAACAAAAAGTGACAATAATTGAAAAGGAGTTACATTGGATCTTCCTAGAAATATGCACCTCCACACAAAAATTAGTTTTGAGCAACGTTTATTTCTTACAAAGTTACAACAAAAACACACTATTAGAATTATTTGCAGGAAATCTGCAAGCAGTTAAAGAATCATATCCCTCTCACGCTTTTATAATTGGTGGCGACTTTAATTCGAGGGTTGGAACACTCAATCAAGGTGAGGAACCTCTTTTCACCAACACACAACTAACGCATTACAGAACTACACTTGACAACTTTAAAAACAAGAAAGGTCAAGACTTAATAGACATTATGGAAAATGAAAACTTATTCTTGATAAACGGCAGAACAGTAAATGATTCGCCTGCCAATTTTACTTACATGGGCCCAAGGGGTAAAAGTACTATAGATTTAGTCTTCACCGACCCAACTTCTTTCCATCTTATCAACAACTTCCAAGTTGATAATAGAATCCTCATTTCTGACCATATGATATGCACTGTTTCAGTAACAAACATATGGGATACTCAAATAAAGGAAATAAATAAAACCAATACTTACAAACTCAAGAAAACTATATGGGATAAGAACAAAATACAAGCATACCATGACCAAATTAATTATTATATTTCTTCTCTACCAGTTCAAACTTGCCCTTCAGAAAGCTATGAGCAATTCATTTCTGTAATTAAAAAAGTTACTGATGAACTAGAAATGTACAAAAATGTAATAATTAAAGAAAACACCCAAAAATGTAGACAGAATAAACCATGGTATACCGAAGACTGCAGAAAGCACAAAAAAGAAATGAGGAAGAACTTAAGATTATGTAAAATAAACAATTACGAAACCGAACATGTCAACAAATTCCTAATATCGAAGAAAAACTATAAAAGCCTACTAAATAAAGAAAGAACAGCACACAAACTGAAACTAAAAAATACACTTGAAAATATCCATGACCAAGCAGAATTCTGGAAAACTATGAAATATCTAACGCCAAAAGATTATAATGCAAACAAAATAAAACCAGAAGAATGGACCCTACACTTTCAAGAATGGTTTGGTTCAAAAATATTAGACAATACGAAATTCTTCGATACTCGCCATCCCTACTTAGATGACGAAATATCAACATCTGAAATCATAAATACTTTACGTAATTTAAAAACTAACAAATCACCTGGAATCGATGAAATAATCAATGAGCAGCTTCAATATTTATCCACTACTGGAATTACCTACTTTAAAAACTTTCTAAACCTTATTATGACCAGCGAAAAAATACCAAAAGCCCTTACTGAAATCAAAATAACTATGATATACAAAAAAGGAGACCGCTTAAATGCAAATAATTATCGGGCAATAGCCTTAGTTAATACTATTACAAAAGCTCTGACATACATAATCAATAACAGATTACAAATATGGACAGAAAGTTTCAATATTCTCCCTGAAGCCCAGTCAGGTTTTCGGAAGAAGAGAGCATGCGTAGACAATTTGTTTGTACTTTCTTCAATCATACAGACAAGATTATTAACCACTAAAGAAGGCCTATATGCCATATTCGTCGACTTCCAGAAGGCATTTGACTCAGTTCCTCACAATCAATTATGGAGTAAAATTTTCCAGCTTGGAGTAAGCGGAACAATTGTCAGAATACTTCAAAATATTTATAATCAGGCAACAATCCAAGTAAATAGCAATAATAAATTAACAGATCCTATTGAGGTAACAAAAGGTGTACTCCAAGGCGAATGCACCAGTCCTCTACTTTTCGCCCTGTATATTTCCGACCTGGAATGCGAACTTAGAAAAGAAAATTTAGAAGGCATCTTTATAAACCACTCAACTGACATACTAACACTACAGTACGCCGATGATATCGTCATATTGGCGCATTCAAATACTGACGTTCAAAAAAAGCTAAAAGCACTTGGGAACTATTGCAGAGATACAAGCTTAAAAATTAACCCTGGAAAAACGCAAATAATCCATTTTCATCTTGGGCGACCAAAATCACAAAGAACAAAATTTATATGTCAAGGAAGTATTATAAAACAAACAAACACGTATGACTACTTGGGACTAACTTTCTCAGGACTGTTTAGACAACATGCAGAAACCTCCGTCAAAAAATCACGACAAATATCTGGGAATATCAAACAAACTTTAATAAAAGCAAAGATACATGATTGGAATACAATATCTAAACTATATAACTCCGTAGTAGTACCATCGCTTCTATACGCCTCAGAGGTATGGGCTATAAACCAAAGTGAAATAGTAGAGAAAGGGCAAACAAACTTCTTTAAAAGTATATGCCAATTACAAAAAACAACACCGAACTACTTTGTAAGAAGAGAGCTAAACCAAAATAAACTAGAACTCTTAATTATTCGAAACATTCTAAACTGGTGGTACAAAATACTGCTCATGACAGATAATAGGTATGTCAAAATATGTTATGAAAAATTACTCCAATTAAATAACAAAAAAACAATACCCGAATCTAAACAAATTAAATACAATTGGGTAAGAAGTATCCAGATCATACTGCAGAAGACAAACTTCCTATGGATATGGGAAAACAAAAATTTCCTAACAATAAAAGCTGAAACACAAAACATATTGAATTCTTACAACCAATATTTATACGACTCTGACACCCAAAGAATTATCCATTCAACATATAATCCTTGCTTCCAAAAATACACATACAACAACATCTTCACTCTATCCAATGTTGCTCTCAAAATCCTTAGACTAATTACTCAAATCCGTACGCAAAATTCCAAACACCCCACCGTTTTCAATAACGGAATTACTTTCAGATTCAACCCTGATGAAATTTGCAAAATTTGTAACACGTACGAGCAGGACAACCAAGATCATTTCCTGTTTAACTGTCCCTTCTATGACGCACCAAGGAAGGCATTTATATCAAAGTACCTCAGCAATTCAAACCCCGAAGACTTCAATCAAATATTACTGGCCGATCTAACAAGCACTACCAAAATATACGACATATTCAATTTTATTGTTACTGCACTCAAATTGAAAGCTTTTGCAGAAAATATTTAAGCAAATTATATTATGTATAATGTTACTATGTTTAACAATCTTATTATATATATATATATATATATATATATATATATATATATATATATATATATATATATACACAAGAATTTAATCTGTTACTAACTCTTTGTATAAGTTTTTCTTAAGCAAATATATTATATTATTATTATTATTATTATTATATAACAATATAAAAACATAGTCAAACAAAAGTTGGAGTGATACGAATATGCTTACAGTGTCTGACGAGGCAAGTTCAACAGGGTCATTTTTCCCCTCTAATTTTACCATACCCGTTCCCATGGCAGTGGCACACACACACACACATATATATATATATATATATATATATATATATATATATATATATATATATATATATATATATATATATATATTACATCATAAAAACATAGTCAAACAAAAGTTGGAGTGATACGAATATGCTTACAGTGCCTGACGAGGCAAGTTCAACAGTGTCATTTTTCCCCTCTAATTTTTCCATACCCGTTCAAATGACAGTGGCACACACACACACACACATACACACACACACACAAATATATATATATATATATATATATATATATATATATATATATATATATTACAATATAAAAACAGAGTTAAACAAAAGTTGGAGTGATACGAATATGCTTACAGTGTCTGACGAAGCAAGTTCAACATGGTCATTTTTCCCCTTTAATTTTTCCCTACCCGTTCCCATGGCAGCGGCACACACACACACACACATATATGTATATATAATATATATATATATATATATATATATATATATATATATATATATATATGTGGGTGTGTGTGTGTGTGTGTGTGTGTGTGTGTGTGCCACTGCCATGGGGAACGGGTTTGACTATGTTTTTATATTGTAATATATATATATATATATATATATATATATATATATATATATATATATATATATATATATATATGTGTGTGTGTGTGTGTGCCACTGCCATGGGAACGGGAGGGGAAATATGACCCTGTTGAACTTGCCTCGTCAGGCACTGTATGCATATTCGTATCACTCCAACTTTTGTTTGACTATGTTTTTATATTGTAATAAATATATGTGTGTGTGTGTGTGTGTGCCACTGCCATTTGAACGGGTATGAAAAAATTAGAGGGGAAAAATGACTCTGTTGAACTTGCCTCGTCAGGCACTGTAAGCATATTCGTATCACTCCAGCTTTTGTTTGACTATGTTTTTATATTGTAATATATATATATATATATATATATATATATATATATATATATATATATATATATATATATATATACTGTAAGCATACTCGTATAACTCCAACTTTTATTTGACTATGTTTTTATATTGTAAAATATATATATATATATATATATATATATATATATATATATGTGTGTGTGTGTGTGTGTGCCACTGCAATGGGAACGAATATGGAAAAATTAGAGGGGAAAAATGACCCTGTTGAACTTGCCTCGTCAGGCACTGTAAGCATATTCGTATCACTCCAACCTTTGTTTGACTATGTTTTTATGTTGTAATATATATATATATATATATATATATATATATATATATATATATATATATATATATATATATATACTGTAAGCATACTCGTATAACTCCAACTTTTGTTTGACTATGTTTTTATATTGTAATATATATATATATATATATATATATATATATATATATATATATATATATATATATATATATATATGTGTGTGTGTGTGTGTGTGTGTGTGTGTGTGTGTGTGTGCGTGTGCCACTGCAATGGGAACGAATATGGGAAAATTAGAGGGGAAAAATAACCCTGTTGAACTTGCCTCGTCAGGCACTGTAATAGACCTGTGCGCCGACGAGGGTCAAGGCGGCGGCGGCGAATTGTTAAAAAAATAGCGGCGGCGGCGGCGCGCCGGCGTATGTGCTTTATTTTTTGACGGCGGCGGCGTACTTGATATTTCGGCGGCGCGCCGCCGTACGCCGGCGTTTTAATACAAAATCTGGAGTGATTTACTCAATCATACCTACATATAACGTAAACTTAAAATGAAATAGGTGAGAATTATGTTAATAACTTATCGCACTAGTGTAAAATATATCTACATACCACATTTTTTCTTTACAAATATCAATTATCGTGTATGAATATAATTTAGTTTACGGAGAGTAGCGATAATGAACTTCGTTTCTAAACATTTTTTACAATACACTCGTTCCGTAGTAATGGCAATGGGAACTTCGTTATTATTTTTATTTAAATGTAAATAAACAAAGTGTTCTCAAATCATACTTTTACTTTTATATTAATTTGAAATGTCCTTCTGATTTTGGTTTGGTAAAATAATGAAATTTTTGATATATTCTTTTACACAGTTTTCCATTTTACGAACTACTGAAGATGTTTGGCACAAATTTGTTGATCTGTTAATTAAGTTGTCATTGTATATGTACAGTTAGTGTTCCCTCCCAAACTTTAAAAAATATTTATCCCTCCAAACACTCTAACAAAATTCCAATTGCAAACAGTAAATCCCTATCTAATAATATAGTGGGAAATTCCAATATTTTCACTATTAATTGATTACATATAACAAATACATAAACAATAATTCTAGCAAATAAAAAACAAATAGTAATTCTTAAAAAAACAATTTTTTAGTCTCTGGTCTTCATCTAGGTACTACTTATTTATAAGTGAATACATACTTTTAGCATGTTTTTGAAAGTGATCGGAGCCCACTCAATCCCTGGTAATACGTAAAAATCCTACGATTTGGGAACACTGTGTACAGTACAGGTAACAGATCAGAAAAGCAGTAAGCAGTCTTGGAAATCACAAGAAAAAAGATTTCTGTACATTAATATTTACGATTAACATGAATTTATTTACTGAAAATATAATCATTTATAATATTACAATGACGAGAACAACGACGGCGCATCATACAACAGATAGGCGGCGCGCCGGTAGTTGAAACGCCGGCGGCGGCGGCGTGAAAAATATGTCGGCGGCGGTGCACAGGTCTACTCTGTAAGCATATTCGTATCACTCCAACTTTTGTTTGACAATGTTTTTATATTGTAATATATATATATATATATATATATATATATATATATATATATATATATATATATATATATATACATATATATATATATATATATGTGTGTGTTTGTGTGTGTGCCACTGCCATGGGAACGGGTATGGTAAAATTAGAGGGGAAAAATGACCCTGTTGAACTTGCCTCGTCAGACACTGTAAGCATATTCGTATTACTCCAACTTTTGTTTGACTTTGTTTTTATATTGTTATATATATATATATATATATATATATATATATATATATATATATATATATGTGTGTGTGTGTGTGTGTGTGTGTGTGTGTGCCACTGCCATTGAAACGGGTATGGAAAATTTAGAGGGGAAAATGACCCTGTTGAACTTGCCTCGTCAGGCACTGTAAGCATATACGTATCACTCCAACTTTTGTTTGACTATGTTTATATATATATATATATATATATATATATATATATATATATATATATATATATATATATATATACATGTGTGTGTGTGTGAGATCAGACGAGATCGAAGAAAAAGAAAATTTATTTGTAAATTAATATTTTTACATGTTTACATTGTTTTGCCACACACATGGGTACAATGGTCGTTCTACAGCCGGAGTCGCCCATCAAAGAATGGCAATCGTGTATCATAAGATTGGTAGATTCCATTGTTTGTGAGCGCGGCGTGTTTCCCGGCTGCCACACATGGCGCCACAATAATCAATCTCTTACATTTTGATTTGTTCGTTAGTTTTCCTAGCTTTCTTTAGCTTTACAACTAATTATTATTTACAGATGGACCAACCTTAAAATAATGTAATTATGTATTTCAAAAGAATGATTATGAGTGAAATGATACGATTAAATTTTACAGGAAAAAATGCATCAAAAAACCTGTTCGAGATGAATGATCTGACAGCTAAATGAGCGACAGTGGTGTTTTTTTTACAGTGCGGCTATGGTTTATATACAATTTTCATGATGATTTAATGGGATGATTATAATGTTTATGGGCTATGAGCTTATCTTCTAGTGAATGAAAGAATGGCCTGTACAATGCTGTTATGATTTATTTATAAAATAGTAATGATGTTATGTGGTGATTGAGATGTATTGCGAGGTATGCACTTATTTGCTAATGGATGATCAAATGGAATTTATTTACAATGCAGTATGTATTTACATTTTTTACATTTTATGATTGTATGGAGTGGTTAGTATGAAGTGTTAGTATGCGGTGAAAGATTATTACTCCTGGTCGCGCTCTGTGAAAATGGGAAGTGCCTGATATGGTAATGCATGTTTGATGACGAATGGTACATTATGGCTTCTGATATGCGTGATGTTTTTCGTTATGAGATTATGTTGTGGCAAAGATGAGTAGAATTTTTGTGAAATGTTATCAATGTATTCGCGAATGAATGGCATTTGAGTTTGTGCGTGAAGATATACGATTCTAGCATATCTGTCTGCGCCAACTATCAGACGCAGGCAACGATTCTGGAATCGCTGTATAGGCATGAGGGCGGTTTTGGAAGCGGAGCACCAAGCTGGAGCTGCGTAGATGAGTATGGGTCCGATTATGGTGGTGTAGATGAGATGTTTATTTTTCGATGACATTTTACTGTTTTGATTAATGAGTGGATATAATGATCTGAAGACTATGGATGCTTTACGGATTGTGTTTTTGATGTGTTGGATGTGGAATAGACGGGGTTCGAGGGTATAGCCGAGGTATTTGACTGAGGGTGAGGGTGAGATAGGGTTGTTGTTTAATTTTAATGGGGTGTATATTTTGGTGTGAGTGAATTTGCGGGTGAATGTGATGGTTTCGGTTTTGTTATGGTTGATATGAAGTTTCCATTTGGTCCAGTAGGGGATGAGGATATTTAGGCGGATTTGTAGCTGTTTGTTGGCGACCTCGGCACGATGTGAACTTGCGTAGAGTGCCGTGTCGTCTGCGTACAGCGCAGAATGGGTTTGTGGGAATGTGGGAAAGTTGTGCAGATATAGGGTGAACAGTACAGGGCCTAGACAGCTACCCTGTGGGACGCCGGCTTCTAAGGGGTGTGCTAATATCGGTCACAATTCGTGCTATTTGTTGGGCCGTGTTAAGTTTGGGTCTGAAACCAAATTGGAAATGGGGTATGATTTTATGTTTATGAATGTGTTTGTTGATGCGTGTGAGAATGATTTTTTCTGTGACTTTGGAGAGAGTGGACAGTAGGGAAATACGTCGATAACTGCTGGGTAAATTTGGGGATTTGTTAGGTTTTGGAATGGGGACAACGTGGGCGGTTTTCCAGGATGTGGGGAAGTGGTGAAGGCGGATGATGGAGTTGACCAGGTATGTGATTTGGACTATGGCTTTTTTGGAAAGATTTTTAAGGGCTAGGTTTTGGATTCCATCAGGACCAGGAGCTTTTTGACTAGAAAAGGATTTGATTGCTTGAAAAATTTCTGAAGGTTTGGTTAATATTTTGGATATTTGGCGGGGATTGGGTGTGAAGGGCTTCTTAAGGAATTGTAGGGTTTCGTGGATGATGGCGTCTTGGTCGGGGGTATTAGTGGGGTCAAGGACGTGGACGCGCTCGAAGGTTTCCGCTATTGCTTCCACCTTCTGCTTGTCCGTGTATAGGATGGTGTTATTATGGGAGAGTTCAGGAATAGGTTTGTAGGGTTTTTTGAGATTCCGGGTTAAGTTCCAGAGGGATTTATCATTAGGATTAAGGGACAGGAGCTTGGTTTGCCAGGAGTGGTTTCGGAAATGTTTTATATGGGATTGTATTTGTTTGGTGAGGGAGTTCATGGTGTTTTGGTGTGCTGGGTCTCTCGAGTGCTGCCATAGTCTCCTTACATTATTCCTGCGATTGATGAGATGAGTGATGTGTGCGGGGAGCTTGTCTTTATGAGGGTGAAGTGTGACGGTGCGTGTATGTTTATGGAGTGAATGATTAATGGCCTGTGTGAATGCTTCTACTTCTTCTTCTTCTATGTGTTGTGTGGTGGTGATATGTGGATTAATGGGTGATGAGTGAATTAAGTGATTTTCTGAACTCATTCCAATTAGTTTGCGTGTAAATGCGCTTGATATTCGCGTTAACGGGTTGTATATGTTCTTTACTAATCTTAATGTGTATGGGCAGATGATTTGAACTTAGTTCATTGTGAGCGACAGGGTTGGTGATATGCGAAATGTTTTTGTGAATGACAAAGTCGATGGTGCTGGGTGATGTGTTGTTGGCGGGGTAATGGGTGTGGGTAGGTGTATGAAGGTGAATGACATTATGGGAGTGAATATATGAATATAGAGTGCGGCCATTAGCGTTGTTGACATTGCAGTTCCAGCTTGGGTGTTTCGCATTCCAATCTCCCATGAGGATGACTTTCCTGCCTATATTTAGTAATGAGTTTATATGCTGATGGGTGAAATTATGTTGTGGACGATTATAGATGGCTATGATGTGTGTGTTGTCGATGAGTTTGATGCAAAGTGATTCGATTTGTGATTGTGGAATGCGCATGCGTGTGTGAGGGATGTTGTGCTTGACCAGCACGGCGACGCCGCCGGCTGGCATTTGGGTTTGATGGGGACGATCCTGGCGATGGACTGTGTAGCCCTTGATGTTGAATTTGTGAGTGGGAGTGAGACGTGATTCACTGATGAGCATGATATGAACATTATGTTTGTGCAGAAAATGAATGAGTTCGCCTTGTTTGTTGATGATGCCGTTAGCGTTCCAGGAGTATATGTTAGTCATTTAGATATTGTATAAATGAATGGATGAGGCGAATGTCGTGAATTTTGTGAATTTATCTTCAGCACTAGTGGCAGTGGCAAGGATATCATTTAGGGCTCTTACAGCTTTTAATAAATTATCTAAATTGATCAGACTGTTTAATCGTTTAATTTCTGACATTAAATCGCTAACTTTTTCCGTGCCACTAGTGCTGAAGGCGATGGTGTTGGGGGCGGTTGCTACCTGTTGAGTGATGTGGCGTGGCCCCATAGCTGACACCGGTGGCATTGTGTCAGCTCTTTCTTGTTCTGGTGACGCTCCCAGGAGATGCGGGTGTGAAAGAGGTGCCGCACATCTCTTTGAAGAGACGTCAAGGTCACGTCTGCTGCCGTCACCACTAGGTAGAGGGGCCTGAAATTTGTATTCATTAGATATGTTTTACAGATTTTAATTTTGTATTCTTCGCGTAATGCCTCTGTAACCTCCTCCGGCTCTGGTTTACTATCCAGACCCCGGAGCACAAAGGCATGTGTTTTGTTTCGTTCTTCAGTATACGTATGAAACTGTGTACAGTTTTGTTTGAGACTCTGGATTAGATTATCTTTTTCTTCTAAATCGTCTATATACAGGTTTGTGTTGTTCTTAGTATACTTAATAGTGAAGCCCTTTTTTATAGTGTCGTTAAGCACCCCGATTAGTTGGTTGTGGGCTTTGGTTTTCCCTGCCAGTATGATAGGGGCAGGTGCGCGTTGCCTTCTCTGTACGATCTTGGGCGCGGCCTATTCATTGTCTTCGCCATCGTCCTCGTCGTCCGACGAGAGGTCCGTATCTGGGTGGTTTGCGAGTGGCGCATAGCGCATAGCTGTTGCTCGTGCTGAGCTGTCTTCTCTGCTCAGTCTGTCTGCTTCTCTTCAATGAGCGTTGTGGGAGGGGCTGGCTAGGCTGCGCGCCGCTCGTACTGGCCACGGCTGGGGTGGGGTAATTTGTGCCGGTAGTTTGTAGCGGACTACTGCTAGCCCGGCGCTTGTGGTTTCGCTGTTCGCTCACAGGTGTCTCTTCATACAATAGAGATTTAATTTTTTCCGCCACTTTTAAAATGTTGGCGCTGTTGTACTTCACGTGGGAATTTTCTATGTTTAATAGGTCGTCTATTTTTTCGGAAAACTCGTCCACGGCTTTGTTTATTCTTTCATTGTCTTCCGTATCGATATTTTCACTGATCACACTCTCACTCACACTGGTATCACTTTTACTCTTATCAGTCTCTGTCTTTTTCATTCCACGCACTCTGTTTTTGTTTTTGGAAAAGCGATTCCGCGGCAACGCGGGCACCGCACAACACTTTTTGTTTACAAATTTACCATGCGTATGACAATATATATGCATAAATAAGAAAAAATAAAATGAAAAATATATTGTTAACGGACACTTAATCAAAAGAGATAAGAAACACGTCTGTATCACACAAAGGTGAGCAGAAGACTAGACGAGATCGTGTACTTTCAACATGGTATGGCCGTTGACATAAATATTATATTTATGTTTGAGTTTCAATCGATCTCTTTTTAGAATCAACAAATGTTATTAAAATTATTTTTTTCATTTCAAATAATATATGTACTATATTATAAACAATATACCGTATTATCCTTTCTTCATACTTGTGTATATGCGATATGATATATGAGTAACAGTAAATATTTGTGGACTCTTTTTTTTTTAATTTATAGTATTATACCTCTATATATGATATGTAATAAATTATTAAGAGAGTTTTCGGAAATTTTAAAATATATTGTATATATATTTTTTGTTGACTGATTGACTTGACTCTATTGTAAAGAATAAGTTTGATTTGTATAAAGAAAATGATACAATAATTAATTAATTAATTAATTAATTGATAGATACAACTGTCACCACAGTCATCCTAACCTAAAATTACCGAATAAGGAAAAATAGTCGTGAATCTAAGTAATTTCCATCGCCACACTATTCAAATTGTGAATATTACTGAACTTACACAGTTTCCCTAAATGTTAGTACAGATTTAGATATAGATTTTATGTGGTATGCTTCACGGAATCTTCCGAACAAAGAAATAACAAATAGTATATCTACTGTCTTTGTCCTATACGTGCTGACGTCCCTTTATGAAAATCAGTGCATCTCTTTTGCACTAATGGAATTAAAAGCGATAGCGAGTAGGAGATAGGGCTTATGTTTTCAAATCACAAATTGCTAAAGGTCAAATATTAGATTTTGGTGTAAATGAATTAATTATCATTCGTTGAGAGGCCGTGAGGTGACGCCTGCTAAACGGCACTGATATAATTGTCATTACCGATAATGAAAAAATATGAATACTTATATATAATAATATTAAACAATATATGTTTGCAATAAAGTAAAAATTTAGTAAAAATGTTGTTACCATAGTAGCATGACACAATATTATATTGTTGTATTTTTTTTATATTGTTATTATGCTGAATTATTATAGAAACAATGAATTGAAATTGTTCTTATTATTATTAAAAAATAATGAATAATGATATAAATTTATTATGAAATAATATAAGAATTGTAGGTATGTAGTATTTTGAACATTCATACGATATGCTGAAAATATTTTTATTTTCATACAAACAAACAAACATACATACATACATACATACATAACATAACATCACATAATTAACAAAAAATATGTAAATTATTATAAAATCTTTCAGAACTCATATTTCAATAAATAAAAACAGAATTTAACTAAAAAGGTTGTATTATTCTTTTAAAAAGTATGTATTTATTAAAAGTAAAAATAATAATAGATTGATACGAATGCATAAAAGAAGTAAAAAAATCCTTTTCAAATATATATTTTGTGGTTCTGAAAAGAACCGATTGTTTTTATATTTTGTCCTGAATAAGAACAAAATAAGGTGTTGATTTATTTATGCACGTTCTCCACGAATACGTCTAGCCAATTGGATATCTTTTGGCATAATTGTTACACGTTTTGCGTGAATAGCGCACAAATTTGTATCTTCAAATAGACCAACTAAATATGCTTCACTGGCCTCTTGTAAAGCCATCACGGCAGAACTTTGGAAACGTAAATCAGTCTTGAAATCTTGTGCGACTTCACGAACAAGACTTTGGAACGGTAATTTACGGATCAAAAGTTCAGTACTCTTTTGATAACGACGAATTTCACGTAAAACGACTGTTCCTGGAGACCTATTCTGTAACTTTAGCAACAGGTAGTGTTGCTATACGTCATCTTTTGAGTGTTGTTTGACTTCGGATATTCTCGGAACAGATCGTGATTTTCGTCTAGTAACTTTATTGTGGCTATGTTGTTGGGGAAATTACAGTGGGTTGGTCATGCATTTAAAATCTGACATTTCCTCAAAACGTGTAACAACCGCATAAATTAGTCAATAAATATACATATTTCAGATTGAAATATTGTAGTGAAAAATGAATATATTCACATTACTCGATTACCCGTAGTAGACATATCCTCTGTGGATGTAAAGACATAAATAAATGTTATATAAAAACAAAACATTAGATATAAAAACTCTTTTATTTTTAAAGGGACAATAATTCTCTACAATACAGCGACACTTGTGATAATAAATACTGTATACCTCTCCTTCGCATCATTATTCTCTTCGTCGGTTTTCGTAAATTTATGGGTCGATTCTGTTCACATCTGTAAACAATGAACAAAATCGCAACGAAAACTGTCACTCTAATGTACAATTTTATATTAATCAACAAAAATAGATGCGTTTTTGACAGGTTTTACAGATATGTAAGACTTACATATGTGAACAGAATCGATCAATTAATCCATATCTTCCCGAGTTGAAGAACTATTAATGTTGAAACTTCCTTCAAAGACCTACTTACAACCGGCTGGCTCATAACGTGCTAGCAAGTTGTTTCCGACATTTCGCTGGCAACTTCCAACAGCGAAAAAATTTAATGCTGTTAAAACCTAGAAACGTAAAATAATTTTAGGTGACTACTTTAAATAAGTAAACAAATATATAATTAAGTAAATAACTTTTACACTCGGTTATGTTTCAAAATATTTTATTAACATTATTAATGTACATTTCGGCTGTTACACCATCATCAGAATGTCGATACAAGTGTGTTTCTCCTTATTATATACCTACATAACTGTTGTAGAAGATTAAGGGATTAAAATATAGTCAGAAGTGGTGATGAGTATAATTCAAGTTGTTCGTTCATAAGATTTTCACCGTTTATTACGGCCTTTTGAATTTCTACCGCCTCTAATAAATCTAATTTTAAACCCTTATTCTCCTTATGGATTATTTGGAAATTGTCTATTGAGCATCTGTGTTTGTTTTGTATTAGGTGTTTCGCTACATTTGAAGATTCTAATTTATTCCATTTCCAACTGGACAGATGTTCTTTGAAACGAGTATTAAAATTCCTTATGGTTTTTCCAATATAAGAGTAGTCGCAATCGTTGCAATTTATTTTATAGACTCCACTATTTTTCATTTTGTCTGATTCTTTAAATTTATTGTTAACTAAATTTGCTCGTAAATTGTTTTTATTGTAAAAAGCTGGATTAATGTTATGAGATTTTAACCGATTACCAATTTTTATGCTAGTATTACTTATGAAGGGTAGCTTTCTGTAAGTTTTATCATCTGTTTTTGGATTTGTTGCTGTATAGATTTTGTTTAAATATTTCCTTTTAAGTTTTCTATTTACAATTTTGTTGATAATATTTTTGTCGTACCCATTATTCCTTGCAATTTGATGAATTGTGTTAAGCTCAACGTTAAAATCGTTTTTTGACAGCGGTATGTTAATCATTCTATGGATCATACTATGAAAAGCTGCGGCTTTAGTACTCGGGTGATGGTTTGAACAAGATGGAATAACGGTATCTGTATATGTATCTGTTCAAACCATCACCCGAGTACTAAAGCCGCAGCTTTTCATAGTATGATCCATAGAATGATTAACATACCGCTGTCAAAAAACGATTTTAACGTTGAGCTTAACACAATTCATCAAATTGCAAGGAATAATGGGTACGACAAAAATATTATCAACAAAATTGTAAATAGAAAACTTAAAAGGAAATATTTAAACAAAATCTATACAGCAACAAATCCAAAAACAGATGATAAAACTTACAGAAAGCTACCCTTCATAAGTAATACTAGCATAAAAATTGGTAATCGGTTAAAATCTCATAACATTAATCCAGCTTTTTACAATAAAAACAATTTACGAGCAAATTTAGTTAACAATAAATTTAAAGAATCAGACAAAATGAAAAATAGTGGAGTCTATAAAATAAATTGCAACGATTGCGACTACTCTTATATTGGAAAAACCATAAGGAATTTTAATACTCGTTTCAAAGAACATCTGTCCAGTTGGAAATGGAATAAATTAGAATCTTCAAATGTAGCGAAACACCTAATACAAAACAAACACAGATGCTCAATAGACAATTTCCAAATAATCCATAAGGAGAATAAGGGTTTAAAATTAGATTTATTAGAGGCGGTAGAAATTCAAAAGGCCGTAATAAACGGTGAAAATCTTATGAACGAACAACTTGAATTATACTCATCACCACTTCTGACTATATTTTAATCCCTTAATCTTCTACAACAGTTATGTAGGTATATAATAAGGAGAAACACACTTGTATCGACATTCTGATGATGGTGTAACAGCCGAAATGTACATTAATAATGTTAATAAAATATTTTGAAACATAACCGAGTGTAAAAGTTATTTACTTAATTATCTGACATGTTTCAACGAGTGCCAACACACGCTTCTATCCAATTTATAAACAAATATATATTTTCTTACTCTGAGATGCGGCGGAATTCCTGTATTCCTTTGGCCGATTTCAATATGTAAAGGCAAAACTTCGATTATATATCGGCAAGCTTCATTATTTACTCTAAAATTCACCACAAATTCTGTCTATGATACACCGAAATGATATTGAGCATCTCTTAGATTTCGTCTCAGTAGAGCAGCTTCTTCCAACTCTACATCCAGTTCTTCCTCTTCTACAACTTGGAGATAAGCATATAATAATACCATCTAAAGAAAGATTACAATATGTTATATCGGAAAAAAGTATTTTTTTGTTAGCGAACCATTGCTTATGTTATTGTATCAATATTTACACAAAAAAATATTTTTAATATCCTTATTCACTTTTGAATAGTATATATCAAATTCATTTTGCAATAATAATAATAAAATAATTATATTTTCAACTTACCTCGGAAAAATAAAAGATGATATAAACACAGTTTGAAACTTATTGGCAAACTTTCACTCACGAATACCGCCAACAAACTGTCAAATCAGTATTGCTATGTCCATAACACTACCTACATAGGTGGTGTTATCCCTCCTACTTTTTTTCAAGATTCTTCACCGAGAGTGACGTCATATAGTTCGTACTCTGTCTGACATTATCGTGCGCGCTCTTTCCAAAATGGCCGTATCAACACGATATCGGTGTTGCTAAAAGTTACAGAATAGGGGTCCTGGACGGTATCTATGTGGTTTCTTGACACCACCAGTTGCTGGTGCACTTTTACGTGCAGCTTTAGTTGCAAGTTGTTTACGGGGTGCTTTTCCGCCCGTTGATTTACGTGCAGTTTGTTTAGTACGCGCCATTTTATCAAATACAACACAAAAACAAATGTCTCACTCACTTACACAACGTCGTATAACAAACAAGACAAGTAGTAATAATTTTTCAACAAACTGAGTTTATATAACACAAAGTAACGTTAACTGCTAGTCAATGATTGGCTCAGTCTTTCCCCCCACCATGTTTTACGTTTATAATGCCTTTAAAACGTCCGATCCCTGAAAATTGAGGCGTATTCGTTCATTGTATTTTGACGACGGACGAACGAACTAGTACGAGTGTTGTTTGTGTACGTACGAATTCATTATTTTAAAAAATGACTGGTCGTGGCAAAGGTGGTAAAGGATTAGGAAAAGGTTGCACAAAACGTCATCGTAAAGTTTTACGTGATAATATCCAAGGTATAACAAAGCCAGCTATAAGACGTTTAGCCCGTCGTGGTGGTGTCAAACGTATTTCTGGTTTAATTTATGAAGAAACACGTGGTGTACTGAAAGTTTTCTTGGAAAATGTTATCCGAGATGCTGTCACATACACTGAACACGCCAAAAGGAAAACCGTTACTGCTATGGACGTCGTTTACGCATTAAAACGTCAAGGTCGTACTTTGTACGGTTTTGGTGGTTAATTGCCTATTATATTTATAATAGCCACAAAATATATTAAAGAAAAGAAATTTTACTTTAAGTATTATTATTATAAGATCGCGTACTGTATATAATAATATTTATATACCTACCTATCACATTATATAATTTTGTTGAAAATATTTTGTAATTGTGTAAAAATCACAATAATTGTCCATTTATTTTTCTAATATTTCTTTCCAAATGAAACTAGTGTGAACATTGTTTTTGTCATTTTTCAATCTAATTTTAAAATAATAAACGGTAAAATTATAATGATATAAACTATTTTAATGACACATAATTGAACCTTGTGGTGGCACTCTCCTCGCCAGCTGAGGTGACGCCTGATAAGCGAAGCGCCCGTACGGTACAAATATTTCATCATTACCGATATCTGTACAAAGCAGATTGCCACACCCAGTACTGGGTAATATACCGTGATAATATATTTATTACGTAGATACCTACCGACATTATAATGTATAAATGTCTTCATCAAATTGTCAATTTAATTACTAATTAATGAATATTTACAAAAAATTATGTGGTTACTCTCATACATATATTTGTTTAACAAAATTATTATCTTAATAATACAAGGATCATATAAATAATTAGATTGTAAATTGGTTAAAATGTGTTATAAAATAAGTAATATACTGCGTTTAACATTATGTCAATAATAAATATTTTTACCTATGAAAATGTACAAGACCTGAATATTAAAAATTACACCTAAACATATGATTAAATATTAATTAATTCTGTAGGTTTGTATTCGAAACCAAATTCCCCCAAACCCCTATCTAAACCAATGTTATTTTCTTACGTGACGAAATAAAGTATAAAACTATTTAAAAATAATCATTGTTTCAATTTATTTATTTAAACAAATAAGGATTAAGGATTTCGGGATTATATTTATTAATATATTCTAAGAACTATATGTATATAGATAACACATAAATGAAGTAAAAATTCTTTTTTGAATTATTATTTGTGGCTCTGAAAAGAGCCGATTTTTTATATGTGTAAATAAATTATATGGCATAACCATTCATTTATTTACTTTGAACTTGTGTATTTAGTTACAGCTTTTGTTCCTTCACTTACTGCGTGTTTTGCAAGTTCACCAGGTAACAATAAACGTACAGCTGTTTGTATTTCACGACTTGTAATTGTTGAACGTTTATTATAGTGTGCTAAACGTGAAGCTTCAGCCGCAATACGTTCAAATATATCATTTACAAAACTGTTCATAATACTCATCGCTTTACTTGAAATACCAGTATCGGGATGAACTTGTTTTAAAACTTTGTAAATGTACATTGCGTAACTCTCCTTCCTACGGCGCTTCTTTTTCTTGTCATCCTTTGAAATACGAGTATTCTTCTGGGCTTTACCAGCCTTTTTTGCTGCTTTTCCACTTGCTTTAGGAGGCATTTTACTTTACACAAGTATTAACACTGTCACGTACGTACAACACAGTCTCTCAAACAAAGAACACGTCGTTCGGAGGTCGACGAGTCGAGCACAACTGACGCTGAAATTATTTTGTGGCTTCATTTTATTGACGAATACGTACCGAAGGCAGCCGAGGTCCCCATGTTAAAGATAGGAATGTACACTGTATGCGGATAACAATATCATGCTGCTTTCCTATTGGTTTGTTTAACTTCAACACACATATTATACAGAGAGCATAAAAGACCGGAATACAGTGGAAATTTTCGTCATTCTACTTACAGACAGCGGTTAGTTAGCTCGCTCTGTTCTGTTAACGTTACGTTGTGTGGTGTGTGTTAAGTAAAATAATATTACAATATGTCTGGTCGCGGCAAAAGTGGTAAAGTTAAGGGAAAGGCAAAGAGTCGTTCCAATCGTGCCGGATTACAATTTCCAGTCGATCGTATCCATAGATTATTGCGTAAAGGTAATTACGCAGAACGTGTTGGTGCTGGTGCTCCAGTTTATTTAGCAGCCGTTATGGAATATTTAGCTGCTGAAGTACTTGAGCTTGCTGGAAATGCTGCACGTGATAATAAGAAAACAAGAATTATTCCACGACATTTACAATTGGCAATCCGTAACGATGAGGAATTAAATAAATTATTATCTGGTGTTACCATCGCCCAAGGTGGTGTACTGCCTAATATTCAAGCCGTATTGCTGCCTAAGAAGACTGAAAAATCAACATAAATTATTGTTGTTGTTATTAACAACAAATACAAAAAACAACGGCCCTTTTTAGGGCCACAAATTATTATACAAAAAAGAATTTTAATCTCATTTATGCTCTAAATCCTATCTGTGATTCCTTTACATAATTTCCTAATATTTTTAAATATATAACTTATATTAAGAATACCTAGTTGTTATTATTATATTTTCAAATTTTAATATTATGCAAGTTTTAACAATATTAAATAATTATCATTTAAGTAGTCATTTTTATATTTCGTGTTATATAACCTCGTAAGAAATTATAATTTTCATATTAAAAATTTGTTAGGTTAGGTTACAATGTTTATTTTTCTTTAATTTTTAACTATTTATTAATAATATAAGAGAAATATTTTGAATACAAAAAGTGATATTTTGTTGTTTATTATAGATTTGTCGAACAAATATGATAAAAGAATCGTCGATTAGTTCCATGGCGCTTTGAAATTATAAATTTTATTTATTTAGCGTTTAGTTTTGTTATTTACAACTTTCCTGTAATAAATATTAATTAATATATAAGTAAATATGGTAAAATAAAGATAAATCTATATAATTAAATAAAATATATACCTACCGTTATTTTATAACTAACTACAGTACAGTCTGTAGTTCATATTATTTTATTTACCTACCTTTTCTAGTCGCTTGTAACTCTTTCAAGTAACAATTTGGGAATATATTTTTCTACACTGTGTCGTGTCGCTATCTGTTGCATATTGTTTAAAGAATTGTACAAAATGTTTAGGCGAGCAATTGAAAAAATTCAAAATTAATTTAACTTACGTATTAATTTAAAAAATAAATATACATTTACAATAATAATACAGATATTAATTAAAATAAAAGAATATACCTACTTATTTTATATAGATAAACGTGTTAAAATAATAATAATAATAATTTCCTATATCTATTCAACATGTTGTGTGTATGTTTCAAAATACTACATACAAATTAAGTTTAAAGCCTTTTTGACTTTGAAAAATATAAATTTATTTTCTGTTTAAAACATACATTAAGTATATTTGGTTGGTTACAAAAAAACTAACAAACGATTGCTTTTTTAGCTCCTAACACATGATTATATACTAACTAATTTAAACTATCTTACGTTCTAAGGAGGGGGCGGTCATGCGCAATAGCAAAGTATACTACTATAAACAATAACATAATTCCTCCCTCGCAAGACTTTGCTATGTCGCATGTTTTTAAGCTAAAGGGTTCAATTCTATTTCTTTTTCTTCTATTTTATCTTTCTTACAAAGGTTTATACATAATATTTTCTTATACCTAAGTATTAAAATACAAATACATATTATAATAATTACGATTATTAGTATATGAATAACATAAGAATGGTAATTGTTGTTTATTTCTAGGTCCTTTAATTTTGGTAGGATGGCTAATGAATCTTTCATTTTTTCAATTTTCTTTAAATTTAATGTCCCATTAACTTTATTTTCATAGTTTATCTCTAAATTTTGGATTTGTATTTCTTTGTATTGTTGATTAACAACTTCAAAAATATTTTTATTTATTTGACATTTTTCGTCCGTTTTCATTTTAAAAATTCCTCTAATATCCTTATATATGTTTTTATTTAGACAGTTAATTTGTATCTGTTGTTTATTAGGGCTAATGATTATTATATCATTTGTGTTTCGAATTTGTTCCATGTCATTTTCCATACTTATATAGTGATACAAACAATTATCATCCTTTTTCTTATCTATTAAATTCAACATACATTTACTTATTTCAAAATACTGTGTAACACACATATACTTATTCTCTACAAATACACAGTTATTGATTATGTAGTTTTCCTTCCCTATTTTGAAAAACAATTTTTGGTTTTCATTTATTGTGATTAATTTCTGTTCATCATCATATGTGGGAATGGGACTGAATTGGAATAATGGATAAGACTCTTTCGAGAAGTTTGGTATCGTAATTAGGAAATGGATCTGTTTATTTTCGAATTTACAATGGGTTTCAATAAGTTCGTTAAGATTCCATATGTCTTCATTTTGGGTGATTTTTTTCAAATTCTGGTACGTAATAATACTAGGATGTATTTTGTGTAAGGAGCAAAAGGTTAGACTTGTTTCTATTTGTTTACAAAATTCATTAAGGTTTTTAATTATTAATATTAATTCTAATATCTGGTTATTTACTGCCATCATACTTTGCCAATCTTGATTCTTATTTAATTTATTTATTATCAACGTTAATTTTTCTTGAAGGTGTTCCTCATTATGCTTTATATTTTCTAATTGCTGATTAAAGTGCTTAGAAATATTTGTTGAAGTTTGTAAATTTAGTTCATTTTGTTTTTGCAATGTTATTTCATTACTTTGTATTTGTGCGAAGAGTTTATTATATTTCTCTTCATCAGTCGAATCTAAATTTCCAGTAATCGCTTTTATTATTGACCCGAGTCCGTTAATTAAACCTCGTTTGGGCCTTTTGTTATTTCTCAAAAGTAGTTTCGTAACTTGATCTTTCAGATCGGCATAATTATATTTTAGTATATTTAATACATTTTGAAAAAAATATTCTTTGTTTTCTAATTGTTTTTGCAATTTAGTGAGTGTGTCCGTAACCTTAATAAATTCTGTTTCTATTTGGGATATATCAAAATTATAGTATATTAAATGCTCGGAATTTTTTATTTTACACTCGCCTAATTCGATTAGGTGGAATCCATTGTTTTTAGAAATGTCAGTCAGTTGTCCGTGGCATAGTCTGTAATAATAGTTAATGTTATTTTATTGTTTGATTTTATTAATTCTAATGTTTTTGTCACCGTGTTCGTCAGTGATTTTTATTCGTCCTAATAAGGGATCGTATGTTTTTGGGGAATATTTTTTGTATAAAGGTTTCTTTATTTTTCCGATTAATCTGGGATTTTGTTTAATATATATTTCGTCTTTTAATTGTAGTGGATTGTCATTTTCTTTAAATCTACTTAATTTTTCGTTCATAATTCTATTTTTTACTAATTCATTTACAGTGTTGATATTATCTTTATGTTCGTTTAAGATTTGGTCTAGGGTAGTGTCTTGTTTAAAATATTTATTTTGGTCAGGTCCGAATAATATTTCGTTGGGAGTTAATTTGGTTGTGTGATGTTTTGTGTTATTGTATGCTATTAGTGCTAGATCTACCTTTTGGACTAAATTTTGATCTTTTACTCGCTCTTTTTGATTAATTATTCGTAATGATTCTATAATTGTAGAATGAAATCTTTCGATCGCATTGCTCTTGGGATTATTTACACAAATAAAATGAATATTAATTCCATACCTTTTTAGTAGGTCTTGTAACAATGTATTTTTAAACTCTCCTCCGCTATCTGTTATTATCTTATCGGGTATCCTATAAGTTTGGAGGTATTTGATTATTATGTCACATATAGCTCTAGCTGTTTTGTTAATGAGAAAATATGCTTGTGCATGTTTTGAGAATTGATCCATAATAATTAAAAAGTATTTGCCATCTAATGTTAACAAGTCTAAATTAATTATTTCGAAAGGCTTTTCGGGGGTTGGAGTGATATTATCAATGGCGGGTATCGGTTTTCTATTGTATTTATTTAATTTACATAATTCGCATTTGTTTATATATTCTATAATGTCTTTATTCATTTTCGGCCAGAAATATTTTTCTTTCAGTGCTTGAATAGTGGCATTTATTCCTCTGTGGTTCGTTATACCATTATGAAATTCATGGATAATTTCTAATTGTTCTTCTTCCTGTTCTATATCGGAAACTAATTTATCTACTGATATTATATTTATTGAATCTGGAGTGAAATTTTTCGATATAACCTTTGTTACCTTTTTATCAAGATCTTTATTAAATATAGCAAAATATCTAATTTTTGGAACAATATAATCTTTTAAAAATTCTAATATTTCCTGTTCAAAATTGTCTTCATTAATTGTTACGTGTAATCTTTGTTTTTTGTTATTAAATAATTTTGTAATTTGTATCCTCGTTTCTTGATTATGTGAATCAAATATAATTTGATTATCTGCAACGTTTAACCGGTTGTTTACGTATTTAATTCCTGCTATGATGTTCTCGTTATCTGAATGCACTGTATTATCGTCTTGTTCGCTGTTAGGGTTTTCGCTGACGTTTGTTAAATGAAAATTTTCTTTTAAACTAAATACATTAATTTGAATATTAGTATCTTCAAAAATTTTGTATAATTTTTGTTTTACGTCTGTCCATGATAACCTATCTAAACCGCAGCCTAATTTCGGGATGTTAATTTCGTGTAATTCGTTTTTTATTAAAAAATCTCTTAATTCTTTTAATGGTTTATCCAAATTTTTAATAGACGGCTGGTCATAATGATTTTGCTTTGTTATTAAATGAATTATTATTTTATCACCCAGTTTCTGTATAACTAAGTGTTTGTTTAATGAATCATAATTTTTACAATAATTTTTACTATCGAATTTTTCTGTTATTTCTTTTGCTAGTCCCTTGGACATTTCAAAGTCGCGGGACACACAGTGTGCAATAATATTTGTATCTAATACATTCCCCGTTGTTTCTGTTATCTTTAACTCTGGACGCTGTCTTGATAACAAGTCCGCTATGACGTTTTGTTTACCATTTAAATATTCTATATCGAAATTGTACTCGCCTAATTCAATTTTCCACCGCATAAGCTTCTGATTCGGATTTCTCATATTAAAAAGCCATACCAAAGGTTTATGATCTGTTTTAATTTTGAATTTTCTTCCGTATAAATATGTTCGGAAATTCTTTACTGCCCAAACAATTGCTTTTAATTTCTTTTCTACTGTTGAATAGTTTTGTTCCGCAGAGTTCAAGGTTTTTGATGCATAGCAGATAGGTCTTTCTTGATTGTCGCACGTTTGTGTTAAAACGGCTCCAATTGCATAGTCCGAGGCATCAGTTGTCAGTATGAATTCTTTCTCGAAATCTGGCGTTTGTAGAAGTGATGATTCAGCGAGTATCTTTTTACTGTTTTCAAAAGCAACACGATACTCAGGATCGTAGATATCAATGTGGGAATTTTTTTTTAAACATTTAGTGAAAGGTTTCGTTAATTCTGCAAAATTTGGAATAAATTTTCGATACCATCCTAATGTGCCTAAATATTGTTTTATTTCTTTTTTCGTTTTTGGAATGTTTAGTTTTTTTATAGCTTCAATTTTCTTTTCATCAGTACTGAGTCCGTTTTCACTTATTATATAGCCTAGGTATTTAACTTGAGGTTGCAAGAATTCAGATTTATCTTTTTGAATTTTTAGATTAGCTTTACGTAATTTTTCAAATACTAATTCTATATTTTTGATATGTTCGTCTAATGTTTTGCCAAAAATTATTATGTCATCAAGATATACGAGACATATTTTATTAACTAATTCACCTAGGGCTGTATTATTCATTCTTTGAAAAGTTGCCGGGGCATTTTTCAAACCGAATGGCATTCTACGGTATTCATAGTGTCCTGAAGGGGTGGAGAAGGCAGTTTTCTCTCTGTCAGATTCGTTTAACAATATCTGGTGAAAGCCAGAATGCAAGTCTAGTGTTGTGAAGTATTTTGATTTACCGATATGGTCGTAAATTGTCTCAATATTTGGAATGGGAAATTTATCGTCTTTGGTTTTTGCATTAATTTTACGAAAATCAATAACCATTCTTGTTTTGTTTTTATTAGATGCATCCGCCTTTTTTGGAACTATCCAAATAGGGGAGGCCCAAGGGGATTGTGATTTCTGAATTACCTACTTGTTCTTTTAATAATTTTTCTACATGCATCTCAATTTCATTTTCGTAGATTTGAGGTAATCTATAATTTTTTGTGTAAATGGGTGTTTCATCGGACATTATTATATTGTGTGTAAGAACGTTTGTGTGGGATAAGGGTTCATTTTCTTTAGGAAATAAATCTTCATATTCTTTAATTAATTGATTTAATTTTTGTTTCTCTATTGTGTCCAAATGTGAATTACGAATTTCTATCGAATTTGTTTCTTTTGAATCTTTGTTACTTGTTAAATTGTATGTCTTTTTATTGATAATTACATTATTATTTTTGAAATCTAATTGAATATCTAATATACGAAACGCTTCTATTCCTAATAATAAATTATAATTTTTATGAAAATTATACACATAACATTTGATAAGGGTTTTATTTATTTTGATTTCTACGTATTCGTTACAATTCGATTTGCCGTTTACTGTTTTAAATGTTATTTTAGTGTCGAATTTTTTCAAATTTAATTGTTCTACTAATTTTGGGTGTATAAGGTTTATAGAGGATCCCGTGTCAAAAAGTATGTTAAAATGATTTTGTTGTAATGAGGGTAATTCTGTTGTTATTGAAGACATTATGTGGTGTTCTCGTGTATTATTGGATCTATGTCTAAAAAAGTGTCATTTTTTTGGTCTGGTTCCTGGTCAATAGTTTCTTCTTCTTCTTCGTCAATAATTTGTTCTTCTACATTATAATTTTGTCTAATTGTTTGATAGGACATAGGTTGAGTTAATCTAGTCTGTGTTGTCATTGGTTGTGGTTGAAATTTTTGTTTCGTTTCGTAGTAATTTTTCAAATTTTGTCGAGGGGCAAAAGGTTTCGGTTGTGTTTGGTGATTATTATTAATCTGGATTGGTTTGGATGGAAATTGTTGAGCCGAGAATTTTCTGGGTGGTGTATTAAAATTTAAATTTTGCTTATCTCTTAATATTGGTGATTGATGTGAACTCTGATGAGAATAATTGAATTCGTTTCTTAACAAACTTTCGCATTCTTCCAAAGTGCTGGGTTCTTTAACTATGAATGATCCTCTTACTGATAAGGGTAGGAGGGATATGAAATGGGAAACTGCTAGTTTTTGATTTTCAGTTATTATTGCTGTTTTTTGTAATTGAGTGTATTCCTTTAGCAAAATTTTTGATTTATATTGTGCGAATTTTTGTGAAATAATTTCTAATGTTTTTTCTGTACTAGCTTTATTTCTTGTCTGTAAAATTTCAAGCAGAATTGTTTCCGCGGTACTTTTGTCACAAAAATTAGTTTTGAGGTAAGTTTTTAATTCATCCCAGTTTTTAAATTTATTTTCGGACAATAATTCAGCAGCTTTTTCTGCGAGTTTATTCTTTATCAGTCCAAAGAGATATGTTTCTTGGATGGGAGTTAGTGCAACGTTCGTTAATGTAGACTGCACGTCGTCGACAGCAGTGATAAAATTGTTTAGTATTTTTATGTCTCCGTTATATGTAGGGATAATTTCACAAAGGTTTTTTATCTCGGAAAGTGAAGTTGTCATGTTGGGATTATTTGAAACGTTCGATACGTTTAATCTACTTAATTCGAGGGTTAAATTTTCAATACTCTTATTTAAGAGGGGATTATTTTCTACTGTAATATCACTAATATCAGAATGTTCAGATTCTGAGTTAGTTTCACTATCATACATGAGTTAATTTGTGTGTGTTGGGACTGTGCCGGTCCCTCGGTACCTTTATTACTAGTCTAAAACTAGAGGTACCCCTTTGTGTAATGTACAGTAAATAGTTTTAAACTTTAACTTACAAAGTTACTGTAAGTAGTATGAATATTACTTGATGCTTTACGGACATCACCGGAATCTTGTAGTTTGTTGAACCTGGTATCTCTGTTGAACAGCGACGTCTTCGACGCGACGACGAGAACCAGCTACCGAACAGCAAGTACGTCTTCTTATGATGAGCACGTGATCTTGTAGTGGAACAGCAAGTTGTCGATGTGGAATGTCTTCTGTTAGAGATGGGTCGTGGTTAGACCCTGATGGGCTAATGTTGAAGCCAAGTTGAAGTTCTTGTAGGTTTTTGTTTGAAATAAGACTTTTAAAAAGGTGCCACAGATGAAATTTTTAGTTTTGATTTCTCTGTGTTTTCACTGATCCTACCGACTGCGCCAATTAAGTTTAAAGCCTTTTTGACTTTGAAAAATATAAATTTATTTTCTGTTTAAAACATACATTAAGTATATTTGGTTGGTTACAACAAAACTAACAAACGATTGCTTTTTTAGCTCCTAACACATGATTATATACTAACTAATTCAAACTATCTTACGTTCTAAGGAGGGGGCGGTCATGCGCAATAGCAAAGTATACTACTATAAACAATAACATAATTTACATACATACGTTACTACTTAATGCTTTAAAATTAGCTGACATTCTCAAACACAATTTACAAAAAAACTTTAGGCACAAAATAAATGTTATTTATACCTCAATATAAGACAATGGTAAGACAGCAAACTGATTCCCATTTTTGATTTTTAATTAGCACTAATGAAAACTATGATGGAAAAGATGGCGTTGTTCTTAAGGCACCGGGACAGCAGAGTGTCCGAGCTCTATATTGTTGCTTATTACAACCAATAGTATATATTTTTATTCAATATATATTTAATATTTTTCTTTGAACACAATATTTTTATTAAATGTTCAACAAAGTTAAGGATTTCGGGTTTAAATAAACAATAATAATTAATAACTGTTCCATAAAAGAACTTTCTGTTCAAGAAGACATGTCTAAAAAATCAAAATTAAATATAACTTTTTTCTGCTCAAATCACCAGCCATTGATATAATTTAGTTCCATTACAGAATCATTTTTAATATAAATTGTTTGTTAAATATTCAACGAGAGTATGAATATATATATAACATTGAAGTCGTGCTATCAATCGATAGTTTTGATTTTGGCGCTCTAAAATAGATATTTTAATATAATTGACCATGACAACGACAACAACAACGACAACAACAACGACAACAACGACAACAACAACGACAACAACGACAACAACAACGACAACAACAACGACAACAACAGCGACAACAACGACAACAACGACAACAACAACGACAACAACAACGACAACAACGAGAACAACAACGACAACAACGACGACAACAACGACAACAACAACGACAACAACAACGACAACAACAACGACAACAACAACGACAACAACGACAACAACAACGACAACAACGACAACAACAACGACAACAACGACAACAACAACGACAACAACGAGAACAACAACGACAACAACGACAACAACAACGACAACAACAACGACAACAACGACAACAACAACGACAACAACAACGACAACAACGACAACAACAACGACAACAATTACGACAACAACAACGACAACAACGACGACAACAATAGATATTTTAATATCAGAAGGACGTCGTGAACGTGATAATGCTACATATAATTGACCATGACAACGACAACAACAACGACAACAACGACAACAACAACGACAACAACAACGACAACAACAACAACAACGACAACCACAACAACGACGACAACAACGACGGCGACGACGGAAATCACCCCCCATGACTAAAACTTTTCCGCCAAATGGTATTCGTAGGGTTGTCCTAATGTCTCGCAATAATAAGTCAACACATTCCAAAGTAAATCTGCATGTCATAGAGGCCTCATCCCAAACAATTAAATCAGCATTCTGTAATTGTTCAATCTTATGGTCATTAACGACAACAACGACAACAACAACGACGACAACAACGACAACAACAACGACAACAACGACAACAACAACGACAACAACGACAACAACAACGACAACAACAACGACAACAACGACAACAACGAAAACAACGACAACGACAACGACGACGACGCCGACAACAACGACGACGACAACAACAACGACGACGACGACGGCTCAAACGAACCTAATAACTAATATTTCAATTCTACAGTGGAACGCTAACGGCTTCTATGCACACATAGAAGACATCCAAATATTAATAAATAAATATCAACCAGAATTTCTATGTCTGCAAGAAACCAGATTGAAACAAAATCAAAATTCACCACTAAACAACTATAACTTTTACAGAAAGGACCGACAAATTGAACATGCTAGTGGGGGTGTCACTATACTCGTCAAAAAATCTGTACATGCCGAAGAAATCAACGTAAATACTAATTTAGAAGCACGCATATTTTCCGTAAAACGAAAAGACGTAAATTGTGCATATAGTGGACTACTTTTTATACAAATATTTAAAACATCTTGTTTTCGTCCACGACGTTTAACAGGCAAAAGTTGATGGAAATCACCCCCCATGACTAAAACTATTCCGCCAAATGGTATTCGTAGGGTTGTCATAATGTCTCGCAATAATAAGTCAACACATTCCAAAGTAAATCTGCATGTCATAGAGGCCTCATCGTAAACAATTAAATCGGCATTCTGTAATTGTTCAATCCTATGGTCATTAACGACAACAACGACGACAACAACGACGACAACAACGACAACAACAACGACAACAACAACGACAACAACAACGACAACAACGACAACAACAACGACAACAACAACGACAACAACAACGACAACAACAACGACAACAACAACGACAACAACAACGATAACAACGACAACAACAACGACAACAACGACAACAACGACGACAACGACAACAATAGATATTTTAATATCAGAAGGACGTCGTGAACGTGATAATGCTACATATAATTGACCATGACAACGACAACAACAACGACAACAACAACGACAACAACAACAACAACGACAACCACAACAACGACGACAACAACGACGACGACGACGGAAATCACCCCCCATGACTAAAACTTTTCCGCCAAATGGTATTCGTAGGGTTGTCCTAATGTCTCGCAATAATAAGTCAACACATTCCAAAGTAAATCTGCATGTCATAGAGGCCTCATCCCAAACAATTAAATCAGCATTCTGTAATTGTTCAATCCTATGGTCATTAAATTTTAAAGTACTTCTTGAAGTAGAAGTACACGGTATCGGAATTCCGAATTGTGTATGGCTGGTTATGCCATCTAACAGAAGAATGGCAGCAATACCTGTAAAAGCAACTGCAATTGTTTTACCACCCATACCTTTTACTGAATGTAACAAGGTATTATAAAAAAAAGTTTTTCCAGTTCCGGCAGGACCATCAACAAAGATAAGTTTACTGGATCGATCGCCATAAGAATAGCGCCAAACTAAATTGATAATGTGGTCGAAGCCACGTCGTTGACATACATTTAAGTTATCTCGCATTTCAAGGCCAATGCGACGATGATTTTCAATTGAGTTGTCCACATTTAAATTTATGCGTGCTCTTAAGTCATTGATTATGGCAGGATCACGAACAGGTAAACCGAAATAGGCCAGAGTTTTATTATGATCTTTAAATATCATCCAATGTTAGAATTTTTGCTTCGTCGTCAGTTAAATTTGCCGAAAAATCTTCGGACATACAAGAAGAAAATCGATCCCATAACCTTAAAGGATTTTCAGGATCACACCAAAGAATAATGTGGGCAAATAAGCGAGATGGTAACAATCTAGATGAGGCCTCCTCCATGCAATGTTCATATTCCAAGTCATTTTCGATTATATGTCGAGCTAAACAAGCTTGACGAAAAGTGCCGTAAACCAATCCGTGTACACGTTTCAAGTCGTCAAAACAAGTAGCTCCCCGAACATAATCCATGAGCATTCGCAAGTAAAATAAGTCTCCACAACGAGGCGATATGTCAGGTAAGCGGCCAATAACGTTAAAATGGGATTTACGGCGTGTCCAACAATGGGTATTACGCTGCCAGGTGTAGTTTTTTACAATATCTACGTATAAATATTGTCGAGCGTCCATATCAATTTCATTTAATTTGAAATACGCCAATAAATGGCTGTCTTTAGTAGCGTTTAATGCTTGTTGTACATTATTAGGGTCGAATAAAATGTTCTGCATAGAAGGCAGATGAAGTTGAAGAAGAAAAACAGATATATTTGAAAATGATAATTCGAATCCAAGAATTCGCCAACAAGCCTCATGCGAGCTAATATAGCGACATTCTTGGTAATTATCTATCTCGTCCCAGTTGAAAACACCTGCATTCCATCGAGTTCCTTCCTGTATGTTAACAACAATACCATCATGGCCTTTATGAATGTATTTGTACAAGTATTTTGTAGCCCTAATACTTGTACAAATCTCAACGCTAATATGGGCTTGAAAGATTAAAAGAAGAGCGGGATTATATGGTACCACGTCACAATTATTATAAATTGTGTCCCTTAAAACACATGTGTGGCCATTGTTACGACGACGATATATTGCATATGTCGAATCTCCAGATAAATGTGTTGTTTCTCTAAATTCTTTAGGAAAATGCCACCTACAAACATTATTTCTCAAACAAGTTACACCTGGCATTCCTGCACCACATTTTTTGTGAATAACATGTTTTTTAACTAATTCATATAAAATCGGTTCTTCGTCAGGATCTGGAATTTCGGCCCTAATAAATTCATCCACCTGTTCTATTGTTGTAATTTTGTCGCCCCCTTGCAAAATTACTAAAATATGGGCATGAGGTAATCCACGTTTCTGGAATTCTATAGAATATAACAATGATCTCACTCTGCCGAAGTAGTAGTGGTCTAAAATTAAAGTTATAAAAATGTTGTAATTTTATATGAAATATACGACAAACAAGATCAGGCCGATGAATAGTATCTTGACCAGGTTCTAAGTTGTTAACAATTTCCGGCCACTTTGGATTACATGTAAATGTAATAAAAAAATCAGGTTTTCCGTACGTGGCAACAATAGCCATGGCATCTAAATATTTTTGGGCCATATAACGTGGACTGCCAATGAAAGTAGGTGGTAAAACGAAAATTTTGCCAACACGTTCTTGACGTTGTTGAGCCTGTCTTTGGATATAATCCAATAAATTTTGATAATTGTCAATATGAATTTGACGTTGATGTTGTCTAATATACTGTAATTGTAAGCCCTCAATGCGACACCAAGTATCTACAAGCCATTGCTGAAATAATTTTCTACTGAAATGTAGAAGACTGAATGGTTCGCGAATTGCTAGACGATAGCAAGCAAATTCGCGACAAGATACTTCATTGTAGACGGCAGTAACGTTGGGTCCAGTGTGGCGTAAATAAATATTCCACCCAAGTTCACCATGGGGAAATAATAAAGGATATGATAATGGATCAATAAGAGGACTTATATCTCTAATGGTTTGAGGTTCTCCTCGCAAAGGGTACAATTGAAGGTCAACCGAGAATGGGGGTTCATCGCCAATGAAAATGACAGCAATTTCATTACAGGTAGGCATATTAAAACCAGCTTGAATAAAACGATCCTGTATATTTGGGGCTACAGCCAATAAAACTTCTGGAACATCGATATTGTTTTGCCGTGCGATAGCAACTTGCTCCTCATAACAGCGCGCAACTGCCGATATTGTGCAGGGAATGAATTGGCTTGACGCAACATGTTGTCGAGCAGACGTAAAATTCTTGGCCTAAATTGTATAGAATGAGTTTCTCTCACATTGTTGCAGTCCTCTTGATCCAAATAATAAAGTTGGCCAAACTTTGCAGGTGTATCGACGCGAGGAGTTATTTGAGGCATAACATGATGCACTACACCATTAACTTTGACAACCTGAGGTCCAGCGCCCGTATATTGGTAATTACCAACGGTAGAAGAGAAACATAATGCAGCATTATAAAACCTAATATTCTCCTGGTAATGCCTGGCATCGTTACTGGTACCACGAAGAAACTCGACCAAAATAGGTGGACAATCATTCAAAGCAGGAAGAAGAACTTTGCCCCTTTGGCAGCACAAAGATGAATCCGTGGTTCTATATGCCCGTTCTTGGTTAGAATAGAAAGCCCCACAAAAACGACAAACGTTTGCAGAACGAAGAGAAGGAAGAGAAAATGAAGTTTCATAAATGACAGTATTGGCTACAGCTGCTCTCTTAAAATTTAAACGCGCTGGACCCCTAAGGGGAGGTAGCTGGTCTTCTTCGTCATCTTCAATATTATAAAAAGGAGGAGTATATAATATGATGTCTATATTTGCCAACTCAGCATCCATAGAGTCATTTAAAAGTACGTTGTCAGGTGATTCTGTAACAAAAATTTAACTTTAGAATTTGTGGTCGATTATGTAAAACACGGTATTTTCATTTATAAATATGAAATGATATATATATATATATATATATATATATATATATATATATATATATATATATATATATATATTATACCGTGTGTCCCAAACTAATCTTGACATAGTTGGTTAACATGGGAAAACAGTTTTTTGCAAATAAAAAGTGTCCGGCATAAATTAAGCCATGCTATTGAACATGATCATAGTACATTACCTCCTGTACATTATTTAATACTAATTACTGCATTATTAGTGCATAAATTAAAGAAATTTATAAATAACTATCAATAAATATTTCATTCAATATTTTATTATGTAATAAAAAATATTTGCAATTGTCATTGTAGCTGAATGGTTAGCGTGTCTGCCTGTGGTATGAAAGATTTTTTACAGGTTGGGGTTCGAGTCTCCATCAAGCTAAACTTTTCATTATTTATTTTTTATTTATAAATTAATTACGAATTGTAATATATTTTTAAAATATTCACTTGAAATTTATTTTGGTACGAATATTTGATAAAAACAAAACAAAAAACCAAACAATAAACATATTGTTGACACAAAAAGAAAAATACTTTAAATATTTTTTTATAGAAAAAGCATATTTCTAAATTATTGTAATTGGAAATAGAAGCTAGATATTGAAATGCATAACAATATTTTATAAATAAAAATTGGTTTTAACAATGACAAAAATTGATTACAACAATCAAAATATGGATTTAATAAAAATTAATAAATAATTCTTTCTTTTGATCTTAATAATACATGATAATAACACAATGAATATGTGTATGTTTTGTATTTTTACCGTATTTATAAAGGAAATGTGGTATAGTTTAAAATCTTGCTTTCGACGGTTACTACTTTCATTGAAATTACTATTATATCGTGATAGAAACTTATTTGTAATTATTTAATTAATTCGTTCATATTATCTCATAATATCAAATATAATTTGAAACTAATACATAAAAAATAAAATGAAAAGTTTAGCTTGATGGGGGTTTGAACCCTAACATACAAAAGTTGTATAATTCCACAGGCAGTTACGCTAACAATTCAGCTACAATGACATTTGAAAATATTTTGATATTATATAATAAAATATTGAAACAAATACTTATTGACATTTATTTATAAATTTTGTTTAGTTTATGCAATAATAATAAAGTAATTAGTATTAAATAACGTACAGCAGGTAATGTACTATTATCATGTTCAATAGTATGGCTTAATTTTCTGCCGGACACTTTTTATTTACAAAAACTGTTTTCCCATGTTAAACGCCTATGTCAAGGTTTGCTTGAGACACACGGTATGATATATATATATATATATATATATATATATATATATATATATATATATATATATATATATATATATATATATTATTAATATTTAATTCTTGTCTTTGTTAATTTGCAAATATTTCAAACGATAGGAGTTATATATCCACAAAATACATGTTTTTATGTTTGTTTTCAGCCAAAAATATAAGATTACAATTTATTTTGGTTCAAAATAGAGTGTTTATACTTGCAAAAAGAAACTTTATATTTTTGGTATAAAAGTAATTAAATATCCATTTTGAAATTTTCAAACCTGAGTTCAAAAAATTGTACACTTTTGCCTAATAATGTTAAAAATGGGTATTTTTTTTGATTTTGGTTAAAAATAGTTATAATTTTTACAAAAACGAACTTTAAAAGATTGATTGAATATATAAATATTTTAGATTTCTTAAAATTTTAAAAAAATTTGGAATTTTTTTCCGAAAACGTGGATTGTCTTTTGTACACAACTCTTTAATGGTTTAAATTATATTCAAATTGACACAAAATTCGTGTTTTGTGCGGTTTATAATATAAATTACAACTACATTTACTACACGCATATAGGCTGCAAGAACTTCTTTACAGAATTTATGATCGATTATGTAAAATTTATATAGAATTTGTTTAAAATGAATAGAATTTATAGAACGTAATGTGTCGACCATATCATATTTTTAAAATTTAAATTCTATATTATTTTATATAATTATTATATTAAGAAATATTTAAACTTACTGGTTTCTGTGGCGTAATTTTCTAAAATAACTTGAGCAGAATTCATTCGGCTTAGTTCTGTTGCAGAAAAGTTGAATCGTCGCGCATAAAATGCTGAAAAATATGATAATATAAAATAACAATATTATACGTATATTTTATTCAACATATGTTTTATTTTTTACGAAATTTAACATAAATGTATACAGGGTGTTTCCTTTAAAACAACCAGCGCTTTTTGGGCGAACTAATGACTTTAGAGAAAAATGTTATATACAAAAAATTACCAGGAGAAAGGGCTTAATTTATGAGGAATAATAAATAAAAAATTCAACCAGTGGTTCTCAAACGGTAGAATAAAATTATATATGTTTTTAAATGGCTACCTATATAAATTTTTTGTCCATTAGATAGAGAATTTTTGAACTTTTATTATCAAACAGAAAATGCAGATAACGGGTCTATCATTGTTGAACAATTTAAACCACACATTTCTGGACTCTTTCTACAAATACTAGAAAATAAATCAGAGGAGGAATAAAGATCATCATGATATATTTAGTCTTCGAAAGATTTGCAAATATCTCTCACGGTAGGAGAAACATCTGATATTGATGGACATGAATTGTATGAAGAATTGAATATGATTAAACGTGTATATGAAGGAAACGACGATATTATCTCGTTGCTGAAATATATATCATAGAAAATAATTGAACTGAAGTGTACCCCACTATCTAAGTAGTCCTCCTAAGAATTATTGCCATCACACCAGTGAGTGTTAAACATTATTAAAACATATTCGATCACACAAGATTGGTTTTCAGTCCTTGCTATTCTTTCAATTGAAAATGGCATAGTTCATTCATTAAATTATTGTGTTTAATTAGAGATTTTAATGTTAGGAAAAGCCGCAAACATCATTTTTAAATTCCTGAGTATATCTTTTAAATATTTTGTCGTCTTTATGTTTGTTACCTTTCATAAATATTCTAATATAATATTTTTAAACTCTAAATTTATTTATTTAAAACGTTTGCATTTCTCGTCAATCATCAGAAATACCTACTTTCAATTCATATACTGCCGCCCAGAGCATTACCATTGTTGCCAATCTTCCTCTTTAAAAAATCCCATTTTATTGTAAAAAAAATCCCTGCTTTAAAGTATTTTTTTTAAAATAACATTTATTTATCATCATTTAGTAACTCGTGTATCTAGACAATGTACCAAAGTTTGTCTAAGGCGGAGAGAAATTTCCTCTTGCCCACTAGATTTATATCTGTTGGAATTGGACATTTCACTTCTTGTAGGCGGAACAACTGCGAAGTCACTTTATACACATACGATTCATTCGTTACTGGGGTTTCCAGTAGTATCGTAGGATACATCTACAATGATAGTCCATTGTGAATGCGGGGCCTCCCTCAAAGACGTGTATGGTCTCCGCAGACACAAGGCAAGAACATGCAGGGGTGTAGATTATTTCCCCAAATGTTCCGATTGTGGAGTAGCGTACCGCAGCGTACAAAGCCTCAATCAACATAGACGTCAGGCACACCCCAAGTCATACAACAAAGAGATGGAGACCGAGGCAAACAGGGCACGTACAAACAGGCGGGCATGGTCGGAGTTGGAGGTGCGGAAGATGGCGCAGCTTGAGGCCGCATTCTCTGACACGACCATGTAGATTAATCAGTATTTAGCGCTCCATCTCTCCAGGACTGCTCAGTATAAATCTTAAGTTCAAGAGGAACAAAGAAAGTTGGAGGGGCTGGAAGAGGAGGATCCCGAGAAGTCCTCTCATTGCTACAGCAGTAGCACAAGCGATGAAGAGGGCTTCGTGACTCCCCCATCAAGTCCGGTTGGCCGAAGGGCCCTCCGGTCGCGCAAAGGCGTTAAGTATAACATTGAGACTAGCCCAATGTCGGATTCAGATGGGGCCGATGCGAGTATCGGTTCCTCTGTCAATTATCCCGACATTGGAACTGAGGGTCTACGGGACATATATCATAAATCACGTAGACATACGTCATATTATTCATCTCTTTCTAATACATACTTACTTACTTACTTAATCCTAATGCCTTTCTACCCTTTTGGGTGTAAGGCTGGGTGTTAGGTACTTGGCTATTCTTCTGGTTTTCTTCTCCATATCTTCTTCCATTCTTCTCTGTCTCTGGTTAAAAGTCTAGCTTCTTCCCACTTAACGCCCCTCTTTTCCAATGCCCTTTTCACTTCTTCAATCCAGGTTTTTCTTGGTCTTCCTCTATTTCTCACTTTCGTTGTTCTTGCTTCGTAGATTTTTCTTGTTGTTCTTTCTTCCCCCATTCTTTGTATGTGACCCCACCATCTTAGTTGACCTTCTTCTATTATAATGTCTATAGGTTGTATATGTAGTGCATTTCTGATATCTTTGTTTCCTACTTTGTCCATGATTGTTTTTCCTTCTATTTTTCTAAGAAATCTCATTTCTGTACTGTTTAGCTTGCTATGTTGTCTTTCTGTTGTTGTCCAGGTTTCTGATCCAAAGGTTATTATGGGTGTAGCTACTTTTTTGTATACTTGTAGCTTAGTGTCTTTTGGTATATCTTTCTTCGATAGTATGTTGTTCTTGATGCTGTTGAAAAGCCTACCTCCCGCCCCTGTTCTTTCTTTTATCTCTTCGTCTAATTTTCCATTATATGCCATTACAGATCCTAAGTATTTGAATTTACTCACTTGTTCCAGCGTTTCTCCGTCTATCTTGATTGTATGTTTTTCTTCTTTTTTACTTATAATCATTGTCTTCGTTTTACTGAGGTTTATTTTCATATTTATTTTGTCTAGTTGAAATTTGAAGATTTCTAGGTTTCTATTGAGTGTGCTTTCGTTTTTTCCTATAATGACCATATCGTCCGCGTAGCATATTTCTAGTACTTGGATACTTTCCATCTTCCAATGTCCTACTGTGTGTTGCTTTGCCTCCTTTTTTGCTTCCTTTATAGCTTCATCCAATACTAACGTAAAAAGTAGCGGACTCAATATACAGCCCTGTCTAACTCCCTTTGTAGTTTCAAACAGTTTTGATTTTTCATTCTTTGTTCTTACATAGTTCCTTGTTTTCTTATACAAGCTTTGTATCCCTTTTATTATGTTCTCATTTAGTCCTCGGTTATGTAGTATGGTCCATATATCTTCCCTGTTAATTCGATCAAACGCCTTTTCTAGACCGATGAAACATACATGAATGTTACCTCCTTGTTTTATTGTCTTCCCACTTACTTGCCTCAATATGCTAATGGCATCCTGGACTCCTCTCTGTGGTCTGAAACCATATTGGTTGTCTTCTATAGTCCATTCAAGCTGCATTCTAAGTCGTTTTTCCAGAATGCGTGCGAACACTTTTGCCACTGCACTTAGAAGTGTAATTTCTCTGTAGTTCTGGCACTCTTTTAGATCACCTTTTTTATATAGGGGGCATATTATGCCAATTTGCCAATCTTCTGGTGCATTTCCTGTTCTCAAAACTTCATTATAAAATATCTCTCAATATTTCAAGTGCTGATTCTGAGGCCGCTTTGAGCATTTCCACTGTTATCTTATCATGTCCTGGCGCTTTACCTAATTTTGCTTTCTTGAGTGCTTCTTTTAGCTCTTCTACTGTTATTTCTAATACATAATGTTGCTATACTACCGCTATATAAAATGCTGTTTACTCTTTCTTCGAACAAATGACCTTGAATTATCATATTTCGTGAACCAAACTATAAATGAAATAATGTAAAACTTACTTGTCCCGATTGAGCTTGCGGGGCGGGAGTTCTCTGAGCGTAAGCCTGAGATTGCTGAGGAGTCGGAGCAGTAGCCCGAGGGTCCCATGCTGGTAGAGCTTGTTGAGGCTACAGAAAAATAGAAACGTAATAAAGCTGAGCATAAGAACGTTTTTAAAAGATAAAATAAATATAGATTTCTTGTATTTGTTAAACTTATCGAAAGAAATAAAATGGTAAAAATCGAACAAAAACATCAACATCCTAATCAAAATTCGATCTCAGAACCTTCAAAATACGCAAATATTAAGTACTGCGTACATGTTCCAAATCAATAATTCGTCCTAATGCGGAGGAAATACAAATCTATGCACAACCTTTGTTCAAAAATATATGAGTGTGCTTAAAACTAAAAACCATTATAAACGCGGTAAAAATATAATACTTATATATATCAACAACAAACACATCATCCATTAAAAAGTAATTGTGCAATAGTTTCTATTCTTCGCGGAAAATGTAAAATACACATTATTTTTTACTTGTGGACGGGGCTCAGCACCAGGGCGTGGTCCCCCAGGCACCTTGGGGTTGGCTGGGCCCAGCGGGGGCAGGGCAATGGCCACGAGCAACTCCACCAGGTCTTTGCTGCCATACTCCACCGCCGCCTCCTCCAACCTCGTTGGGATCCACAGAACGAGCTCGTCCACAAGCACGGCCTCTGTATCTTCCTGCAGAGTCTGCCAGCTGACTAACTTAATTAAATCTGTGAAATAAAGAAAAAAAATCACTCATGTATTACTGGACAAGTACAAGCACGCTTCATCTCCAGAGATGAGATTAATTTTAGGCACGTCTGAATACTAAAAATTAACTTACTATGAATAAATATCTAAAATAAAACAGTAAAATTTGCATTTGAGGCTATGTAAACAAATCTACAGGTGTTTATGTGAACATAAAAGAAAAAAAAATCTAACCTTAATAACAAACTATACATTATCTTATTAACAAATAATATTAAACGACATATAATCTCAGCTATACTTCAAAACATCTAAACTGAATAAATTTTGTTTACTCACCGAAACTAAAAGCAAAAACATGTTAAAATGATCAACAAACAACACAAACAGCGGCCATTTTATAGTAACTGGAATGGAATACCCGACAAAGTTACGAATTATATTAAATGTAATATATATTATTGCTTAAATTAAAATAATAATCGAGAAAATATTATACCTTAAAATAAGTCTTGATACAATGATAATTATAATCACGAACGGAGTGTTATATATACACGCACACACGAAAGAAGCTAAGTAGAAAATGAAAAGAGCTTGTTTGTTTTGTAATGTGTAGCATTGTGAAGTGAGTGGAGCACTGGACTGGAGCCTTGAGCCAATTTCTCCCCACTTTTTCCTGCGCAGCGAGCACTGAGCAGAAAAACAACGAACGACGTCGTATCTGATTGGGTAATTTGCCCGCCGAATTATATTATATGTTAAAAATATTCGGTAGCCTATTGCAACTTTATAAAATACTACTCAATTACAGAAAATTTACTCAAATTAACAATGGAACAGAAAATGCATTTTTTGTTCCTCAAATCCAAAAAAAATGAAATTGTTATGCCGCCGCTTTAAACCTCGCAATATTTATCTACATTTCCGCATATATTTGTTTTTCAATGATTCATGATCCAATATAAAAATATAGAACTCTTACTACATTTATAATTAAGATAAGATAAAATTTCGTTGATAAATGTATACTTTACACCAGACTCTCTGTCCATAAAATTTTAGTTACGTACTTTATAGTATTCGAACGATTTCACTTTAAGATTGTGTTTAAATATGTTTCTTTAAAGAAAACGTTGACATTGAACAATAACAAATATGTCGCAAAGAAGTGAATTAAGACTGGACCGAGTTGTTACTTCTCAACCAGAACTAGGCCCTTCTGTGCCCGATGGAGGCTATGGATGGCTTATATTAGTTGCCAGTTTGTGTTTACAGGTAAACAACTTATTACTTTCTTACCAGATTTAAAGTGATGTATCTGTTTCCTAGCCACACACGATTCATATATCTGACTGTTTCAGAATGAAGTTCGCATATAACTTGCTGACCTTTACTTTTTTTTATAACAACACTGCCTTTTCTTATCAGTACTCGCCCTCAAATGTGTAAGTACACTTCTTTTACCGTTTAAGACGTTTGTCTGTTTACAAAAATAGAACCATTTGTTTACAACGCGACAAATGAAAACCGATGTTTTAATTGTTGCTATGGATTGAAAAAATTATGCATAATTATTATTAATAAAGATGTATTTACTTATATTTTCTTAATTTAAATAGGTTTTCCTTCCAAGTATTTTGTCCAGTTATGGCATATTTATGATGTATTATCGGGTCGAAAATTCCGGATTATCCGATGATCCGAAATTGTTGGACACAGCTGTATTACCTACTCCTATACTCGAGACGAGACAGCCTTTCTGGCCGCTGTACCTCGAATCAGCTGGCAGCACACATTTTTCTTATTACTTGTAATCTAAATTATATATTTTTATGAATAATAAAATTAGTCATTGAAAAATGACGCTGGCTCCCGCACTATTATTACAATTATTTAAGTATTAAGGTCAGTCAGTGCATCGTACTGATGGTTGAGGAGAATGAATCTGATACCGGTAGAAGAGCACTTACTGACCGCAATGCTTATTACGATTTTTACACGATTGACGCACAATTAAAAAAAAAGATTTGAAAATTATTTTTACATATTAATTTTTTTTGGTTAAAAGTAAGCTTTGATCGTAACTGAACTTAATTACACACCAGTTCTTGACGAGCAAATACAAAAATAATCCTGCACCCCCCCATAAGTTAAATTCACTTTATGGTTTTTAACAATAATTAAACTTCACAAACAATGTGTTCACATTAAAACTAAATAATATTGTTACCAAAGAATTACATTACATTTAACTTATTTCGAAAAGTAGGGAATTTAATGTGACATATAGAGATTTTGTGAAAATGTCTGCTGTTTTTACTAGTATACAGTGAATTAGTTAAATTTTTCGATACAAGGTCTTTAATATAATGCACTTTTATGTCAATGTGTCGTGACCTCTTACTATTTTCATAGCTTTCAGCAATATTTATTGCACTTTGGTTGTCTAAGTACATAACTGGAGTTTGAATAGAGTTGCCTGTAAAGTCTGCTACAACTATTTGTAGATATATTAGGTCGGCTGATCCACCAACGCTTTTCCGATCTGACTTATCGTTAGCCCGATTTACGTTTGCATATGATGACAGTTGACAATTTTTGGTCCTGTAGTACGTGAGTGTCATATTTTTAGTTTTCCGTAAATGTTTCGTAGGTTTATTAAGGAATCTGCTAAGAAATGAAGTTGCGAATGTAATATCTCTGGTCTACTAATCGTTGATATGTAGCTAAGTGCTCCAATAAGCTGTCTATATGGAAAATTTTCATTTACCGGGACTTCTAGTCTCACTTGAAAATTTGGTTCCAACGGAGTGTTTGCCCCTTTACGGTCTTTCATCTTGAATTTAGCTAAAACTTGTTCAATGAACTTCGTTCTTCTCCTTCTGTTGATTGTTGTATATTGTAACGTTTTTATTTATATGGGTGAAGTGTAAATAATCAGACAAATATTATTAATAAAAGAATACGTTTATTAAACAATATATAATTAAGGATTAAATATTAAAAGATAATAAAAACAACTAACACTATGATAAACAAATATTAACACTAATTTAAAGACTAAGAATATTATAAGGCACTTAAACACTAAGATTATTTATTTAAACAATTAACACCACTCTTTATGTCACTAATTACATTTATTTATGTTCACTTGTCGACTGTTGTTTATATCACAAACTATTCACGACACTTATTTATATCAGACTTCTGTACTCGTTTCTTGTATAATACAGAGTGCCTTCGCTGGCTTTGACGACGGGTTATATACCTGGCGACTTTATTTCTAGAACCTCCTCGGGCCTAGTAGAACCTTCGCGAGGCGACAGTGACCTGTATACAAAGGAATTAGGTCACGGCGTAGTTACTCTCAAGGTGGCTCGTCGCAGGGATTGCGTCATCTGGGTCATCGCTCTGGTACATTCTTTCAGCGGCGGGGCACGTGTACTATTCTCACAGGGGCGCACGTCACAATATTTTCAAAATATAACTTTACATTAGATTTATTTGTTCTAGATAGTACTCTACGGGTCGTAATTAGTCTAATAAAACTTGTCCGGCCGTTATATCCCTTATAGTTTTTGACGTTACGTTATTTATGTCTCACTAAAGTATTATGCACTGTTTATTGCTAGGATACGATGTATATAAACATAGCCATAACAACCGGGGCAAAATGGGGGGGGCATAATAAACTCATTATGTCCTCCCATTATGCCCCCGTTGTCTTGGATATGTTTATATACACCGTACCCGATCCTCGATGTTGATGTTTTAAAAATAAATAAACGTTGATAATAAATAAGACAATTAAACAACATCCTTAGCAACGCCAAAATTTGAGCATTATTGTGATCAAAATTATTATCAATTAAAACTTGTTTCAGATATTATAGTGAGACATAAAATATTGTATGCACCACGAGCGTTACTATGTAACAACCCGGTAAAAATTGAATATTTAAATTAAAGATTAAGAAGAAATCTTTTTCTAGGAGAGTGGCCCCCACTCCCGCTTCAAACCGTTTATAAGCGCATCTCCAGCGCTCATAAGGGGATTCAGAAACAAATTCAAATAAATTGGATTCAAAAAGAAAGATTCAAAATGAAAGATTCAAAAAGAAAGATTCAAAAAGATTCATAAAGAAATTCAAAAAGATGAGATTCGCATCATATATTTTTTAGTAATCCTATTTAAAATTTAAAATATTCTCAAGTGCCAGTACTGTGTAAGACAACACCTTAATTGTAAGTATTTTTAAATTTATTTTGTTATATTAATTTATGTAGAAAGTGTTGAGTGTGTTAGAATACATCTTAGTGTGTAAGATTAAACGTCTTTTCAATAAAACCCCGGGCTACAAACCCATAGTCCGATTATAACTTAATAAAAAATCGTGCGACACATAGAATATAAACAATATTCATGCTGAATTCAAATTACCAACGCCCGTTATCATATCTTTAACCATGTAGGAGTGGCAGATGAAAATATGACAAATGAATCGATAATTGTTAACAAATTTCCATGATTTTTTGACCGTACGTAACTCGAGAACCAGCCAAAATAAAAAATCATACGACACACAGAATATAAAAAAAATTCATGCTGAATTCAAATTATCAACGCCTGTTATCATATCTTTAACCATGTAGGAGTGGCAGATGAAAATATGCCAAATGAACCGATAAATGTAAACAATTTTTCATGATTTTTTCACCGTACGTAACTTGAGAAACAGCCAAAATAAAAAATCTTGCAACACATAGAATATAATTTTTTTTTATGCTGAATTCAAATTTTCAACGCCCGTTATCATATCTTTAACCATGTAGGAGTGGCAGATGAAAATATGCCAAATGAACCGATAAATGTTAACAAATTTGCATGATTTTTTGACCGTACGTAACTCGAGAACCAGCCAAAATAAAAAATCATACGACACACAGAATATAAAAAAAATTCATGCTGAATTCAAATTATCAACGCCTGTTATCATATCTTTAACCATGTAGGAGTGGCAGATGAAAATATGCCAAATGAACCGATAAATGTTAACAAATTTCCATGATTCTTTGACCGTACGTAACTCGAGAACCAGCCAAAATAAAAAATCGTGCGACACACAGAATATAAAAAAATTTCATGCTGAATTCAAATTTTCAACGCCCGTTATCATATCTTTAGCCATGTAGGAGTGGCAGATGAAAATATGACAAATGAATCGATAATTGTTAACAAATTTCCATGATTTTTTGACCGTACGTAACTCGAGAACCAGCCAAAATAAAAAACGGTGCGACACATAGAATATAAACAATATTCATGCTGAATTTAAATTATCAACGCCCGTTATCATATCTTTAACCATGTAGGAGTGGCAGATGAAAATATGCCAAATGAATCGATAAATGTTAACAAATTTGCATAATTTTTTGACCGTACGTAACTCGAGAACCAGTCAAAATAAAAAATCGTACGACACAGAATATAAAAAATATTTATGCTGAATTCAAATTTTCAACGCCCGTTATCATATCTTTAACCATGTAGGAGTGGCAGATGAAAATATGCCAAATGAATCGATAAATGTTAAGAAATTTCCATGATTTTTGACCGTACGTAACTCGAGAACCAGCCAAAATAAAAAATCTTGCGACACATAGAATATAAAAAAATATCATGCTGAATTCAAATTTTCAACGCCCGTTATCATATCTTTAACCATGTAGGAGTGGCAGATGAAAATATGCCAAATGAATCGATAAATGTTAACAAATTTCCATGATTTTTGACCGTACGTAACTCGAGAACCAGCCAAAATAAAAAATCTTGCGACACATAGAATATAAAAAAATTTCATGCTGAATTCAAATTTTCAACGCCCGTTATCATATCTTTAACCATGTAGGAGTGGCAGATGAAAATATGCCAAATGAATCGATAAATGTTAACAAATTTCCATGATTTTTTGACCGTACGTAACTCGAGAACCAGCCAAAATAAAAAATCTTGCAACACATAGAATGTAAAAAAAAATTATGCTGAATTCAAATTTACAACGCCCGTTATCATATCTTTAACCATGTAGGAGTGGCAGATGAAAATATGCCAAATGAACCGATAAATGTTAACAAATTTGCATAATTTTTTGACCGTACGTAACTCGAGAACCAGCCAAAATAAAAAATCGTGCGACACATAGAATATAAAAAAAAATCATGCTGAATTCAAATTATCAACGCCTGTTATCATATCTTTAACCATGTAGGAGTGGCAGATGAAAATATGCCAAATGAACCGATAAATGTTAACAAATTTCCATGATTTTTTGACCGTACGTAACTCGAGAACCAGCCAAAATAAAAAATCGTGCGACACATAGGATATAAAAAAATTTCATGCTGAATTCAAATTTTTAACGCCCGTTATCATATCTTTAACCATGTAGGAGTGGCAGATGAAAATATGACAAATGAATCGATAAATGTTAACAAATTTCCATGATTTTTTGACCGTACGTAACTCAAGAACCAGCCAAAATAAAAAATCGTGCGACACAAAGAATAGAAAAAAAATTCATGCTGAATTCAAATTATCAACGCCTGTTATCATATCCTTAACCATGTAGGAGTGGCAGATGAAAATATGCCAAATGAACCGATAAATGTTAACAAATTTCCATGATTTTTTGACCGTACGTAACTCGAGAACCAGCCAAAATAAAAAATCGTGCGACACAAGGAATATAAACAATATTCATGCTGAATTCAAATTTTTAACGCCCGTTATCATATCTTTAACCAAGTAGGAGTGGCAGATGAAAATATGCCAAATGAACCGATAAATATTAACAAATTTCCATGATTTTTTGACCGTACGTAACTCGAGAACCAGCCAAAATTAAAAACCGTACGACACATAGAATATAAACAATATTCATGGTTGAATTCAAATTATCAACGCCCGTTATCATATCTTTAACCATGTAGGAGTGGCAGATGAAAATATGCCAAATGAATCGATAAATGTTAAAAAAATTCCATGATTTTTTGACCATACCTAACTCGAGAACCAGCCAAAATAAAAAATCGTGCGTCACATAGAATATAAAAAATATTCATGCTGAATTCAAATTATCAATGCCCGTTATCATATATTTAACCATGTAGGAGTGGCAGATGAAAATATGCTAAATGAATCGATAAATGTTAACAAATTTCCATGATTTTTTGACCGTAAGTAACTCGAGAACCAGCCAAAATAAAAAATCTTGCAAAAGATAGAATATAAAAAAAATTCATGCTGAATTCAAATTTTCAATGCCCGTTATCATATCTTTAACCATGTAGGAGTGGCAAATGAGAATATGCCAAATGAATCGATAAATGTTAACAAATTTCCATGATTTTTTGACCGTACGTAACTCAAGAACCAGCCAAAAAAAAAATCGTGCGACACATTGGATATAAAAAAATTTCATGCTGAATTCAAATTTTCAACGCCAGTTATCATATCTTTAATCATGTAGGAGTAGCAGATGAAAATATGCCAAATGAACCGATAAATGTTAACAAATTTCCATGATTTTTTGACCGTATGTAACTCGAGAACCAGCCAAAATAAAAATTCGTACGACACATAGAATATAAAAAAATTTCATGCTGAATTCAAGTTATTAAAGCCCGTTATCATATCTTTAACCATGTAGGAGTGGCAGATGAAAATATGACAAATGAATCGATAAATGTTAACAAATTTCCATGATTTTTTGATCGTACGTAACTCAAGAACCAGCCAAAATAAAAAATCGTGCAACACAAAGAATATAAAAAAAATTCATGCTGAATTCAAATTATCAACGCCTGTTATCATATCCTTAACCATGTACGAGTGGCAGATGAAAATATGCCAAATGAACCGATAAATGTTAACAAATTTCCATGATTTTTTGACCGTACGTAACTCGAGAACCAGCCAAAATAAAAAATCGTGCGACACAAGGAATATAAACAATATTCATGCTGAATTCAAATTTTTAACGCCCGTTATCATATCTTTAACCAAGTAGGAGTGGCAGATGAAAATATGCCAAATGAACCGATAAATATTAACAAATTTCCATGATTTTTTGACCGTACGTAACTCGAGAACCAGCCAAAATAAAAAACCGTACGACACATAGAATATAAACAATATTCATGGTTGAATTCAAATTATCAACGCCCGTTATCATATCTTTAACCATGTAGGAGTGGCAGATGAAAATATGCCAAATGAATCGATAAATGTTAAACAAATTCCATGATTTTTTGACCATACGTAACTCGAGAACCAGCCAAAATAAAAAATCGTGCGTCACATAGAATATAAAAAATATTCATGCTGAATTCAAATTATCAATGCCCGTTATCATATATTTAACCATGTAGGAGTGGCAGATGAAAACATGCCAAATGAATCGATAAATGTTAACAAATTTCCATGATTTTTTGACCGTAAGTAACTCGAGAACCAGCCAAAATAAAAAATCTTGCAAAAGATAGAATATAAAAAAAATTCATGCTGAATTCAAATTTTCAATGCCCGTTATCATATCTTTAACCATGTAGGAGTGGCAAATGAGAATATGCCAAATGAATCGATAAATGTTAACAAATTTCCATGATTTTTTGACCGTACGTAACTCAAGAACCAGCCAAAAAAAAAATCGTGCGACACATTGGATATAAAAAAATTTCATGCTGAATTCAAATTTTCAACGCCAGTTATCATATCTTTAATCATGTAGGAGTAGCAGATGAAAATATGCCAAATGAACCGATAAATGTTAACAAATTTCCATGATTTTTTGACCGTATGTAACTCGAGAACCAGCCAAAATAAAAAATCGTACGACACATAGAATATAAAAAAATTTCATGCTGAATTCAAGTTATCAACGCCCGTTATCATATCTTTAACCATGTAGGAGTGGCAGATGAAAATATGACAAATGAATCGATAAATGTTAACAAATTTCCATGATTTTTTGATCGTACGTAACTCAAGAACCAGCCAAAATAAAAAATCGTGCAACACAAAGAATATAAAAAAAATTCATGCTGAATTCAAATTATCAACGCCTGTTACCATATCCTTAACCATGTACGAGTGGCAGATGAAAATATGCCAAATGAACCGATAAATGTTAACAAATTTCCATGATTTTTTGACCGTACGTAACTCGAGAACCAGCCAAAATAAAAAATCGTGCGACACAAGGAATATAAACAATATTCATGCTGAATTCAAATTTTTAACGCCCGTTATCATATCTTTAACCAAGTAGGAGTGGCATATGAAAATATGCCAAATGAACCGATAAATATTAACAAATTTCCATGATTTTTTGACCGTACGTAACTCGAGAACCAGCCAAAATTAAAAACCGTACGACACATAGAATATAAACAATATTCATGGTTGAATTCAAATTATCAACGCCCGTTATCATATCTTTAACCATGTAGGAGTGGCAGATGAAAATATGCCAAATGAATCGATAAATGTTAAAAAAATTCCATGATTTTTTGACCATACGTAACTCGAGAACCAGCCAAAATAAAAAATCGTGCGTCACATAGAATATAAAAAATATTCATGCTGAATTCAAATTATCAATGCCCGTTATCATATATTTAACCATGTAGGAGTGGCAGATGAAAACATGCCAAATGAATCGATAAATGTTAACAAATTTCCATGATTTTTTGACCGTAAGTAACTCGAGAACCAGCCAAAATAAAAAATCTTGCAAAAGATAGAATATAAAAAAAATTCATGCTGAATTCAAATTTTCAATGCCCGTTATCATATCTTTAACCATGTAGGAGTGGCAAATGAGAATATGCCAAATGAATCGATAAATGTTAACAAATTTCCATGATTTTTTGACCGTACGTAACTCAAGAACCAGCCAAAAAAAAAATCGTGCGACACATTGGATATAAAAAAATTTCATGCTGAATTCAAATTTTCAACGCCAGTTATCATATCTTTAATCATGTAGGAGTAGCAGATGAAAATATGCCAAATGAACCGATAAATGTTAACAAATTTCCATGATTTTTTGACCGTATGTAACTCGAGAACCAGCCAAAATAAAAAATCGTACGACACATAGAATATAAAAAAATTTCATGCTGAATTCAAGTTATCAACGCCCGTTATCATATCTTTAACCATGTAGGAGTGGCAGATGAAAATATGACAAATGAATCGATAAATGTTAACAAATTTCCATGATTTTTTGATCGTACGTAACTCAAGAACCAGCCAAAATAAAAAATCGTGCAACACAAAGAATATAAAAAAAATTCATGCTGAATTCAAATTATCAACGCCTGTTACCATATCCTTAACCATGTACGAGTGGCAGATGAAAATATGCCAAATGAACCGATAAATGTTAACAAATTTCCATGATTTTTTGACCGTACGTAACTCGAGAACCAGCCAAAATAAAAAATCGTGCGACACAAGGAATATAAACAATATTCATGCTGAATTCAAATTTTTAACGCCCGTTATCATATCTTTAACCAAGTAGGAGTGGCAGATGAAAATATGCCAAATGAACCGATAAATATTAACAAATTTCCATGATTTTTTGACCGTACGTAACTCGATAACCAGCCAAAATAAAAAACCGTACGACACATAGAATATAAACAATATTCATGGTTGAATTCAAATTATCAACGCCCGTTATCATATCTTTAACCATGTAGGAGTGGCAGATGAAAATATGCCAAATGAATCGATAAATGTTAAAAAAATTCCATGATTTTTTGACCATACGTAACTCGAGAACCAGCCAAAATAAAAAATCGTGCGTCACATAGAATATAAAAAATATTCATGCTGAATTCAAATTATCAATGCCCGTTATCATATATTTAACCATGTAGGAGTGGCAGATGAAAACATGCCAAATGAATCGATAAATGTTAACAAATTTCCATGATTTTTTGACCGTAAGTAACTCGAGAACCAGCCAAAATAAAAAATCTTGCAAAAGATAGAATATAAAAAAAATTCATGCTGAATTCAAATTTTCAATGCCCGTTATCATATCTTTAACCATGTAGGAGTGGCAAATGAGAATATGCCAAATGAATCGATAAATGTTAACAAATTTCCATGATTTTTTGACCGTACGTAACTCAAGAACCAGCCAAAAACAAAAATCGTGCGACATATTGGATATAAAAAAATTTCATGCTGAATTCAAATTTTCAACGCCAGTTATCATATCTTTAATCATGTAGGAGTAGCAGATGAAAATATGCCAAATGAACCGATAAATGTTAACAAATTTCCATGATTTTTTGACCGTATGTAACTCGAGAACCAGCCAAAATAAAAAATCGTACGACACATAGAATATAAAAAAATTTCATGCTGAATTCAAGTTATCAACGCCCGTTATCATATCTTTAACCATATAGGAGTGGCAGATGAAAATATGACAAATGAATCGATAAATGTTAACAAATTTCCATGATTTTTTGATCGTACGTAACTCAAGAACCAGCCAAAATAAAAAATCGTGCAACACAAAGAATATAAAAAAAATTCATGCTGAATTCAAATTATCAACGCCTGTTATCATATCCTTAACCATGTACGAGTGGCAGATGAAAATATGCCAAATGAACCGATAAATGTTAACAAATTTCCATGATTTTTTGACCGTACGTAACTCGAGAACCAGCCAAAATAAAATATCGTGCGACACAAGGAATATAAACAATATTCATGCTGAATTCAAATTTTTAACGCCCGTTATCATATCTTTAACCAAGTAGGAGTGGCAGATGAAAATATGCCAAATGAACCGATAAATATTAAAAAAATTCCATGATTTTTTGACCGTACGTAACTCGAGAACCAGCCAAAATAAAAAACAGTACGACACATAGAATATAAACAATATTCATGGTTGAATTCAAATTATCAACGCCCGTTATCATATCTTTAACCATGTAGGAGTGGCAGATGAAAATATGCCAAATGAATCGATAAATGTTAAAAAAATTCCATGATTTTTTGACCGTACGTAACTCGAGAACCAGCCAAAATAAAAAATCTTGCAATACATAGAATATAAAAAAAATTTATGCTGAATTCAAATTTTCAACGCCTGTTATCATATCTATAACCATGTAGGAGTGGCAGATGAAAATATGCCAAATGAATCGATAAATGTTAACAAATTTCCATGATTTTTTGACAGTACGTAACTCGAGAACCAGCCAAAATAAAAAATCGTGCGACACATAGAATATAAACAATATTTATGCTGAATTCAAATATTCAACGCCCGTTATCATATCTTTAACCATGTAGGAGTGGCAGATGAAAATATGCCAAATGAACCGATAAATGTTAACAAATTTCCATGATTTTTTGACCGTACGTAACTCGAGAACCAGCCAAAATAAAAAATGGTGCGACACACAGAATATAAACAATATTCATGCTGAATTCAAATTATCAACGCCCGTTATCATATCTTTAACCATGTAGGAGTGGCAGATGAAAATATGCCAAATGAACCGATAAATGTTAACAAATTTCCATGATTTTTTGACAGTACGTAACTCGAGAACCAGCCAAAATAAAAAATCGTGCGACACATAGAATATAAACAATATTTATGCTGAATTCAAATATTCAACGCCCGTTATCATATCTATAACCATGTAGGAGTGGCAGATGAAAATATGCCAAATGAATCGATAAATGTTAACAAATTTCCATGATTTTTTGACCGTAAGTAACTCGAGAACCAGCCAAAATAAAAAATCTTGCAATACATAGAATATAAAAAAAATTTATGCTGAATTCAAATTTTCAACGCCTGTTATCATATCTTTAACCATGTAGGAGTGGCAGATGAAAATATGCCAAATGAACCGATAAATGTTAACAAATTTCCATGATATTTTGACCGTACGTAACTCGAGAACCAGCCAAAATAAAAAATCGTGCGACTCATAGAATATAAAAAAATTTCATGCTGAATTCAAATTTTCAACGCCAGTTATCATATATTTAACCATGTAGGAGTGGCAGATGAAAATATGCCAAATGAACCGATAAATGTTAACAAATTTCCATGATTTTTTGACCACACGTAACTCGAGAACCAGCCAAAAAAAAAATCGTGCGACAAATTGGATATAAAAAAATTTCATGCTGAATTCAAATTTTTAACGCCCGTTATCATATCTTTAACCATGTAGGAGTGGCAGATGAAAATATGCCAAATGAACCGATAAATATTAACAAATTTCCATGATTTTTTGACCGTACGTAACTCGAGAACCAGCCAAAATAAAAAATCGTGCGACACATAGAATATAAACAATATTTATGCTGAATTCAAATTTTCAACGCCCGTTATCATATCTATAACCATGTAGGAGTGGCAGATGAAAATATGCCAAATGAATCGATAAATGTTAACAAATTTCCATGATTTTTTGACCGTAAGTAACTCGAGAACGAGCAAAAATAAAAAATCTTGCAATACATAGAATATAAAAAAAAATTATGCTGAATTCAAATTTTCAACGCTCGTTATCATATCTTTAACCATGTAGGAGTGGCAGATGAAAATATACCTAATGAACCGATAAATGTTAACAAATTTCCATGATTTTTTGACCGTACGTAACTCGAGAACCAGCCAAAATAAAAAATCTTGCAACACATAGAATATAAAAAAAAATTATGCTGAATTAAAATTTTCAACGCACGTTATCATATCTTTAACCATGTAGGAGTGGCAGATGAAAATATGCCAAATGAACCGATAAATGTTAACAAATTTCCATGATTTTTTGACAGTACGTAACTCGAGAACCAGCCAAAATAAAAAATCGTGCGACACATAGAATATAAACAATATTTATGCTGAATTCAAATTTTCAACGCCCGTTATCATATCTATAACCATGTAGGAGTGGCAGATGAAAATATGCCAAATGAATCGATAAATGTTAACAAATTTCCATGATTTTTTGACCGTAAGTAACTCGAGAACGAGCCAAAATAAAAAATCTTGCAATACATAGAATATAAAAAAAATTTATGCTGAATTCAAATTTTTAACGCCCGTTATCATATCTTTAACCATGTAGGAGTGGCAGATGAAAATATACCTAATGAACCGATAAATGTTAACAAATTTCCATGATTTTTTGACCGTACGTAACTCGAGAACCAGCCAAAATAAAAAATCGTGCGATACATAGAATATAAAAAAATTTCATGCTGAATTCAAATTTTCAACGCCAGTTATCATATATTTAACCATGTAGGAGTGGCAGATGAAAATATGCCAAATGAACCGATAAATGTTAACAAATTTCCATGATTTTTTGACCATACGTAACTCGAGAACCAGCCAAAAAAAAATCGTGCGATACATTGGATATAAAAAAATTTCATGCTGAATTCAAATTTTTAACGCCCGTTATCATATCTTTAACCATGTAGGAGTGGCAGATGAAAATATGCCAAATGAACCGATAAATATTAACAAATTTCCATGATTTTTTGACCGTACGTAACTCGAGAACCAGCCAAAATAAAAAATCGTGCGTCACAGAATATAAAAAATATTCATGCTGAATTCAAATTATCAATGCCCGTTATCATATATTTAACCATGTAGGAGTGGCAGATGAAAATATGCCAAATGAATCGATAAATGTTAACAAATTTCCATGATTTTTTGACCGTAAGTAACTCGAGAACCAGCCAAAATAAAAAATCTTGCAAAAGATAGAATATAAAAAAATTTCATGCTGAATTCAAGTTATCAATGCCCGTTATCATATCTTTAACCATGTAGGAGTGGCAAATGAGAATATGCCAAATGAATCGATAAATGTTAACAAATTTCCATGATTTTTTGACCGTACGTAACTCAAGAACCAGCCAAAAAAAAAATCGTGCGACACATTGGATATAAAAAAATTTCATGCTGAATTCAAATTTTCAACGCCAGTTACCATATCTTTAATCATGTAGGAGTAGCAGATGAAAATATGCCAAATGAACCGATAAATGTTAACAAATTTCCATGATTTTTTGACCGTATGTAACTCGAGAACCAGCCAAAATAAAAAATCGTACGACACATAGAATATAAAAAAATTTCATGCTGAATTCAAGTTATCAACGCCCGTTATAATATCTTTAACCATGTAGGAGTGGCAGATGAAAATATGACAAATGAATCGATAAATGTTAACAAATTTCCATGATTTTTTGACCGTACGTAACTCAAGAACCAGCCAAAATAAAAAATCGTGCAACACAAAGAATATAAAAAAAAATCATGCTGAATTCAAATTATCAACGCCTGTTATCATATCCTTAACCATGTAGGAGTGGCAGATGAAAATATGCCAAATGAACCGATAAATGTTAACAAATTTCCATGATTTTTTGACCGTACGTAACTCGCGAACCAGCAAAAATAAAAAATCGTGCGACACAAGGAATATAAACAATATTCATGCTGAATTCAAATTTTTAACGCCCGTTATCATATCTTTAACCAAGTAGGAGTGGCAGATGAAAATATGCCAAATGAACCGATAAATATTAAAAAAATTCCATGATTTTTTGACCGTACGTAATTCGAGAACCAGCCAAAATAAAAAACCGTACGACACATAGAATATAAACAATATTCATGGTTGAATTCAAATTATCAACGCCCGTTATCATATCTTTTACCATGTAGGAGTGGCAGATGAAAATATGCCAAATGAATCGATAAATGTTAAAAAAATTCCATGATTTTTTGACCGTACGTAACTCGAGAACCAGCCAAAATAAAAAATCGTGCGTCACATAGAATATAAAAAATATTCATGCTGAATTCAAATTATCAATGCCCGTTATCATATATTTAACCATGTAGGAGTGGCAGATGAAAATATGCCAAATGAATCGATAAATGTTAACAAATTTCCATGATTTTTTGACCGTAAGTAACTCGAGAACCAGCCAAAATAAAAAATCTTGCAAAACATAGAATATAAAAAATATTCATGCTGAATTCAAATTTTCAACGCCCGTTATCATATCTTTAACCATGTAGGAGTGGCAAATGAGAATATGCCAAATGAATCGATAAATGTTAACAAATTTCCATGATTTTTTGACCGTACGTAACTCAAGAACCAGCCAAAAAAAATCGTGCGACACATTGAATATAAAAAAATTTCATGCTAAATTCAAATTTTCAACGCCAGTTATCATATCTTTAACCATATAGGAGTAGCAGATGAAAATATGCCAAATGAACCGATAAATGTTAACAAATTTCCATGATTTTTTGACCGTATGTAACTCGAGAACCAGCCAAAATAAAAAATCGTACGACACATAGAATATAAAAAAATTTCATGCTGAATTCAAGTTATCAACGCCCGTTATCATATCTTTAACCATGTAGGAGTGGCAGATGAAAATATGCCAAATGAACCGATAAATGTTAACAAATTTTCATGATTTTTTGACCGTATGTAACTCGAGAACCAGCCAAAATAAAAAATCGTGCGACACAGAGAATATAAAAAATGTTCATGCTGAATTCAAATTTTCAACGCCCGTTATCATATCTATAACCATGTAGGAGTGGCAGATGAAAATATGCCAAATGAACCGATAAATGTTAACAAATTTCCATAATTTTTTGACCGTACGTAACTCGAGAACCAGCTAAAATAAAAAATCGTACGACACACAGAATATAAACAACATTCATGCTGAATTCAAATTATCAACGCCCGTTATCATATCTTTAACCATGTAGGAGTGGCAGATGAAAATATGCCAAATGAACCGATAAATGTTAACAAATTTCCATGATTTTTTGACAGTACGTAACTCGAGAACCAGCCAAAAGAAAAAATCGTGCGACACATAGAATATAAACAATATTTATGCTGAATTCAAATTTTCAACGCCCGTTATCATATCTATAACCATGTAGGAGTGGCAGATGAAAATATGCCAAATGAATCGATAAATGTTAACAAATTTCCATGATTTTTTGACCGTAAGTAACTCGAGAACCAGCCAAAATAAAAAAATCTTGCAATACATAGAATATAAAAAAAATTTATGCTGAATTCAAATTTTCAACGCCTGTTATCATATCTTTAACCAAGTAGGAGTGGCAGATGAAAATATGCCAAATGAACCGATAAATGTTAACAAATTTCCATAATATTTTGACCGTACGTAACTCGAGAACCAGCCAAAATAAAAAATCGTGCGACACATAGAATATAAAAAAATTTCATGCTGAATTTAAATTTTCAACGCCAGTTATCATATATTCAACCATGTAGGAGTGGCAGATGAAAATAAGCCAAATGAACCGATAAATGTTAACAAATTTCCATGATTTTTTGACCATACGTAACTCGAGAACCAGCCAAAAAAAAAATCGTGCGACACATTGGATATAAAAAAATTTCATGCTGAATTCAAATTTTTAACGCCCGTTATCATATCTTTAACCATGTAGGAGTGGCAGATGAAAATATGCCAAATGAACCGATAAATATTAACAAATTTCCATGATTTTTTGACCGTACGTAACTCGAGAACCAGCCAAAATAAAAAACCGTACGACACATAGAATATAAACAATATTCATGGTTGAATTCAAATTATCAACGCCCGTTATCATATCTTTAACCATGTAGGAGTGGCAGATGAAAATATGCCAAATGAATCGATAAATGTTAAAAAATTTCCATGATATTTTGACCGTACGTAACTCGAGAACCAGCCAAAATAAAAAATCGCGCGTCACATAGAATATAAACAATATTCATGCTGAATTCAAATTTTCAACGCCCGTTATCATATCTTTAACCATGTAGGAGTGGCAGATGAAAATATGCCAAATGAATCGATAAATGTTAACAAATTTCCATGATTTTTTGACCGTACGTAACTCGAGAACCAGCCAAAATAAAAAATCGTGCGACAGAAAATATAAATAAATTTCATACTGAATTCAAATTTACAACGCCAGTTATCATATCTTTAACCATGTAGGAGTGGCAGATGAAAAAATGCCAAATGAACCGATAAATGTTAACAAATCTCCATGATTTTTTCACCGTACGTAACTCGAGAACCAGCCAAAATAAAAAATCGTGCAAAACATAGAATATAAAAAAAATTCATGCTGAATTCAAATTTTCTATGCCCGTTATCATATCTTTAACCATGTAGGAGTGGCAAATGAGAATATGCCAAATGAATCGATAAATGTTAACAAATTTCCATGATTTTTTGACCGTACGTAACTCAAGAACCAGCAAAAAAAAAAATCGTGCGACACATTGGATATAAAAAAATTTCATGCTGAATTCAAATTTTCAACGCCAGTTATCATATCTTTAACCATGTAGGAGTAGCAGATGAAAATATGCCAAATGAACCGATAAATGTTAACAAATTTCCATGATTTTTTTACCGTACGTAACTCGAGAACCAGCCAAAATAAAAAATCGTGCGACACATAGAATATAAAAAATTTCATGCTGAATTCAAATTTTCAACGCCCGTTATTATATCTTTAACCATGTAGGAGTGGCAGATGAAAATATGCCAAATGAACCGATAAATGTTAACAAATTTCCATGATTTTTTGACAGTACGTAACTCGAGAACCAGCCAAAATAAAAAATCGTGCGACACAAAGAATATAAACAATATTTATGCTGAATTCAAATTTTCAACGCCCGTTATCATATCTATAACCATGTAGGAGTGGCAGATGAAAATATGCCAAATGAATCGATAAATGTTAACAAATTTCCATGATTTTTTGACCGTAAGTAACTCGAGAACGAGCCAAAATAAAAAATCTTGCAATACATAGAATATAAAAAAAAATTATGCTGAATTCAAATTTTCAACGCCCGTTATCATATCTTTAACCATGTAGGAGTGGTAGATGAAAATATACCTAATGAACCGATAAATGTTAACAAATTTCCATGATTTATTGACCGTACGTAACTCGAGAACCAGCCAAAATAAAAAATCTTGCAACACATAGAATATAAAAAAAATTTATGCTGAATTAAAATTTTCAACGCCCGTTATCATATCTTTAACCATGTAGGAGTGGCAGATGAAAATATGCCAAATGAACCGATAAATGTTAACAAATTTCCATGATTTTTTGACAGTACGTAACTCGAGAACCAGCCAAAATAAAAAATCGTGCGACACATAGAATATAAACAATATTTATGCTGAATTCAAATTTTCAACGCCCGTTATCATATCTTTAACCATGTAGGAGTGGCAGATGAAAATATACCTAATGAACCGATAAATGTTAACAAATTTCCATGATTTTTTGACCGTACGTAACTCGAGAACCAGCCAAAATAAAAAATCGTGCGACACAGAATATAAAAAAATTTCATGCTGAATTCAAATTTTCAACGCCAGTTATCATATATTTAACCATGTAGGAGTGGCAGATGAAAATATGCCAAATGAACCGATAAATGTTAACAAATTTCCATGATTTTTTGACCATACGTAACTCGAGAACCAGCCAAAAAAAAAATCGTGCGACACATTGGATATAAAAAAATTTCATGCTGAATTCAAATTTTTAACGCCCGTTATCATATCTTTAACCATGTAGGAGTGGCAGATGAAATTATGCCAAATGAACCGATAAATATTAACAAATTTCCATGATTTTTTGACCGTACGTAACTCGAGAACCAGCCAAAATAAAAAACCGTACGACACATAGAATATAAACAATATTCATGGTTGAATTCAAATTATCAACGGCCGTTATCATATCTTTAACCATGTAGGTGTGGCAGATGAAAATATGCCAAATGAATCGATAAATGTTAAAAAAATTCCATGCTTTTTTGACCGTACGTAACTCGAGAACCAGCCAAAATAAAAAATCGCGCGTCACATAGAATATAAACAATATTCATTCTGAATTCAAATTATCAACGGCCGTTATCATATCTTTAACCATGTAGGAGTGGCAGATGAAAATATGCCAAATGAATCGATAAATGTTAAAAAAATTCCATGCTTTTTTGACCGTACGTAACTCGAGAACCAGCCAAAATAAAAAATCGCGCGTCACATAGAATATAAACAATATTCATGGTTGAATTCAAATTATCAACGGCCGTTATCATATCTTTAACCATGTAGGAGTGGCAGATGAAAATATGCCAAATGAACCGATAAATGTTAACAAATTTCCATAATTTTTTGACCGTACGTAACTCGAGAACCAGCCACAATAAAAAATCGTGCGACATATAGAATATAAATAAATTTAATGCTGAATTCAAATTTACAACGCCCGTTATCATATCTTTAACCATGTAGGAGTGGTAGATGAAAATATGCCAATTGAACCAATAAATGTTAACAAATTTCCATGATATTTTGACCGTACGTAACTCGAGAACCAGCCAAAAAAAAAATCGTGCCACACAGAATATAAAAAATATTCATGCTGAATTCAGATTTTTAACGCCCGTTATCATATCTTGAACCATGTAGGAGTGGCAGATGAAAATATGCCAAATGAACCGATAAATGATAACAAATTTCCATGATTTTTTGACATAGAATATAAAAATAATTCAAGCTGAATTCAAATTTTCAACGCCCGTTATCATATCTTTAACCATGTAGGAGTGGCAGATAAAAATATGCCAAATGAACCGATAAATGTTAACAAATCTCCATGATTTTTTCACCGTACGTAACTCGAGAACCAGCCAAAATAAAAAATCGTGCGACACATAGAATATAAAAAAAATTCATGCTGAATTCAAATTTTTAATGCCCGTTATCATATCTTTAACCATGTAGGAGTGGCAGATGAAAATATGCCAAATGAACCGATAATTGTTAACAAATTTCCATGTTTTTTTGACCGTACGTAACTCGAGAACCAGCCAAAATAAAAAATCGTACGACACATAGAATATAAACAATATTCATGCTGAATTCAAATTTTCAACGCCCGTTATCATATCTTTAACCATGTAGGAGTGGCAGATGAAAATATGCCAAATGAATCGATAAATGTTAACAAATTTCCATGAATATTTGACCGTACGTAACTCGAGAACCAGCCAAAATAAAAAATCGTGCGACACATAGAATATAAAAAATATTTATGCTGAATTCAAATTTTCAACGCCCGTTATCATATCTTTAACCATGTAGGAGTGGTAGATGAAAATATGCCAAATGAACCGATAAATGTTAACAAATTTGCATAATTTTTTGACCGTACGTAACTCGAGAACCAGCCAAAATAAAAAATCGTGCGACACAGAATATAAAAAAAAATCATGCTGAATTCAAATTATCAACGCCTGTTATCATATCTTTAACCATGTAGGAGTGGCAGATGAAAATATGCCAAATGAACCGATAAATGTTAACAAATTTCCATGATTTTTTGACCGTATGTAACTCGAGAACCAGTTAAAATAAAAAATCGTGCGTCACATAGAATATAAAAAATATTTATGCTGAATTCAAATTATCAACGCCCGTTATCATATCTTTAACCATGTAGGAGTGGCAGATGAAAATATGCCAAATGAACCGATAAATGTTAACAAATTTCCATGATATTTTGACCGTACGTAACTCGAGAACCAGCCAAAATAAAAAATCGTACGACACATAGAATATAAACAATACTCATGCTAAATTCAAATTATCAACGCCCGTTATCATATCTTTAACCATGTAGGAGTGGCAGATGAAAATATGCCAAATGAACCGATAAATGTTAACAAATTTCCATGATTTTTTGACCGTACGTAACTCGAGAACCAGTCAAAATAAAAAATCGTGCGACACAGAATATAAAAAATATTTATGCTGAATTCAAATTTTCAACGCCCGTTATCATATCTTTAACCATGTAGGAGTGGCAGATGAAAATATGCCAAATGAACCGATAAATGTTAACAAATTTCCATGATTTTTTGACCGTACGTAACTCGAGAACCAGCCAAAATAAAAAATCGTACGACACATAGAATATAAACAATACTCATGCTAAATTCAAATTATCAACGCCCGTTATCATATCTTTAACCATGTAGGAGTGGCAGATGAAAATATGCCAAATGAACCGATAAATGTTAACAAATTTCCATGTTTTTTTGACCGTACGTAACTCGAGAACCAGCCAAAATAAAAAATCGTACGACACATAGAATTATAAACAATATTCATGCTGAATTCAAATTTTCAACGCCCGTTATCATATCTTTAACCATGTAGGAGTGGCAGATGAAAATATGCCAAATGAACCAATAAATGTTAACAAATTTCCATGATTTTTTGACCGTACGTAACTCGAGAACCAGCCAAAATAAAAAACGGTGCGACACATAGAATATAAACAATATTCATGCTGAATTCAAATTATCAACGCCCGTTATCATATCTTTAACCATGTAGGAGTGGCAGATGAAAATATGCCAAATGAACCGATAAATGTTAACAAATTTGCATAATTTTTTGACCGTACGTAACTCGAGAACCAGCCAAAATAAAAAATCGTGCGACACAGAATATAAAAAAAAATCATGCTGAATTCAAATTATCAACGCCTGTTATCATATCTTTAACCATGTAGGAGTGGCAGATGAAAATATGCCAAATGAACCGATAAATGTTAACAAATTTCCATGATTTTTTGACCGTATGTAACTCGAGAACCAGTTAAAATAAAAAATCGTGCGTCACATAGAATATAAAAAATATTTATGCTGAATTCAAATTATCAACGCCCGTTATCATATCTTTAACCATGTAGGAGTGGCAGATGAAAATATGCCAAATGAACCGATAAATGTTAACAAATTTCCATGATATTTTGACCGTACGTAACTCGAGAACCAGCCAAAATAAAAAATCGTACGACACATAGAATATAAACAATATTCATGCTGAATTCAAATTTTCAACGCCCGTTATCATATCTTTAACCATGTAGGAGTGGCAGATGAAAATATGCCAAATGAACCAATAAATGTTAACAAATTTCCATGATTTTTTGACCGTACGTAACTCGAGAACCAGCCAAAATAAAAAATCGTGCGACATATAGAATATAAAAAAATTTCATGCTGAATTCAAATTTTCAACGCCAGTTATCATATCTTTAACCATGTAGGAGTGGCAGATGAAAATATGCCAAATGAACCGATAAATGTTAACAAATTTCCATGTTTTTTTGACCGTACGTAACTCGAGAACCAGCCAAAATAAAAAATCGTGCGACACAGAATATAAAAAATGTTTATGCTGAATTCACATTTTCAACGCCCGTTATCATATCTTTAACCATGTAGGAGTGGCAGATGAAAATATGCCAAATGAACCGATAAATGTTAACAAATTTCCATGTTTTTTTGACCGTACGTAACTCGAGAACCAGCCAAAATAAAAAACCGTACGACACATAGAATATAAACAATACTCATGCTAAATTCAAATTACCAACGCCCGTTATCATATCTTTAACCATGTAGGAGTGGCAGATGAAAATATTGCAAATGAACCGATAAATGTTAACAAATTTCCATGATTTTTTGACCGTACGTAACTCGAGAACCAGCCAAAATAAAAAATGGTGCGACACATAGAATATAAAAAAAATTCATGCTGAATTCAAATTTTCAATGCCCGTTATCATATCTTTAACCATGTAGGAGTGGCAGATGAAAATATGCCAAATGAATCGATAAATGTTAACAAATTTCCATGATTTTTGACCGTACGTAACTCGAGAACCAGCCAAAATAAAAAATCTTACGACACATAGAATATAAAAAAAATTCATGCTGAATTCAAATTTTCAACGCTCGTTATCATATCTTTAACCATGTAGGAGTGGCAGATGAAAATATGCCAAATGAATCGATAAATGTTAACAAATTTCCATGATTTTTTGACCGTACGTAACTCGAGAACCACCCAAAATAAAAAATCGTGCGACACATTGGATATAAAAAAATTTCATGCTGAATTCAAATTTTCAACGCCAGTTATCATATATTTAACCATGTAGGAGTGGCAGATGAAAATATGCCAAATGAACCGATAAATGTTAACAAATTTCCATGATTTTTTGACCGTACGTAACTCGAGAACCAGCGAAAATAAAAAAATGGTGCGACACATAGAATATAAACAATATTCATGCTGAATTCAAATTATCAACGCCCGTTATCATATCTTTAACCATGTAGGAGTGGCAGATGAAAATATGCCAAATGAATCGATAAATGTTCACAAATTTCCATGATTTTTGACCGTACGTAACTCGAGAACCAGCCAAAATAAAAATTCTTGCGACACAAAAAATATAAAAAAATTTCATGCTGAATTCAAATTTTCAACGCCCGTTATCATATCTTTAACCATGTAGGAGTGGCAGATGAAAATATGCCAAATGAATCGATAAATGTTAACAAATGTCCATGACTTTTTGACCGTACGTAACTCGAGAACCAGCCAAAATAAAAAATCTTGCAACACATAGAATGTAAAAAAAAATTATGCTGAATTCAAATTTTCAACGCCCGTTATCATATCTTTAACCATGTAGGAGTGGCAGATGAAAATATGCCAAATGAACCGATAAATATTAACAAATTTCCATGATTTTTTGACCGTACGTAACTCGAGAACCAGCCAAAATAAAAAACCGTACGACACATAGAATATAAACAATATTCATGGTTGAATTCAAATTATCAACGCCCGTTATCATATCTTTAACCATGTAGGAGTGGCAGATGAAAATATGCCAAATGAACCGATAAATGTTAACAAATTTCCATGTTTTTTTGACCGTACGTAACTCGAGAACCAGCCAAAATAAAAAATCGTGCGACACAGAATATAAAAAATGTTTATGCTGAATTCACATTATCAACGCCCGTTATCATATCTTTAACCATGTAGGAGTGGCAGATGAAAATATGCCAAATGAACCGATAAATGTTAACAAATTTCCATGTTTTTTTGACCGTACGTAACTCGAGAACCAGCCAAAATAAAAAATCGTGCGACACATAGAATATAAACAATATTCATGGTTGAATTCAAATTATCAACGCCCGTTATCATATCTTTAACCATGTAGGAGTGGCAGATGAAAATATGCCAAATGAACCGATAAATGTTAACAAATTTCCATGTTTTTTTGACCGTACGTAACTCGAGAACCAGCCAAAATAAAAAATCGTGCGACACAGAATATAAAAAATGTTTATGCTGAATTCACATTATCAACGCCCGTTATCATATCTTTAACCATGTAGGAGTGGCAGATGAAAATATGCCAAATGAACCGATAAATGTTAACAAATTTCCATGTTTTTTTGACCGTACGTAACTCGAGAACCAGCCAAAATAAAAAATCGTGCGACACATAGAATATAAACAATATTCATGGTTGAATTCAAATTATCAACGCCCGTTATCATATCTTTAACCATGTAGGAGTGGCAGATGAAAATATGCCAAATGAACCGATAAATGTTAACAAATTTCCATGTTTTTTTGACCGTACGTAACTCGAGAACCAGCCAAAATAAAAAATCGTGCGACACATAGAATATAAACAATATTCATGGTTGAATTCAAATTATCAACGCCCGTTATCATATCTTTAACCATGTAGGAGTGGCAGATGAAAATATGCCAAATGAATCGATAAATGTTAACAAATTTCCATGATTTTTGACCGTACGTAACTCGAGAACCAGCCAAAATAAAAATTCTTGCGACACAAAAAATATAAAAAAATTTCATGCTGAATTCAAATTTTCAACGCCTGTTATCATATCTTTAACCATGTAGGAGTGGCAGATGAAAATATGCCAAATGAATCGATAAATGTTAACAAATGTCCATGACTTTTTGACCGTACGTAACTCGAGAACCAGCCAAAATAAAAAATCTTCCAACACATAGAATGTAAAAAAAAATTATGCTGAATTCAAATTTTCAACGCCCGTTATCATATCTTTAACCATGTAGGAGTGGCAGATGAAAATATGCCAAATGAACCGATAAATGTTAACAAATTTGCATAATTTTTTGGCCGTACGTAACTCGAGAACCAGCCAAAATAAAAAATCGTGCGACACATAGAATATAAAAATAATCGTGCTGAATTCAAATTATCAACGCCTGTTATCATATCTTTAATCATGTAGGAGTGGCAGATGAAAATATGCCAAATGAACCGATAAATGTTAACAAATTTCCATGATTTTTTGACCGTACGTAACTCGAGAACCAGCCAAAATAAAAAATCGTGCGACACATAGGATATAAAAAAATTTCATGCTGAATTCAAATTTTTAACGCCCGTTATCATATCTTTAACCATGTAGGAGTGGCAGATGAAAATATGCCAAATGAACCGATAAATGTTAACAAATTTCCATGATTTTTTGACCGTACGTAACTCGGGAACCAGCCAAAATAAAAAATCGTGCGAAACAAGGAATATAAACAATATTCATGCTGAATTCAAATTTTTAACGCCCGTTATCATATCTTTAACCAAGTAGGAGTGGCAGATGAAAATATGCCAAATGAACCGATAAATATTAACAAATTTCCATGATTTTTTGACCGTACGTAACTCGAGAACCAGCCAAAATAAAAAACCGTACGACACATAGAATATAAACAATATTCATGGTTGAATTCAAATTATCAACGCCCGTTATCATATCTTTAACCATGTAGGAGTGGCAGATGAAAATATGCCAAATGAATCGATAAATGTTAAAAAATTTCCATGATTTTTGACCGTACGTAACTCGAGAACCAGCCAAAATAAAAAATCGTGCGACATATAGAATATAAAAAAATTTCATGCTGAATTCAAATTTTCAACGCCAGTTATCATATCTTTAACCATGTAGGAGTGGCAGATGAAAATATGCCAAATGAACCGATAAATGTTAACAAATTTCCATGTTTTTTTGACCGTACGTAACTCGAGAACCAGCCAAAATAAAAAATCGTGCGACACAGAATATAAAAAATGTTTATGCTGAATTCACATTTTCAACGCCCGTTATCATATCTTTAACCATGTAGGAGTGGCAGATGAAAATATGCCAAATGAACCGATAAATGTTAACAAACTTCCATGTTTTTTTGACCGTACGTAACTCGAGAACCGCCAAAATAAAAAATCGTGCGACACAGAATATAAAAAATGTTTATGCTGAATTCACATTTTCAACGCCAGTTATCATATCTTTAACCATGTAGGAGTGGCAGATGAAAATATGCCAAATGAACCGATAAATGTTAACAAATTTCCATGTTTTTTTGACCGTACGTAACTCGAGAACCAGCCAAAATAAAAAATCGTGCGACACAGAATATAAAAAATGTTTATGCTGAATTCAAATTTTTAACGCCCGTTATCATATCTTTAACCAAGTAAGAGTGGCAGATGAAAATATGCCAAATGAACCGATAAATATTAACAAATTTCCATGATTTTTTGACCGTACGTAACTCGAGAACCAGCCAAAATAAAAAACAGTACGACACATAGAATATAAACAATATTCATGGTTGAATTCAAATTATCAACGCCCGTTATCATATCTTTAACCATGTAGGATTGGCAGATGAAAATATGCCAAATGAATCGATAAATGTTAAAAAATTTCCATGATTTTTTGACCGTACGTAACTCGAGAACCAGCCAAAATAAAAAATCTTGCAACACATAGAATATAATGAAATTTCATGCTGAATTCAAATTTTTAACGCCCGTTATCATATCTTTAACCATGTAGGAGTGGCAGATGAAAATATGCCAAATGAATCGATAAATGTTAACAATTTTCCATGTTTTTTTGACCGTACGTAACTCGAGAACCAGCCAAAATAAAAAATCGTGCGACACAGAATATAAAAAATATTTATGCTGAATTCAAATTTTCAACGCCCGTTATCATATCTTTAACCATGTAGGAGTGGCAGATGAAAATATGCCAAATAAACCGATAAATGTTAACAAATTTCCATGTTTTTTTGACCGTACGTAACTCGAGAACCAGCCAAAATAAAAAATCGTACGACACATAGAATATAAACAATATTCATGCTGAATTCAAATTTTCAACGCCCGTTATCATATCTTTAACCATGTAGGAGTGGCAGATGAAAATATGCCAAATGAACCAATAAATGTTAACAAATTTCCATGATTTTTTGACCGTACGTAACTCGAGAACCAGCCAAAATAAAAAAACCTTGCGACATATAGAATATAAAAAAATTTCATGCTGAATTCAAATTTTCAACGCCAGTTATCATATCTTTAACCATGTAGGAGTGGCAGATGAAAATATGCCAAATGAACCGATAAATGTTAACAAATTTCCATGTTTTTTTGACCGTACGTAACTCGAGAACCAGCCAAAATAAAAAATCGTGCGACACAGAATATAAAAAATGTTTATGCTGAATTCACATTTTCAACGCCCGTTATCATATCTTTAACCATGTAGGAGTGGCAGATGAAAATATGCCAAATGAACCGATAAATGTTAACAAATTTCCATGTTTTTTGACCGTACGTAACTCGAGAACCAGCCAAAATAAAAAACCGTACGACACATAGAATATAAACAATACTCATGCTAAATTCAAATTACCAACGCCCGTTATCATATCTTTAACCATGTAGGAGTGGCAGATGAAAATATTGCAAATGAACCGATAAATGTTAACAAATTTCCATGATTTTTTGACCGTACGTAACTCGAGAACCAGCCAAAATAAAAAATGGTGCGACACATAGAATATAAAAAAATTTAATGCTGAATTCAAATTTTCAATGCCCGTTATCATATCTTTAACCATGTAGGAGTGGCAGATGAAAATATGCCAAATGAATTGATAAATGTTAACAAATTTCCATGATTTTTGACCGTACGTAACTCGAGAACCAGCCAAAATAAAAAATCTTACGACACATAGAATATAAAAAAATTTCATGCTGAATTCATATTTTCAAAGCCCGTTATCATATCTTTAACCATGTAGGAGTGGCAGATGAAAATATGCCAAATGAATCGATAAATGTTAACAAATTTCCATGATTTTTTGACCGTACGTAACTCGAGAACCAGCCAAAATAAAAAATCTTGCGACACATTGGATATAAAAAAATTTCATGCTGAATTCAAATTTTCAACGCCAGTTATCATATCTTTAACCATGTAGGAGTGGCAGATGAAAATATGCCAAATGAACCGATAAATGTTAACAAATTTCCATGATTTTTTGACCGTACGTAACTCGAGAACCAGCGAAAATAAAAAAATGGTGCGACACATAGAATATAAACAATATTCATGCTGAATTCAAATTATCAACGCCCGTTATCATATCTTTAACCATGTAGGAGTGGCAGATGAAAATATGCCAAATGAATCGATAAATGTTAACAAATTTCCATGATTTTTGACCGTACGTAACTCGAGAACCAGCCAAAATAAAAATTCTTGCGACACAAAAAATATAAAAAAATTTCATGCTGAATTCAAATTTTCAACGCCCGTTATCATATCTTTAACCTTGTAGGAGTGGCAGATGAAAATATGCCAAATGAATCGATAAATGTTAACAAATGTCCATGACTTTCTGACCGTACGTAACTCGAGAACCAGCCAAAATAAAAAATCTTGCAACACATAGAATGTAAAAAAAAATTATGCTGAATTCAAATTTTCAACGCCCGTTATCATATCTTTAACCATGTAGGAGTGGCAGATGAAAATATGCCAAACGAACCGATAAATGTTAACAAATTTGCATAATTTTTTGACCGTACGTAACTCGAGAACCAGCCAAAATAAAAAATCGTGCGACACATAGAATATAATAAAAAATCGTGCTGAATTCAAACTATCAACGCCTGTTATCATATCTTTAATCATGTAGGAGTGGCAGATGAAAATATGCCAAATGAACCGATAAATGTTAACAAATTTCCATGATTTTTTGACCGTACGTAACTCGAGAACCAGCCAAAATAAAAAATCGTGCGACACATAGGATATAAAAAAATTTCATGATGAATTCAAATTTTTAACGCACGTTATCATATCTTTAACCATGTAGGAGTGGCAGATGAAAATATGCCAAATGAACCGATAAATGTTAACAAATTTCCATGATTTTTTGACCGTACGTAACTCGGGAACCAGCCAAAATAAAAAATCGTGCGAAACAAGGAATATAAACAATATTCATGCTGAATTCAAATTTTTAACGCCCGTTATCATATCTTTAACCAAGTAGGAGTGGCAGATGAAAATATGCCAAATGAACCGATAAATATTAACAAATTTCCATGATTTTTTGATCGTACGTAACTCGAGAACCAGCCAAAATAAAAAACCGTACGACACATAGAATATAAACAATATTCATGCTGAATTCAAATTATCAACGCCCGTTATCATATCTTTAACCATGTAGGAGTGGCAGATGAAAATATGCCAAATGAATCGATAAATGTTAACAAATTTCCATGATTTTTGACCGTACGTAACTCGAGAACCAGCCAAAATAAAAAATCTTGCGACACAAAGAGAATAAAAAAATTTCATGCTGAATTCAAATTTTCAACGCCCGTTATCATATCTTTAACCATGTAGGAGTGGCAGATGAAAATATGCCAAATGAATCGATAAATGTTAACAAATGTCCATGACTTTTTGACCGTACGTAACTCGAGAACCAGCCAAAATAAAAAATCGTGCGACACATAGAATATAAAAAAAAATCGTGCTGAATTCAAATTATCAACGCCTGTTATCATATCTTTAATCATGTAGGAGTGGCAGATGAAAATATGCCAAATGAACCGATAAATGTTAACAAATTTCCATGATTTTTTGACCGTACGTAACTCGAGAACCAGCCAAAATAAAAAATCGTGCAACACACAGAATATAAAAAAAATTTATGGTGAATTCAAATTTTCAAAGAACGTTATCATATCTTTAACTATGTAGGAGTGGCAGATGAAAATATGAAAAATGAATCGATAAATGTTAACAAATTTCCATGATTTTTTGACCGTACGTAACTCAAGAACCAGCCAAAATAAAAAATCGTGCGACACAAAGTATATAAAAAAAATTCATGCTGAATTCAAATTATCAACGCCTGTTATCATATCCTTAACCATGTAGGAGTGGCAGATGAAAATATGCCAAATGAACCGATAAATGTTAACAAATTTCCATGATTTTTTGACCGTACGTAACTCGAGAACCAGACAAAATAAAAAATCGTACGACACATAGTATATAAACAATATTCATGGTTGAATTCAAATTATCAACGCCCGTTATCATATCTTTAACCATGTAGGAGTGGCAGATGAAAATATGCCAAATGAATCGATAAATGTTAAAAAATTTCCATGATTTTTTGACCGTACGTAACTCGAGAACCAGCCAAAATAAAAAATCGTGCGTCACATAGAATATAAAAAATATTCATGCTGAATTCAAATTATCAATGCCCGTTATCATATATTTAACCATGTAGGAGTGGCAGATGAAAATATGCCAAATGAATCGATAAATGTTAACAAATTTCCATGATTTTTTGACCGTACGTAACTCGAGAACCAGCCAAACTAAAAAATCTTGCAACACATAGAATATAAAAAAAATTTATGCTGAATTCAAATTTTCAAAGAACGTTATCATATCTTTAACTATGTAGGAGTGGCAGATGAAAATATGCCAAATGAACCGATAAATGTTAACAAATTTCCATGAATATTTGACCGTACGTAACTCGCGAACCAGCCAAAATAAAAAATCGTACGACACATAGAATATAAACAATACTCATACTAAATTCAAATTATCAACGCCCGTTATCATATCTTTAACCATGTAGGAGTGGCAGATGAAAATATGCCAAATGAATCGATAAATGTTAACAATTTTCCATGAATATTTGACCGTATGTAACTCGAGAACCAGCCAAAATAAAAAATCGTGCGACACATAGAATATATAAAATAAATTTATGCTGAATTCCAATTTTCAATGCCCGTTATCATATCTTTAACCATGTAGGAGTGGCAGATGAAAATATGCCAAATGAACCGATAAATGTTAACAAATTTCCATGATTTTTTGACCGTACGTAACTCGAGAACCAGCCAAATCAAAAAATCGTGCGACACAAAGAATATAAAGAAATTTCATGCTGAATTCAAATTTTCAACGCCCATTATCATATCTTTAACCATGTAGGAGTGGCAGATGAAAATATGCCAAATGAATCGATAAATGTTAACAAATTTCCATGAATATTTGACCGTACGTAACTCGAGAACCAGCCAAAATAAAAAATCGTGCGACACATAGAATATAAAAAAAATTCATGCTGAATTCAAATTTTCAACGCCCGTTATCATATCTTTAACCATGTAGGAGTGGCAGATGAAAATATGCCAAATGATTCGATAAATGTTAACAAATTTCCATGATTTTTTGACCGTACGTAACTCGAGAACCAGCAAAAATAAAAAATCTTGCAACACAGAATATAAAAATTTTTTATGCTGAATTCAAATTTTCAACGCCCGTTATCATATCTTTAACCATGTAGGAGTGGCAGATGAAAATATGCCAAATGAACCGATAAATGTTAACAAATTTCCATGATTTTTTGGCCGTACGTAACTCGAGAACCAGCCAAATCAAAAAATCGTGCGACACAGAATATAAAAAATGTTTATGCTGAATTCACATTTTCAACACCCGTTATCATATCTTTAACCATGTAGGAGTGGCAGATGAAAATATGCCAAATGAACCGATAAATGTTAACAAATTTCCATGTTTTTTTGACCGTACGTAACTCGAGAACCAGCCAAAATAAAAAACCGTACGACACATAGAATATAAACAATACTCATGCTAAATTCAAATTACCAACGCCCGTTATCATATCTTTAACCATGTAGGAGTGGCAGATGAAAATATTGCAAATGAACCGATAAATTTTAACAAATTTCCATGATTTTTTGACCGTACGTAACTCGAGAACCAGCCAAAATAAAAAATGGTGCGACACATAGAATATAAAAAAGTTTCATGCTGAATTCAAATTTTCAATGCCCGTTATCATATCTTTAACCATGTAGGAGTGGCACATGAAAATATGCCAAATAAACCGATAAATGTTAACAAATTTCTATGATTTTTTGACCGTACGTAACTCGAGAACCAGCCAAAATAAAAAACCGTACGACACATACAATATAAACAATACTCATGCTAAATTCAAATTACCAACGCCCGTTATCATATCTTTAACCATGTAGGAGTGGCAGATGAAAATATTGCAAATGAACCGATAAATGTTAACAAATTTCCATGATTTTTTGACCGTACGTAACTCGAGAACCAGCCAAAATAAAAAATCGTGCGACACACAGAATATAAAAAAATTTCATGCTGAATTCAAATTTTTAACACCCGTTATCATATCTTTAACCATGTAGGAGTGGGAGATGAAAATATGCCAAATGAACCGATAAATGTTAACAAATTTCCATGATTTTTTGACCGTACGTAACTCGAGAACCAGCCAAAATAAAAAATCGTACGACACATAGTATATAAACAATATTCATGGTTGAATTCAAATTATCAACGCCCGTTATCATATCTTTAACCATGTAGGAGTGGCAGATGAAAATATGCCAAATGAATCGATAAATGTTAAAAAATTTCCATGATTTTTTGACCGTACGTAACTCGAGAACCAGCGAAAATAAAAAATCGTGCGTCACATAGAATATAAAAAATATTCATGCTGAATTCAAATTATCAATGCCCGTTATCATATATTTAACCATGTAGGAGTGGCAGATGAAAATATGCCAAATGAATCGATAAATGTTAACAAATTTCCATGATTTTTTGACCGTACGTAACTCGAGAACCAGCCAAACTAAAAAATCTTGCAACACATAGAATATAAAAAAAAATTATGCTGAATTCAAATTTTCAAAGAACGTTATCATATCTTTAACTATGTAGGAGTGGCAGATGAAAATATGCCAAATGAACCGATAAATGTTAACAAATTTCCATGAATATTTGACCGTACGTAACTCGCGAACCAGCCAAAATAAAAAATCGTACGACACATAGAATATAAACAATACTCATGCTAAATTCAAATTATCAACGCCCGTTATCATATCTTTAACCATGTAGGAGTGGCAGATGAAAATATGCCAAATGAATCGATAAATGTTAACAATTTTCCATGAATATTTGACCGTATGTAACTCGAGAACCAGCCAAAATAAAAAATCGTGCGACACATAGAATATATAAAATAAATTTATGCTGAATTCAAATTTTCAACGCCCGTTATCATATCTTTAACCATGTAGGAGTGGCAGATGAAAATAAGCCAAATGATTCGATAAATGTTAACAAATTTCCATGATTTTTTGACCGTACGTAACTCGAGAACCAGCAAAAATAAAAAATCTTGCAACACAGAATATAAAAATTTTTTATGCTGAATTCAAATTTTCAACGCCCGTTATCATATCTTTAACCATGTAGGAGTGGCAGATGAAAATATGCCAAATGAACCGATAAATGTTAACAAATTTCCATGATTTTTTGGCCGTACGTAACTCGAGAACCAGCCAAATCAAAAAATCGTGCGACACAAATAATATAAAGAAATTTCATGCTGAATTCAAATTTTCAACGCCCATTATCATATCTTCAACCATGTAGGAGTGGCAGATGAAAATATGCCAAATGAATCGATAAATGTTAACAAATTTCCATGAATATTTGACCGTATGTAACTCGAGAACCAGCCAAAATAAAAAATCGTGCGACACAGAATATAAAAAAAATTCATGCTGAATTCAAATTTTCAACGCCCGTTATCATATCTTTAACCATGTAGGAGTGGCAGATGAAAATATGCCAAATGAATCGATAAATGTTAACAAATTTCCATGATTTTTTGACCGTACGTAACTCGAGAACCAGCAAAAATAAAAAATCTTGCAACACATAGAATATAATTTTTTTTTATGCTGAATTCAAATTTTCAAGGAACGTTATCATATCTTTAACTATGTAGGAGTGGCAGATGAAAATATGCCAAATGAACCGATAAATGTTAACACATTTCCATGATTTTTTGACCGTACGTAACTCGAGAACCAGTCAAAATAAAAAATCGTGCGACATATAGAATATAAAAAAATTTCATGCTGAATTCAAATTTTCAACGCCAGTTATCATATCTTTAACCATGTAGGAGTGGCAGATGAAAATATGCCAAATAAACCGATAAATGTTAACAAATTTCCATGTTTTTTTGACCGTACGTAACTCGAGAACCAGCCAAAATAAAAAATCGTGCGACACAGAATATAAAAAATATTTATGCTGAATTCAAATTTTCAACGCCCGTTATCATATCTATAACCATGTAGGAGTGGCAGATGAAAATATGCCAAATGAACCGATAAATGTTAACAAATTTCCATGTTTTTTTGACCGTACGTAACTCGAGAACCAGCCAAAATAAAAAACCGTACGACACATAGAATATAAACAATACTCATGCTAAATTCAAATTACCAACGCCCGTTATCATATCTTTAACCATGTAGGAGTGGCAGATGAAAATATTGCAAATGAACCGATAAATGTTAACAAATTTCCATGATTTTTTGACCGTACGTAACTCGAGAACCAGCCAAAATAAAAAATGGTGCGACACATAGAATATAAAAAAATTTCATGCTGAATTCAAATTTTCAATGCCCGTTATCATATCTTTAACCATGTAGGAGTGGCAGATGAAAATATGCCAAATGGACCGATAAATGTTAACAAATTTCCATGTTTTTTTGACCGTACGTAACTCGAGAACCAGCCAAAATAAAAAACCGTACGACACATAGAATATAAACAATACTCATGCTAAATTCAAATTACCAACGCCCGATATCATATCTTTAACCATGTAGGAGTGGCAGATGAAAATATTGCAAATGAACCGATAAATGTTAACAAATTTCCATGATTTTTTGACCGTACGTAACTCGAGAACCAGCCAAAATAAAAAATGGTGCGACACATAGAATATAAAAAAATTTCATGCTGAATTCAAATTTTCAATGCCCGTTATCATATCTTTAACCATGTAGGAGTGGCACATGAAAATATGCCAAATAAACCGATAAATGTTAACAAACTTCTATGATTTTTTGACCGTACGTAACTCGAGAACCAGCCAAAATAAAAAATCGTGCGACACATAAAATATAAAAAAATTTCATACGGAATTCAAATTTTCAACGCCCGTAATCATATTTTTAACCATGTAGGAGTGGCAGATGAAAATATGCCAAATGAACCGATAAATGTTAACAAATTTCCATGATTTTTTGACCGTACGTAACTCGAGAACCAGCCAAAATAAAAAATAGTGCGACACACAGAATATAAAAAAATTTCATGCTGAATTCAAATTTTTAACACCCGTTATCATATCTTTAACCATGTAGGAGTGGGAGATGAAAATATGCCAAATGAACCGATAAATGTTAACAAATTTCCATGATTTTTTGACCGTACGTAACTCAAGAACCAGCCAAAAATAAAAAATCGGGCGACACATAGAATATAAACAATATTCATGCTGAATTCAAATTTTCAACGCCCGTTATCATATCTTTAACCATGTAGGAGTGGCAGATGAAAATATGCCAAATGAACCGATAAATGTTAACAAATTTCCATGTTTTTTTGACCGTACGTAACTCGAGAACCAGCCAAAATAAAAAATCGTACGACACATAGAATATAAACAATACTCATGCTAAATTCAAATTATCAACGCCCGTTGTCATATCTTTAACCATGTAGGAGTGGCAGATGAAAATATTGCAAATGAACCGATAAATGTTAACAAATTTCCATGATTTTTTGACCGTACGTAACTCGAGAACCAGCCAAAATAAAAAATGGTGCGACACATAGAATATAAAAAAAATTCATGCTGAATTCAAATTTTCAACGCCCGTTGTCATATCTTTAACCATGTAGGAGTGGCAGATGAAAATATGCCAAATGATTCGATAAATGTTAACAAATATCCATGATTTTTTGACCGTACGTAACTCGAGAACCAGCAAAAATAAAAAATCTTGCAACATAGAATATAATTTTTTTTTATGCTGAATTCAAATTTTCAACGCCCGTTATCATATCTTTAACCATGTAGGAGTGGCAGATGAAAATATGCCAAATGAACCGATAAATGTTAACAAATTTCCATGATTTTTTGACCGTACGTAACTCGAGAACCAGTCAAAATAAAAAATCGTGCGACATATAGAATATAAAAAAATTTCATGCTGAATTCAAATTTTCAACGCCAGTTAACATATCTTTAACCATGTAGGAGTGGCAGATGAAAATATGCCAAATAAACCGATAAATGTTAACAAATTTCCATGTTTTTTTGACCGTACGTAACTCGAGAACCAGCAAAAATAAAAAATCGTGCGACACAGAATATAAAAAAATTTCATGCTGAATTCAAATTTTCAACGCCAGTTAACATATCTTTAACCATGTAGGAGTGGCAGATGAAAATATGCCAAATAAACCGATAAATGTTAACAAATTTCCATGATTTTTTGACCGTACGTAACTCGAGAACCAGCCAAAATAAAAAATCGTGCGACACATAAAATATAAAAAAATTTCATACGGAATTCAAATTTTCAACGCCCGTAATCATATTTTTAACCATGTAGGAGTGGCAGATGAAAATATGCCAAATGAACCGATAAATGTTAACAAATTTCCATGATTTTTTGACCGTACGTAACTCGAGAACCAGCCAAAATAAAAAATCGTGCGACACACAGAATATAAAAAAATTTCATGCTGAATTCAAATTTTTAACACCCGTTATCATATCTTTAACCATGTAGGAGTGGGAGATGAAAATATGCCAAATGAACCGATAAATGTTAACAAATTTCCATGATTTTTTGACCGTACGTAACTCAAGAACCAGCCAAAAATAAAAAATCGGGCGACACATAGAATATAAACAATATTCATGCTGAATTCAAATTTTCAACGCCCGTTATCATATCTTTAACCATGTAGGAGTGGCAGATGAAAATATGCCAAATGAACCGATAAATGTTAACAAATTTCCATGTTTTTTTGACCGTACGTAACTCGAGAACCAGCCAAAATAAAAAATCGTACGACACATAGAATATAAACAATACTCATGCTAAATTCAAATTATCAACGCCCGTTGTCATATCTTTAACCATGTAGGAGTGGCAGATGAAAATATTGCAAATGAACCGATAAATGTTAACAAATTTCCATGATTTTTTGACCGTAAGTAACTCGAGAACCAGCCAAAATAAAAAATCGTGCGACACACAGAATATAAAAAAATTTCATGCTGAATTCAAATTTTTAACACCCGTTATCATATCTTTAACCATGTAGGAGTGGGAGATGAAAATATGCCAAATGAACCGATAAATGTTAACAAATTTCCATGATTTTTTGACCGTACGTAACTCAAGAACCAGCCAAAAATAAAAAATCGGGCGACACATAGAATATAAACAATATTCATGCTGAATTCAAATTTTCAACGCCCGTTATCATATCTTTAACCATGTAGGAGTGGCAGATGAAAATATGCCAAATGAACCGATAAATGTTAACAAATTTCCATGTTTTTTTGACCGTACGTAACTCGAGAACCAGCCAAAATAAAAAATCGTACGACACATAGAATATAAACAATACTCATGCTAAATTCAAATTATCAACGCCCGTTGTCATATCTTTAACCATGTAGGAGTGGCAGATGAAAATATTGCAAATGAACCGATAAATGTTAACAAATTTCCATGATTTTTTGACCGTACGTAACTCGAGAACCAGCCAAAATAAAAAATGGTGCGACACATAGAATATAAAAAAAATTCATGCTGAATTCAAATTTTCAAAGCCCGTTGTCATATCTTTAACCATGTAGGAGTGGCAGATGAAAATATGCCAAATGATTCGATAAATGTTAACAAATATCCATGATTTTTTGACCGTACGTAACTCGAGAACCAGCAAAAATAAAAAATCTTGCAACATAGAATATAATTTTTTTTTATGCTGAATTCAAATTATCAACGCCCGTTATCATATCTTTAACCATGTAGGAGTGGCAGATGAAAATATGCCAAATGAACCGATAAATGTTAACAAATGTCCATGACTTTTTGACCGTACGTAACTCGAGAACCAGCCAAAATAAAAAATCTTGCAACACATAGAATGTAAAAAAAAATTATGCTGAATTCAAATTTTCAACGCCCGTTATCATATCTTTAACCATGTAGGAGTGGCAGATGAAAATATGCCAAATGAACCGATAAATGTTAACAAATTTGCATAATTTTTTGACCGTACGTAACTCGAGAACCAGCCAAAATAAAAAATCGCGCGACACATAGAATATAAAAAAAAATCGTGCTGAATTCAAATTATCAACGCCTGTTATCATATCTTTAATCATGTAGGAGTGGCAGATGAAAATATGCCAAATGAACCGATAAATGTTAACAAATTTCCATGATTTTTTGACCGTACGTAACTCGAGAACCAGCCAAAATAAAAAATCGTGCGACACATAGGTTATAAAAAAATTTCATGCTGAATTCAAATTTTTAACGCCCGTTATCATATCTTTAACCATGTAGGAGTGGCAGATGAAAATATGCCAAATGAACCGATAAATGTTAACAAATTTCCATGATTTTTTGACCGTACGTAACTCGGGAACCAGCCAAAATAAAAAATCGTGCGACACAAGGAATATAAACAATATTCATGCTGAATTCAAATTTTTAACGCCCGTTATCATATCTTTAACCAAGTAGGAGTGGCATATGAAAATATGCCAAATGAACCGATAAATATTAACAAATTTCCATGATTTTTTGACCGTACGTAACTCGAGAACCAGCCAAAATAAAAAACCGTACGACACATAGAATATACACAATATTCATGGTTGAATTCAAATTATCAACGCCCGTTATCATATCTTTAACCATGTAGGAGTGGCAGATGAAAATATGCCAAATGAATCGATAAATGTTAAAAAATTTCCATTATTTTTTGACCGTACGTAACTCGAGAACCAGCCAAAATAAAAAATCGTGCGTCACATAGAATATAAAAAATATTCATGCTGAATTCAAATTTTCAACGCCCGTTATCATATCTTTAACCATGTAGGAGTGGCAGATGAAAATATGCCAAATGAATCGATAAATGTTAACAAATGTCCATGACTTTTTGACCGTACGTAACTCGAGAACCAGCCAAAATAAAAAATCTTGCAACACATAGAATGTAATTTTTTTTTATGCTGAATTCAAATTTTCAACGCCCGTTATCATATCTTTAACCATGTAGGAGTGGCAGATGAAAATATGCCAAATGAACCGATAAATGTTAACAAATTTCCATGAATTTTTGACCGTACGTAACTCGAGAACCAGTCAAAATAAAAAATCGTGCGACATATAGAATATAAAAAAATTTCATGCTGAATTCAAATTTTCAACGCCAGTTAACATATCTTTAACCATGTAGGAGTGGCAGATGAAAATATGCCAAATAAACCGATAAATGTTAACAAATTTCCATGTTTTTTTGACCGTACGTAACTCGAGAACCAGCAAAAATAAAAAATCGTGCGACACAGAATATAAAAAATATTTATGCTGAATTCAAATTTTCAACGGCCGTTATCATATCTTTAACCATGTAGGAGTGGCAGATGAAAATATGCCAAATGAACCGATAAATGTTAACAAATTTCCATGTTTTTTTGACCGTACGTAACTCGAGAACCAGCCAAAATAAAAAACGGTGCGACACATAGAATATAAACAATATTCATGCTGAATTCAAATTATCAACGCCCGTTATCATATCTTTAACCATGTAGGAGTGGCAGATGAAAATATGCCAAATGAATCGATAAATGTTAACAAATTTCCATGATTTTTGACCGTACGTAACTCGAGAACCAGCCAAAATAAAAAATCTTACGACACATAGAATATAAAAAAATTTCATGCTGAATTCAAATTTTCAACGCCCGTTATCATATCTATAACCATGTAGGAGTGGCAGATGAAAATATGCCAAATGAATCGATAAATGTTAACAAATTTCCATGATTTTTTGACCGTACGTAACTCGAGAACCAGCCAAAATAAAAAATCGTGCGACACATTGGATATAAAAAAATTTCATGCTGAATTCAAATTTTCAACGCCAGTTATCATATATTTAACCATGTAGGAGTGGCAGATGAAAATATGCCAAATGAACCGATAAATGTTAACAAATTTCATGATTTTTTGACCGTACGTAACTCGAGAACCAGCGAAAATAAAAAAATGGTGCGACACATAGAATATAAACAATATTCATGCTGAATTCAAATTATCAACACCCGTTATCATATCTTTAACCATGTAGGAGTGGCAGATGAAAATATGCCAAATGAATCGATAAATGTTAACAAATTTCCATGATTTTTTGACCGTACGTAACTCGAGAACCAGCCAAAATAAAAAATCGTGCGACACATAGAATATAAAAAATATTCATGCTGAATTCAAATTATCAATGCCCGTTATCATATATTTAACCATGTAGGAGTGGCAGATGAAAATATGCCAAATGAATCGATAAATGTTAAAAAATTTCCATGATTTTTTGACCGTACGTAACTCGAGAACCAGCCAAAATAAAAAATCGTGCGTCACATAGAATATAAAAAATATTCATGCTGAATTCAAATTATCAATGCCCGTTATCATATATTTAACCATGTAGGAGTGGCAGATGAAAATATGCCAAATGAATCGATAAAAGTTAACAAATTTCCATGATTTTTTGACCGTAAGTAACTCGAGAACCAGCCAAAATAAAAAATCTTGCAAAAGATAGAATATAAAAAAATTTCATGCTGAATTCAAGTTATCAACGCCCGTTATCATATCTTTAACCATGTAGGAGTGGCAGATGAAAATATGAAAAATGAATCGATAAATGTTAACAAATTTCCATGATTTTTTGACCGTACGTAACTCAAGAACCAGCCAAAATAAAAAATCGTGCGATACAAAGAATATAAAAAAAATTCATGCTGAATTCAAATTATCAACGCCTGTTATCATATCCTTAACCATGTAGGAGTGGCAGATGAAAATATGCCAAATGAACCGATAAATGTTAACAAATTTTCATGATTTTTTGACCGTACGTAACTCGAGAACCAGCTAAAATAAAAAATCGTACGACACATAGAATATAAACAATACTCTTGCTAAATTCAAACTATCAACGCCCGTTATCATATCTTTAACCATGTAGGAGTGGCAAATGAGAATATGCCAAATAAATCGATAAATGTTAACAAATTTCCATGATTTTTTGACCGTACGTAACTCAAGAACCAGCCAAAAAAAAAATCGTGCGACACATTGGATATAAAAAAATTTCATGCTAAATTCAAATTTTCAACGCCAGTTATCATATCTTTAACCATGTAGGAGTAGCAGATGAAAATATGCCAAATGAACCGATAAATGTTAACAAATTTCCATGATTTTTTGACCGTATGTAACTCGAGAACCAGCCAAAATAAAAAATCGTACGACACAAAGAATATAAAAAAATTTCATGCTGAATTCAAGTTATCAACGCCCGTTATCATATCTTTAACCATGTAGGAGTGGCAGATGAAAATATGCCAAATGAACCGATAAATGTTAACAATTTTTCATGATTTTTTGACCGTGTGTAACTCGAGATCCAGCCAAAATAAAAAATCGTGCGACACAGAATATAAAAAATGTTCATGCTGAATTCAAATTTTCAATGCCCGTTATCATATCTATAACCATGTAGGAGTGGCAGATGAAAATATGCCAAATGAACCGATAAATGTTAACAAATTTCCATAATTATTTGACCGTACGTAACTCGAGAACCAGCTAAAATAAAAAATCGTACGACACATAGAATATAAACAATACTCATGCTAAATTCAAACTATCAACGCCCGTTATCATATCTTTAACCATGTAGGAGTGGCAGATGAAAATATGCCAAATGAACCGATAAATGTTAACAAATTTCCATGATTTTTTGACCGTACGTAACTCGAGAACCAGCCAAAATAAAAAATCTTGCAACACATAGAATATAAAGAAATTTCATGCTGAATTCAAATTTTTAACGCCCGTTATCATATCTTTAACCATGTAGGAGTGGCAGATGAAAATATGCCAAATGAATCGATAAATGTTAACAATTTTCCATGAATATTTGACCGTACGTAACTCGAGAACCAGCCAAAATAAAAAATCGTGCGACACATAGGATATAAAAAAAATTCATGCTGAATTCAAATTTTCAACGCCCGTTATCATATCTTTAACCATGTAGGAGTGGCAGATGAAAATATGCCAAATGAATCGATAAATGTTAACAAATTTCCATGATTTTTTGACCGTACGTAACTCGAGAACCAGCCAAACTAAAAAATTTTGCAACACATAGAATATAAAAAAAATTTATGCTGAATTCAAATTTTCAAAGAACGTTATCATATCTTTAACTATGTAGGAGTGGCAGATGAAAATATGCCAAATGAACCGATAAATGTTAACAAATTTCCATGATTTTTGACCGTACGTAACTCGCGAACCAGCCAAAATAAAAAATCGTACGACACATAGAATATAAACAATACTCATGCTAAATTCAAATTATCAACGCCCGTTATCATATCTTTAACCATGTAGGAGTGGCAGATGAAAATATGCCAAATGAATCGATAAATGTTAACAATTTTCCATGAATATTTGACCGTACGTAACTCGAGAACCAGCCAAAATAAAAAATCGTGCGACACATAGAATATAAAAAAAAAATTATGCTGAATTCAAATTTTCAACGCCCGTTATCATATCTTTAACCATGTAGGAGTGGCAGATGAAAATATGCCAAATGAACCGATAATTGTTAACAAATTTCCATGATTTTTTGACCGTACGTAACTCGAGAACCAGCCAAATCAAAAAATCGTGCGACACAAAGAATATAAAGAAATTTCATGCTGAATTCAGATTTTCAACGCCCATTATCATATCTTTAACCATGTAGGAGTGGCAGATGAAAATATGCCAAATGAATCGATAAATGTTAACAAATTTCCATGAATATTTGACCGTACGTAACTCGAGAACCAGCCAAAATAAAAAATCGTGCGACACATAGAATATAAAAAAAATTCATGCTGAATTCAAATTTTCAACGCCCGTTATCATATCTTTAACCATGTAGGAGTGGCAGATGAAAATATGCCAAATGAATCGATAAATGTTAACAAATTTCCATGATTTTTTGACCGTACGTAACTCGAGAACCAGCAAAAATAAAAAATCTTGCAACACAGAATATAAAAAATTTTTATGCTGAATTCAAATTTTCAACGCCCGTTATCATATCTTTAACCATGTAGGAGTGGCAGATGAAAATATGCCAAATGAACCGATAAATGTTAACAAATTTCCATGATTTTTTGACCGTACGTAACTCGAGAACCAGCCAAATCAAAAAATCGTGCGACACAAAGAATATAAAGAAATTTCATGCTGAATTCAAATTTTCAACGCCCATTATCATATCTTCAACCATGTAGGAGTGGCAGATGAAAATATGCCAAATGAATCGATAAATGTTAACAAATTTCCATGAATATTTGACCGTACGTAACTCGAGAACCAGCCAAAATAAAAAATCGTGCGACACATAGAATATAAAAAAAATTCATGCTGAATTCAAATTTTCAACGCCCGTTATCATATCTTTAACCATGTAGGAGTGGCAGATGAAAATATGCCAAATGAATCGATAAATGTTAACAAATTTCCATGATTTTTTGACCGTACGTAACTCGAGAACCAGCAAAAATAAAAAATCTTGCAACACATAGAATATAAATTTTTTTTATGCTGAATTCAAATTTTCAAGGACCGTTATCATATCTTTATCTATGTAGGAGTGGCAGATGAAAATATGCCAAATAAACCGATAAATGTTAACAAATTTCCATGTTTTTTTGACCGTACGTAACTCGAGAACCAGCCAAAATAAAAAATCGTGCGACACAGAATATAAAAAATATTTATGCTGAATTCAAATTTTCAACGCCCGTTATCATATCTTTAACCATGTAGGAGTGGCAGATGAAAATATGCCAAATGAACCGATAAATGTTAACAAATTTCCATGTTTTTTTGACCGTACGTAACTCGAGAACCAGCCAAAATAAAAAATCGTACGACACATAAAATATAAACAATATTCATGCTGAATTCAAATTTTCAACGCCCGTTATCATATCTTTAACCATGTAGGAGTGGCAGATGAAAATATGCCAAATGAACCAATAAATGTTAACAAATTTCCATGATTTTTTGACCGTACGTAACTCGAGAACCAGCCAAAATAAAAAATCGTGCGACATATAGAATATAAAAAAATTTCATGCTGAATTCAAATTTTCAACGCCAGTTATCATATCTTTAACCATGTAGGAGTGGCAGATGAAAATATGCCAAATGAAACGATAAATGTTAACAAATTTCCATGTTTTTTTGACCGTACGTAACTCGAGAACCAGCCAAAATAAAAAATCGTGCGACACAGAATATAAAAAATGTTTATGCTGAATTCACATTTTCAACGCCCGTTATCATATCTTTAACCATGTAGGAGTGGCAGATGAAAATATGCCAAATGAACCGATAAATGTTAACAAATTTCCATGTTTTTTTGACCGTACGTAACTCGAGAACCAGCCAAAATAAAAAATCGTACGACACATAGAATATAAACAATACTCATGCTAAATTCAAATTATCAACGCCCGTTCTCATATCTTTAACCATGTAGGAGTGGCAGATGAAAATATTGCAAATGAACCGATAAATGTTAACAAATTTCCATGATTTTTTGACCGTACGTAACTCGAGAACCAGCCAAAATAAAAAATGGTGCGACACATAGAATATAAAATTTTTTTATGCTGAATTCAAATTTTCAATGCCCGTTATCATATCTTTAACCATGTAGGAGTGGCACATGAAAATATGCCAAATGAACCGATATATGTTAACAAATTTCTATGATTTTTTGACCGTACGTAACTCGAGAACCAGCCAAAATAAAAAATCGTGCGACACAGAATATAAAAAAATTTCATGCTGAATTCAAATTTTCAACGCCCGTTATCATATCTTTAACCATGTAGGAGTGGCAGTTGAAAATATGCCAAATGAACCGATAAATGTTAACAAATTTCCATGATTTTTTGACCGTACGTAACTCAAGAACCAGCCAAAATAAAAAATCGTGCGACACATAGCATATGAAAAAATTTCATGCTGAATTCAAATTATCAACGCCCGTTATCATATCTTTAATTATGTAAGAGTGGCAGATGAAAATATGCCAAATGAATCGATAAATGTTAACAAATTTCCATGATTTTTTGACCGTACGTAACTCAAGAACCAGCCAAAATTAAAAATCTTGCGACACATAGAATATAAAAAAATTTCATGCTGAATTCAAATTATCAACGCCCGTTATCATATCTTTAACCATGTAGGAGTGGCAAATGAAAATATGCCAAATGAACCGATAAATGTTAACAAATTTCCATGATTTTTTGACCGTACGTAACTCAAGAACCAGGCAAAAATAAAAAATCGGGCGACACATAGAATACAAACAATATTCATGCTGAATTCAAATTTTCAACGCCCGTTATCATATCTTTAACCATGTAGGAGTGGAAGATGAAAATATGCCAAATGAACCGATAAATGTTAACAAATTTCCATGATTTTTTGACCGTACGTAACTCGAGAACCAGCCAAAATAAAAAATCTTTCGACACAGAATATAAAAAAAATTAATGCTGAATTCAAATTATCAACGCCCGTTATCATATCTTTAACAATGTAGGAGTGGCAGATGAAAATATGCCAAATGAATCGATAAATGTAAACAAATTTCCATGATTTTTTGACCGTATGTAACTCGAGAACCAGACAAAATAAAAAATCGTGCGACACATAGAATATAAAAAAATTTCATGCTGAATTCAAATTTTCAATGCCCGTTATCATATCTTTAACCATGTAGGAGTGGCAAATGAAAATATGCCAAATGAACCGATAAATGTTAACAAATTTCCATGATTTTTTGACCGTACGTAACCCAAGAACCAGCCAAAATAAAAAATCGTGCGACACATAGCATATAAAAAAATTTCATGCTGATTTCAAATTATCAACGCCCGTTATCATATCTTTAATTATGTAAGAGTGGCAGATGAAAATATGCCAAATGAATCGATAAATGTTAACAAATTTCCATGATTTTTTGACCGTACGTAACTCAAGAACCAGCCAAAATAAAAAATCTTGCGACACATAGAATATAAAAAAATTTCATGCTGAATTCAAATTATCAACGCCCGTTATCATATCTTTAACCATGTAGGAGTGGCAAATGAAAATATGCCAAATGAACCGATAAATGTTAACAAATTTCCATGATTTTTTGACCGTACGTAACTCGAGAACCAGCCAAAATAAAAAATCGTGCGACACATGCAATATAAAAAAAATTCATGCTGAATTCAGATTTTCGACGCCCGTTATCATATCTTTAACCATGTAGGAATGGCAGATGAAAATATGCCAAATGAACCGATAAATGTTAACAAATTTCCATGATTTTTTGACCGTACGTAACTCGAGAACCAGCCAAAATAAAAAATCGTGCGACACACAGAATATAAAAAAATTTGATGCTGAATTCAAATTATTAACGACCGTTATCATATCTTTAACCATGTAGGAGTGGCAGATGAAAATATGCCAAATGAATCGATAAATGTTAACAAATTTCCATGATTTTTTGACCGTACGTAACTCAAGAACCAGCCAAAATAAAAAATCGTGCGACACATAGAATATAAAAAAATTTCATGCTGAATTCAAATTATCAACGCCCGTTATCATATCTTTAACCATGTAGGAGTGGCAAATGAAAATATGCCAAATGAACCAATAAATGTTAACAAATTTCCATGATTTTTTGACCGTATGTAACTCGAGAACCAGCCAAAATAAAAAATCGTACGACACATAGAATATAAAAAAATTTCATGCTGAATTCAAGTTATCAACGCCCGTTATCATATCTTTAACCATGTAGGAGTGGCAGATGAAAATATGAAAAATGAATCGATAAATGTTAACAAATTTCCATGATTTTTTGACCGTACGTAACTCAAGAACCAGCCCAAAATAAAAAATCGGGCGACACATATAATATAAACAATATTCATGCTGAATTCAAATTTTCAACGCCCGTTATCATATCTTTAACCATGTAGGAGTGGCAGATGAAAATATGCCAAATGAACCGATAAATGTTAACAAATTTCCATGATTTTTTGACCGTACGTAACTCGAGAACCAGCCAAAATAAAAAATCGTGCGACACAGAATATAAAAAAAATTAATGCTGAATTCAAATTATCAACGCCCGTTATCATATCTTAACCATGTAGGAGTGGCAGATGAAAATAGGCCAAATGAATCGATAAATGTTAACAAATTTCCATGATTTTTTGACCGTACGTAACTCAAGAACCAGCCAAAAATAAAAAATCGGGCGACACATATAATATAAACAATATTCATGCTGAATTCAAATTTTCAACGCCCGTTATCATATCTTTAACCATGTAGGAGTGGCAGTTGAAAATATGCCAAATGAACCGATAAATGTTAACAAATTTCCATGATTTTTTGACCGTACGTAACTCGAGAACCAGCAAAAATAAAAAATCGTGCGACACAGAATATAAAAAAAATTAATGCTGAATTCAAATTATCAACGCCCGTTATCATATCTTTAACCATGTAGGAGTGGCAGATGAAAATAGGCCAAATGAATCGATATATGTTAACAAATTTCCATGATTTTTTGACCGTACGTACTCGAAAACCAGCCAAAATAAAAAATCGTGCGACACAGAATATAAAAAAATTTCATGCTGAATTCAAATTTTCAACGCCCGTTATCATATCTTTAACCATATAGGAGTGGCAGATGAAAATATGCCAAATGAACCGATAAATGTTAACAAATTTCCATGATTTTTTGACCGTACGTAACTCGAGAACCAGCCAAAATAAAAAATCGTGCGACACAGCATATAAAAAAATTTGATGCTGAATTCAAATTATTAACGCCCGTTATCATATCTTTAACCATGTAGGAGTGGCAGATGAAAATATGCCAAATGAATCGATAAATGTTAACAAATTTCCATAATTTTTTGACCGTACGTAACTCAAGAACCAGCCAAAATAAAAAATCGTGCGACACAGAATATAAAAAAATTCCATGCTGAATTCATATTTTCAACGCCAGTTATCATATCTTTAACCATGTAGGAGTGGCAAATGAAAATATGCCAAATGAACCGATAAATGTTAACAAATTTCCATGATTTTTTGACCGTACGTAACTCGAGAACCAGCCAAAATAAAAAATCGTGCGACACAGAATATAAAAAAAATTAATGCTGAATTCAAATTATCAACGCCCGTTATCATATCTTTAACCATGTAGGAGTGGCAGATGAAAATAGGCCAAATGAATCGATAAATGTTAACAAATTTCCATGATTTTTTGACCGTACGTAACTCGAAAACCAGCCAAAATAAAAAATCGTGCGACACACAGAATATAAAAAAATTTCATGCTGAATTCAAATTTTCAACGCCCGTTATCATATCTTTAACCATGTAGGAGTGGCAGATGAAAATATGCCAAATGAACTGATAAATGTTAACAAATTTCCATGATTTTTTGACCGTACGTAACTCGAGAACCAGCCAAAATAAAAAATCGTGCGACACATAGCATATAAAAAAATTTGATGCTGAATTCAAATTATTAACGCCCGTTATCATATCTTTAACCATGTAGGAGTGGCAGATGAAAATATGCCAAATGAATCGATAAATGTTAACAAATTTCCATGATTTTTTGACCGTACGTAACTCAAGAACCAGCCAAAATAAAAAATCGTGCGACACAGAATATAAAAAAATTTCATGCTGAATTCAAATTTTCAACGCCAGTTATCATATCTTTAACCATGTAGGAGTGGCAAATGAAAATATGCCAAATGAACCGATAAATGTTAACAAATTTTCATGATTTTTTGACCGTACGTAACTCGAAAACCAGCCAAAATAAAAAATCGTGCGACACAGAATATAAAAAAATTTCATGCTGAATTCAAATTATCAACTCCCGTTATCATATCTTTAACCATGTAGGAGTGGCAGATGAAAATATGCCAAATGAATCGATAAATGTTAACAAATCTCCATGATTTTTTGACCGTACGTAACTCGAGAACCAGCCAAAATAAAAAGTCGTGCGACACACGTAATATAAAGAAATTTCATGCTGAATTCAAATTTTCAACGCCCGTTATCATATCTTGAACCATGTAGGAGTGGCAGATGAAAATATGCCAAATGAACCGATAAATGTTAACAAATTTCCATGATTTTTTGAGCGTACGTAACTCGAGAACCAGCCAAAATAAAAAATCGTGCGACACATAGAATATAAAAAAAATTAATGCTGAATTTAAATTATCAACGACCGTTATCATATCTTGAACCATGTAGGAGTGGCAGATGAAAATATGCCAAATGAACCGATAAATGTTAACAAATTTCCATGATTTTTTGACCGTACGTAACTCGAGAACCAGCCAAAATAAAAAATTGTGCGACACATAGAATATAAATAAATTTCATGCTGAATTCAAATTTTTAACGCCCGTTATCATATCTTTAACCATGTAGGGAGTGGCAGATGAAAATATGCCAAATGAACCGATAAATGTTAACAAATTTCCATGATTTTTTGACCGTACGTAACTCAAGAACCAGCCCAAAATAAAAAATCGGGCGACACATATAATATAAACAATATTCATGCTGAATTCAAATTTTCAACGCCCGTTATCATATCTTTAACCATGTAGGAGTGGCAGATGAAAATATGCCAAATGAACCGATAAATGTTAACAAATTTCCATGATTTTTTGACCGTACGTAACTCGAGAACCAGCCAAAATAAAATATCGGGCGACACAAAGAATATAAACAATATTCATGCTGAATTCAAATTATCAACGCCCGTTATCATATCTTTAACCATGTAGGAGTGGCAGATGAAAATATGCCAAATGAACCGATAAATGTTAACAAATTTCCATGATTTTTTGAGCGTACGTAACTCGAGAACCAGCCAAAATAAAAAATCGTGCGACAAATAGAATATAAAAAAAATTAATGCTGAATTCAAATTATCAACGACCGTTACCATATCTTTAACAATGTAGGAGTGGCAGATGAAAATATGCCAAATGAATCGATAAATGTTCACAAATTTCCATGATTTTTTGACCGTACGTAACTCGAGAACCAGCCAAAATAAAAAGTCGTGCGACACACATAATATAAAAAAAATTCATACTGAATTCAAATTTTCAACGCCCGTTATCATATCTTGAACCATGTAGGAGTGGCAGATGAAAATATGCCAAATGAACCGATAAATGTTAACAAATTTCCATGATTTTTTGAGCGTACGTAACTCGAGAACCAGCCAAAATAAAAAATCGTGCGACAAATAGAATATAAAAAAAATTAATGCTGAATTCAAATTATCAACGACCGTTATCATATCTTGAACCATGTAGGAGTGGCAGATGAAAATATGCCAAATGAACCGATAAATGTTAACAAATTTCCATAATTTTTTGACCGTACGTAACTCGAGAACCAGCCAAAATAAAAAATTGTGCGACACATAGAATATAAATAAATTTCATGCTGAATTCAAATTTTTAACGCTCGTTATCATATCTTTAACCATGTAGGGAGTGGCGGATGAAAATATGCCAAATGAACCGATAAATGTTAACAAATTTCCATGATTTTTTGACCGTACGTAACTAGAGAACCAGCCAAAATAAAAAATCGTGCGACAAATAGAATATAAAAAAAATTCATGCTGAATTCAAATTTTCAAAGCCCGTTATCCTATCTTTAACCATGTAGGAGTGGCAGATGAAAATATGCCAAATGAACCGATAAATGTTAACAAATTTCCATGATTTTTTGACCGTACGTAACTCGAGAACCAGCCAAAATAAAAAATCGTGCGACACAGAATATAAAAAAATTTCATGCTGAAATCAAATTATCAACGCCCGTTATCATATCTTTAACCATGTAGGAATGACAGATGAAAATATGCCAAATGAACCGATAAATGTTAACAAATTTCCATGATTTTTTGACCGTACGTAACTGGAGAACCAGCCAAAATAAAAAATCGTGCGACACATAGCATATAAAAAAATTTCATGCTGAATTCAAATTATCAACGCACGTTATCATATCTTTAACCATGTAGGAGTGGCAGATGAAAATATGCCAAATGAACCGATAAATGTTAACAAATTTCCATGATTTTTTGACCGTACGTAAATCGAGAACCAGCCAAAATAAAAAATCGTGCGACATATAGAATATAAAAATTTCATGCTGAATTCAAATTTTCAACGCCCGTTATTATATCTTTAACCATGTAGGAGTGGCAGATGAAAATATGCCAAATGAACCGATAAATGTTAACAAATTTCCATGATTTTTTGACCGTACGTAACTCAAGAACCAGCCAAAATAAAAAATCGGGCGACACAGAATATAAACAATATTCATGCTGAATTCAAATTTTCAACGCCCGTTATCATATCTTTAACCATGTAGGAGTGGCAGATGAAAATATGCCAAATGAACAGATAAATATTAACAAATTTCCATGATTTTTTGACCGTACGTAACTCGAAAACCAGCCAAAATAAAAAATCGTACGACACATAGAATATAAAAAAAATTAATGCTGAATTCAAATTTTCAACGCCAGTTATCATATCTTTAACCATGTAGGAGTGGCAGATGAAAATATGCCAAATAAACCGATAAATGTTAACAAATTTCCATGTTTTTTTGACCGTACGTAACTCGAGAACCAGCCAAAATAAAAAATCGTGCGACACAGAATATAAAAAATATTTATGCTGAATTCAAATTTTCAACGCCCGTTATCATATCTATAACCATGTAGGAGTGGCAGATGAAAATATGCCAAATGAACCGATAAATGTTAACAAATTTCCATGTTTTTTTGACCGTACGTAACTCGAGAACCAGCCAAAATAAAAAACCGTACGACACATAGAATATAAACAATACTCATGCTAAATTCAAATTACCAACGCCCGTTATCATATCTTTAACCATGTAGGAGTGGCAGATGAAAATATTGCAAATGAACCGATAAATGTTAACAAATTTCCATGATTTTTTGACCGTACGTAACTCGAGAACCAGCCAAAATAAAAAATGGTGCGACACATAGAATATAAAAAAATTTCATGCTGAATTCAAATTTTCAATGCCCGTTATCATATCTTTAACCATGTAGGAGTGGCAGATGAAAATATGCCAAATGGACCGATAAATGTTAACAAATTTCCATGTTTTTTTGACCGTACGTAACTCGAGAACCAGCCAAAATAAAAAACCGTACGACACATAGAATATAAACAATACTCATGCTAAATTCAAATTACCAACGCCCGTTATCATATCTTTAACCATGTAGGAGTGGCAGATGAAAATATTGCAAATGAACCGATAAATGTTAACAAATTTCCATGATTTTTTGACCGTACGTAACTCGAGAACCAGCCAAAATAAAAAATGGTGCGACACATAGAATATAAAAAAATTTCATGCTGAATTCAAATTTTCAATGCCCGTTATCATATCTTTAACCATGTAGGAGTGGCACATGAAAATATGCCAAATAAACCGATAAATGTTAACAAACTTCTATGATTTTTTGACCGTACGTAACTCGAGAACCAGCCAAAATAAAAAATCGTGCGACACATAAAATATAAAAAAATTTCATACGGAATTCAAATTTTCAACGCCCGTAATCATATTTTTAACCATGTAGGAGTGGCAGATGAAAATATGCCAAATGAACCGATAAATGTTAACAAATTTCCATGATTTTTTGACCGTACGTAACTCGAGAACCAGCCAAAATAAAAAATAGTGCGACACACAGAATATAAAAAAATTTCATGCTGAATTCAAATTTTTAACACCCGTTATCATATCTTTAACCATGTAGGAGTGGGAGATGAAAATATGCCAAATGAACCGATAAATGTTAACAAATTTCCATGATTTTTTGACCGTACGTAACTCAAGAACCAGCCAAAAATAAAAAATCGGGCGACACATAGAATATAAACAATATTCATGCTGAATTCAAATTTTCAACGCCCGTTATCATATCTTTAACCATGTAGGAGTGGCAGATGAAAATATGCCAAATGAACCGATAAATGTTAACAAATTTCCATGTTTTTTTGACCGTACGTAACTCGAGAACCAGCCAAAATAAAAAATCGTACGACACATAGAATATAAACAATACTCATGCTAAATTCAAATTATCAACGCCCGTTGTCATATCTTTAACCATGTAGGAGTGGCAGATGAAAATATTGCAAATGAACCGATAAATGTTAACAAATTTCCATGATTTTTTGACCGTACGTAACTCGAGAACCAGCCAAAATAAAAAATGGTGCGACACATAGAATATAAAAAAAATTCATGCTGAATTCAAATTTTCAACGCCCGTTGTCATATCTTTAACCATGTAGGAGTGGCAGATGAAAATATGCCAAATGATTCGATAAATGTTAACAAATATCCATGATTTTTTGACCGTACGTAACTCGAGAACCAGCAAAAATAAAAAATCTTGCAACATAGAATATAATTTTTTTTTATGCTGAATTCAAATTTTCAACGCCCGTTATCATATCTTTAACCATGTAGGAGTGGCAGATGAAAATATGCCAAATGAACCGATAAATGTTAACAAATTTCCATGATTTTTTGACCGTACGTAACTCGAGAACCAGTCAAAATAAAAAATCGTGCGACATATAGAATATAAAAAAATTTCATGCTGAATTCAAATTTTCAACGCCAGTTAACATATCTTTAACCATGTAGGAGTGGCAGATGAAAATATGCCAAATAAACCGATAAATGTTAACAAATTTCCATGTTTTTTTGACCGTACGTAACTCGAGAACCAGCAAAAATAAAAAATCGTGCGACACAGAATATAAAAAAATTTCATGCTGAATTCAAATTTTCAACGCCAGTTAACATATCTTTAACCATGTAGGAGTGGCAGATGAAAATATGCCAAATGAACCGATAAATGTTAACAAATTTCCATGATTTTTTGACCGTACGTAACTCGAGAACCAGCCAAAATAAAAAATCGTGCGACACAGAATATAAAAAAATTTCATGCTGAAATCAAATTATCAACGCCCGTTATCATATCTTTAACCATGTAGGAATGACAGATGAAAATATGCCAAATGAACCGATAAATGTTAACAAATTTCCATGATTTTTTGACCGTACGTAACTGGAGAACCAGCCAAAATAAAAAATCGTGCGACACATAGCATATAAAAAAATTTCATGCTGAATTCAAATTATCAACGCACGTTATCATATCTTTAACCATGTAGGAGTGGCAGATGAAAATATGCCAAATGAACCGATAAATGTTAACAAATTTCCATGATTTTTTGACCGTACGTAAATCGAGAACCAGCCAAAATAAAAAATCGTGCGACATATAGAATATAAAAATTTCATGCTGAATTCAAATTTTCAACGCCCGTTATTATATCTTTAACCATGTAGGAGTGGCAGATGAAAATATGCCAAATGAACCGATAAATGTTAACAAATTTCCATGATTTTTTGACCGTACGTAACTCAAGAACCAGCCAAAATAAAAAATCGGGCGACACAGAATATAAACAATATTCATGCTGAATTCAAATTTTCAACGCCCGTTATCATATCTTTAACCATGTAGGAGTGGCAGATGAAAATATGCCAAATGAACAGATAAATATTAACAAATTTCCATGATTTTTTGACCGTACGTAACTCGAAAACCAGCCAAAATAAAAAATCGTACGACACATAGAATATAAAAAAAATTAATGCTGAATTCAAATTTTCAACGCCAGTTATCATATCTTTAACCATGTAGGAGTGGCAGATGAAAATATGCCAAATAAACCGATAAATGTTAACAAATTTCCATGTTTTTTTGACCGTACGTAACTCGAGAACCAGCCAAAATAAAAAATCGTGCGACACAGAATATAAAAAATATTTATGCTGAATTCAAATTTTCAACGCCCGTTATCATATCTATAACCATGTAGGAGTGGCAGATGAAAATATGCCAAATGAACCGATAAATGTTAACAAATTTCCATGTTTTTTTGACCGTACGTAACTCGAGAACCAGCCAAAATAAAAAACCGTACGACACATAGAATATAAACAATACTCATGCTAAATTCAAATTACCAACGCCCGTTATCATATCTTTAACCATGTAGGAGTGGCAGATGAAAATATTGCAAATGAACCGATAAATGTTAACAAATTTCCATGATTTTTTGACCGTACGTAACTCGAGAACCAGCCAAAATAAAAAATGGTGCGACACATAGAATATAAAAAAATTTCATGCTGAATTCAAATTTTCAATGCCCGTTATCATATCTTTAACCATGTAGGAGTGGCAGATGAAAATATGCCAAATGGACCGATAAATGTTAACAAATTTCCATGTTTTTTTGACCGTACGTAACTCGAGAACCAGCCAAAATAAAAAACCGTACGACACATAGAATATAAACAATACTCATGCTAAATTCAAATTACCAACGCCCGTTATCATATCTTTAACCATGTAGGAGTGGCAGATGAAAATATTGCAAATGAACCGATAAATGTTAACAAATTTCCATGATTTTTTGACCGTACGTAACTCGAGAACCAGCCAAAATAAAAAATGGTGCGACACATAGAATATAAAAAAATTTCATGCTGAATTCAAATTTTCAATGCCCGTTATCATATCTTTAACCATGTAGGAGTGGCACATGAAAATATGCCAAATAAACCGATAAATGTTAACAAACTTCTATGATTTTTTGACCGTACGTAACTCGAGAACCAGCCAAAATAAAAAATCGTGCGACACATAAAATATAAAAAAATTTCATACGGAATTCAAATTTTCAACGCCCGTAATCATATTTTTAACCATGTAGGAGTGGCAGATGAAAATATGCCAAATGAACCGATAAATGTTAACAAATTTCCATGATTTTTTGACCGTACGTAACTCGAGAACCAGCCAAAATAAAAAATAGTGCGACACACAGAATATAAAAAAATTTCATGCTGAATTCAAATTTTTAACACCCGTTATCATATCTTTAACCATGTAGGAGTGGGAGATGAAAATATGCCAAATGAACCGATAAATGTTAACAAATTTCCATGATTTTTTGACCGTACGTAACTCAAGAACCAGCCAAAAATAAAAAATCGGGCGACACATAGAATATAAACAATATTCATGCTGAATTCAAATTTTCAACGCCCGTTATCATATCTTTAACCATGTAGGAGTGGCAGATGAAAATATGCCAAATGAACCGATAAATGTTAACAAATTTCCATGTTTTTTTGACCGTACGTAACTCGAGAACCAGCCAAAATAAAAAATCGTACGACACATAGAATATAAACAATACTCATGCTAAATTCAAATTATCAACGCCCGTTGTCATATCTTTAACCATGTAGGAGTGGCAGATGAAAATATTGCAAATGAACCGATAAATGTTAACAAATTTCCATGATTTTTTGACCGTACGTAACTCGAGAACCAGCCAAAATAAAAAATGGTGCGACACATAGAATATAAAAAAAATTCATGCTGAATTCAAATTTTCAACGCCCGTTGTCATATCTTTAACCATGTAGGAGTGGCAGATGAAAATATGCCAAATGATTCGATAAATGTTAACAAATATCCATGATTTTTTGACCGTACGTAACTCGAGAACCAGCAAAAATAAAAAATCTTGCAACATAGAATATAATTTTTTTTTATGCTGAATTCAAATTTTCAACGCCCGTTATCATATCTTTAACCATGTAGGAGTGGCAGATGAAAATATGCCAAATGAACCGATAAATGTTAACAAATTTCCATGATTTTTTGACCGTACGTAACTCGAGAACCAGTCAAAATAAAAAATCGTGCGACATATAGAATATAAAAAAATTTCATGCTGAATTCAAATTTTCAACGCCAGTTAACATATCTTTAACCATGTAGGAGTGGCAGATGAAAATATGCCAAATAAACCGATAAATGTTAACAAATTTCCATGTTTTTTTGACCGTACGTAACTCGAGAACCAGCAAAAATAAAAAATCGTGCGACACAGAATATAAAAAAATTTCATGCTGAATTCAAATTTTCAACGCCAGTTAACATATCTTTAACCATGTAGGAGTGGCAGATGAAAATATGCCAAATAAACCGATAAATGTTAACAAATTTCCATGATTTTTTGACCGTACGTAACTCGAGAACCAGCCAAAATAAAAAATCGTGCGACACATAAAATATAAAAAAATTTCATACGGAATTCAAATTTTCAACGCCCGTAATCATATTTTTAACCATGTAGGAGTGGCAGATGAAAATATGCCAAATGAACCGATAAATGTTAACAAATTTCCATGATTTTTTGACCGTACGTAACTCGAGAACCAGCCAAAATAAAAAATCGTGCGACACACAGAATATAAAAAAATTTCATGCTGAATTCAAATTTTTAACACCCGTTATCATATCTTTAACCATGTAGGAGTGGGAGATGAAAATATGCCAAATGAACCGATAAATGTTAACAAATTTCCATGATTTTTTGACCGTACGTAACTCAAGAACCAGCCAAAAATAAAAAATCGGGCGACACATAGAATATAAAAAATATTCATGCTGAATTCAAATTTTCAACGCCCGTTATCATATCTTTAACCATGTAGGAGTGGCAGATGAAAATATGCCAAATGAACCGATAAATGTTAACAAATTTCCATGTTTTTTTGACCGTACGTAACTCGAGAACCAGCCAAAATAAAAAATCGTACGACACATAGAATATAAACAATACTCATGCTAAATTCAAATTATCAACGCCCGTTGTCATATCTTTAACCATGTAGGAGTGGCAGATGAAAATATTGCAAATGAACCGATAAATGTTAACAAATTTCCATGATTTTTTGACCGTACGTAACTCGAGAACCAGCCAAAATAAAAAATCGTGCGACACACAGAATATAAAAAAATTTCATGCTGAATTCAAATTTTTAACACCCGTTATCATATCTTTAACCATGTAGGAGTGGGAGATGAAAATATGCCAAATGAACCGATAAATGTTAACAAATTTCCATGATTTTTTGACCGTACGTAACTCAAGAACCAGCCAAAAATAAAAAATCGGGCGACACATAGAATATAAACAATATTCATGCTGAATTCAAATTTTCAACGCCCGTTATCATATCTTTAACCATGTAGGAGTGGCAGATGAAAATATGCCAAATGAACCGATAAATGTTAACAAATTTCCATGATTTTTTGACCGTACGTAACTCGAGAACCAGCCAAAATAAAAAATCGTACGACACATAGAATATAAACAATACTCATGCTAAATTCAAATTATCAACGCCCGTTGTCATATCTTTAACCATGTAGGAGTGGCAGATGAAAATATTGCAAATGAACCGATAAATGTTAACAAATTTCCATGATTTTTTGACCGTACGTAACTCGAGAACCAGCCAAAATAAAAAATGGTGCGACACATAGAATATAAAAAAAATTCATGCTGAATTCAAATTTTCAAAGCCCGTTGTCATATCTTTAACCATGTAGGAGTGGCAGATGAAGATATGCCAAATGATTCGATAAATGTTAACAAATATCCATGATTTTTTGACCGTACGTAACTCGAGAACCAGCAAAAATAAAAAATCTTGCAACATAGAATATAATTTTTTTTTATGCTGAATTCAAATTTTCAACGCCCGTTATCATATCTTTAACCATGTAGGAGTGGCAGATGAAAATATGCCAAATGAACCGATAAATGTTAACAAATGTCCATGACTTTTTGACCGTACGTAACTCGAGAACCAGCCAAAATAAAAAATCTTGCAACACATAGAATGTAAAAAAAAATTATGCTGAATTCAAATTTTCAACGCCCGTTATCATATCTTTAACCATGTAGGAGTGGCAGATGAAAATATGCCAAATGAACCGATAAATGTTAACAAATTTGCATAATTTTTTGACCGTACGTAACTCGAGAACCAGCCAAAATAAAAAATCGTGCGACACATAGGTTATAAAAAAATTTCATGCTGAATTCAAATTTTTAACGCCCGTTATCATATCTTTAACCATGTAGGAGTGGCAGATGAAAATATGCCAAATGAACCGATAAATGTTAACAAATTTCCATGATTTTTTGACCGTACGTAACTCGGGAACCAGCCAAAATAAAAAATCGTGCGACACAAGGAATATAAACAATATTCATGCTGAATTCAAATTTTTAACGCCCGTTATCATATCTTTAACCAAGTAGGAGTGGCAGATGAAAATATGCCAAATAAACCGATAAATATTAACAAATTTCCATGACTTTTTGACCGTACGTAACTCGAGAACCAGCCAAAATAAAAAATCTTGCAACACATAGAATGTAATTTTTTTTTATGCTGAATTCAAATTTTCAACGCCCGTTATCATATCTTTAACCATGTAGGAGTGGCAGATGAAAATATGCCAAATGAACCGATAAATGTTAACAAATTTCCATGAATTTTTGACCGTACGTAACTCGAGAACCAGTCAAAATAAAAAATCGTGCGACATATAGAATATAAAAAAATTTCATGCTGAATTCAAATTTTCAACGCCAGTTAACATATCTTTAACCATGTAGGAGTGGCAGATGAAAATATGCCAAATAAACCGATAAATGTTAACAAATTTCCATGTTTTTTTGACCGTACGTAACTCGAGAACCAGCAAAAATAAAAAATCGTGCGACACAGAATATAAAAAATATTTATGCTGAATTCAAATTTTCAACGGCCGTTATCATATCTTTAACCATGTAGGAGTGGCAGATGAAAATATGCCAAATGAACCGATAAATGTTAACAAATTTCCATGTTTTTTTGACCGTACGTAACTCGAGAACCAGCCAAAATAAAAAACGGTGCGACACATAGAATATAAACAATATTCATGCTGAATTCAAATTATCAACGCCCGTTATCATATCTTTAACCATGTAGGAGTGGCAGATGAAAATATGCCAAATGAATCGATAAATGTTAACAAATTTCCATGATTTTTGACCGTACGTAACTCGAGAACCAGCCAAAATAAAAAATCTTACGACACATAGAATATAAAAAAATTTCATGCTGAATTCAAATTTTCAACGCCCGTTATCATATCTATAACCATGTAGGAGTGGCAGATGAAAATATGCCAAATGAATCGATAAATGTTAACAAATTTCCATGATTTTTTGACCGTACGTAACTCGAGAACCAGCCAAAATAAAAAATCGTGCGACACATTGGATATAAAAAAATTTCATGCTGAATTCAAATTTTCAACGCCAGTTATCATATATTTAACCATGTAGGAGTGGCAGATGAAAATATGCCAAATGAACCGATAAATGTTAACAAATTTCATGATTTTTTGACCGTACGTAACTCGAGAACCAGCGAAAATAAAAAAATGGTGCGACACATAGAATATAAACAATATTCATGCTGAATTCAAATTATCAACACCCGTTATCATATCTTTAACCATGTAGGAGTGGCAGATGAAAATATGCCAAATGAATCGATAAATGTTAACAAATTTCCATGATTTTTTGACCGTACGTAACTCGAGAACCAGCCAAAATAAAAAATCTTGCAACACATAGAATGTAAAAAAAAATTATGCTGAATTCAAATTTTCAACGCACGTTATCATATCTTTAACCATGTAGGAGTGGCAGATGAAAATATGCCAAATGAACCGATAAATGTTAACAAATTTGCATAATTTTTTGACCGTACGTAACTCGAGAACCAGCCAAAATAAAAAATCGTGCGACACATAGAATATAAAAAATATTCATGCTGAATTCAAATTATCAATGCCCGTTATCATATATTTAACCATGTAGGAGTGGCAGATGAAAATATGCCAAATGAATCGATAAATGTTAAAAAATTTCCATGATTTTTTGACCGTACGTAACTCGAGAACCAGCCAAAATAAAAAATCGTGCGTCACATAGAATATAAAAAATATTCATGCTGAATTCAAATTATCAATGCCCGTTATCATATATTTAACCATGTAGGAGTGGCAGATGAAAATATGCCAAATGAATCGATAAAAGTTAACAAATTTCCATGATTTTTTGACCGTAAGTAACTCGAGAACCAGCCAAAATAAAAAATCTTGCAAAAGATAGAATATAAAAAAATTTCATGCTGAATTCAAGTTATCAACGCCCGTTATCATATCTTTAACCATGTAGGAGTGGCAGATGAAAATATGAAAAATGAATCGATAAATGTTAACAAATTTCCATGATTTTTTGACCGTACGTAACTCAAGAACCAGCCAAAATAAAAAATCGTGCGATACAAAGAATATAAAAAAAATTCATGCTGAATTCAAATTATCAACGCCTGTTATCATATCCTTAACCATGTAGGAGTGGCAGATGAAAATATGCCAAATGAACCGATAAATGTTAACAAATTTTCATGATTTTTTGACCGTACGTAACTCGAGAACCAGCTAAAATAAAAAATCGTACGACACATAGAATATAAACAATACTCTTGCTAAATTCAAACTATCAACGCCCGTTATCATATCTTTAACCATGTAGGAGTGGCAAATGAGAATATGCCAAATAAATCGATAAATGTTAACAAATTTCCATGATTTTTTGACCGTACGTAACTCAAGAACCAGCCAAAAAAAAAATCGTGCGACACATTGGATATAAAAAAATTTCATGCTAAATTCAAATTTTCAACGCCAGTTATCATATCTTTAACCATGTAGGAGTAGCAGATGAAAATATGCCAAATGAACCGATAAATGTTAACAAATTTCCATGATTTTTTGACCGTATGTAACTCGAGAACCAGCCAAAATAAAAAATCGTACGACACATAGAATATAAAAAAATTTCATGCTGAATTCAAGTTATCAACGCCCGTTATCATATCTTTAACCATGTAGGAGTGGCAGATGAAAATATGCCAAATGAACCGATAAATGTTAACAATTTTTCATGATTTTTTGACCGTGTGTAACTCGAGATCCAGCCAAAATAAAAAATCGTGCGACACAGAATATAAAAAATGTTCATGCTGAATTCAAATTTTCAATGCCCGTTATCATATCTATAACCATGTAGGAGTGGCAGATGAAAATATGCCAAATGAACCGATAAATGTTAACAAATTTCCATAATTATTTGACCGTACGTAACTCGAGAACCAGCTAAAATAAAAAATCGTACGACACATAGAATATAAACAATACTCATGCTAAATTCAAACTATCAACGCCCGTTATCATATCTTTAACCATGTAGGAGTGGCAGATGAAAATATGCCAAATGAACCGATAAATGTTAACAAATTTCCATGATTTTTTGACCGTACGTAACTCGAGAACCAGCCAAAATAAAAAATCTTGCAACACATAGAATATAAAGAAATTTCATGCTGAATTCAAATTTTTAACGCCCGTTATCATATCTTTAACCATGTAGGAGTGGCAGATGAAAATATGCCAAATGAATCGATAAATGTTAACAATTTTCCATGAATATTTGACCGTACGTAACTCGAGAACCAGCCAAAATAAAAAATCGTGCGACACATAGGATATAAAAAAAATTCATGCTGAATTCAAATTTTCAACGCCCGTTATCATATCTTTAACCATGTAGGAGTGGCAGATGAAAATATGCCAAATGAATCGATAAATGTTAACAAATTTCCATGATTTTTTGACCGTACGTAACTCGAGAACCAGCCAAACTAAAAAATCTTGCAACACATAGAATATAAAAAAAATTTATGCTGAATTCAAATTTTCAAAGAACGTTATCATATCTTTAACTATGTAGGAGTGGCAGATGAAAATATGCCAAATGAACCGATAAATGTTAACAAATTTCCATGATTTTTGACCGTACGTAACTCGCGAACCAGCCAAAATAAAAAATCGTACGACACATAGAATATAAACAATACTCATGCTAAATTCAAATTATCAACGCCCGTTATCATATCTTTAACCATGTAGGAGTGGCAGATGAAAATATGCCAAATGAATCGATAAATGTTAACAATTTTCCATGAATATTTGACCGTACGTAACTCGAGAACCAGCCAAAATAAAAAATCGTGCGACACATAGAATATAAAAAAAAAATTATGCTGAATTCAAATTTTCAACGCCCGTTATCATATCTTTAACCATGTAGGAGTGGCAGATGAAAATATGCCAAATGAACCGATAAATGTTAACAAATTTCCATGATTTTTTGACCGTACGTAACTCGAGAACCAGCCAAATCAAAAAATCGTGCGACACAAAGAATATAAAGAAATATCATGCTGAATTCAGATTTTCAACGCCCATTATCATATCTTTAACCATGTAGGAGTGGCAGATGAAAATATGCCAAATGAATCGATAAATGTTAACAAATTTCCATGAATATTTGACCGTACGTAACTCGAGAACCAGCCAAAATAAAAAATCGTGCGACACATAGAATATAAAAAAAATTCATGCTGAATTCAAATTTTCAACGCCCGTTATCATATCTTTAACCATGTAGGAGTGGCAGATGAAAATATGCCAAATGAATCGATAAATGTTAACAAATTTCCATGATTTTTTGACCGTACGTAACTCGAGAACCAGCAAAAATAAAAAATCTTGCAACACAGAATATAAAAAATTTTTATGCTGAATTCAAATTTTCAACGCCCGTTATCATATCTTTAACCATGTAGGAGTGGCAGATGAAAATATGCCAAATGAACCGATAAATGTTAACAAATTTCCATGATTTTTTGACCGTACGTAACTCGAGAACCAGCCAAATCAAAAAATCGTGCGACACAAAGAATATAAAGAAATTTCATGCTGAATTCAAATTTTCAACGCCCATTATCATATCTTCAACCATGTAGGAGTGGCAGATGAAAATATGCCAAATGAATCGATAAATGTTAACAAATTTCCATGAATATTTGACCGTACGTAACTCGAGAACCAGCCAAAATAAAAAATCGTGCGACACATAGAATATAAAAAAAATTCATGCTGAATTCAAATTTTCAACGCCCGTTATCATATCTTTATCTATGTAGGAGTGGCAGATGAAAATATGCCAAATAAACCGATAAATGTTAACAAATTTCCATGTTTTTTTGACCGTACGTAACTCGAGAACCAGCCAAAATAAAAAATCGTGCGACACAGAATATAAAAAATATTTATGCTGAATTCAAATTTTCAACGCCCGTTATCATATCTTTAACCATGTAGGAGTGGCAGATGAAAATATGCCAAATGAACCGATAAATGTTAACAAATTTCCATGTTTTTTTGACCGTACGTAACTCGAGAACCAGCCAAAATAAAAAATCGTACGACACATAAAATATAAACAATATTCATGCTGAATTCAAATTTTCAACGCCCGTTATCATATCTTTAACCATGTAGGAGTGGCAGATGAAAATATGCCAAATGAACCAATAAATGTTAACAAATTTCCATGATTTTTTGACCGTACGTAACTCGAGAACCAGCCAAAATAAAAAATCGTGCGACATATAGAATATAAAAAAATTTCATGCTGAATTCAAATTTTCAACGCCAGTTATCATATCTTTAACCATGTAGGAGTGGCAGATGAAAATATGCCAAATGAAACGATAAATGTTAACAAATTTCCATGTTTTTTTGACCGTACGTAACTCGAGAACCAGCCAAAATAAAAAATCGTGCGACACAGAATATAAAAAATGTTTATGCTGAATTCACATTTTCAACGCCCGTTATCATATCTTTAACCATGTAGGAGTGGCAGATGAAAATATGCCAAATGAACCGATAAATGTTAACAAATTTCCATGTTTTTTTGACCGTACGTAACTCGAGAACCAGCCAAAATAAAAAATCGTACGACACATAGAATATAAACAATACTCATGCTAAATTCAAATTATCAACGCCCGTTCTCATATCTTTAACCATGTAGGAGTGGCAGATGAAAATATTGCAAATGAACCGATAAATGTTAACAAATTTCCATGATTTTTTGACCGTACGTAACTCGAGAACCAGCCAAAATAAAAAATGGTGCGACACATAGAATATAAAAATTTTTTATGCTGAATTCAAATTTTCAATGCCCGTTATCATATCTTTAACCATGTAGGAGTGGCACATGAAAATATGCCAAATGAACCGATATATGTTAACAAATTTCTATGATTTTTTGACCGTACGTAACTCGAGAACCAGCCAAAATAAAAAATCGTGCGACACAGAATATAAAAAAATTTCATGCTGAATTCAAATTTTCAACGCCCGTTATCATATCTTTAACCATGTAGGAGTGGCAGTTGAAAATATGCCAAATGAACCGATAAATGTTAACAAATTTCCATGATTTTTTGACCGTACGTAACTCAAGAACCAGCCAAAATAAAAAATCGTGCGACACATAGCATATGAAAAAATTTCATGCTGAATTCAAATTATCAACGCCCGTTATCATATCTTTAATTATGTAAGAGTGGCAGATGAAAATATGCCAAATGAATCGATAAATGTTAACAAATTTCCATGATTTTTTGACCGTACGTAACTCAAGAACCAGCCAAAATTAAAAATCTTGCGACACATAGAATATAAAAAAATTTCATGCTGAATTCAAATTATCAACGCCCGTTATCATATCTTTAACCATGTAGGAGTGGCAAATGAAAATATGCCAAATGAACCGATAAATGTTAACAAATTTCCATGATTTTTTGACCGTACGTAACTCAAGAACCAGGCAAAAATAAAAAATCGGGCGACACATAGAATACAAACAATATTCATGCTGAATTCAAATTTTCAACGCCCGTTATCATATCTTTAACCATGTAGGAGTGGCAGATGAAAATATGCCAAATGAACCGATAAATGTTAACAAATTTCCATGATTTTTTGACCGTACGTAACTCGAGAACCAGCCAAAATAAAAAATCTTTCGACACAGAATATAAAAAAAATTAATGCTGAATTCAAATTATCAACGCCCGTTATCATATCTTTAACAATGTAGGAGTGGCAGATGAAAATATGCCAAATGAATCGATAAATGTAAACAAATTTCCATGATTTTTTGACCGTATGTAACTCGAGAACCAGACAAAATAAAAAATCGTGCGACACATAGAATATAAAAAAATTTCATGCTGAATTCAAATTTTCAATGCCCGTTATCATATCTTTAACCATGTAGGAGTGGCAAATGAAAATATGCCAAATGAACCGATAAATGTTAACAAATTTCCATGATTTTTTGACCGTACGTAACCCAAGAACCAGCCAAAATAAAAAATCGTGCGACACATAGCATATAAAAAAATTTCATGCTGATTTCAAATTATCAACGCCCGTTATCATATCTTTAATTATGTAAGAGTGGCAGATGAAAATATGCCAAATGAATCGATAAATGTTAACAAATTTCCATGATTTTTTGACCGTACGTAACTCAAGAACCAGCCAAAATAAAAAATCTTGCGACACATAGAATATAAAAAAATTTCATGCTGAATTCAAATTATCAACGCCCGTTATCATATCTTTAACCATGTAGGAGTGGCAAATGAAAATATGCCAAATGAACCGATAAATGTTAACAAATTTCCATGATTTTTTGACCGTACGTAACTCGAGAACCAGCCAAAATAAAAAATCGTGCGACACATGCAATATAAAAAAAATTCATGCTGAATTCAGATTTTCGACGCCCGTTATCATATCTTTAACCATGTAGGAATGGCAGATGAAAATATGCCAAATGAACCGATAAATGTTAACAAATTTCCATGATTTTTTGACCGTACGTAACTCGAGAACCAGCCAAAATAAAAAATCGTGCGACACACAGAATATAAAAAAATTTGATGCTGAATTCAAATTATTAACGACCGTTATCATATCTTTAACCATGTAGGAGTGGCAGATGAAAATATGCCAAATGAATCGATAAATGTTAACAAATTTCCATGTTTTTTTGACCGTACGTAACTCAAGAACCAGCCAAAATAAAAAATCGTGCGACACATACAATATAAAAAAATTTCATGCTGAATTCAAATTATCAACGCCCGTTATCATATCTTTAACCATGTAGGAGTGGCAAATGAAAATATGCCAAATGAACCAATAAATGTTAACAAATTTCCATGATTTTTTGACCGTATGTAACTCGAGAACCAGCCAAAATAAAAAATCGTACGACACATAGAATATAAAAAAATTTCATGCTGAATTCAAGTTATCAACGCCCGTTATCATATCTTTAACCATGTAGGAGTGGCAGATGAAAATATGAAAAATGAATCGATAAATGTTAACAAATTTCCATGATTTTTTGACCGTACGTAACTCAAGAACCAGCCCAAAATAAAAAATCGGGCGACACATATAATATAAACAATATTCATGCTGAATTCAAATTTTCAACGCCCGTTATCATATCTTTAACCATGTAGGAGTGGCAGATGAAAATATGCCAAATGAACCGATAAATGTTAACAAATTTCCATGATTTTTTGACCGTACGTAACTCGAGAACCAGCCAAAATAAAAAATCGTGCGACACAGAATATAAAAAAAATTAATGCTGAATTCAAATTATCAACGCCCGTTATCATATCTTAACCATGTAGGAGTGGCAGATGAAAATAGGCCAAATGAATCGATAAATGTTAACAAATTTCCATGATTTTTTGACCGTACGTAACTCAAGAACCAGCCAAAAATAAAAAATCGGGCGACACATATAATATAAACAATATTCATGCTGAATTCAAATTTTCAACGCCCGTTATCATATCTTTAACCATGTAGGAGTGGCAGTTGAAAATATGCCAAATGAACCGATAAATGTTAACAAATTTCCATGATTTTTTGACCGTACGTAACTCGAGAACCAGCAAAAATAAAAAATCGTGCGACACAGAATATAAAAAAAATTAATGCTGAATTCAAATTATCAACGCCCGTTATCATATCTTTAACCATGTAGGAGTGGCAGATGAAAATAGGCCAAATGAATCGATAAATGTTAACAAATTTCCATGATTTTTTGACCGTACGTACTCGAAAACCAGCCAAAATAAAAAATCGTGCGACACAGAATATAAAAAAATTTCATGGTGAATTCAAATTTTCAACGCCCGTTATCATATCTTTAACCATATAGGAGTGGCAGATGAAAATATGCCAAATGAACCGATAAATGTTAACAAATTTCCATGATTTTTTGACCGTACGTAACTCGAGAACCAGCCAAAATAAAAAATCGTGCGACACATAGCATATAAAAAAATTTGATGCTGAATTCAAATTATTAACGCCCGTTATCATATCTTTAACCATGTAGGAGTGGCAGATGAAAATATGCCAAATGAATCGATAAATGTTAACAAATTTCCATAATTTTTTGACCGTACGTAACTCAAGAACCAGCCAAAATAAAAAATCGTGCGACACAGAATATAAAAAAATTCCATGCTGAATTCATATTTTCAACGCCAGTTATCATATCTTTAACCATGTAGGAGTGGCAAATGAAAATATGCCAAATGAACCGATAAATGTTAACAAATTTCCATGATTTTTTGACCGTACGTAACTCGAGAACCAGCCAAAATAAAAAATCGTGCGACACAGAATATAAAAAAAATTAATGCTGAATTCAAATTATCAACGCCCGTTATCATATCTTTAACCATGTAGGAGTGGCAGATGAAAATAGGCCAAATGAATCGATAAATGTTAACAAATTTCCATGATTTTTTGACCGTACGTAACTCGAAAACCAGCCAAAATAAAAAATCGTGCGACACACAGAATATAAAAAAATTTCATGCTGAATTCAAATTTTCAACGCCCGTTATCATATCTTTAACCATGTAGGAGTGGCAGATGAAAATATGCCAAATGAACTGATAAATGTTAACAAATTTCCATGATTTTTTGACCGTACGTAACTCGAGAACCAGCCAAAATAAAAAATCGTGCGACACATAGCATATAAAAAAATTTGATGCTGAATTCAAATTATTAACGCCCGTTATCATATCTTTAACCATGTAGGAGTGGCAGATGAAAATATGCCAAATGAATCGATAAATGTTAACAAATTTCCATGATTTTTTGACCGTACGTAACTCAAGAACCAGCCAAAATAAAAAATCGTGCGACACAGAATATAAAAAAATTTCATGCTGAATTCAAATTTTCAACGCCAGTTATCATATCTTTAACCATGTAGGAGTGGCAAATGAAAATATGCCAAATGAACCGATAAATGTTAACAAATTTCCATGATTTTTTGACCGTACGTAACTCGAAAACCAGCCAAAATAAAAAATCGTGCGACACAGAATATAAAAAAATTTCATGCTGAATTCAAATTATCAACTCCCGTTATCATATCTTTAACCATGTAGGAGTGGCAGATGAAAATATGCCAAATGAATCGATAAATGTTAACAAATCTCCATGATTTTTTGACCGTACGTAACTCGAGAACCAGCCAAAATAAAAAGTCGTGCGACACACGTAATATAAAAAAATTTCATGCTGAATTCAAATTTTCAACGCCCGTTATCATATCTTGAACCATGTAGGAGTGGCAGATGAAAATATGCCAAATGAACCGATAAATGTTAACAAATTTCCATGATTTTTTGAGCGTACGTAACTCGAGAACCAGCCAAAATAAAAAATCGTGCGACACATAGAATATAAAAAAAATTAATGCTGAATTTAAATTATCAACGACCGTTATCATATCTTGAACCATGTAGGAGTGGCAGATGAAAATATGCCAAATGAACCGATAAATGTTAACAAATTTCCATGATTTTTTGACCGTACGTAACTCGAGAACCAGCCAAAATAAAAAATTGTGCGACACATAGAATATAAATAAATTTCATGCTGAATTCAAATTTTTAACGCCCGTTATCATATCTTTAACCATGTAGGGAGTGGCAGATGAAAATATGCCAAATGAACCGATAAATGTTAACAAATTTCCATGATTTTTTGACCGTACGTAACTCAAGAACCAGCCCAAAATAAAAAATCGGGCGACACATATAATATAAACAATATTCATGCTGAATTCAAATTTTCAACGCCCGTTATCATATCTTTAACCATGTAGGAGTGGCAGATGAAAATATGCCAAATGAACCGATAAATGTTAACAAATTTCCATGATTTTTTGACCGTACGTAACTCGAGAACCAGCCAAAATAAAATATCGGGCGACACAAAGAATATAAACAATATTCATGCTGAATTCAAATTATCAACGCCCGTTATCATATCTTTAACCATGTAGGAGTGGCAGATGAAAATATGCCAAATGAACCGATAAATGTTAACAAATTTCCATGATTTTTTGAGCGTACGTAACTCGAGAACCAGCCAAAATAAAAAATCGTGCGACAAATAGAATATAAAAAAAATTAATGCTGAATTCAAATTATCAACGACCGTTACCATATCTTTAACAATGTAGGAGTGGCAGATGAAAATATGCCAAATGAATCGATAAATGTTCACAAATTTCCATGATTTTTTGACCGTACGTAACTCGAGAACCAGCCAAAATAAAAAGTCGTGCGACACACATAATATAAAAAAAATTCATACTGAATTCAAATTTTCAACGCCCGTTATCATATCTTGAACCATGTAGGAGTGGCAGATGAAAATATGCCAAATGAACCGATAAATGTTAACAAATTTCCATGATTTTTTGAGCGTACGTAACTCGAGAACCAGCCAAAATAAAAAATCGTGCGACAAATAGAATATAAAAAAAATTAATGCTGAATTCAAATTATCAACGACCGTTATCATATCTTGAACCATGTAGGAGTGGCAGATGAAAATATGCCAAATGAACCGATAAATGTTAACAAATTTCCATAATTTTTTGACCGTACGTAACTCGAGAACCAGCCAAAATAAAAAATTGTGCGACACATAGAATATAAATAAATTTCATGCTGAATTCAAATTTTTAACGCTCGTTATCATATCTTTAACCATGTAGGGAGTGGCGGATGAAAATATGCCAAATGAACCGATAAATGTTAACAAATTTCCATGATTTTTTGACCGTACGTAACTAGAGAACCAGCCAAAATAAAAAATCGTGCGACAAATAGAATATAAAAAAAAATCATGCTGAATTCAAATTTTCAAAGCCCGTTATCCTATCTTTAACCATGTAGGAGTGGCAGATGAAAATATGCCAAATGAACCGATAAATGTTAACAAATTTCCATGATTTTTTGACCGTACGTAACTCGAGAACCAGCCAAAATAAAAAATCGTGCGACACAGAATATAAAAAAATTTCATGCTGAAATCAAATTATCAACGCCCGTTATCATATCTTTAACCATGTAGGAATGACAGATGAAAATATGCCAAATGAACCGATAAATGTTAACAAATTTCCATGATTTTTTGACCGTACGTAACTGGAGAACCAGCCAAAATAAAAAATCGTGCGACACATAGCATATAAAAAAATTTCATGCTGAATTCAAATTATCAACGCACGTTATCATATCTTTAACCATGTAGGAGTGGCAGATGAAAATATGCCAAATGAACCGATAAATGTTAACAAATTTCCATGATTTTTTGACCGTACGTAAATCGAGAACCAGCCAAAATAAAAAATCGTGCGACATATAGAATATAAAAATTTCATGCTGAATTCAAATTTTCAACGCCCGTTATTATATCTTTAACCATGTAGGAGTGGCAGATGAAAATATGCCAAATGAACCGATAAATGTTAACAAATTTCCATGATTTTTTGACCGTACGTAACTCAAGAACCAGCCAAAATAAAAAATCGGGCGACACAGAATATAAACAATATTCATGCTGAATTCAAATTTTCAACGCCCGTTATCATATCTTTAACCATGTAGGAGTGGCAGATGAAAATATGCCAAATGAACAGATAAATATTAACAAATTTCCATGATTTTTTGACCGTACGTAACTCGAAAACCAGCCAAAATAAAAAATCGTACGACACATAGAATATAAAAAAAATTAATGCTGAATTCAAATTATCAACGCCCGTTATCATATCTTAACCATGTAGGAGTGGCAGATGAAAATAGGCCAAATGAATCGATAAATGTTAACAAATTTCCATGATTTTTTGACCGTACGTAACTCGAGAACCAGCCAAAATAAAAAATCGTACGACAAATAGAATATAAAAAAAAATTCATGCTGAATTCAAATTATCAACGCCCGTTATCATATCTTTAACCATGTAGGAGTGGCAAATGAAAATATGCCAAATGAACCGATAAATGTTAACAAATTTCCATGATTTTTTGACCGTACGTAACTCAAGAACCAGGCAAAAATAAAAAATCGGGCGACACATAGAATACAAACAATATTCATGCTGAATTCAAATTATCAACGCCCGTTATCATATCTTTAACCATGTAGGAGTGGCAAATGAAAATATGCCAAATGAACCGATAAATGTTAACAAATTTCCATGATTTTTTGACCGTACGTAACTCAAGAACCAGGCAAAAATAAAAAATCGGGCGACACATAGAATACAAACAATATTCATGCTGAATTCAAATTTTCAACGCCCGTTATCATATCTTTAACCATGTAGGAGTGGCAGATGAAAATATGCCAAATGAACCGATAAATGTTAACAAATTTCCATGATTTTTTGACCGTACGTAACTCGAGAACCAGCCAAAATAAAAAATCGTTCGACACAGAATATAAAAAAAATTAATGCTGAATTCAAATTATCAACGCCCGTTATCATATCTTTAACAATGTAGGAGTGGCAGATGAAAATATGCCAAATGAATCGATAAATGTAAACAAATTTCCATGATTTTTTGACCGTATGTAACTCGAGAACCAGACAAAATAAAAAATCGTGCGACACATAGAATATAAAAAAATTTCATGCTGAATTCAAATTTTCAATGCCCGTTATCATATCTTTAACCATGTAGGAGTGGCAAATGAAAATATGCCAAATGAACCGATAAATGTTAACAAATTTCCATGATTTTTTGACCGTACGTAACCCAAGAACCAGCCAAAATAAAAAATCGTGCGACACATAGCATATAAAAAAATTTCATGCTGATTTCAAATTATCAACGCCCGTTATCATATCTTTAATTATGTAAGAGTGGCAGATGAAAATATGCCAAATGAATCGATAAATGTTAACAAATTTCCATGATTTTTTGACCGTACGTAACTCAAGAACCAGCCAAAATAAAAAATCTTGCGACACAGAATATAAAAAAATTTCATGCTGAATTCAAATTATCAACGCCCGTTATCATATCTTTAACCATGTAGGAGTGGCAAATGAAAATATGCCAAATGAACCGATAAATGTTAACAAATTTCCATGATTTTTTGACCGTACGTAACTCGAGAACCAGCCAAAATAAAAAATCGTGCGACACATGCAATATAAAAAAAATTCATGCTGAATTCAGATTTTCGACGCCCGTTATCATATCTTTAACCATGTAGGAATGGCAGATGAAAATATGCCAAATGAACCGATAAATGTTAACAAATTTCCATGATTTTTTGACCGTACGTAACTCGAGAACCAGCCAAAATAAAAAATCGTGCGACACACAGAACATAAAAAAATTTGATGCTGAATTCAAATTATTAACGACCGTTATCATATCTTTAACCATGTAGGAGTGGCAGATGAAAATATGCCAAATGAATCGATAAATGTTAACAAATTTCCATGATTTTTTGACCGTACGTAACTCAAGAACCAGCCAAAATAAAAAATCGTGCGACACATAGAATATAAAAAAATTTCATGCTGAATTCAAATTATCAACGCCCGTTATCATATCTTTAACCATGTAGGAGTGGCAAATGAAAATATGCCAAATGAACCAATAAATGTTAACAAATTTCCATGATTTTTTGACCGTATGTAACTCGAGAACCAGCCAAAATAAAAAATCGTACGACACATAGAATATAAAAAAATTTCATGCTGAATTCAAGTTATCAACGCCCGTTATCATATCTTTAACCATGTAGGAGTGGCAGATGAAAATATGAAAAATGAATCGATAAATGTTAACAAATTTCCATGATTTTTTGACCGTACGTAACTCAAGAACCAGCCCAAAATAAAAAATCGGGCGACACATATAATATAAACAATATTCATGCTGAATTCAAATTTTCAACGCCCGTTATCATATCTTTAACCATGTAGGAGTGGCAGATGAAAATATGCCAAATAAACCGATAAATGTTAACAAATTTCCATGATTTTTTGACCGTACGTAACTCGAGAACCAGCCAAAATAAAAAATCGTTCGACACAGAATATAAAAAAAATTAATGCTGAATTCAAATTATCAACGCCCGTTATCATATCTTTAACAATGTAGGAGTGGCAGATGAAAATATGCCAAATGAATCGATAAATGTAAACAAATTTCCATGATTTTTTGACCGTATGTAACTCGAGAACCAGACAAAATAAAAAATCGTGCGACACATAGAATATAAAAAAATTTCATGCTGAATTCAAATTTTCAATGCCCGTTATCATATCTTTAACCATGTAGGAGTGGCAAATGAAAATATGCCAAATGAACCGATAAATGTTAACAAATTTCCATGATTTTTTGACCGTACGTAACCCAAGAACCAGCCAAAATAAAAAATCGTGCGACACATAGCATATAAAAAAATTTCATGCTGATTTCAAATTATCAACGCCCGTTATCATATCTTTAATTATGTAAGAGTGGCAGATGAAAATATGCCAAATGAATCGATAAATGTTAACAAATTTCCATGATTTTTTGACCGTAAGTAACTCAAGAACCAGCCAAAATAAAAAATCTTGCGACACAGAATATAAAAAAATTTCATGCTGAATTCAAATTATCAACGCCCGTTATCATATCTTTAACCATGTAGGAGTGGCAAATGAAAATATGCCAAATGAACCGATAAATGTTAACAAATTTCCATGATTTTTTGACCGTACGTAACTCGAGAACCAGCCAAAATAAAAAATCGTGCGACACATGCAATATAAAAAAAATTCATGCTGAATTCAGATTTTCGACGCCCGTTATCATATCTTTAACCATGTAGGAATGGCAGATGAAAATATGCCAAATGAACCGATAAATGTTAACAAATTTCCATGACTTTTTGACCGTACGTAACTCAAGAACCAGCCAAAATAAAAAATCGTGCGACACATAGAATATAAAAAAATTTCATGCTGAATTCAAATTATCAACGCCCGTTATCATATCTTTAACCATGTAGGAGTGGCAAATGAAAATATGCCAAATGAACCAATAAATGTTAACAAATTTCCATGATTTTTTGACCGTATGTAACTCGAGAACCAGCCAAAATAGAAAATCGTACGACACATAGAATATAAAAAAATTTCATGCTGAATTCAAGTTATCAACGCCCGTTATCATATCTTTAACCATGTAGGAGTGGCAGATGAAAATATGAAAAATGAATCGATAAATGTTAACAAATTTCCATGATTTTTTGACCGTACGTAACTCAAGAACCAGCCCAAAATAAAAAATCTGGCGACACATATAATATAAACAATATTCATGCTGAATTCAAATTTTCAACGCCCGTTATCATATCTTTAACCATGTAGGAGTGGCAGATGAAAATATGAAAAATGAATCGATAAATGTTAACAAATTTCCATGATTTTTTGACCGTACGTAACTCAAGAACCAGCCAAAATAAAAAATCTTGCGACACATAGAATATAAAAAAATTTCATGCTGAATTCAAATTATCAACGCCCGTTATCATATCTTTAACCATGTAGGAGTGGCAAATAAAAATATGCCAAATGAACCGATAAATGTTAACAAATTTCCATGATTTTTTGACCGTACGTAACTCGAGAACCAGCCAAAATAAAAAATCGTGCGACACATGCAATATAAAAAAAATTCATGCTGAATTCAGATTTTCGACGCCCGTTATCATATCTTTAACCATGTAGGAATGGCAGATGAAAATATGCCAAATGAACCGATAAATGTTAACAAATTTCCATGATTTTTTGACCGTACGTAACTCGAGAACCAGCCAAAATAAAAAATCGTGCGACACACAGAATATAAAAAAATTTGATGCTGAATTCAAATTATTAACGACCGTTATCATATCTTTAACCATGTAGGAGTGGCAGATGAAAATATGCCAAATGAATCGATAAATGTTAACAAATTTCCATGATTTTTTGACCGTACGTAACTCAAGAACCAGCCAAAATAAAAAATCGTGCGACACATAGAATATAAAAAAATTTCATGCTGAATTCAAATTATCAACGCCCGTTATCATATCTTTAACCATGTAGGAGTGGCAAATGAAAATATGCCAAATGAACCAATAAATGTTAACAAATTTCCATGATTTTTTGACCGTATGTAACTCGAGAACCAGCCAAAATAAAAAATCGTACGACACATAGAATATAAAAAAATTTCATGCTGAATTCAAGTTATCAACGCCCGTTATCATATCTTTAACCATGTAGGAGTGGCAGATGAAAATATGAAAAATGAATCGATAAATGTTAACAAATTTCCATGATTTTTTGACCGTACGTAACTCAAGAACCAGCCCAAAATAAAAAATCGGGCGACACATATAATATAAACAATATTCATGCTGAATTCAAATTTTCAACGCCCGTTATCATATCTTTAACCATGTAGGAGTGGCAGATGAAAATATGCCAAATGAACCGATAAATGTTAACAAATTTCCATGATTTTTTGACCGTACGTAACTCGAGAACCAGCCAAAATAAAAAATCGTGCGACACAGAATATAAAAAAAATTAATGCTGAATTCAAATTATCAACGCCCGTTATCATATCTTAACCATGTAGGAGTGGCAGATGAAAATAGGCCAAATGAATCGATAAATGTTAACAAATTTCCATGATTTTTTGACCGTACGTAACTCAAGAACCAGCCAAAAATAAAAAATCGGGCGACACATATAATATAAACAATATTCATGCTGAATTCAAATTTTCAACGCCCGTTATCATATCTTTAACCATGTAGGAGTGGCAGTTGAAAATATGCCAAATGAACCGATAAATGTTAACAAATTTCCATGATTTTTTGACCGTACGTAACTCGAGAACCAGCAAAAATAAAAAATCGTGCGACACAGAATATAAAAAAAATTAATGCTGAATTCAAATTATCAACGCCCGTTATCATATCTTTAACCATGTAGGAGTGGCAGATGAAAATAGGCCAAATGAATCGATAAATGTTAACAAATTTCCATGATTTTTTGACCGTACGTACTCGAAAACCAGCCAAAATAAAAAATCGTGCGACACAGAATATAAAAAAATTTCATGCTGAATTCAAATTTTCAACGCCCGTTATCATATCTTTAACCATATAGGAGTGGCAGATGAAAATATGCCAAATGAACCGATAAATGTTAACAAATTTCCATGATTTTTTGACCGTACGTAACTCGAGAACCAGCCAAAATAAAAAATCGTGCGACACATAGCATATAAAAAAATTTGATGCTGAATTCAAATTATTAACGCCCGTTATCATATCTTTAACCATGTAGGAGTGGCAGATGAAAATATGCCAAATGAATCGATAAATGTTAACAAATTTCCATAATTTTTTGACCGTACGTAACTCAAGAACCAGCCAAAATAAAAAATCGTGCGACACAGAATATAAAAAAATTCCATGCTGAATTCATATTTTCAACGCCAGTTATCATATCTTTAACCATGTAGGAGTGGCAAATGAAAATATGCCAAATGAACCGATAAATGTTAACAAATTTCCATGATTTTTTGACCGTACGTAACTCGAGAACCAGCCAAAATAAAAAATCGTGCGACACAGAATATAAAAAAAATTAATGCTGAATTCAAATTATCAACGCCCGTTATCATATCTTTAACCATGTAGGAGTGGCAGATGAAAATAGGCCAAATGAATCGATAAATGTTAACAAATTTCCATGATTTTTTGACCGTACGTAACTCGAAAACCAGCCAAAATAAAAAATCGTGCGACACACAGAATATAAAAAAATTTCATGCTGAATTCAAATTTTCAACGCCCGTTATCATATCTTTAACCATGTAGGAGTGGCAGATGAAAATATGCCAAATGAACTGATAAATGTTAACAAATTTCCATGATTTTTTGACCGTACGTAACTCGAGAACCAGCTAAAATAAAAAATCGTGCGACACATAGCATATAAAAAAATTTGATGCTGAATTCAAATTATTAACGCCCGTTATCATATCTTTAACCATGTAGGAGTGGCAGATGAAAATATGCCAAATGAATCGATAAATGTTAACAAATTTCCATGATTTTTTGACCGTACGTAACTCAAGAACCAGCCAAAATAAAAAATCGTGCGACACAGAATATAAAAAAATTTCATGCTGAATTCAAATTTTCAACGCCAGTTATCATATCTTTAACCATGTAGGAGTGGCAAATGAAAATATGCCAAATGAACCGATAAATGTTAACAAATTTCCATGATTTTTTGACCGTACGTAACTCGAAAACCAGCCAAAATAAAAAATCGTGCGACACAGATTATAAAAAAATTTCATGCTGAATTCAAATTATCAACTCCCGTTATCATATCTTTAACCATGTAGGAGTGGCAGATGAAAATATGCCAAATGAATCGATAAATGTTAACAAATCTCCATGATTTTTTGACCGTACGTAACTCGAGAACCAGCCAAAATAAAAAGTCGTGCGACACACGTAATATAAAAAAATTTCATGCTGAATTCAAATTTTCAACGCCCGTTATCATATCTTGAACCATGTAGGAGTGGCAGATGAAAATATGCCAAATGAACCGATAAATGTTAACAAATTTCCATGATTTTTTGAGCGTACGTAACTCGAGAACCAGCCAAAATAAAAAATCGTGCGACACATAGAATATAAAAAAAATTAATGCTGAATTTAAATTATCAACGACCGTTATCATATCTTGAACCATGTAGGAGTGGCAGATGAAAATATGCCAAATGAACCGATAAATGTTAACAAATTTCCATGATTTTTTGACCGTACGTAACTCGAGAACCAGCCAAAATAAAAAATTGTGCGACACATAGAATATAAATAAATTTCATGCTGAATTCAAATTTTTAACGCCCGTTATCATATCTTTAACCATGTAGGGAGTGGCAGATGAAAATATGCCAAATGAACCGATAAATGTTAACAAATTTCCATGATTTTTTGACCGTACGTAACTCAAGAACCAGCCCAAAATAAAAAATCGGGCGACACATATAATATAAACAATATTCATGCTGAATTCAAATTTTCAACGCCCGTTATCATATCTTTAACCATGTAGGAGTGGCAGATGAAAATATGCCAAATGAACCGATAAATGTTAACAAATTTCCATGATTTTTTGACCGTACGTAACTCGAGAACCAGCCAAAATAACATATCGGGCGACACATAGAATATAAACAATATTCATGCTGAATTCAAATTATCAACGCCCGTTATCATATCTTTAACCATGTAGGAGTGGCAGATGAAAATATGCCAAATGAACCGATAAATGTTAACAAATTTCCATGATTTTTTGAGCGTACGTAACTCGAGAACCAGCCAAAATAAAAAATCGTGCGACAAATAGAATATAAAAAAAATTAATGCTGAATTCAAATTATCAACGACCGTTACCATATCTTTAACAATGTAGAAGTGGCAGATGAAAATATGCCAAATGAATCGATAAATGTTCACAAATTTCCATGATTTTTTGACCGTACGTAACTCGAGAACCAGCCAAAATAAAAAGTCGTGCGACACACATAATATAAAAAAAATTCATACTGAATTCAAATTTTCAACGCCCGTTATCATATCTTGAACCATGTAGGAGTGGCAGATGAAAATATGCCAAATGAACCGATAAATGTTAACAAATTTCCATGATTTTTTGAGCGTACGTAACTCGAGAACCAGCCAAAATAAAAAATCGTGCGACAAATAGAATATAAAAAAAATTAATGCTGAATTCAAATTATCAACGACCGTTATCATATCTTGAACCATGTAGGAGTGGCAGATGAAAATATGCCAAATGAACCGATAAATGTTAACAAATTTCCATAATTTTTTGACCGTACGTAACTCGAGAACCAGCCAAAATAAAAAATTGTGCGACACATAGAATATAAATAAATTTCATGCTGAATTCAAATTTTTAACGCTCGTTATCATATCTTTAACCATGTAGGGAGTGGCGGATGAAAATATGCCAAATGAACCGATAAATGTTAACAAATTTCCATGATTTTTTGACCGTACGTAACTAGAGAAAAAGCCAAAATAAAAAATCGTGCGACAAATAGAATATAAAAAAAATTCATGCTGAATTCAAATTTTCAAAGCCCGTTATCATATCTTTAACCATGTAGGAGTGGCAGATGAAAATATGCCAAATGAACCGATAAATGTTAACAAATTTCCATGATTTTTTGACCGTACGTAACTCGAGAACCAGCCAAAATAAAAAATCGTGCGACACAGAATATAAAAAAATTTCATGCTGAAATCAAATTATCAACGCCCGTTATCATATCTTTAACCATGTAGGAATGGCAGATGAAAATATGCCAAATGAACCGATAAATGTTAACAAATTTCCATGATTTTTTGACCGTACGTAACTGGAGAACCAGCTAAAATAAAAAATCGTGCGACACATAGCATATAAAAAAATTTCATGCTGAATTCAAATTATCAACGCCCGTTATCATATCTTTAACCATGTAGGAGTGGCAGATGAAAATATGCCAAATGAACCGATAAATGTTAACAAATTTCCATGATTTTTTGACCGTACGTAAATCGAGAACCAGCCAAAATAAAAAATCGTGCGACATATAGAATATAAAAATTTCATGCTGAATTCAAATTTTCAACGCCCGTTATTATATCTTTAACCATGTAGGAGTGGCAGATGAAAATATGCCAAATAAACCGATAAATGTTAACAAATTTCCATGATTTTTTGACCGTACGTAACTCAAGAACCAGCCAAAATAAAAAATCGGGCGACACAGAATATAAACAATATTCATGCTGAATTCAAATTTTCAACGCCCGTTATCATATCTTTAACCATGTAGGAGTGGCAGATGAAAATATGCCAAATGAACAGATAAATATTAACAAATTTCCATGATTTTTTGACCGTACGTAACTCGAAAACCAGCCAAAATAAAAAATCGTACGACACATAGAATATAAAAAAAATTAATGCTGAATTCAAATTATCAACGCCCGTTATCATATCTTAACCATGTAGGAGTGGCAGATGAAAATAGGCCAAATGAATCGATAAATGTTAACAAATTTCCATGATTTTTTGACCGTACGTAACTCGAGAACCAGCCAAAATAAAAAATTGTGCGACACATAGAATATAAATAAATTTCATGCTGAATTCAAATTTTTAACGCCCGTTATCATATCTTTAACCATGTAGGGAGTGGCAGATGAAAATATGCCAAATGAACCGATAAATGTTAACAAATTTCCATGATTTTTTGACCGTACGTAACTAGAGAACCAGCCAAAATAAAAAATCGTGCGACAAATAGAATATAAAAAAAAATTCATGCTGAATTCAAATTTTCAACGCCCGTTATCATATCTTTAACCATGTAAGAGTGGCAGATGAAAATATGCCAAATGAACCGATAAATGTTAACAAATTTCCATGATTTTTTGACCGTACGTAACTCGAGAACCAGCCAAAATAAAAAATCGTGCGACAAATAGAATATAAAAAAATTTCATGCTGAATTCAAATTTTCAACGCCCGTTATCATATCTTTAACCATGTAGGAGTGGCAGATGAAAATATGCCAAATGAAGCGATAAATGTTAACAAATTTCCATGATTTTTTGACCGTACGTAACTCGAGAACCAGCCAAAATAAAAAATCGTACGACACAGAATATAAAAAAATTTCATGCTGAAATCAAATTATCAACGCCCGTTATCATATCTTTAACCATGTAGGAATGGCAGATGAAAATATGCCAAATGAACCGATAAATGTTAACAAATTTCCATGATTTTTTGACCGGACATAACTGGAGAACCAGCCAAAATAAAAAATCGTGCGACACATAGCATATAAAAAAATTTCATGCTGAATTCAAATTATCAACGCCCGTTATCATATCTTTAACCATGTAGGAGTGGCAGATGAAAATATGCCAAATGAACCGATAAATGTTAACAAATTTCCATGATTTTTTGACCGTACGTAACTCGAGAACCAGTCAAAATAAAAAATCGTGCGACACATAGAATATAAAAAATTTCATGCTGAATTCAAATTTTCAACGCCCGTTATTATATCTTTAACCATGTAGGAGTGGCAGATGAAAATATGCCAAATGAACCGATAAATGTTAACAAATTTCCATGATTTTTTGACCGTACGTAACCCAAGAACCAACCAAAATAAAAAATCGGGCGACACAGAATATAAACAATATTCATGCTGAATTCAAATTTTCAACGCCCGTTATCATATCTTTAACCATGTAGGAGTGGCAGATGAAAATATGCCAAATGAACAGATAAATGTTAACAAATTTCCATGATTTTTTGACCGTACGTAACTCGAAAACCAGCCAAAATAAAAAATCGTACGACACATAGAATATAAAAAAATTTCATGCTGAATTCAAATTTTCAACGCCCGTTATCATATCTTTAACCATATAGGAATGGCAGATGAAAATATGCCAAATGAATCGATAAATGTTAACAAATTTCCATAATTTTTTGACCGTACGTAACTCGAGAACCAGCCAAAATAAAAAATCGTGCGACACATAGCATATAAAAAAATTTGATGCTGAATTCAAATTATCAACGCCCGTTATCATATCGTTAATTATGTAAGAGTGGCAGATGAAAATATGCCAAATGAATCGATAAATGTTAACAAATTTCCATGATTTTTTGACCGTACGTAACTCAAGAACCAGCCAAAATAAAAAATCGTGCGACACACAGAATATAAAAAAATTTCATGCTGAATTCAAATTATCAACGCCCGTTATCATATCTTTAACCATGTAGGAGTGGCAAATGAAAATATGCCAAATGAACCGATAAATGTTAACAAATTTCCATGATTTTTTGACCGTACGTAACTCAAGAACCAGCCAAAAATAAAAAATCGGGCGACACATAGAATATAAACAATATTCATGCTGAATTCAAATTTTCAACGCCCGTTATCATATCTTTCACCATGTAGGAGTGGCAGATGAAAATATGCCAAATGAACCGATAAATGTTAACAAATTTCCATGATTTTTTGACCGTACGTAACTCGAGAACCAGCCAAAATAAAAAATTGTGCGACACATAGAATATAAAAAAATTTCATGCTGAATTCAAATTTTTAACGCCCGTTATCATAGCTTTAACCATGTAGAAGTGGCAGATGAAAATATGCCTAATGAACCGATAAATGTTAACAAATTTCCATGATTTTTTGACCGTACGTAACTCGAGAACCAGCCAAAATAAAATATCGGGCGACACATAGAATATAAACAATATTCATGCTGAATTCAAATTATCAACGCCCGTTATCATATCTTTAACCATGTAGGAGTGGCAGATGAAAATATGCCAAATGAACCGATAAATGTTAACAAATTTCCATGATTTTTTGAGCGTACGTAACTCGAGAACCAGCCAAAATAAAAAATCGTGCGACACATAGAATATAAAAAAAATTAATGCTGAATTCAAATTATCAACGACCGTTACCATATCTTTAACAATGTAGGAGTGGCAGATGAAAATATGCCAAATGAATCGATAAATGTAAACAAATTTCCATGATTTTTTGACCGTATGTAACTCGAGAACCAGACAAAATAAAAAATCGTGCGACACAAATAATATAAAAAAAATTCATGCTGAATTCAAATTTTCAACGCCCGTTATCATATCTTTAACCATGTAGGAGTGGCAGATGAAAATATTTTAAATAATCCGATAAATGTTAACAGATTTCCATGATATTTTGACCGTACGTAACTCGAAAACCAGCCAAAATAAAAAATCGTGCGACACAGAATATAAAAAAATTTCATGCTGAATTCAAATTAACAACGCCCGTTATCATATCTTTAACCATGTAGGAGTGGCAGATGAAAATATGCCAAATGAATCGATAAATGTTAACAAATTTCCATGATTTTTTGACCGTACGTAACTCGAGAACCAGCCAAAATAAAAAGTCGTGCGACACACATAATATAAAAAAATTTCATGCTGAATTCAAATTTTCAACGCCCGTTATCATATCTTGAACCATGTAGGAGTGGCAGATGAAAATATGCCAAATGAACCGATAAATGTTAACAAATTTCCATGATTTTTTCAGCGTACGTAACTCGAGAACCAGCCAAAATAAAAAATCGTGCGACACATAGAATATAAAAAAAATTAATGCTGAATTCAAATTATCAACGACCGTTATCATATCTTGAACCATGTAGGAGTGGCAGATGAAAATATGCCAAATGAACCGATAAATGTTAACAAATTTCCATAATTTTTTGACCGTACGTAACTCGAGAACCAGCCAAAATAAAAAATTGTGCGACACATAGAATATAAATAAATTTCATGCTGAATTCAAATTTTTAAAGCCCGTTATCATATCTTTAACCATGTAGGGAGTGGCGGATGAAAATATGCCAAATGAACCGATAAATGTTAACAAATTTCCATGATTTTTTGACCGTACGTAACTAGAGAACCAGACAAAATAAAAAATCGTGCGACACAAATAATATAAAAAAAATTCATGCTGAATTCAAATTTTCAAAGCCCGTTATCATATCTTGAACCATGTAGGAGTGGCAGATGAAAATATGCCAAATGAACCGATAAATGTTAACAAATTTCCATGATTTTTTGACCGTACGTAACTCGAGAACCAGCCAAAATAAAAAATCGTGCGACACAGAATATAAAAAAATTTCATGCTGAAATCAAATTATCAACGCCCGTTATCATATCTTTAACCATGTAGGAATGGCAGATGAAAATATGCCAAATGAACCGATAAATGTTAACAAATTTCCATGATTTTTTGACCGTACGTAACTGGAGAACCAGCCAAAATAAAAAATCGTGCGACACATAGCATATAAAAAAATTTCATGCTGAATTCAAATTATCAACGCCCGTTATCATATCTTTAATCATGTAGGAGTGGCAGATGAAAATATGCCAAATGAACCGATAAATGTTAACAAATTTCCATGATTTTTTGACCGTACGTAAATCGAGAACCAGCCAAAATAAAAAATCGTGCGACATATAGAATATAAAAATTTCATGCTGAATTCAAATTTTCAACGCCCGTTATTATATCTTTAACCATGTAGGAGTGGCAGATGAAAATATGCCAAATGAACCGATAAATGTCAATAAATTTCCATGATTTTTTAACAGTACGTAACTCGAGAACCAACCAAAATAAAAAATCGTGCGACACAGAATATAAAAAAATTTCATGCTGAATTCAAATTTTCAACGCCAGTTATCATATCTTTAACCATGTAGGAGTGGCAGATGAAAATATGCCAAATGAACCGATAAATGTTAACAAATTTCCATGATTTTTTGACCGTACGTAACTCAAGAACCAGCCAAAATAAAATATCGGGCGACACATAGAATATAAAAAAATTTCATGCTGAATTCAAATTTTCAACGCCCGTTATCATATCTTTAACCATGTAGGAGTGGCAGATGAAAATATGCCAAATGAACCGATAAATGTTAACAAATTTCCATGATTTTTTGACCGTACGTAACTTGAGAACCAGCCAAAATAAAAAATCATGCGACACATAGGATATAAAAAAATTTCATGCTGAATTCAAATTTTCAACGACCGTTATCATATCTTTAACCATGCAGGAGTGGCAGATGAAAATATGCCAAATGAACCGATAAATGTTAACAAATTTCCATGATTTTTTGACCGTATGTAACTCGAGAACCAGCCAAAATAAAAAATCGTGCGACACATAGAATATAAACAATATTCATGCTGAATTCAAATTTTTAACGCCCGTTATCATATCTATAACCATGTAGGAGTGGCAGATGAAAATATGCCAAATAATCCGATAAATGTTAACAGATTTCCATGATATTTTGACCGTACGTAACTCGAAAACCAGCCAAAATAAAAAATCGTGCGACACATAGAATATAAATAAATTTCATGCTGAATTCAAATTTTTAACGCCCGTTATCATATCTTTAACCATGTAGGGAGTGGCAGATGAAAATATGCCAAATGTACCGATAAATGTTAACAAATTTCCATGATTTTTTGACCGTATGTAACTCGAGAACCAGCCAAAATAAAAAATCGTGCGACACATAGAATATAAACAATATTCATGCTGAATTCAAATTTTTAACGCCCGTTATCATATCTTTAACCATGTAGGAGTGGCAGATGAAAATATGCCAAATGAACCGATAAATGTTAACAAATTTCCATGATTTTTTGACCGTACGTAACTCGAGAACCAGCCAAAATAAAAAATTGTGCGACACATAGAATATAAATAAATTTCATGCTGAATTCAAATTTTTAACGCCCGTTATCATATCTTTAACCATGTAGGGAGTGGCAGATGAAAATATGCCAAATGTACCGATAAATGTTAACAAATTTCCATGATTTTTTGACCGTACGTAACTAGAGAACCAGCCAAAATAAAAAATCGTGCGACAAATAGAATATAAAAAAAAATTCATGCTGAATTCAAATTTTCAACGCCCGTTATCATATCTTTAACCATGTAGGAGTGGCAGATGAAAATATGCCAAATGAACCGATAAATGTTAACAAATTTCCATGATTTTTTGACCGTACGTAACTCGAGAACCAGCCAAAAAAAAAATCGTGCGACAAATAGAATATAAAAAAATTTCATGCTGAATTCAAATTTTCAACGCCCGTTATCATATCTTTAACCATGTAGGAGTGGCAGATGAAAATATGCCAAATGAACCGATAAATGTTAACAAATTTCCATGATTTTTTGACCGTACGTAACTGGAGAACCAGCCAAAATAAAAAATCGTGCGACAAATAGAATATAAAAAAAAATTCATGCTGAATTCAAATTTTCAACGCCCGTTATCATATCTTTAACCATGTAGGAGTGGCAGATGAAAATATGCCAAATGAACCGATAAATGTTAACAAATATCCATGATTTTTTGACCGTACGTAACTCGAGAACCAGCCAAAATAAAAAATCGTGCGACACATAGCATATAAAAAAATTTCATGCTGAATTCAAATTATCAACGCCCGTTATCATATCTTTAACCATGTAGGAGTGGCAGATGAAAATATGCCAAATGAACCGATAAATGTTAACAAATTTCCATGATTTTTTGACCGTACGTAACTCGAGAACCACCCAAAATAAAAAATCGTGCGACACATAGAATATAAAAAAATTTCATACTGAATTCAAATTTTCAACGCCCGTTATTATATCTTTAACCATGTAGGAGTGGCAGATGAAAATATGCCAAATGAACCGATAAATGTTAACAAATTTCCATGATTTTTTGACCGTACGTAACTCAAGAACCAGCCAAAATAAAAAATCGGGCGACACAGAATATAAACAATATTCATGCTGAATTCAAATTTTCAACGCCCGTTATCATATCTTTAACCATGTAGGAGTGGCAGATGAAAATATGCCAAATGAACAGATACATGTTAACAAATTTCAATGATTTTTTGACCGTACGTAACTCGAAAACCAGCCACAATAAAAAATCGTACGACACAGAATATAAAAAAAATTCATGCTGAATTCAAATTTTCAACGCCCGTTATCATAATTATCTTTAACCATATAGGAATGGCAGTTGAAAATATGCCAAATGAATCGATAAATGTTAACAAATTTCCATGATTTTTTGACCGTACGTAACTCGAGAACCAGCCAAAATAAAAAATCGTGCGACACACAGCATATAAAAAAATTCATGCTGAATTCAAATTTTCAACGCCCGTTATCATATCTTTAACCATGTAGGAGTGGCAGATGAAAATATGCCAAATGAACCGATAAATGTTAACAAATTTCCATGATTTTTTGAACGTACGTAACTCGAGCACCAGCCAAAATAAAAAATCGTGCGACACATAGAATATAAAAAAATTTCATGCTGAATTCAAATTTTCTACGCCCGTTATCATATCTTTAACCATGTAGGAGTGGCAGATGAAAATATGCCAAATGAACCGATAAATGTTAACAAATTTCCATGATTTTCTGACCGTACGTAAATCGAGAACCAGCCAAAATAAAAAATCGTGCGACACAGAATATAAAAAAAATTAATGCTGAATTCAAATTATCAACGCCCGTTATCATATCTTTAACCATGTAGGAGTGGCAGATGAAAATATGCCAAATGAATCGATAAATGTTAACAAATTTCCATGATTTTTTGACCGTACGTAACTCGAAAACCAGCCAAAATAAAAAATCGTGCGACACAGAATATAAAAAAATTTCATGCTGAATTCAAATTTTCAACGCCCGTTATCATATCTTTAACCATGTAGGAGTGGCAGATGAAAATATGCCAAATGAACCGATAAATGTTAACAAATTTCCATGATTTTTTGACCGTACGTAACTCGAGAACCAGCCAAAATAAAAAATCGACACAAAATATAAAAAAATTTCATGCTGAATTCAAACTTTCAACGCCCGTTATCATATCTTTAACCATGTAGGAGTGGCAGACGAAAATATGCCAAATAAACCGATAAATGTTAACAAATTTCTATGATTTTTTGACCGTACGTAACTCGAGAACCAGCCAAAATAAAAAAATCGTGCGACACATAGAATATAAAAAAAATTCATGCTGAATTCAAATTTTCAACGCCCGTTATCATATCTTTAACCATATAGGAGTGGCAGATAAAAACATGCCAAATGAATCGATAAATGTTAACAAATTTCCATGATTTTTTGACCGTACGTAACTCGAGAACCAGCCAAAATAAAAAATCTTGCAACACATAGAATATAATTTTTTTTTATGCTGAATTCAAATTTTCAACGCCCGTTATCATATCTTTAACCATGTAGGAGTGGCAGATGAAAATATGCCAAATGAACCGATAAATGTTAACAAATTTGCATGATTTTTTGACTGTACGTAACTCGAGAACCAGCCAAAATAAAAAATCGTGCGACACATAGAATATAAAAAAAATTCATGCTGAATTCAAATTATCAACGCCCGTTATCGTATCTTTAACCATATAGGAATGGCAGATGAAAATATGCCAAATGAATCGATAAATGTTAACAAATTTCCATGATTTTTTGACCGTACGTAACTCGAGAACCAGCCAAAATGAAAAATCGTGCGACACATAGAATATAAAAAAATTTCATGCTGAATTCAAATTTTCAACGCCAGTTATCATATATATAACCATGTAGGAGTGGCAGATAAAAATATGCCAAATGAACCGATAAATGTTAACAAATTTTCATGATTTTTTGACCGTACGTAACTCGAGAACCAGCCAAATCAAAAAATCGTGCGACACAAAGAATATAAAGAAATTTCATGCTGAATTCAAATTTTCAACGCCCATTATCATATCTTTAACCATGTAGGAGTGGCAGATGAAAATATGCCAAATGAATCGATAAATGTTAACAAATTTCCATGAATATTTGACCGTACGTAACTCGAGAACCAGCCAAATAAAAAATCGTGCGACACATAGAATATAAAAAAAATTCATGCTGAATTCAAATTTTCAACGCCCGTTATCATATCTTTAACCATGTAGGAGTGGCAGATGAAAATATGCCAAATGAATCGATAAATGTTAACAAATTTCCATGATTTTTTGACCGTACGTAACTCGAGAACCAGCAAAAATAAAAAATCTTGCAACACATAGCATATAAAAAATTTTTATGCTGAATTCAAATTTTCAACGCCCGTTATCATATCTTTAACCATGTAGGAGTGGCAGATGAAAATATGCCAAATGAACCGATAAATGTTAACAAATTTCCATGATTTTTTGACCGTACGTAACTCGAGAACCAGCCAAATCAAAAAATCGTGCGACACAAAGAATATAAAGAAATTTCATGCTGAATTCAAATTTTCAACGCCAGTTATCATATCTTTAACCATGTAGGAGTGGCAGATGAAAATATGCCAAATAAACCGATAAATGTTAACAAATTTCCATTTTTTTTGACCGTACGTAACTCGAGAACCAGCCAAAATAAAAAATCGTGCGACACAGAATATAAAAAATATTTATGCTGAATTCAAATTTTCAACGCCCGTTATCATATCTTTAACCATGTAGGAGGGGCAGATGAAAATATGCCAAATGAACCGATAAATGTTAACAAATTTCCATGTTTTTTTGACCGTACGTAACTCGAGAACCAGCCAAAATAAAAAATCGTACGACACATAGAATATAAACAGTATTCATGCTGAATTCAAATTTTCAACGCCCGTTATCATATCTTTAACCATGTAGGAGTGGCAGATGAAAATATGCCAAATGAACCAATAAATGTTAACAAATTTCCATGATTTTTTGACCGTACGTAACTCGAAAAGAAGCCAAAATAAAAAATCGTACGACACATAGAATATAAAAAAATTTCATGCTGAATTCAAATTTTCAACGGCCGTTATCATATCTTTAACCATATAGGAATGGCAGATGAAAATATGCCAAATGAATCGATAAATGTTAACAAATTTCCATGATTTTTTGACCGTACGTAACTCGAGAACCAGCCAAAATAAAAAATCGTGCGACACATAGCATATAAAAAAATTTCATGCTGAATTCAAATTATCGACGCCCGTTATCATATCTTTAATTATGTAAGAGTGGCAGATGAAAATATGCCAAATGAACCGATAAATGTTAACAAATTTCCATGATTTTTTGACCGTACGTAACTCGAGAACCAGCCAAAATAAAAAATCGTACGACACATAGAATATAAACAATATTCATGCTGAATTCAAATTATAAACGCCCGTTATCATATCTTTAACCATGTAAGAGTGGCAAATGAAAATATGCCAAATGAACCGATAAATGTTAACAAATTTCCATGATTTTTTGACCGTACGTAACTCAAGAACCAGCCAAAAATAAAAAATCGGGCGACACATAGAATATAAACAATATTCATGCTGAATTCAAATTTTCAACGCCCGTTATCATATCTTTAACCATGTAGGAGTGGCAGATGAAAATATGCCTAATGAACCGATAAATGTTAACAAATTTCCATGATTTTTTGACCGTACGTAACTCGAGAACCAGCCAAAATAAAAAATCGTGCGACACATGGAATATAAAAAAAATTCATGCTGAATTCAAATTTTCAACGCCCGTTATCATATCTTGAACCATGTAGGAGTGGCAGATGAAAATATGCCAAATGAACCGATAAACGTTAACAAATTTCCATAATTTTTTGACCGTACGTAACTCGAGAAACAGCCAAAATAAAAAATTGTGCGACACAGAATATAAAAAAATTTCATGCTGAATTCAAATTTTTAACGCCCGTTATCATATCTTTAACCATGTAGGAGTGGCAGATGAAAATATGCCAAATGAACCGATAAATGTTAACAAATTTCCATGATTTTTTGACCGTACGTAACTCGAGCACCAGCCAAAATAAAAAATCGTGCGACACATAGAATATAAAAAAAATTCATGCTGAATTCAAATTTTCAACGCCCGTTATCATATCTTTAACCATGTAGGAGTGGCAGATAAAAATATGCCAAATGAACCGATAAATGTTAACAAATTTCCATGATTTTTTGACCGTACGTAACTCGAGAACCAGCCAAAATAAAAAATCGTGCGACACACAGAATATAAAAAAATTTCATGCTGAATTCAAATTATCAACGCATGTTATCATATCTTTAACCATGTAGGAGTGGCAGATGAAAATATGCCAAATGAATCGATAAATGTTAACAAATTTCCATGATTTTTTGACCGTACGTAACTCGAAAACCAGCCAAAATAAAAAATCGTACGACACATAGAATATAAAAAAATTTCATGCTGAATTCAAATTTTCAACGCCCGTTATCATATCTTTAACCATGTAGGAATGGCAGATGAAAATATGCCAAATGAACCGATAAATGATAACAAATTTCCATGATTTTTTGACCGTACGTAACTGGAGAACCAGCCAAAATAAAAAATCGTGCGAAACATACAATATAAAAAAATTTCATGCTGAATTCAAATTTTCAACGCCCGTTATCATATCTTTAACCATGTAGGAGTGGCAGATAAAAATATGCCAAATAAATCGATAAATGTTAACAAATTTCCATGATTTTTTGACCGTACGTAACTCGAGAACCAGCCAAAATAAAAAATCTTGCAACACATAGAATATAAAAATTTTTTATGCTGAATTCAAATTTTCAACGCCCGTTGTCATATCTTTAACCATGTAGGAGTGGCAGATGAAAATATGCCAAATGAACCGATAAATGTTAACAAATTTGCATGATTTTTTGACCGTACGTAACTCGAGAACCAGCCAAAATAAAAAATCGTGCGACACAGAATATAAAAAAAATTCATGCTGATTTCAAATTATCAACGCCTGTTATCATATCTTTAACCATGTAGGAGTGGCAGATGAAAATATGCCAAATGAACCGATAAATGTTAACAAATTTCCATGATTTTTTGACCGTACGTAACTCGAGAACCAGCCAAAATGAAAAATCGTGCGACACATAGAATATAAAAAAATTTCATGCTGAATTCAAATTTTCAACGCCAGTTATCATATATATAACCATGTAGGAGTGGCAGATAAAAATATGCCAAATGAACCGATAAATGTTAACAAATTTGCATGATTTTTTGACCGTACGTAACTCGAGAACCAGCCAAAATAAAAAATCTTGCAACACATAGAATGTAAAAAAAAATTATGCTGAATTCAAATTTTCAACGCCCGTTATCATATCTTTAACCATGTAGGAGTGGCAGATGAAAATATGCCAAATGAACCGATAAATGTTAACAAATTTGCATAATTTTTTGACCGTACGTAACTCGAGAACCAGCCAAAATAAAAAATCGTGCGACACATAGAATATAAAAAAAAATCGTGCTGAATTCAAATTATCAACGCCTGTTATCATATCTTTAATCATGTAGGAGTGGCAGATGAAAATATGCCAAATGAACCGATAAATGTTAACAAATTTCCATGATTTTTTGACCGTACGTAACTCGAGAACCAGCCAAAATAAAAAATCGTGCGACACATAGGATATAAAAAAATTTCATGCTGAATTCAAATTTTTAACGCCCGTTATCATATCTTTAACCATGTAGGAGTGGCAGATGAAAATATGCCAAATGAACCGATAAATGTTAACAAATTTCCATGATTTTTTGACCGTACGTAACTGGAGAACCAGCCAAAATAAAAAATCGTGCGACAAATAGAATATAAAAAAAATTCATGCTGAATTCAAATTTTCAACGCCAGTTATCATATCTTTAACCATGTAGGAGTGGCAGATGAAAATATGCCGAATAAACCGATAAATGTTAACAAATTTCCATTTTTTTTGACCGTACGTAACTCGAGAACCAGCCAAAATAAAAAATCGTACGACACATAGAATATAAACAGTATTCATGCTGAATTCAAATTTTCAACGCCCGTTATCATATCTTTAACCATGTAGGAGTGGCAGATGAAAATATGCCAAATGAACCAATAAATGTTAACAAATTTCCATGATTTTTTGACCGTACGTAACTCGAAAAGAAGCCAAAATAAAAAATCGTACGACACATAGAATACAAAAAAATTTCATGCTGAATTCAAATTTTCAACGGCCGTTATCATATCTTTAACCATATAGGAATGGCAGATGAAAATATGCCAAATGAATCGATAAATGTTAACAAATTTCCATGATTTTTTGACCGTACGTAACTCGAGAACCAGCCAAAATAAAAAATCGTGCGACACATAGCATATAAAAAAATTTCATGCTGAATTCAAATTATCGACGCCCGTTATCATATCTTTAATTATGTAAGAGTGGCAGATGAAAATATGCCAAATGAACCGATAAATGTTAACAAATTTCCATGATTTTTTGACCGTACGTAACTCGAGAACCAGCCAAAATAAAAAATCGTACGACACATAGAATATAAACAATATTCATGCTGAATTCAAATTATCAACGCCCGTTATCATATCTTTAACCATGTAAGAGTGGCAAATGAAAATATGCCAAATGAACCGATAAATGTTAACAAATTTCCATGATTTTTTGACCGTACGTAACTCAAGAACCAGTCAAAAATAAAAAATCGGGCGACACATAGAATATAAACAATATTCATGCTGAATTCAAATTTTCAACGCCCGTTATCATATCTTTAACCATGTAGGAGTGGCAGATGAAAATATTCCTAATAAACCGATAAATGTTAACAAATTTCCATGATTTTTTGACCGTACGTAACTCGAGAACCAGCCAAAATAAAAAATCGTGCGACACATGGAATATAAAAAAAATTCATGCTGAATTCAAATTTTCAACGCCCGTTATCATATCTTGAACCATGTAGGAGTGGCAGATGAAAATATGCCAAATGAACCGATAAACGTTAACAAATTTCCATAATTTTTTGACCGTACGTAACTCGAGAAACAGCCAAAATAAAAAATTGTGCGACACAGAATATAAAAAAATTTCATGCTGAATTCAAATTTTTAACGCCCGTTATCATATCTTTAACCATGTAGGAGTGGCAGATGAAAATATGCCAAATGAACCGATAAATGTTAACAAATTTCCATGATTTTTTGACCGTACGTAACTCGAGCACCAGCCAAAATAAAAAATCGTGCGACACATAGAATATAAAAAAAATTCATGCTGAATTCAAATTTTCAACGCCCGTTATCATATCTTTAACCATGTAGGAGTGGCAGATAAAAATATGCCAAATGAACCGATAAATGTTAACAAATTTCCATGATTTTTTGACCGTACGTAACTCGAGAACCAGCCAAAATAAAAAATCGTGCGACACACAGAATATAAAAAAATTTCATGCTGAATTCAAATTATCAACGCACGTTATCATATCTTTAACCATGTAGGAGTGGCAGATGAAAATATGCCAAATGAATCGATAAATGTTAACAAATTTCCATGATTTTTTGACCGTACGTAACTCGAAAACCAGCCAAAATAAAAAATCGTACGACACATAGAATATAAAAAAATTTCATGCTGAATTCAAATTTTCAACGCCCGTTATCATATCTTTAACCATGTAGGAATGGCAGATGAAAATATGCCAAATGAACCGATAAATGATAACAAATTTCCATGATTTTTTGACCGTACGTAACTGGAGAACCAGCCAAAATAAAAAATCGTGCGAAACATACAATATAAAAAAATTTCATGCTGAATTCAAATTTTCAACGCCCGTTATCATATCTTTAACCATGTAGGAGTGGCAGATAAAAATATGCCAAATGAATCGATAAATGTTAACAAATTTCCATGATTTTTTGACCGTACGTAACTCGAGAACCAGCCAAAATAAAAAATCTTGCAACACATAGAATATAAAATTTTTTTATGCTGAATTCAAATTTTCAACGCCCGTTGTCATATCTTTAACCATGTAGGAGTGGCAGATGAAAATATGCCAAATGAACCGATAAATGTTAACAAATTTGCATGATTTTTTGACCGTACGTAACTCGAGAACCAGCCAAAATAAAAAATCGTGCGACACAGAATATAAAAAAAATTCATGCTGATTTCAAATTATCAACGCCTGTTATCATATCGTTAACCATGTAGGAGTGGCAGATGAAAATATGCCAAATGAACCGATAAATGTTAACAAATTTCCATGATTTTTTGACCGTACGTAACTCGAGAACCAGCCAAAATGAAAAATCGTGCGACACATAGAATATAAAAAAATTTCATGCTGAATTCAAATTTTCAACGCCAGTTATCATATATATAACCATGTAGGAGTGGCAGATAAAAATATGCCAAATGAACCGATAAATGTTAACAAATTTGCATGATTTTTTGACCGTACGTAACTCGAGAACCAGCCAAAATAAAAAATCTTGCAACACATAGAATGTAAAAAAAAATTATGCTGAATTCAAATTTTCAACGCCCGTTATCATATCTTTAACCATGTAGGAGTGGCAGATGAAAATATGCCAAATGAATCGATAAATGTTAAAAAATTTCCATGATTTTTTGACCGTACGTAACTCGAGAACCAGCCAAAATAAAAAATCGTGCGTCACATAGAATATAAAAAATATTCATGCTGAATTCAAATTATCAATGCCCGTTATCATATATTTAACCATGTAGGAGTGGCAGATGAAAATATGCCAAATGAATCGATAAAAGTTAACAAATTTCCATGATTTTTTGACCGTAAGTAACTCGAGAACCAGCCAAAATAAAAAATCTTGCAAAAGATAGAATATAAAAAAATTTCATGCTGAATTCAAGTTATCAACGCCCGTTATCATATCTTTAACCATGTAGGAGTGGCAGATGAAAATATGAAAAATGAATCGATAAATGTTAACAAATTTCCATGATTTTTTGACCGTACGTAACTCAAGAACCAGCCAAAATAAAAAATCGTGCGATACAAAGAATATAAAAAAAATTCATGCTGAATTCAAATTATCAACGCCTGTTATCATATCCTTAACCATGTAGGAGTGGCAGATGAAAATATGCCAAATGAACCGATAAATGTTAACAAATTTTCATGATTTTTTGACCGTACGTAACTCAAGAACCAGCCAAAAAAAAAATCGTGCGACACATTGGATATAAAAAAATTTCATGCTAAATTCAAATTTTCAACGCCAGTTATCATATCTTTAACCATGTAGGAGTAGCAGATGAAAATATGCCAAATGAACCGATAAATGTTAACAAATTTCCATGATTTTTTGACCGTATGTAACTCGAGAACCAGCCAAAATAAAAAATCGTACGACACATAGAATATAAAAAAATTTCATGCTGAATTCAAGTTATCAACGCCCGTTATCATATCTTTAACCATGTAGGAGTGGCAGATGAAAATATGCCAAATGAACCGATAAATGTTAACAAATTTTCATGATTTTTTGACCGTGTGTAACTCGAGATCCAGCCAAAATAAAAAATCGTGCGACACAGAATATAAAAAATGTTCATGCTGAATTCAAATTTTCAATGCCCGTTATCATATCTATAACCATGTAGGAGTGGCAGATGAAAATATGCCAAATGAACCGATAAATGTTAACAAATTTCCATAATTATTTGACCGTACGTAACTCGAGAACCAGCTAAAATAAAAAATCGTACGATACATAGATTATAAACAATACTCATGCTAAATTCAAACTATCAACGCCCGTTATCATATCTTTAACCATGTAGGAGTGGCAGATGAAAATATGCCAAATGAACCGATAAATGTTAACAAATTTCCATGATTTTTTGACCGTACGTAACTCGAGAACCAGCCAAAATAAAAAATCTTGCAACACATAGAATATAAAGAAATTTCATGCTGAATTCAAATTTTTAACGCCCGTTATCATATCTTTAACCATGTAGGAGTGGCAGATGAAAATATGCCAAATGAATCGATAAATGTTAACAATTTTCCATGAATATTTGACCGTACGTAACTCGAGAACCAGCCAAAATAAAAAATCGTGCGACACACAGGATATAAAAAAAATTCATGCTGAATTCAAATTTTCAACGCCCGTTATCATATCTTTAACCATGTAGGAGTGGCAGATGAAAATATGCCAAATGAATCGATAAATGTTAACAAATTTCCATGATTTTTTGACCGTACGTAACTCGAGAACCAGCCAAACTAAAAAATCTTGCAACACATAGAATATAAAAAAAATTTATGCTGAATTCAAATTTTCAAAGAACGTTATCATATCTTTAACTATGTAGGAGTGGCAGATGAAAATATGCCAAATGAACCGATAAATGTTAACAAATTTCCATGATTTTTGACCGTACGTAACTCGCGAACCAGCCAAAATAAAAAATCGTACGACACATAGAATATAAACAATACTCATGCTAAATTCAAATTATCAACGCCCGTTATCATATCTTTAACCATGTAGGAGAGGCAGATGAAAATATGCCAAATGAATCGATAAATGTTAACAAATTTCCATGATTTTTTGACCGTACGTAACTCGAGAACCAGCAAAAATAAAAAATCTTGCAACACATAGAATATAAAATTTTTTTATACTGAATTCAAATTTTCAAAGAACGTTATCATATCTTTAACCATGTAGGAGTGGCAGATGAAAATATGCCAAATGAATCGATAAATGTTAACAAATTTCTATGATTTTTTGACCGTACGTAACTCGAGAACCAGCCAAAATAAAAAATCGTGCGACACATAGCATATAAAAAAATTTCATGCTGAATTCAAATTATCGACGCCCGTTATCATATCTTTAATTATGTAAGAGTGGCAGATGAAAATATGCCAAATGAACCGATAAATGTTAACAAATTTCCATGATTTTTTGACCGTACGTAACTCGAGAACCAGCCAAAATAAAAAATCGTACGACACATAGAATATAAACAATATTCATGCTGAATTCAAATTATCAACGCCCGTTATCATATCTTTAACCATGTAAGAGTGGCAAATGAAAATATGCCAAATGAACCGATAAATGTTAACAAATTTCCATGATTTTTTGACCGTACGTAACTCAAGAACCAGCCAAAAATAAAAAATCGGGCGACACATAGAATATAAACAATATTCATGCTGAATTCAAATTTTCAACGCCCGTTATCATATCTTTAACCATGTAGGAGTGGCAGATGAAAATATGCCTAATGAACCGATAAATGTTAACAAATTTCCATGATTTTTTGACCGTACGTAACTCGAGAACCAGCCAAAATAAAAAATCGTGCGACACATGGAATATAAAAAAAATTCATGCTGAATTCAAATTTTCAACGCCCGTTATCATATCTTGAACCATGTAGGAGTGGCAGATGAAAATATGCCAAATGAACCGATAAACGTTAACAAATTTCCATAATTTTTTGACCGTACGTAACTCGAGAAACAGCCAAAATAAAAAATTGTGCGACACAGAATATAAAAAAATTTCATGCTGAATTCAAATTTTTAACGCCCGTTATCATATCTTTAACCATGTAGGAGTGGCAGATGAAAATATGCCAAATGAACCGATAAATGTTAACAAATTTCCATGATTTTTTGACCGTACGTAACTCGAGCACCAGCCAAAATAAAAAATCGTGCGACACATAGAATATAAAAAAAATTCATGCTGAATTCAAATTTTCAACGCCCGTTATCATATCTTTAACCATGTAGGAGTGGCAGATAAAAATATGCCAAATGAACCGATAAATGTTAACAAATTTCCATGATTTTTTGACCGTACGTAACTCGAGAACCAGCCAAAATAAAAAATCGTGCGACACACAGAATATAAAAAAATTTCATGCTGAATTCAAATTATCAACGCACGTTATCATATCTTTAACCATGTAGGAGTGGCAGATGAAAATATGCCAAATGAATCGATAAATGTTAACAAATTTCCATGATTTTTTGACCGTACGTAACTCGAAAACCAGCCAAAATAAAAAATCGTACGACACATAGAATATAAAAAAATTTCATGCTGAATTCAAATTTTCAACGCCCGTTATCATATCTTTAACCATGTAGGAATGGCAGATGAAAATATGCCAAATGAACCGATAAATGATAACAAATTTCCATGATTTTTTGACCGTACGTAACTGGAGAACCAGCCAAAATAAAAAATCGTGCGAAACATACAATATAAAAAAATTTTATGCTGAATTCAAATTTTCAACGCCCGTTATCATATCTTTAACCATGTAGGAGTGGCAGATAAAAATATGCCAAATGAATCGATAAATGTTAACAAATTTCCATGATTTTTTGACCGTACGTAACTCGAGAACCAGCCAAAATAAAAAATCTTGCAACACATAGAATATAAATTTTTTTTATGCTGAATTCAAATTTTCAACGCCCGTTGTCATATCTTTAACCATGTAGGAGTGGCAGATGAAAATATGCCAAATGAACCGATAAATGTTAACAAATTTGCATGATTTTTTGACCGTACGTAACTCGAGAACCAGCCAAAATAAAAAATCGTGCGACACAGAATATAAAAAAAATTCATGCTGATTTCAAATTATCACCGCCTGTTATCATATCTTTAACCATGTAGGAGTGGCAGATGAAAATATGCCAAATGAACCGATAAATGTTAACAAATTTCCATGATTTTTTGACCGTACGTAACTCGAGAACCAGCCAAAGTGAAAAATCGTGCGACACATAGAATATAAAAAAATTTCATGCTGAATTCAAATTTTCAACGCCAGTTATCATATATATAACCATGTAGGAGTGGCAGATAAAAATATGCCAAATGAACCGATAAATGTTAACAAATTTGCATGATTTTTTGACCGTACGTAACTCGAGAACCAGCCAAAATAAAAAATCTTGCAACACATAGAATGTAAAAAAAAATTATGCTGAATTCAAATTTTCAACGCCCGTTATCATATCTTTAACCATGTAGGAGTGGCAGATGAAAATATGCCAAATGAACCGATAAATGTTAACAAATTTGCATAATTTTTTGACCGTACGTAACTCGAGAACCAGCCAAAATAAAAAATCGTGCGACACATAGAATATAAAAAAAAATCGTGCTGAATTCAAATTATTAACGCCTGTTATCATATCTTTAATCATGTAGGAGTGGCAGATGAAAATATGCCAAATGAACCGATAAATGTTAACAAATTTCCATGATTTTTTGACCGTACGTAACTCGAGAACCAGCCAAAATAAAAAATCGTGCGACACATAGGATATAAAAAAAATTCATGCTGAATTCAAATTTTTAACGCCCGTTATCATATCTTTAACCATGTAGGAGTGGCAGATGAAAATATGCCAAATGAACCGATAAATGTTAACAAATTTCCATGATTTTTTGACCGTACGTAACTCGGGAACCAGCCAAAATAAAAAATCGTGCGACACAAGGAATATAAACAATATTCATGCTGAATTCAAATTTTTAACGCCCGTTATCATATCTTTAACCAAGTAGGAGTGGCAGATGAAAATATGCCAAATGAACCGATAAATATTAACAAATTTCCATGATTTTTTGACCGTACGTAACTCGAGAACCAGCCAAAATAAAAAACCGTACGACACATAGAATATAAACAATATTCATGGTTGAATTCAAATTATCAACGCCCGTTATCATATCTTTAACCATGTAGGAGTGGCAGATGAAAATATGCCAAATGAATCGATAAATGTTAAAAAATTTCCATGATTTTTTGACCGTACGTAACTCGAGAACCAGCCAAAATAAAAAATCGTGCGTCACATAGAATATAAAAAATATTCATGCTGAATTCAAATTATCAATGCCCGTTATCATATATTTAACCATGTAGGAGTGGCAGATGAAAATATGCCAAATGAATCGATAAAAGTTAACAAATTTCCATGATTTTTTGACCGTAAGTAACTCGAGAACCAGCCAAAATAAAAAATCTTGCAAAAGATAGAATATAAAAAAATTTCATGCTGAATTCAAGTTATCAACGCCCGTTATCATATCTTTAACCATGTAGGAGTGGCAGATGAAAATATGAAAAATGAATCGATAAATGTTAACAAATTTCCATGATTTTTTGACCGTACGTAACTCAAGAACCAGCCAAAATAAAAAATCGTGCGATACAAAGAATATAAAAAAAATTCATGCTGAATTCAAATTATCAACGCCTGTTATCATATCCTTAACCATGTAGGAGTGGCAGATGAAAATATGCCAAATGAACCGATAAATGTTAACAAATTTTCATGATTTTTTGACCGTACGTAACTCAAGAACCAGCCAAAAAAAAAATCGTGCGACACATTGGATATAAAAAAATTTCATGCTAAATTCAAATTTTCAACGCCAGTTATCATATCTTTAACCATGTAGGAGTAGCAGATGAAAATATGCCAAATGAACCGATAAATGTTAACAAATTTCCATGATTTTTTGACCGTATGTAACTCGAGAACCAGCCAAAATAAAAAATCGTACGACACATAGAATATAAAAAAATTTCATGCTGAATTCAAGTTATCAACGCCCGTTATCATATCTTTAACCATGTAGGAGTGGCAGATGAAAATATGCCAAATGAACCGATAAATGTTAACAAATTTTCATGATTTTTTGACCGTGTGTAACTCGAGATCCAGCCAAAATAAAAAATCGTGCGACACAGAATATAAAAAATGTTCATGCTGAATTCAAATTTTCAATGCCCGTTATCATATCTATAACCATGTAGGAGTGGCAGATGAAAATATGCCAAATGAACCGATAAATGTTAACAAATTTCCATAATTATTTGACCGTACGTAACTCGAGAACCAGCTAAAATAAAAAATCGTACGACACATAGATTATAAACAATACTCATGCTAAATTCAAACTATCAACGCCCGTTATCATATCTTTAACCATGTAGGAGTGGCAGATGAAAATATGCCAAATGAACCGATAAATGTTAACAAATTTCCATGATTTTTTGACCGTACGTAACTCGAGAACCAGCCAAAATAAAAAATCTTGCAACACATAGAATATAAAGAAATTTCATGCTGAATTCAAATTTTTAACGCCCGTTATCATATCTTTAACCATGTAGGAGTGGCAGATGAAAATATGCCAAATGAATCGATAAATGTTAACAATTTTCCATGAATATTTGACCGTACGTAACTCGAGAACCAGCCAAAATAAAAAATCGTGCGACACATAGGATATAAAAAAAATTCATGCTGAATTCAAATTTTTAACGCCCGTTATCATATCTTTAACCATGTAGGAGTGGCAGATGAAAATATGCCAAATGAATCGATAAATGTTAACAAATTTCCATGATTTTTTGACCGTACGTAACTCGAGAACCAGCCAAACTAAAAAATCTTGCAACACATAGAATATAAAAAAAATTTATGCTGAATTCAAATTTTCAAAGAACGTTATCATATCTTTAACTATGTAGGAGTGGCAGATGAAAATATGCCAAATGAACCGATAAATGTTAACAAATTTCCATGATTTTTGACCGTACGTAACTCGCGAACCAGCCAAAATAAAAAATCGTACGACACATAGAATATAAACAATACTCATGCTAAATTCAAATTATCAACGCCCGTTATCATATCTTTAACCATGTAGGAGTGGCAGATGAAAATATGCCAAATGAATCGATAAATGTTAACAAATTTCCATGATTTTTTGACCGTACGTAACTCGAGAACCAGCAAAAATAAAAAATCTTGCAACACATAGAATATAAAATTTTTTTATACTGAATTCAAATTTTCAAAGAACGTTATCATATCTTTAACCATGTAGGAGTGGCAGATGAAAATATGCCAAATGAATCGATAAATGTTAACAAATTTCTATGATTTTTTGACCGTACGTAACTCGAGAACCAGCCAAAATAAAAAATCGTGCGACACAGAATATAAAAAAATTTCATGCTGAATTCAAATTTTTAACGCCCGTTATCATATCTTGAACCATGTAGGAGAGGCAGATGAAAATATGCCAAATGAACCGATAAATGTTAACAAATTTCCATAATTTTTTGACCGTACGTAACTCGAGAACCAGCCAAAATAAAAAATTGTGCGACACATAGAATATAAATAAATTTCATGCTGAATTCAAATTTTTAACGCCCGTTATCATATCTTTAACCATGTAGGAGTGGCAGATGAAAATAGGCCAAATGAACCGATAAATGTTAACAAATTTCCATGATTTTTTGACCGTACGTAACTCGAGAACCAGCCAAAATAAAAAATCGTACGACACATACAGTATAAACAATATTCATGCTGAATTCAAATTATCAACGCCCGTTATCATATCTTTAACCATGTAGGAGTGGCAGATGAAAATAGGCCAAATGAACCGATAAATGTTAACAAATTTCCATGATTTTTTGACCGTACGTAACTCGAGAACCAGCCAAAATAAAAAATCGTACGACACATAGAATATAAACAATATTCATGCTGAATTCAAATTATCAACGCCCGTTATCATATCTTTAACCATGTAAGAGTGGCAAATGAAAATATGCCAAATGAACCGATAAATGTTAACAAATTTCCATGATTTTTTGACCGTACGTAACTCAAGAACCAGCCAAAAATAAAAAATCGGGCGACACATAGAATATAAACAATATTCTTGCTGAATTCAAATTTTCAACGCCCGTTATCATATCTTTAACCATGTAGGAGTGGCAGATGAAAATATGCCAAATGAACCGATAAATGTTAACAAATTTCCATGATTTTTTGACCGTACGTAACTCGAGAACCAGACAAAATAAAAAATCGTGTGACACAGAGTATAAAAAAAATTAATGCTGAATTCAAATTATCAACGCCCGTTATCATATCTTTAACCATGTAGGAGTGGCAGATGAAAATATGCCAAATGAACCGATAAATGTTAACAAATTTCCATGATTTTTTGACCGTACGTAACTCGAGAACCAGCCAAAATAAAAAATCGTGCGACACAGAATATAAAAAAAATTAATGCTGAATTCAAATTATCAACGCCCGTTATCATATCTTTAACCATGTAGGAATGGCAGATGAAAATATGCCAAATGAACCGATAAATGTTAACAAATTTCCATGATTTTTTGACCGTACGTAACTCGAGAACCAGCCAAAATAAAAAATCGTGCGACACATAGCATATAAAGAAATTTCATGCTGAATTCAAATTATCAACGACCGTTATCATATCTTGAACCATGTAGGAGTGGCAGATGAAAATATGCCAAATGAACCGATAAATGTTAACAAATTTCCATAATTTTTTGACCGTACGTAACTCGAGAACCAGCCAAAATAAAAAATTGTGCGACACATAGAATATAAATAAATTTCATGCTGAATTCAAATTTTTAACGCCCGTTATCATATCTTTAACCATGTAGGGAGTGGCAGATGAAAATATGCCAAATGAACCGATAAATGTTAACAAATTTCCATGATTTTTTGACCGTACGTAACTAGAGAACCAGCCAAAATAAAAAATCGTGCGACAAATAGAATATAAAAAAAATACATGCTGAATTCAAATTTTCAACGCCCGTTATCATATCTTTAACCATGTAGGAGTGGCAGATGAAAATATGCCAAATGAATCGATAAATGTTAACAAATTTCCATGATTTTTTGACCGTACGTAACTCGAGAACCAGCCAAAATAAAAAATCGTGCGACAAATAGAATATAAAAAAATTTTATGCTGAATTTAAATTTTCAACGCCCGTTATCATATCTTTAACCATGTAGGAGTGGCAGATGAAAATATGCCAAATGAACCGATAAATGTTAACAAATTTCCATGATTTTTTGACCGTACGTAACTCGAGAACCAGCCAAAATAAAAAATCGTGCGACACAGAATATAAAAAAAATTAATGCTGAATTCAAATTATCAACGCCCGTTATCATATCTTTAACCATGTAGGAGTGGCAGATGAAAATATGCCAAATGAATCGATAAATGTTAACAAATTTCCATGATTTTTTGACCGTACGTAACTCGAAAACCAGCCAAAATAAAAAATCGTGCGACACAGAATATAAAAAAATTTCATGCTGAATTCAAATTTTCAACGCCCGTTATCATATCTTTAACCATGTAGGAATGGCAGATGAAAATATGCCAAATGAACCGATAAATGTTAACAAATTTCCATGATTTTTTGACCGTACGTAACTCGAGAACCAGCAAAAATAAAAAATCGTGCGACACATAGCATATAAAGAAATTTCATGCTGAATTCAAATTATCAACGACCGTTATCATATCTTGAACCATGTAGGAGTGGCAGATGAAAATATGCCAAATGAACCGATAAATGTTAACAAATTTCCATAATTTTTTGACCGTACGTAACTCGAGAACCAGCCAAAATAAAAAATTGTGCGACACATAGAATATAAATAAATTTCATGCTGAATTCAAATTTTTAACGCCCGTTATCATATCTTTAACCATGTAGGAGTGGCAGATGAAAATATGCCAAATGAACCGATAAATGTTAACAAATTTCCATGATTTTTTGACTGTACGTAACTCGAGAACCAGCCAAAATAAAAAATCGACACATAGAATATAAAAAAATTTCATGCTGAATTCAAATTATCAACGCCCGTTATCATATCTTTAACCATGTAGGACTGGCAGATGAAAATATGCCTAATGAATCGGTAAATGTTAACAAATTTCCATGATTTTTTGACCGTACGTAACTCGAGAACCAGCCAAAATAAAAAATCGTGCGACAAATAGAATATAAAAAAATTTTATGCTGAATTTAAATTTTCAACGCCCGTTATCATATCTTTAACCATGTAGGAGTGGCAGATGAAAATATGCCAAATGAACCGATAAATGTTAACAAATTTCCATGATTTTTTGACCGTACGTAACTCGAGAACCAGCCAAAATAAAAAATCGTGCGACACAGAATATAAAAAAAATTAATGCTGAATTCAAATTATCAACGCCCGTTATCATATCTTTAACCATGTAGGAGTGGCAGATGAAAATATGCCAAATGAATCGATAAATGTTAACAAATTTCCATGATTTTTTGACCGTACGTAACTCGAAAACCAGCCAAAATAAAAAATCGTACGACACAGAATATAAAAAAATTTCATGCTGAATTCAAATTTTCAACGCCCGTTATCATATCTTTAACCATGTAGGAATGGCAGATGAAAATATGCCAAATGAACCGATAAATGTTAACAAATTTCCATGATTTTTTGACCGTACGTAACTCGAGAACCAGCAAAAATAAAAAATCGTGCGACACATAGCATATAAAGAAATTTCATGCTGAATTCAAATTATCAACGACCGTTATCATATCTTGAACCATGTAGGAGTGGCAGATGAAAATATGCCAAATGAACCGATAAATGTTAACAAATTTCCATAATTTTTTGACCGTACGTAACTCGAGAACCAGCCAAAATAAAAAATTGTGCGACACATAGAATATAAATAAATTTCATGCTGAATTCAAATTTTTAACGCCCGTTATCATATCTTTAACCATGTAGGAGTGGCAGATGAAAATATGCCAAATGAACCGATAAATGTTAACAAATTTCCATGATTTTTTGACTGTACGTAACTCGAGAACCAGCCAAAATAAAAAATCGACACATAGAATATAAAAAAATTTCATGCTGAATTCAAATTATCAACGCCCGTTATCATATCTTTAACCATGTAGGACTGGCAGATGAAAATATGCCTAATGAATCGGTAAATGTTAACAAATTTCCATGATTTTTTGACCGTACGTAACTCGAGAACCAGCTAAAATAAAAAATCGTGCAACTCAAAGAATATAAAAAAAATTTATGCTGAATTCAAATTTTCAACGCCCGTTATCATATTTTTAACCATGTAGGAGTGGCAGATGAAAATATGCCAAATGAACCGATAAATGTTAACAAATTTCCATGATATTTTGACCGTACGTAACTCGAGAACCAGCCAAAATAAAAAATCGTGCTACAAACAGAATATAAAAAAATTTCATGCTGAATTCAAATTTTCAACGCCCGTTATCATATCTTTAACCATGTAGGAGTGGCAAATGAAAATATGCCAAATGAACCGATAAATGTTAACAAATTTCCATGATTTTTTGACTGTACGTAACTCGAGAACCAGCCAAAATAAAAAATCGACACATAGAATATAAAAAAATTTCATGCTGAATTCAAACTTTCAACGCCCGTTATCATATCTTTAACCATGTAGGAGTGGCAGACGAAAATATGCCAAATGAACCGATAAATGTTAACAAATTTCTATGATTTTTTGACCGTACGTAACTCGAGAACCAGCCAAAATAAAAAATCGTGCGACACATAGAATATAAAAAAAAATCATGCTGAATTCAAATTTTCAACGCCCGTTATCATATCTTTAACCATGTAGGAGTGGCAGATGAAAATATGCCAAATGAATCGATAAATGTTAACAAATTTCCATGATTTTTTGACCGTACGTAACTCGAAAACCAGCCAAAATAAAAACTCGTGCGACACATAGAATATAAAAAAATTTCATGCTGAATTCAAATTATCAACGCCCGTTATCATATCTTTAACCATGTAGGACTGGCAGATGAAAATATGCCTAATGAATCGGTAAATGTTAACAAATTTCCATGATTTTTTGACCGTACGTAACTCGAGAACCAGCTAAAATAAAAAATCGTGCAACTCAAAGGATATAAAAAAAATTTATGCTGAATTCAATTTTTCAACGCCCGTTATCATATTTTTAACCATGTAGGAGTGGCAGATGAAAATATGCCAAATGAACCGATAAATGTTAACAAATTTCCATGATATTTTGACCGTACGTAACTCGAGAACCAGCCAAAATAAAAAATCGTGCTACACACAGAATATAAAAAAATTTCATGCTGAATTCAAATTTTTAACGCCAGTTATCATATCTTTAACCATGTAGGAGTGGCAGATGAAAATATGCCAAATGAACCGATAAATGTTAACAAATTTCCATGATATTTGACCGTACGTAACTGGAGAACCAGCCAAAATAAAAAATCGTGCGACACATACAATATAAAAAAATTTCATGCTGAATTCAAATTTTCAACGCCAGTTATCATATCTTTAACCATGTAGGAGTGGCAGATAAAAATATGCCAAATGAACTTATAAATGTTAACAAATTTCCATGATTTTTTGACCGTACGTAACTTGAGAATCAAACAAAATAAAAAATCGTGCGACACATAGAATATAAAAAAATTTCATGCTGAATTCAAATTTTCAACGCACGTTATCATATCTTTAACCATGTAGGAGTGGCAGATGAAAATATGCCAAATGAACCGATAAATGTTAACAAATTTCCATGATTTTTTGACCGTACGTAACTCGAGAATCAGCCAAAATAAAAAATCGTGCGACATACAGAATATAAAAAAATTTCATGCTGAATTCAAATTTTCAACGCCCGTTACCATATCTTTAACCATGTAGGAGTGGCAGATGAAAATATGCCAAATGAATCGATAAATGTTAACAAATTTCCATGATTTTTTGACCGTACGTAACTCGAGAACCAGCCAAAATAAAAAATCGTGCGACACAGAATATAAATAATATTCATGCTGAATTCAAATTTTCAACGCCCGTTATCATATCTTTAACCATGTAGGAGTGGCAGATGAAAATATGCCAAATAAACCGATAAATGTTAACAGATTTCCATGATATTTTGACCGTACGTGACTCGAGAACCAGCCAAAATAAAAAATCGTGCGACACAGAATATAAAAAAATTTCATGCTGAATTCAAATTATGAACGCCCGTTATCATATCTTTAACCATGTAGGAGTGGCAGATGAAAATATGCCAAATGAGTCGATAAATGTTAACAAATTTCCATGATTTTTTGACCGTACGTAACTCGAAAACCAGCCAAAATAAAAAATCGTGCGACACAGAATATAAAAAAATTTCATGCTGAATTCAAATTATGAACGCCCGTTATCATATCTTTAACCATGTAGGAGTGGCAGATGAAAATATGCCAAATGAGTCGATAAATGTTAACAAATTTCCATGATTTTTTGACCGTACGTGACTCGAGAACCAGCCAAAATAAAAAATCGTGCGACACAGAATATAAAAAAATTTCATGCTGAATTCAAATTATCAACGCCCGTTATCATATCTTTAACCATGTAGGAGTGGCAGATGAAAATATGCCAAATGAATCGATAAATGTTAACAAATTTCCATGATTTTTTGACCGTACGTAACTCGAAAACCAGCCAAAATAAAAAATCGTGCGACACAGAATATAAAAAAATTTCATGCTGAATTCAAATTTTCAACGCCCGTTATCATATCTTTAACCATGTAGGAATGGCAGATGAAAATATGCCAAATGAACCGATAAATGTTAACAAATTTCCATGATTTTTTGACCGTACGTAACTCGAGAACCAGCAAAAATAAAAAATCGTGCGACACATAGCATATAAAGAAATTTCATGCTGAATTCAAATTATCAACGACCGTTATCATATCTTGAACCATGTAGGAGTGGCAGATGAAAATATGCCAAATGAACCGATAAATGTTAACAAATTTCCATAATTTTTTGCCCGTACGTAACTCGAGAACCAGCAAAAATAAAAAATTGTGCGACACATAGAATATAAATAAATTTCATGCTGAATTCAAATTTTTAACGCCCGTTATCATATCTTTAACCATGTAGGAGTGGCAGATGAAAATATGCCAAATGAACCGATAAATGTTAACAAATTTCCATGATTTTTAACTGTACGTAACTCGAGAACCAGCCAAAATAAAAAATCGACACATAGAATATAAAAAAATTTCATGCTGAATTCAAACTTTCAACGCCCGTTATCATATCTTTAACCATGTAGGAGTGGCAGACGAAAATATGCCAAATGAACCGATAAATGTTAACAAATTTCTATGATTTTTTGACCGTACGTAACTCGAGAACCAGCCAAAATAAAAAATCGTGCGACACATAGAATATAAAAAAAAATCATGCTGAATTCAAATTTTCAACGCCCGTTATCATATCTTTAACCATTTAGGAGTGGCAGATGAAAATATGCCAAATGAATCGATAAATGTTAACAAATTTCCATGATTTTTTGACCGTACGTAACTCGAAAACCAGCCAAAATAAAAACTCGTGCGACACATAGAATATAAAAAAATTTCATGCTGAATTCAAATTATCAACGCCCGTTATCATATCTTTAACCATGTAGGACTGGCAGATGAAAATATGCCTAATGAATCGGTAAATGTTAACAAATTTCCATGATTTTTTGACCGTACGTAACTCGAGAACCAGCTAAAATAAAAAATCGTGCAACTCAAAGGATATAAAAAAAATTTATGCTGAATTCAAATTTTCAACGCCCGTTATCATATTTTTAACCATGTAGGAGTGGCAGATGAAAATATGCCAAATGAACCGATAAATGTTAACAAATTTCCATGATATTTTGACCGTACGTAACTCGAGAACCAGCCAAAATAAAAAATCGTGCTACACACAGAATATAAAAAAATTTCATGCTGAATTCAAATTTTTAACGCCAGTTATCATATCTTTAACCATGTAGGAGTGGCAGATGAAAATATGCCAAATGAACCGATAAATGTTAACAAATTTCCATGATATTTGACCGTACGTAACTGGAGAACCAGCCAAAATAAAAAATCGTGCGACACATACAATATAAAAAAATTTCATGCTGAATTCAAATTTTCAACGCCAGTTATCATATCTTTAACCATGTAGGAGTGGCAGATAAAAATATGCCAAATGAACTTATAAATGTTAACAAATTTCCATGATTTTTTGACCGTACGTAACTTGAGAATCAAACAAAATAAAAAATCGTGCGACACATAGAATATAAAAAAATTTCATGCTGAATTCAAATTTTCAACGCACGTTATCATATCTTTAACCATGTAGGAGTGGCAGATGAAAATAGGCCAAATGAACCGATAAATGTTAACAAATTTCCATGATTTTTTGACCGTACGTAACTCGAGAATCAGCCAAAATAAAAAATCGTGCGACATACAGAATATAAAAAAATTTCATGCTGAATTCAAATTTTCAACGCCCGTTACTATATCTTTAACCATGTAGGAGTGGCAGATGAAAATATGCCAAATGAATCGATAAATGTTAACAAATTTCCATGATTTTTTGACCGTACGTAACTCGAGAACCAGCCAAAATAAAAAATCGTGCGACACAGAATATAAATAATATTCATGCTGAATTCAAATTTTCAACGCCCGTTATCATATCTTTAACCATGTAGGAGTGGCAGATGAAAATATGCCAAATAAACCGATAAATGTTAACAGATTTCCATGATATTTTGACCGTACGTAACTCGAAAACCAGCCAAAATAAAAAATCGTGCGACACAGAATATAAAAAAATTTCATGCTGAATTCAAATTATGAACGCCCGTTATCATATCTTTAACCATGTAGGAGTGGCAGATGAAAATATGCCAAATGAGTCGATAAATGTTAACAAATTTCCATGATTTTTTGACCGTACGTGACTCGAGAACCAGCCAAAATAAAAAATCGTGCGACACAGAATATAAAAAAATTTCATGCTGAATTCAAATTATCAACGCCCGTTATCATATCTTTAACCATGTAGGAGTGGCAAATGAAAATATGCCAAATGAACCGATAAATGTTAACAAATTTCCATGATTTTTTGACCGTACGTAACTCGAGAACAAGCCAAAATAAAAAATCGTGCGACACAGAATATAAAAAAAAATTAATGCTGAATTCAAATTATCAACGCCCGTTATCATATCTTTAACCATGTAGGAGTGGCAGATGAAAATATGCCAAATGAATCGATAAATGTTAACAAATTTCCATGACTTTTTGACCGTACGTAACTCGAGAACCAGCCAAAATAAAAAATTGTGCGACACATAGAATATAAATAAATTTCATGCTGAATTCAAATTTTTAACGCCCGTTATCATATCTTTAACCATGTAGGAGTGGCAGATGAAAATATGCCAAATGAACCGATAAATGTTAACAAATTTCCATGATTTTTTGACTGTACGTAACTCGAGAACCAGCCAAAATAAAAAATCGACACATAGAATATAAAAAAATTTCATGCTGAATTCAAACTTTCAACGCCCGTTATCATATCTTTAACCATGTAGGAGTGGCAGACGAAAATATGCCAAATGAACCGATAAATGTTAACAAATTTCTATGATTTTTTGACCGTACGTAACTCGAGAACCAGCCAAAATAAAAAATCGTGCGACACATAGAATATAAAAAAAAATCATGCTGAATTCAAATTTTCAACGCCCGTTATCATATCTTTAACCATTTAGGAGTGGCAGATGAAAATATGCCAAATGAATCGATAAATGTTAACAAATTTCCATGATTTTTTGACCGTACGTAACTCGAAAACCAGCCAAAATAAAAAATCGTGCGACACAGAATATAAAAAAATTTCATGCTGAATTCAAATTATGAACGCCCGTTATCATATCTTTAACCATGTAGGACTGGCAGATGAAAATATGCCTAATGAATCGGTAAATGTTAACAAATTTCCATGATTTTTTGACCGTACGTAACTCGAGAAGCAGCTAAAATAAAAAATCGTGCAACTCAAAGGATATAAAAAAAATTTATGCTGAATTCAAATTTTCAACGCCCGTTATCATATTTTTAACCATGTAGGAGTGGCAGATGAAAATATGCCAAATGAACCGATAAATGTTAACAAATTTCCATGATATTTTGACCGTACGTAACTCGAGAACCAGCCAAAATAAAAAATCGTGCTACACACAGAATATAAAAAAATTTCATGCTGAATTCAAATTTTTAACGCCAGTTATCATATCTTTAACCATGTAGGAGTGGCAGATGAAAATATGCCAAATGAACCGATAAATGTTAACAAATTTCCATGATATTTGACCGTACGTAACTGGAGAACCAGCCAAAATAAAAAATCGTGCGACACATACAATATAAAAAAATTTCATGCTGAATTCAAATTTTCAACGCCAGTTATCATATCTTTAACCATGTAGGAGTGGCAGATAAAAATATGCCAAATGAACTTATAAATGTTAACAAATTTCCATGATTTTTTGACCGTACGTAACTTGAGAATCAAACAAAATAAAAAATCGTGCGACACATAGAATATAAAAAAATTTCATGCTGAATTCAAATTTTCAACGCACGTTATCATATCTTTAACCATGTAGGAGTGGCAGATGAAAATAGGCCAAATGAACCGATAAATGTTAACAAATTTCCATGATTTTTTGACCGTACGTAACTCGAGAATCAGCCAAAATAAAAAATCGTGCGACATACAGAATATAAAAAAATTTCATGCTGAATTCAAATTTTCAACGCCCGTTACTATATCTTTAACCATGTAGGAGTGGCAGATGAAAATATGCCAAATGAATCGATAAATGTTAACAAATTTCCATGATTTTTTGACCGTACGTAACTCGAGAACCAGCCAAAATAAAAAATCGTGCGACACAGAATATAAATAATATTCATGCTGAATTCAAATTTTCAACGCCCGTTATCATATCTTTAACCATGTAGGAGTGGCAGATGAAAATATGCCAAATAAACCGATAAATGTTAACAGATTTCCATGATATTTTGACCGTACGTAACTCGAAAACCAGCCAAAATAAAAAATCGTGCGACACAGAATATAAAAAAATTTCATGCTGAATTCAAATTATGAACGCCCGTTATCATATCTTTAACCATGTAGGAGTGGCAGATGAAAATATGCCAAATGAGTCGATAAATGTTAACAAATTTCCATGATTTTTTGACCGTACGTGACTCGAGAACCAGCCAAAATAAAAAATCGTGCGACACAGAATATAAAAAAATTTCATGCTGAATTCAAATTATGAACGCCCGTTATCATATCTTTAACCATGTAGGAGTGGCAGATGAAAATATGCCAAATGAGTCGATAAATGTTAACAAATTTCCATGATTTTTTGACCGTACGTGACTCGAGAACCAGCCAAAATAAAAAATCGTGCGACACAGAATATAAAAAAATTTCATGCTGAATTCAAATTATCAACGCCCGTTATCATATCTTTAACCATGTAGGAGTGGCAAATGAAAATATGCCAAATGAACCGATAAATGTTAACAAATTTCCATGATTTTTTGACCGTACGTAACTCGAGAACAAGCCAAAATAAAAAATCGTGCGACACAGAATATAAAAAAAAATTAATGCTGAATTCAAATTATCAACGCCCGTTATCATATCTTTAACCATGTAGGAGTGGCAGATGAAAATATGCCAAATGAATCGATAAATGTTAACAAATTTCCATGATTTTTTGACCGTACGTAACTCGAGAACCAGCCAAAATAAAAAATCGTGCGACACATAGAATATAAAAAAATTTCATGCTGAATTCAAATTTTCAACGCCCGTTATCATATCTTTAACCATGTAGGAGTGGCAGATGAAAATATGCCAAATGAACCGATAAATGTTAACAAATTTCCATGATTTTTTGACCGTACGTAACTCGAGAACCAGCCAAAATAAAAAATCGTGCGACACACAGAATATAAAAAAATTTCATGCTGAATTCAAACTTTCAACGCCCGTTATCATATCTTTAACCATGTAGGAGTGGCAGACGAAAATATGCCAAATGAACCGATAAGTGTTAACAAATTTCCATGATTTTTTGACCGTACGTAACTCGAGAACCAGCCAAAATAAAAAATCGTGCGACATATAGAATATAAAAAAATTTCATGCTGAATTCAAATTTGCAACGCCCGTTGTCATATCTTTAACTATGTAGGAGTGGCACATGAAAATATGCCAAATGAATCGATAAATGTTAACAAATTTCCCAGCCAAAATAAAAAGTCGTGCACACAAAATTTTCAACGTTTGTTGTCTTATCTTTCACCGTGTAGGGGGGCAGATACTTACAATCTTATCTTTAATTTTTTTTAGTTTATCTTTGTATTTTTTGGTCCGTATTTATATTAGCTTCATTTAAAATACTGTAACGTTTTTATTTATATGGGTGAAGTGTAAAATAATCAGACAAATATTATTAACGAAAAGAATACGTTTATTAAACGATAATTAAATAAGGATTAAATATTAAAAGATAATAAAACACTATGATTATAGTACATTAAAACACAAGTATCATAAGGCAATCTGTTAACGTACGAGTCCAAGTTTACAAAGGACGAGTGCGTCAACAGACCTTATGATACGTGTTTTTTATACTATTTTTTCTATTGAGGTATTTTTACGATTAAATTTATTTAAATTGCGACGTCAAATTATGACTAGGTATTTTTTTGTTAGTTATGTTTATGTTGGTAACGCTTCTCGCTAACAATTGAAATTTCATATTTTGTCAACTATTGATTAATTAGTGTATTGCAAGGTGTATTGTATTTATGATTCAAGGTCTGATTCTGGTTGTGAAATTAATATTATATTTTTTTCTAGTCCTATCACCTAAAGAAAGTATAAAAATCCATAATTAAAAGTAATATGTTGAAATATTATCAACAACTTACCATTTTGAGGTTACCTGTCATCTGTCAGTTATGAAAGCATGACTACCAACTCTAGAACATGAAAGGCGCCAAAAATAGTACGCTTATAGATCTTCTAAACGTCGTGTTTGCAGTACAAAACAGTGCGTTTATAGGGGTCCGTCGATTTGGCCCCCCCCCAATAAATATATTCGAGTCAAAAGCTAGCTCCAGATTCACTAGAGCTAGCTCCAGCTAGCTCCACCAATCATATAGCTAGCTCCTAATTATTAGCGGAGATATTATGGGTTACATTCGGGGGGGGCCAAATCGATGCTAGCCCCTTCAATTCAGATATTTGATGTGAAAAGCAAGCTCCAGAAACTTCTAACCTAGCTCCAGCTAGCTCCAATAAATTTAAAGCTAGCACCACCACCCTTAGAGCACCAGAAATAAAATTAAATCGTCGACTTGCCCCCCCCCCCCCCCCCGGTAATGAATTCGAGTCAAAAGCTAGCTCTAGAGTCACTAGAGCTAGCACCAGCTAGCTCCACCAATCATATAGCTAGCTCCTAATTATTAGCGGAGATATTAAGGGTTACATTCGGGGGGGGGGGGCAAATCGATGCTAGCCCCTTCAAGCCAAATATTTGATGTGAAAAGCAAGCTCCTTATACTTCTAACCTAGCTCCAGCTAGCTCCATTAATATTAAAGCTAGCACCACTACCCTTAGAGCACCAGAAATAAAATTAAATCGTCGACTTGGCACCCCCCGGTAATGTATTCATGTCAAAAGCTAGCTCCAGGTTCCTCAGAGCTAGCTCCAGCTAGCTCCATTAAAATTAAAGCTAACACCACCACCCTTAGAGCACCAGAAATAAAATAAAATCGTCGACTTGGCACCCCCCGGTAATGTATTCATGTCAAAAGCTAGCTCCAGGTTCCTCAGAGCTAGCTCCAGCTAGCTCCATTAAAATTAAAGCTAACACCACCACCCTTAGGGCACCAGAAATAAAATAAAATCGTCGACTTGGCACCCCCGGTAATGTATTCAAGTCAAAAGCTAGCTCCAGATTACTCAGAGCTAGCTCCAGCTAGCTCCATTAAAATTAAAGCTAACACCACTACCCTTAGAGCACCAGAAATAAAATTAAATCGTCGACTTGGCACCCCCCGGTAATGTATTCATGTCAAAAGCTAGCTCCAGGTTCCTCAGAGCTAGCTCCAGCTAGCTCCATTAAAATTAAAGCTAACACCACCACCCTTAGGGCACCAGAAATAAAATAAAATCGTCGACTTGGCACCCCCGGTAATGTATTCAAGTCAAAAGCTAGCTCCAGATTACTCAGAGCTAGCTCCAGCTAGCTCCATTAAAATTAAAGCTAACACCACCACCCTTAGAGCACCAGAAATAAAATAAAATCGTCGACTTGGCACCCCCCGGTAATGTATTCATGTCAAAAGCTAGCTCCAGGTTCCTCAGAGCTAGCTCCAGCTAGCTCCATTAAAATTAAAGCTAACACCACCACCCTTAGGGCACCAGAAATAAAATAAAATCGTCGACTTGGCACCCCCGGTAATGTATTCAAGTCAAAAGCTAGCTCCAGATTACTCAGAGCTAGCTCCAGCTAGCTCCATTAAAATTAAAGCTAACACCACTACCCTTAGAGCACCAGAAATAAAATTAAATCGTCGACTTGGCACCCCCCGGTAATGTATTCATGTCAAAAGCTAGCTCCAGGTTCCTCAGAGCTAGCTCCAGCTAGCTCCATTAATATTAAAGCTAGCATCACTACCCTTAGAGCATCAGAAATAAAATTAAATCGTCGACTTGGCACCCCCCGGTAATGTATTCATGTCAAAAGCTAGCTCCAGATTACTCAGAGCTAGCTCCAGCTAGCTCCATTAAAATTAAAGCTTTACACCACCACCCTTAGAGCACCAGAAATAAAATTAAATCGTCGACTTGGCACCCCCCGGTAATGTATTCAAGTCAAAAGCAAGCTCCAGGTTCTCTAGAGCTAGCTCCATTAAAATTAAAGGTAGTACCACCACCCTTAGAGCAACAGAAATAAAATAAAAACGTCGACTTGCCCCCATATATATTTCCTCTGTGTGACATCGCTAAGAATGATAGAAAGGTGAGCGTCGTAATTTGAAGACAATTAAGCGTCTTTTATGAACCATGAATTATTTTAGATACAGTTTATTATTCTTTATAGTACTACAATAATAATTAAAGCAACATTTGATTATGATACATATGATACATTAATTCAAAATAAAAACAAAAATTCTTTATAACAAAAAAATATTAACGATTAATGCCGGCTTTACACGCTTATATTTTTACATGTATTTCTACAAATTCGTATTGAACTTAAACAACACAATTCTCAAACTTTATACGATTATATGTATACAGAATCATATTGTTCAATGCGAAGTTGTAAGAACAAAAAACAGTAGAAAGGTATCAATTTTACGCCATCGGGCAGCACAAGTCGGATTGGTGGGAACTTTGAATTATGTTGTTAATAAGGAAGGCATTTAAAACCATATAATGAAAAAAAATTCAATGCGATTTTTGTCGCCGATGGATTCTAATGTTCCTGGATAAATATTAACATTTCTCAAGGTTTTGAAAAAAAAGATGACTATATACAGAATAGAGGTCACGGATTTAAGGGTGGATAAAACATCTCAAAACAATAAAAAAAGTTCATATAAACATATATCCGGAAATACCTTGTTTCAGAGCAGATTTTAATATTTTATTTCTGTCATATACAACTCATACTTTTAACATTACAATAAAATCATAGTGGCCATTTACAATAGGACGAAGATTAGAATGTTGTATTGAAGTTCAAGGTGAACATTTTGAACATTATTTATAATTTATAATTGACTGTTTTCCGATGTAAACGGCCTCTATCATTTTATTGTAATGTTAAAAGTATGAGTTGTGCATGACAGAAATAAAATATTAAAATCGCTATAGCTCTGAACCTAGGCATTTCCAGATATATGTTTATAAGAACTTTTTTTTATTGTTTTGAGATGTATTATCCACTCTTAAATCCGTGACCTCTATTTTTATACGGCCTGTATATTAATGCTTATTTAGTAAAAAACAAACCGGAACACTGAACAAAAGTTGAAGGAGATGCAAATTCTTTTTTCAATTTTAAATCATTATATAATTCCCATTTACCGTTGTGTCTTAAACTATAAGTTACAAAATGGCCCATGGAATTAACTGCGCGTTTACCTTCATATCCTATAACACCTCTTAATAAAAAAGTAACATTATTAATTAATAATTTTGTCGGGATAGATTTTAAATTTGTAGAAATCTCACATACATGTGTATCCTGATTCATTGGTTCTATATATATATAATCATGCACATTAACGTCTTTTTCAAAATTTTTGCTCTTGCAGAACTTACAGAGTTTTTGAATTTTCGTTTTTTTAATATAATCAGTTAAGCTTTCTTCTAAACAAGATATATTATTACACGTTATTGAAATAAAATTCAAAAGTTCTGTTTCTTTATGTGAACAGTGTAAACATGTATTATTTACAGAACCCATGTTGACAGATATTAATATATTAGTAAGAATATTTGGAATTGTGTCCTCGCATTCAATTTCCCAAATGTTGTCCATTAAATTTCTAATTTGTCCTATAGAATATAAAATTTTACTCCGTAATTTGTAAACATGCGGGGTGATTCCTCCATGAACCATTTTATGAACGAGGCGTAAAAATAGATCATTACTGTCAATAGTATTTAAATAATTATTAAATTGCGCACTATCACAGCATGCGGAACAAAATAATTGAGCTATTGAATCAAAACCACACGTATTACGTAGAGTTATTAATTTATTATCTATTAATATTGGTTTTTTATGAACAATATTTCCGTTCCTTAATAGTCCTATTGTGCGCAGCCTTGGTGGCTTCTTTAAATCAATATGCATAAATTCCGTTTCTGGTTCCAAATATGATTTTCTTGGGCGTTTCGTTGGGGAAATATTTTTTCCCATCCAGTTTTCTTGTGCAGTGGATTCCAGTAGAGACTTGTCTTTTATGCCACTTTCAAAACAATATTTGCAATATAGACTTTTTTCGTATGTTATGGCACAATTGCTATTACTATGTAAATTTATGTGACACAAATCACAATTCAAGTTACTTATAGTTTCGATTAATAGTTCGCAGGAAGCACAAACATGTTGCTGGTATTCGCAGTCTCTATTTAAAATTTAAAAATAGTCCAATCAGTGAAGCAGTTTGAAATCCGATAATACTTATCCGGGCGGCTGACAAGTTGCGGAACGCCACTCAAAATGAGGTTAAGGGTAAACCCGCTGTTTTTGAGCATTATTTTATTTCTCAAAATCTAGATCGACATTGAGTTATTATCATGATTGTTATTTATTTCGGGATATCGAAACTCAGTTTGACACCTTTTATACGGTGTACTAGCTGTATAATAATTCTATTTCTATTCATCGCAATAACTTGTAAATCGACTAAAACTCTTTGTGAAGCTTTATTATAAATAATAAGAGGTTTATCAATGAATTTTATTGATTTTTAATCTTCACCCTCTTCACCCATATAAATAAACGTTACAATATCAATCATAATAATAACACATTGTCCATTTTGAGATAAAACAATAATGTTCAAAAAACGGGGTCTTTGCCCTATTTAACCCCATTTTTGGGAATGTTCCGTAACTAAATGTAACTAAAAAGTAACTTCGACCTTAGAGTTTGTTTGGTTTATTTAGGTTCTATCAAATTTATTTCATTAGTAATACATTTATAATTTATGAAAGGAAAAATCCCCACCACTGCAGCTTCGCGGTTAAATTTGAGTATCATAGCAACGCTTGTCAAGGCAGCAGCCATATTCTTATTTGGAAACATGGCCTACGTCATTACTAAACGGGTCTATAATACTAATAAAGTTGAAAATTATTTTAAGGTCGATTTGTTTTTCGAGTGATTTTCAATCAAGAACATGTAAAAATATGTCAGTGTTAAAAGTATACAACAAATATAACTTTAACTTCAAACTTACTAAAAATTTCTCTCCCAGTTGTTTCAGTACAAGTCATATCTTGTCCACTCTGCTGAAAAAATATAAAACAATAATTTCTACTTATATTATAACATACATTAGGGTGGCCGTTATTTTGTTCAATTCGGAATTTTATCCATTCCTGCCCAAAATATGTTTTAGTATGATGAAAAAAAAATCCATAATAAAAATATATTTGAACAAGGTTATCACTAGAGTTGAAATTTTCAATTTAACTTAAATAGGGTTTTCACGTTCTTCACGATGAATATTCATAACATTATCAGATATCTATTTTATATATCATTACCTGAATTTTTAATGCATTTACTAAAATCTCTTCGTCATTTTGATCGTTAAGCATCTGTAAAAAATATTCTTTTGAAAACATAAAAAGCAGATATTATGGAAACCATGTACCTCATTTCCCATACACATTTTGTCGTTTTTTTCATGATTTTCATCATGTTTTCCTATATCGGTGTAATTACACGAAGTATTCACATCTGGTCTTGTAACCTAAAATATTTTAATATCATTTGAATCAGTGTTCAATATGGCATATTTAAAGTGCCCGCCATTTTATTTTTTAATAATGTAACATGTGGATTATTTTATATGACTGTAAAGCAAATTTAATGTGCTTTTCAAATTTGTAAAAAAATATAGTATGTTCTGTTTGTAATTTCAAAGTTAATATAAATTAATACTAAACCGGAAATGATATTATGAATTTATCTCTGTCATTAATTAGCTTACATGTTGCTGTATGAATCGTGTTATATGAAGTATTTGCTAAGTTGATATTTGCTGGTTCTCTTAAAATATAACTACCTGTATACTATATACACAGGGTAATTCAGAGCGGGTGAATCAAAGAAACCCACATATTGAGAGAGTCATTTTGAATAAAAAATGTTATATAAAGATATGTCCGGAAACGTTTCGTTACAGAATTACAGCCTCATCAAATTTTAACTCGGGCTACTAAAGTTAATTCCTTAACTAGAAGAGATACGACTTCGGTTAAATTAGATAAAAGTTGCCTTATTAGTAAGCTATTCCAGTGATGTATTTGTTTTTCCAAAGGTCACTAGATAGGAGCAAAAATGTAAAATCGACGATTTTCTTTAAACAATTTTAATTACAAAATAGTGATAGATAGAGAAAAAAGTTTTTACCAAAACTTTTAGTTTATAAAGCCGTCTTTACACTCGCAAATAAAAATATTTTGTTTACTTACTAGTTTTCAAGTTATGGCCCAAATCAATATTTTTTAAATGGAATCAATAGTTGAATTTATTTTCAGTAAATAGCTTTTTTTCTGTTTTCAAACATGTATGTATTACTTTTTAAATTCCATATCGAAATAATATGTCTTTTTCAATATGAACATATTTTAATTGCCACTAATATTAATAATATTGAATACCGCCGGGTGTCCACGGAAAGCGGGACCTTTATTAATTTTTGTAATTATGACAGTATCATATTGAAATTTTGTATGTGTACACTGTAAATAATCACTCCCGGATTAGCCGGAACTAGCATTAACTTTCTCATTTCATATATTTTTAAATTTTATATTGCATAAATTCAAATTTAAAAATTACAAAGGTGGTAGTGAAATGTTTAAAACAATTGATTCATGTAACTTATACAAGTTCTCCAGAAATGAAGAAATCGATTTGTTGTTAATATACGGGAATGTAGGAAAAAATGTTTCATTAAACTTCGACTTGTGGCATATCATTATATTCATAATTACACGTAGAATTCAAAACTAAAAAGATATAGTGTTCCATTTGAAATAAGAAAGTTAATGCTGATAAACCGGAAGTATTACTTTTATCTTTGTTATATTAAATTAATCCTTTTTATTTACAGTCTACAGAGACCAAATTCAAATTTTATACTCTCATAAATAAAATAGTTAATAAGAGCCCAGCTTTCCGTGAACACCCGGTATATTATCTAAATATTTCAACAAAATTCATTTAACTCTAATGCCCGAAAATTTGAATGTTTAATAAATACACTTCATACATTAATGTTTGACATTTGAAATAGGTGATTCAGATAATATTCAACAAATAATTTAGTTTTTCTCAAAATTTGAAGCAGATACAACAAAATTGAATAAGGTTATTTATTTTAAACATATTTAATTTGAAACTTTTTTCTCAGCTGATCCAAAATTTGAAATAAATAAAATTTATTGGTTTTTATCGCGAATAAATCTTCATCTTACTTACAAAATTCATTTAAAATTTTAATATACTCACCGAACTTCCAGAGATTATTTTTGCATAACCTAAATTGTTGCGTATGTGTTCAATTACAAAATCCTGGGCTCTTAATGGCAATTTTTGATGACGAAAAATTCTGTTTTTAATTTGGTTAAAATTAGATTCAACGCTGGCCGAACTGCTAATTCTTGGTGAAAAAGGAAAGTATGGTATCATGACTGCAGTCCACATTGGTATCATATTAGCAATATTATTTAGAAAATCATTTACTAACGATGGTAGCACTTGCTGGTTACCTCTATCTCCATCTGATGTTTTCTTAGTAAGTGCAATATCCGCTATTTTTTTTACCCAATCTTTAAATACTGTACTATTTTCCATTTCCTCGCTCACAATGTTTTTTTCTTCAATCGTTTGCATTATATCCTCTGACATTTGTAACAGTTCTGTAGAACCCGTAGCTATTCTCCTTTTCAACCATTCTTTCTTCATTTCACATTCCGTTAATTCACCATTTCTGTCATTACCTTCAGTGTCAGAGTAAGCAACACAAAACATAGCAGCTAATAAAGTTTCTAGGTCTTTTATTGAACTAGTTTGAACCATTTGGCCAATACATTTTAAATAAAAAAATTTAGTTAGAACATGTTGATTCTTTAATGAAGGCCACTTAGATACCAGTTTCATTAGATGGGCTACATCAATTCTTAAGAAACATGATAGTCGCTGTATATCGCAGTCTGTTTTGAAAAGAATATTAAAACACAATTGAAGATAGTCATGTAATGAATTACAGGATGTAAAAGTTTCAGCACAAGCATACATTAAAGCTAATGACATGTCTGTTACCACTTCTGAGGGTTTTAAGATTCCAGTCTTCAACCAGCATTGTAGAAAGTTGCTGATAGCAGTTGTCGTATGAGATGCACTTAACATAGAGCCTACTGAAAACTGTTGATTTTTTCTTGGCCTTATAACAATATCATAAAGAAAATTATATTTAGATTTTAAACCATCAGGATAGATTATCTTTTTTGCAAGACCACCTGTCGCATCTATGGATATTCTACTATAATTATTTTCACAGTAATGTCTATATACTTGTATCTGACTATTTGACCAATAATAAACAAAAAATGGAGAATATCCTATATCTCGGATAATATTTGTAAATTCTTTCGATGTTTTATACTTATAAAGTGAAATAATTGGGCACTGGTCTAATAATTCTTTTTTTAAGTACAAATATTTTGCATCTCGTATTACTTCTAGGGAGGGTAAATCTGATGGCTCTTTCTCTCCAAATTCTATATACTCATTCGCCATATTGTTCTTAATATTACTCGCACTGTAATTTTGTTGAAACATTTTCTTTGCCACATTCTCTCTTAGCTTTCCACTGAAAGGTCTTTTTATTTTGGTTGAGTGTTCCATAATATAATTTCCTATTAGTTTAAAATTCATCGTTACAGGTTCATCTTCTTTTGGATAATCAATAATAAATCCTTCCAGTTTTGATAAGCATTGCTTACAAGTTGCGTAAATTTTTGCGTATATAGGACCAGAATGACAGATTTTATATCTTTTAAAAATCAATGTACAGGATATTTGAGTACATGAAAGAATTTTTCGATTAACAATTTGCGCCCACGTATGTTTTCCCCAAACATATTGATGTCTTAAGCCCGATAGATGTTTAGATTTTGAAGTTGATATATCCTTCCTTTTATATGTAGAATAATTTAACGTGAAAGATTTATATTCTGCAGCAGTGAAAGTACATGTAAATTCAAAAATATTTTTGTCATCGGTGGAATTGTCAGATGAGGTATTTGTGACGCTATCTAAGGAGCTTTCGATATCAGAAACTGTATCACTGCTTTTTTCATGTTTTATTTCAGTTTTAACACCTAAAATATTCCATGCATTATAATAATTTTTTGTGACCACCGTATATATTCCAACAGCAGATATAATGCATCCACGATCTTGTAAAAGTTTTGATAATTGACACCAAACACTATGTTTTTTATTTGTGAAGTATTGTGAATTATACAATTCATTTACTGGGAAAATTTTCAAACTATCTTTAATTATTTGTATATCTTCCGATGTTCTTTTTTTACCCATCTCGTTGCACAAAGTAAAAGAAAAACTAATTATGTATACACAAGAACGAACCGACGTGAACTGTGATACATACTTTTACTTTTTGTCGCTAGAGTGCAATGCGCTTCCCGAAACCGAAATAAGCAGAGGACCGGGAAGTCCCTGTTAAACTGAATGATGACAAAGCGCTGCGCTGCAACGTTATTCAGGTATAAGCAAATTTAAGTTCGCCCCAGTTACATCAGTTGATGTAGAAAGAAGTTTTTCCTGTTACAAGCAAATATTATCGGATCGCAGGCAATCTTTTTTAATTGATAATTTAGAAAAACACATAATTGTTAATGTTTTTAACACTATAACAAATTAGAAATATTATTTTTACTTATTTGTTAAAGAATTTATTGTTTATTTACAAAAATTATATATTTTTAAAATTATAAATATAATCTTTGAATATATACTAGATATACTCTTACAAAATAATTAAATTTTTTACATTTTTTATTAGATTTCTACTTATTTTCAAAAAAAAATATAGCATATTTTGTGCATATATTGTTATTTAGGGACCATATAGTCAACAAAATTTATGCATATATATGCGCATAATTTCGTATATTTGAGTGCATATAATTATCAGCTTTAGTTATTATTATACTTGTTTTAAATATATTCACATTTAACAACTCTGTACACGAACCTATATATCAATTAAAAATATATGGTGGAAAAATTTGATCCACCGTAAACTTTTTATATTTTATTCTAAAAACAGATTTTTTGCAATAAAATGTATATTTGGTTATATAAAAAATATATTTACTTAAGCGAAGTGAAATATTTACTTTTGTACAATATGTTCTTGCCATATGAAGGTATTTTGACAACATGAAGAAAGCTTGTATAAACGAGAATGAAAATTAAGCTTAATATAATTGACAACAGATGGCACTACCGTAACATCGCGAATGATTCAAGCTCGTGTCTCGTTCTTATAGACTTGGCAAAGCTCTTTTATATTTATATTTAAGATAAAACTATCCATACAGAACAAGTCCACGCGAGGATAGTGTGGTACATGTACAAGACAAAAAAATTAACAAAAGAAAATAACACAAAATACATTTTAAAAAAAATAAGATTAAGTTTTCTTCAGTAATCGCGAAAAAGCGGTATAATTTAAAAGAAAAATGTCTATGTGAGAAAATTTTGTATTATATAAGTGACACATTCGATAAAGAGGTGAAGACATTAAAAGGTTATAAATGACGGATGACATATTTCTACTATTACAGCGTTACAGCATGTGCTCTCAGCTGTCTTTGTGACAGTTTGTCCAGTTTGTGTAACCAAAAACAATGCAATATGTTATATTTTAATATAAATATAACAAAATATTAAATAAAGGAAGCAACTAATACAGGAATCTTTAATCTTTAATAATTGTATATTATTTTTAATAAATTTTAAAATACCTAGATATTCAAGTTATTTTGGAATTTTCTTTCGATGACATGCAAAGCAAGAAATAACATCTGAAATAATTTGTGTGATCAATTTATGGATTTTATTTTATTTCTGGTGCTCTAAGGGTGGTAGTGCTAGTTTTATTTTAATGGAGCTAGCTGAAGCTAGGAACCTGAAGCTAGCTTTTGACTTGAATACATTAGCGGGGGTGCCAAGTCGACGATTTTATTTTATTTCTGGTAATCTAAGGGTGGTGGTGCTAGCTTTAATTTTAATGGATCTGGCTGGAGCTAGCTCTGAGGAACCTGGAGCTAGCTTTTGACTTGAATACATTACCGGGGGGGTGCCAAGTCGACGATTTTATTTTATTTCTGGTGCTCTAATGGTGGTGGTGTTAGCTTTAATTTTAATGGAGCTACCTGGAGCTAGCTCTGAGGAACCTGGAGCTAGGCTTTTGACATGAATACATTACCGGGGGGTGCCAAGTCGACGATTTAATTTTATTTCTGGTGCTCTAAGGGTGGTGGTGTTAGCTTTAATTTTAATGGAGCTAGCTCTGAGTAATCTGGAGCTAGCTTTTGACATGAATACATTACCGGGGGGTGCCAAGTCGACGATTTAATTTTATTTCTGGTGCTCTAAGGGTGGTGGTATTAGCTTTAATTTTAATGGAGCTAGCTGGAGCTAGCTCTGAGTAATCTGGAGCTAGCTTTTGACATGAATACATTACCGGGGGGTGCCAAGTCGACGATTTAATTTTATTTCTGGTGCTCTAAGGGTAGTGATGCTAGCTTTAATATTAATGGAGCTAGCTGGAGCTAGCTCTGAGGAACCTGGAGCTAGCTTTTGACATGAATACATTACCGGGGGGTGCCAAGTCGACGATTTAATTTTATTTCTGGTGCTCTAAGGGTAGTGGTGTTAGCTTTAATTTTAATGGAGCTAGCTGGAGCTAGCTCTGAGGAACCTGGAGCTAGCTTTTGACATGAATACATTACCGGGGGGTGCCAAGTCGACGATTTAATTTTATTTCTGGTGCTCTAAGGGTAGTGGTGTTAGCTTTAATTTTAATGGAGCTAGCTGGAGCTAGCTCTGAGTAATCTGGAGCTAGCTTTTGACTTGAATACATTACCGGGGGGTGCCAAGTCGACGATTTAATTTTATTTCTGGTGCTCTAAGGGTGGTGGTGTTAGCTTTAATTTTAATGGAGCTAGCTCTGAGTAATCTGGAGCTAGCTTTTGACATGAATACATTACCGGGGGGTGCCAAGTCGACGATTTAATTTTATTTCTGGTGCTCTAAGGGTGGTGGTATTAGCTTTAATTTTAATGGAGCTAGCTGGAGCTAGCTCTGAGTAATCTGGAGCTAGCTTTTGACATGAATACATTACCGGGGGGTGCCAAGTCGACGATTTAATTTTATTTCTGGTGCTCTAAGGGTAGTGATGCTAGCTTTAATATTAATGGAGCTAGCTGGAGCTAGCTCTGAGGAACCTGGAGCTAGCTTTTGACATGAATACATTGCCGGGGGGTGCCAAGTCGACGATTTAATTTTATTTCTGGTGCTCTAAGGGTAGTGGTGTTAGCTTTAATTTTAATGGAGCTAGCTGGAGCTAGCTCTGAGGAACCTGGAGCTAGCTTTTGACATGAATACATTACCGGGGGGTGCCAAGTCGACGATTTAATTTTATTTCTGGTGCTCTAAGGGTAGTGGTGTTAGCTTTAATTTTAATGGAGCTAGCTGGAGCTAGCTCTGAGTAATCTGGAGCTAGCTTTTGACTTGAATACATTACCGGGGGGTGCCAAGTCGACGATTTTATTTTATTTCTGCTGCTCTAAGGGTGGTGGTGTTAGCTTTAATTTTAATGGAGCTAGCTGGAGCTAGCTCTGAGGAACCTGGAGCTAGCTTTTGACTCGAATTCATTACCGGGGGGTGCCAAGTCGACGATTTAATTTTATTTCTGGTGCTCTAAGGGTAGTGGTGCTAGCTTTAATATTAATGGAGCTAGCTGGAGCTAGGTTAGAAGTATAAGGAGCTTGCTTTTCACATCAAATATTTGGCTTGAAGGGGCTAGCATCGATTTGCCCCCCCCCCCCCCCCGAATGTAACCCTTAATATCTCCGCTAATAATTAGGAGCTAGCTATATGATTGGTGGAGCTAGCTGGTGCTAGCTCTAGTGACTCTAGAGCTAGCTTTTGACTCGAATTCATTACCGGGGGGGGGGCAAGTCGACGATTTAATTTTATTTCTGGTGCTCTAAGGGTGGTGGTGCTAGCTTTAAATTTATTGGAGCTAGCTGGAGCTAGGTTAGAAGTTTCTGGAGCTTGCTTTTCACATCAAATATCTGAATTGAAGGGGCTAGCATCGATTTGCCCGCCCCCCCCCCCCCCGAATGTAACCCATAATATCTCCGCTAATAATTAGGAGCTAGCTATATGATTGGTGGAGCTAGCTGGAGCTAGCTCTAGTGAATCTGGAGCTAGCTTTTGACTCGAATATATTTATTGGGGGGGGGGGGCAAATCGACGGACCCCGTTTATAGAAACATAAGAACATCGAAATAGAAAAAATAATTATAAACACTAAGAACATTATTAAATGCTTAAACACTACGATTATTTATTTAACTAACATTTATATCACAACACTTATTTATATAACTACATTTATTTATGTTAACAACTGTTAAACTGTTTATTTATATCACTGAGTTCTGTACTCGTTGCTTGTATAATACAGAGTGTCTTCTCTGGCTTTCGCGGTGGGTTATATACCTGGCGGAATTATTTCTAGGCCTTTCTGGAGAAAGCTTCTAGAGGTAAACAGCGAGAACAATAGATAACCTCACGCGACCTTATCCTAACAGGTTCGAACGTGAGACTCTGTGACGCGTAGTAGCGCGGCGGCGGTGGCCGCGGGGGTTACGTTACAATACGTTTGAATTCGTCTTTATCTCTTGTTGTTTTATATTTTAGCGTGTCCAGCTCTGTATATAATTTATTATTTTCTTCCAGTTGCATGTCATAAGCGTCTTTTATCGTTGTTAAACCACCAATTTGAGAATTTCGTTCGTCTAGAGTAGTCTTTAAAACTTTATAATCTAATTGAAGTTGCAATAATGTATCTTTTTCATCTTGCGATATTTTTGCCAATTTAACGAAGTTTCTTTCAGCAAATTAATTTCTTGTTCATAATTTTTACATTGGATCAGTTTTTCCGATAATTCTTTATTAGTTTTGGCGAGATCTAGTTGTAGTTCTGAAATCGATTGAGATTTGTTTTTCAAGATTGATATTTCGTTGTATAGTTTATCAAAATTATAGATCGTTACATCAAAATCAACATCAAATACAAGAGAATATAATGAAATTTGTTTATTGATTGATTCTGTACAAAAATTATTTATTTTTGTGAATTTGTCGGAGCTTTCTGTATCCAACTTAAATTCTTGGATTTTTTTGTCTAATTGGACAATAAAATCATCTTTTTCTTTGAGTGTATCTTGTAAATTTTTGATAATTTTTTGATATTGACCATTTTCATAATGTAATGTTTCTATTTTGGCCGTTGAATCGCTCAAATTTAATTTTAATTTTGTTGTTTCAAAATTTTGTTGTTTCATATTTTCCAGTTCGTTTCTAAGTTGACCCAACTGATTTCTATAACCAGAAATATCATGTTCGTGGTTTTGTAGTAAAGTTTCGGTGTTTTCCATTGTTTCGTCCAGCTTTTGTTTGGCGTCTGACAATTTTTTTTGGTTGTTTTTCAAGTTACACTTATTAGATTCTTTTATTTCGGATATTTTTCGCTCATTATTTAAAATGGTTTGGGTTAGATTTGCAACTTCTATTTTGAGTAATTGTCTGTCGGAGATTAAGGCGTAAATACTTGTTTCTAAGTTTGAGATTTTTGTTAATAAATCTGTTTCATTTTGAAGAAAAATATTTAGATTTTCTTTAGATATTGTGTTTATTATTTGAGAAATTTCGCAAGACACGAGTTCTAACTTGTTTGTAGATGTTTTAACATATGTTTCATAATCGACCAACTTGTTTTCATATTCATTTGTTTGGAGCATATAAACGTTCTTCAGTTGTTGTTTTAATTCAACTTTTCCTAGCTCTAATTTGTTAATTTTAATATCTCTATCTTTTAAAGATGAAGATTTTTTTTCTAAATTCATTTCTAATACATTTTTTTCTTCATTAATTTCATAAATATCGTTTTCTAAAATTTTCAATTGTTCTTTATACAATATTTTTTTTGCAACTCAAACAAAACTTCACGCTTTTCATTTAAATTTTCAGTTAATTATTGGAACTTTTGTTTCAAGCTGTTGTTTGAAACTTGAGCTGTTTTTAATTCGTTGGTCAGTTTTTCTATTTCACAAACAAGATCATGCTTTTGTTTTTGCAGATTGTCTATTGTTTTTTTGTCGTGTTCAACTGTTTTATTTAATGTTTCTAGTTGCTGATTTAATATTAAGTTATCATCTTGTAATCATTTCATTTGGCTTTCGATGCCTGAAATAATTAAGTATAGTTTGTCAGATTTGTCTGCCAGATCGTCTTTTGTATTTTCATGGGCGAGTATTATTTCTTTGAAACATGCAACTGTTTTTTCTAAATCACTTTTTTGGGATTTTAAATTGTTGATAATAGATTCTAATTTTTTTAAATTTGAAGAAAACGATTCACAATTTTGTTGTAAGGATTTTTTTTCTGATAGTTCTTCTGTTATAAAATTTTCAATACATTCTAGTTCATGTTTTAAAGTTGATATTTCTTCGGCTAAGTCCTCAATCTGTTGAGTCTTTTCTTCTAAAAAAATTTTATAGTTTTCAATTTGATTATTGTTAGTTTGTAGTGCCTTTTCAAGATTGGTAATATGTATGTTTGATTTTTATTACGAAAAAATATTACGAAAAATACAAATTAAATAAATAAATGCATCTCATATCTATAAAAAAAAATATGTATTTATTTGCACGTTGTTGTGTGGTGCATATTTCAACTAGTTCACCATTGCTTGTTTATATTCTTCATAATGGCACTTCGCTTCGTGTCTTGTCTTACCATATCTATAAAAAAAAATGTCATAAGCAATATAAGCACAATTTTATCTACTTACAATATACTAAATTTTCAATGTTCGCATTAAGAAATGTTATTTTCAGTATTCTCCCGTGGTAATTAAAATGCTGGAAACAGAGATGTTTATACAGTAAATATCTCTGGCTGGACATGACACAACACAAAAATGGCGGAGGGTGCGTTTATACATATACAGTAGTCTGAGCATATGTCAATTTTTATTTGATTTATTTTTATTTTGCTGTAATTTCTGTTAATTTTAGAAAAGAGTTTGTAAATACAAAAATAAAAGTATAATTCTTTTGACTTACCAAATTATTCTAAAATCTCCACCTCGTATAATTTATATTCAGAATTGGCCTGCTGGTAATAATTGTTAATTGCCCGAACCAATTTTTTTTATATTTCAAATTTTCGGGCCAAGCGCAATAAATTTTATTTTTATTACGCAGCCAACATTTAGGCAGTTTGAATAGAATTTGTACGAACAAATTCTATTACAGCAACTGGCAAACTATACAAAAAATAAATTAGGAATTAACTTTCCATTTAAAAAAAATGCAACTTGGTCAAGATCAGCAGAATCGAAATATGTATTAAAAATCACTATGATGTCTCTTTGTCGAACTTAGGAAAGTGGGATTTTTGGAGCTATAGGAAATGCTCAGGTAAAAATATGAAACTAGGTATATAGATAAATCTTTGTTTTTATATTTCCCTTTATTTATATATTTGCTTTTGTATTAGCAACATTTCTTAAAATGTTTTTTAAAGCACTACTAGCTTCTGTTTAAATGGGGACTTATACAATTCAAATATTTTGGTCGCCATCTAGTGTGTAAAAAAGTATTTAATAATTAGTTATGTAGTGAGCAAGATTTAGCTCTAAGTTTGACATTTATCACGTGATCCATATTTGGTCCCACGTGATCACAACAACCATTGTTTGAAAAGGAACATCATGGAGCGAGGGGCAAGGGGAATGAAGCCTAGTGGGGACGGACGTATACATGTATTGGTCCCGAGCTAGAGTGGGGATCTCGCGGTATTTTTGAAATACGAAAGATGTGTAACTGTAACAATGTCATTACTTTTTTTTTAAAAAAAATATTATAATTATATTTCTTATGAACATAAATTTAATACAATTTGCAAATATTAAACAATAAAAGTATACATATTAAATTACATTAATAAATAATTACTTATCTTTTCTTCACTACAATTTAAAAATCTGATGTGGCCAACACATGACTTTCCGTGAATTTTATCTATTTTATACAAATCTCATACAAAAAGTCTCTTGTAAAAGATGTATATCTAGCAAATTTATATCATGGACATGTTACAGGGGTATATTAAAAAATAAACAAATTTGTGATTTAGATCATTTTTATTATAAAAAAAAAACCAGCCTTCTAGTAACCTGTAAATAATGTCATTCTATTATTCCAAGTTCTAATATTTAGGGATTATCAATATTTGTTTTTGCTAAAAAATGCGACCTAACTTTAAAATATTTATTACATATAGATTTAATCAAATGAACTATATGATTTCCAGGGGCCCATGTTCAAGCAATGTTCATGCAACGTAAAAAAAATGTCTGTATTTATAAACTTTTTTAAAACATTTAAAGACATATCAAATATAACATTTTTTGTGTGATATATTTTCCTATCGTCTTCTTGTAAATACCTTTTTAATAAAGAAAAAATAACAATAAAAATAGTCCACAATATATCACTACGCACAAAACACCAGCTAAATTAAATAATTCAAAGAAACTTTGTTGTAAACAACGATGCAAAACAGCTACCACGCGGCAGTATGACAGATGGTCCCGACTAGTATTGGGGAGCAGTCAGCTTCACTGAAGTTCGCATAAGCTACCTCCATATTTATTCCTAGCTCCATGAGGAACATTGATGAACATGTCTGAGACTGAACACAGAAGTTGAAATAATATGATTAATATAAATTGAATATGAATTAGTAATGTATTTACAGGAACCTGTGATAAAAAAGGAAGTTTAATTTTGTACAAAATAACAATAAAATGACGCAAACCTATGTTTGTAAAGTGGACAAACATAATCAAACTTATTTGGGAAAAACAAGTACAGCAACTCAAGCAACTTTAATAAAGCTGTCTACTAATAAAGAGACACAAGTTTATATTAATAAAACATATATAAAAATTGATAATAAGCAGAACAACTCCACACAAACAGAAATAAAGATTGATAAGCAAAATAGTAGGTACCCAAACAGTCAACAATTATTATGTAAGAAAGTTATTTGGTGCTGTAGAGACATCGAGAAATGAAACTAAATTTGTCAATAATTGGAACTAAATTATAATTTATTAACTAATGATGCTGTAAAATTTACATATTTCACCGGCTTATCAGTAGAACATTTTAATGTTCTATATGATTTGTTAAATCCCACAGTTATGCCAAAGTTGAAATACAGATTTAATAATTTAACATCCAGAGACAAATTATGCATGACTTTAATAAGATTAAGACGTGGATATACACTAAAAGAAATTTCATTATTTTTTTTCGTCTCTCTCAATAGTGGAATTTGTTGTGTTTACATGGATTCAGTTCATGTTTTTTCAAATTGAAACGATGAAATCGAATTTGCTTTCCCTCCGTGAGAATCAGAAAGATTCGATTCCGCAATGTTTCATTAATAACAATCACTACACATGGTAACTTAACCAAACTTTGCTGACTAAATATCAAATTATTGGATCAACGGGGAGGTGCTGAAGAGGGAAAGCATTTGATCGACTCGGCCATGGTATATCACCTCGCTCTTTCTAAAATTTTCTTGTCCCTTTCTAAATTCTGTGGAGGGAGGTACGCTACCGATCCGCCGCCAATGACGTCAAAATCATAAGTCCCCATTCTTGAAAATTAATATGTCCATGATTTTTATACCAAAAAATCTGATGTGGCCAGCACATAACCTCTCGCCGTATATTTTATCTGGCTGTATGCATAAAGCAAAGAATATTTTTATAAATACAAATAATATATTCATATAAATCTATGACGTATAAACTTCTTTATTATTCAATAATAGCATGTCTCAACATGAAGATATTTTACCATAAATTATGTTACAATAAATTACAAAGTAGAGTTTACCATATATAAATATTAGGCTGGTAACAGCAATTTTCAATTCGAACAACGTTGTTTACTTTCTCTTCATATTCTTCTAGTAAAAACATTAATTTTGGGCGGTCTAAAATGTATATATGGATTGTGCATCTATTCTTACATATCTTCTTTTACATTTTATTTTTTCATACATGTTATATCTAAATAACACTAATTCCCTTTAATAAAGTGACGGATAGATTGCACTCCGATTATTCTTATATCGATGTGTAATTTTGTCAATATTTACAACTTACTTGAGAAGAATTTGATAGCTTTTTCACAATTCAAAGTTACTCTAGTCTATAGTACTGGTGTACATTGTCCCATAATGTTTGAAACAAATTTAAGTCCTTCAACCTAGACTTGTCATCTCCATAATAGTCACAGATCAAGAATTAAGGGATTCTCCAAGTACATTTTTCTTTCATTACTCATTATTTCTGACACTGACATTTATCTGTCAGTTACAAATAATTTAAATTATCAACTATTTTTCATGGCATTCTTTCGGCTGTCAAATTTATTACAACAGATTATTTTATATATTATACTTCTTTTATCTCTAAATCTATGGAATATATAATAAAATATTTAAATGTATCAGATAGAGAATTTAATTTTCTTTAATATTACCACGAAAAATTTTCAAAAAATAATATTTAGAAGATTTTTTTTTCAAGAATCTTCTACTTCCGGTTGTCCAATTATTACCAAAACCTTTTCAGATCTTCCCATGAATGTCCGATTGGGAAATACGTTGTTAAACAAATTTTAAGTCTTATAGTTTTTGAGTAACCGTCCTTCCAACATCCCACACACACACACACATACACACACACACACACACACACACACACACATACACACACAGACATCATCGTAAAAATGTTAAAATCGGATTGTAGGGACCTTAAATCGTGCTTATTCAATAAAATCTGGATATGCGATTTTTAGCATGAATGCAATACCTCTCTTAGCGAGAGGTAAAAATATAACAGATATAAATTGTTTCCGTTTCGCATTAATAATTATGTAAACATGTAATATGTTTTAAATAAATAAAATATAAATATCACCACGGCATACCCATATTTGGGTGTGCCAATCTGCTTCTATTCGTAGATTTTGGTAATGACAATAAATAAATAAAAATATTAATATTATACATACATGTAAATATAAATTAAGTTTTATATTAAATTTGTTCTAATTTGAAAAAATCATTATAATAAACAATATATTGTTATATATTTTTGCATAATGAATTGATATATAAATAAAAATAATATATCCCTTCGTGTGTTATTAATTTCCAAATTAAATAAATTTAAAATATGAATTTTTAATAATATTAAAAATAAAGTAAAAATAATAGTCATAAAGACGTCAAATTAGACGTGTAAAAAAGGTTTAAATAGACCTAATTATGGCCATATAAAGTCGTCATATGGACGTCATAGCGACCACAATTCTGACATCTAAATAGTCCTATTTCAGACCAAAAATCAACGTCACAATGTCGTCGTATAGACGTCGGATTAGACGGCAGTATATGACTTAAATTCGACCTGAAATCGACGTCAATTTTTGGTCGACCGTCGGTCAGTGTTACTTGGGATATTCTCGTTGCTTGATACTTTTGACCACTCAGGCTGATTTAAATTCGTATACATATTTTCTATCAATGATTTTGTTAATAAAAAAATGTTTTTAACATGGAATAATAGTACCACAGAGATTATGTTTTTTGAAACATATTTAAAGTAACAAAGCCTTTTTGTTTGATCAATTTTCTTCTCTTCACACCATTTTATATATGTGTCATAAACCATAATCAAGTGATTATTCATCATTTTTTTAGTTAAAATAACACTTGATGCTTTTATTTTCCACTATATCTGTTTTTACATCGCTTCAAGCCTTGTTTTATTCCAAAATTCTATTAATCGATATAAAATTATTTGATTTCCCTGTTATTTACTATTTTACATAAAAAAATAGTTAAATATCATGTTAAATTACATATTTTGAAACTATTTTATTTCATATTCTTTTATCTTTAACAAAACCTGTACAAATATCGTCACTGTAATGAAATGTAAATTGTATTATAAAAGTTATAACAAATTTATACCTTTAAATAATTTATAAATATTATAGTACAGTTTCTTCATTTAATTTATTAATAGAAATATCATCTTCCCGTCCTTTCCTTAGCAATAAAATCATCGTTAGAATGCTTTTTATAACCTTTTCTAATGACGCACGCAATATCCTGTATTGATATAAAATATATTTATAAACTTTACTATATATATATATATATATATATATATATATGTCAAGCGTACACTTTGAAGTCGTCATATTTATGTATTGTACACTTTGGAGTCAAGGATGTACACTTCACAGTCGACTGCAAAGTGTAGTTTTGATTTAAGTTTGTATAAGTTCATATAATGTACACTTTGAAGACAGTTCTTAAATCATGAGAAATAAGGACAAGTTGAATACATCTAAAAGAATTTATCTAAAATTTAAGAAATTTATACTGAGTGTATATTGAGAATTTTAAGACTTAAATGAGTACAGTAATTTTCAGCATAATCTAAGAAAATATAAATAACTAAAATATAATTATGTACAAACTGAAATTATAAAAACATGTCACATAATTGAAAGTTCGGATACAGTATGGTCAGGTTTGAAAATAAAAACAAAGTTATTGTTTGCATTAAATATGAACATGAGAAGAAAACAAGATGAAATTATGTTTTATTGGAGGTGAAAATGACCGAAATTATTATTATTAGTATCTACGAAACAGATGGGGTTAGCTGCGGGTGTAAACAAAACCACTGGACTATTAGGTGCGTTCAATGAAGCTAGCAAATCGAGCAAATGCTTACTTAGCATTTGCTATCTGCTAGAGCGTGCATTGAACGATCTGCTTGTTTTGCTACGATCGAACTGTCAGATGACTGTCAGTCAGTGAGGTTACGAAAATTGAAAACTTTCAAATATTGAATTTTTGCATAGAATAGAACACTGATATATTGAATGCAGTGTCAGATAAATAATAAATAGAAAATAAACTCTCAATGGTATTAATTACATGCATAATTTAATTTTATTAGGATATTCCACGCAAGTAAACTCAAGTACAAATATTTTATGTTACTTTTACGTAATTCATTAATTTTCATTGAAAATATATTCAAATATTACAAATTCAAATATCATTTGTAATATTTGAATATATTTTCAATGAAAATTAATGAATTACGTAAAAGTAACATAAAATATTTGTACTTCAGTATACTTGCGTGGAATATCCTAATAAAATTAAATTATGCATGTAATTAATACCATTGAGAGTTTATTTTCTATTTATTATTTATCTGACACTGCATTCAATATATCAGTGTTCTATTCTATGGAAAAATTCAATATTTAAACATTTTCAATTTTCGTAACCTCACTGACTGACAGTCATCTGACAGTTCGATCGTAGCAAAACAAGCAGATCGTTCAATGCACGCTCTAGCAGATAGCAAATGCGAAGTAAGCATTTGCTCGATTTGCTAGTTTCATTAAACGCACCTATTGTAAGCTGTTAGTCGCTTGGCTTGGAGCTAGTAAGGGGAAGGGGACTTGGTTTGTTCACAGTGTCAGATGCTATTTTGTTTTGGATGACTTTCATTTGTTTTATTTTTGTTATCCGTGGATTTTAGTTGTAACTATATTAAAGTATTATTAGTTAAGAATTGGTTGCTGTCATTCTTACAGCAACATATCAAAACTAGCAAGAAACACAAACAAAGATCAGCTGTGAAACGAGAAAGCATCAATGGTGAACGCACTGCTTCTTTTGTTTCCACAAGCAGACAAGTACGTCATTACATACGTCATAGAACCGCGCTAAAATAAAACACATGGAAAATCATATTAAATAAAACAATTTTGAGTTTATTTTTCAGAATTCGGTCGTTTTTCAACATAGTTAATAACAGGGGCGGATTCACCTGGCGGGCAACCGGGCAAAATCCCGGTGGGCCGACTTAAAAATTAGCTAGTTGGACCGGTCCAAATATTTAAATATTTTAATAAATTTATTTAAATTATTTAAAAAAATTAATAACTATGTAGTGTAAACTGGGCTTTATTGGCCGCCGCAGTCGCTTTGTTGGGTTGGTAAGATAGATCTTGTGGCGTAACCATAGCAACGCGGCAATCTGAATACAAACAAGTGTGCTGTGCTGTGTACTCATAAAATTATATTTTGCTGATTGTGGAAAAAGAAGAATATTGCAGAAAATGGATAACAATAAAAAATTAAAGCGTAAAGGTGGAGCTGAAAAATTGCGTGAAAAAAAGAAGAAAAATTTTTAAGTAGAAGCATTAAAATGTAATAAAATAACAACATTATTTGGTACATTAGGCGATAAACATAAACATGAAGAGTTACTTGCCGTTGCCGATAATAAGATTAAAATACCGGACACAGAAATAAAAATTATAACAGATATATCTAATATAAAAACTGTAAATATTACTGAACCAGGATCAGGAAGCGAACCAAGTACTTCAGAAATAAAAACCTCAATGGAAACTGTTAACATTCAGGTAGATATTTTTATAAATCTTGTAAAATTGGAATTTATATATACTCATATTTACGTATATTTTAAAATTTCAGATTGTACATGATAATGAATGTAAAACTACTTATTTTTATAAACCCCCGAAAAACGAATTTAATAATTTTTTTAAATTTCATCCTATTCAGCCAACAAATGTAAAAAATTTCAATTCAAGAAAAGTTTTTTACCGCAAAAATGGTGTTCAAAGATATTGGTTAAGCTATGACGAAAGTAATCCTAGTTTATTTTGTTCTGTATGCCTCGCATTTTGTGATGATGTGAGTAGAAGTTCATTTACTACTGGTATGAATGATTGGCGGCACGTTTACCAGCGTGTAGAGGAACATGAAATATGTCAAACCCACAATAAATCCGTTGAGTCTTACTTCATGTGTAATGAAGAAAAAGATATTGCATCTTTATTACTAAAAGATGTAAAAAATGTGCAAATGGAACAAGTCAGAAAAAAAAGACTTATATTAGAGAGAATCATCGATATAATTAAATTTATAGGAAAAAGAGGTCTGAGTTACAGGGGGAAAAAATTTGAAGCAGCATATACTTTAGATAACTTAGAAGTTGACCATGGTAATTTTTTAGAATTAGTCATTTTGTTAAGTAAATACGATGTTAACTTAAAAGAACATTTGAACGATGTAATTGTTAAAAGTAAAATGGCACATGAATCTGGTAAAAAACCAGTAAGTGGTTTACTTACATTATTATCGAAAACTACAGTAAATTCAATTTTAATTACGATTTCAAAACTGATGAAAAAAAACATAGTAAATGAAGTGCATAACGCAGAAATATTTTCAGTACAATTAGATACTACTCAAGATGTTTCTGTAAGAGATCAATGTTCCATTATTATTAGATATCTAAATGGAAATATTGTGAAAGAGCGATTATTTTCAATAGTGAGTTGTACAGATACAAGTGGCCAGGGTTTTTTCAATACACTGAAAGAACAATTAATTCAAAATAATATTTTGTTAAGACACTGTATAGCAAATTCTACTGATGGAGCTGCAAATATGCAAGGATCATACAGGGGCTTTTCTGCGTGGATGGAAAAAGAAACATCGGGTCACATTCACGTTTGGTGTTACAGCCATATCTTAAACTTAGTTCTGACTGATATAACAAAATCAACTATAAACGTAGCAGCATTATTTACTTTACTAAATTCGGCAGCAACGTTTATAAAAGAATCATGGAAACGTATGGATATATGGAATAAAATTTCCAAAGATGAAAAACGAAGAAAGTTGCAAACTATCGGTGAGACTAGATGGTGGGCAAAAGAAGTTGCTTTGGTAAAAATATTTGGTAGATATAATCAGCCAGATAATTCATTATACGTAGATTTAGTTAGAACTTTAAATTTGATAGGCAATTCAAATGATATTTCTCCATCAATTAGGGCAAATGCGTTAAATTTACTTGAATTTTTTTTAAAATACGAAACAATTTTAATTGCTCATATATTTTTAAGAGTATTCATGATTATTGGTCCCGTATCAAAATATCTACAAACAAGTGGTTTAGACTTTATTAAAGCCTTTGAAATGATTTCAACAGCTGGAAAAGAATTACAGTTAATAAGTCGAGATGTACATTCTGTTGAACAATCTGCACAATTGTTTATTAGGTGGGCTTCAAACGTACTCGACGAAAACGAGGAAAACGTTATAGAAATAAATACATCTTTCCCTGAAAAGCGAATAAGAAAAGTGAAGTTACTGGCAGGCGAAATTAATAAAGATAGTCCAATACAAACGTCACAATCAAAATTTGAAATCGAAACGCACAATATAATTTTTGATCGTTTAATTGCCGGTTTAAATCAAAGATTTCATAATAATGAAATCCTCTATGCTGATATGGCCCTTTTGTCTCCCATTAATTTTGAAACTGTTAGAAAAGGTTTACCATCAAATAGTCTTTCAAAATTATCAGAAATATTAAGAAATTTTAAAGATGACTTAACAAAGGAACAATTACAAGAAGAATTGTATAATTTTGCTATAAACTGGGAGAATTTTAAAAGGTCTATTAAAATCGTGTATAATCAGCGTAGCTTTTACAACATAGATGATGATGAAGACGAAGAAGATGAAAATAAAAAAGAAGGAAATGTAGAAGATTTTGAAGAGAATAATGAAAGCAACGTTTCATCTTGTGATGGATGTAAAAATTGTGTGCACTGTTGTTATTATATCATTCAAAAATATAATTTATATAGCCAAGCTTATTCTACATTAGATTTTGCATATAAATATATTTTAACTCTATCGGTAACCCAAGTAGCATGTGAGAGAAGTTTTTCAAAATTAAAATTTGTAAAGAACCGTTTACGGAGTACATTATCTGATAAATATTTAGAGTCATTTATGTTAATGGCAAGTGAACCAGACATATTAATTAATATTTGTAACGATGAAATTATTGATAATTTTGCAGAGCACAGTAAGATATTAAAACAAAATTTAATGATGTAGTTATATAAAATTTCATTAAATGTAAATAAAGGAGTTCTTTTTTGTAATTTGTTTGTTATTTAAAATTATCAATTCACACACACGCACTTGCGTACACACACACACACACACACGCACACACACATGCACACACACGCACAAACACACACCCACAACACACGCACACACACATGCACACACACACGCACAAACACACACAACAAACACGCGCGCGCGCGTGCGCGCTAGAGTGAGAGGGGGGGGAATAGAGAGAAAGTGGGCCGATTGAATAATTTGCCCGGGCCTGCTATATAGTGTGGATCCGCCGCTGGTTAATAACATTATAATATTTTTTCTTTTAAATTTTACTACACTGAAATACCCCATTGTGACATCTATGTAAATAACTACTAGCCGTCATTCTGACACGGATCTTCATATCTGTTTGCCACGGCCAACAAAGTCACATGACTCCTCGCGCCGTATAAGCAACGAATTTAACATTTCTTGTACATACAAATAATTCAAATTGTATCTATTCTTTGATTCTATGAGGAATTTGGTTCTACTCTTCTAATATGTTCAAGATTCTTTAAATTCATTTACGATATTAGCGGTATTTCTTAAGGATATGCAATATTAATATACCACCTATAATTTTAAATACATATTTAATAAATAATACAATAAGATATTTTAAATGTACTCATACCTCCCAGAAAAATGTTTCAGTATTGTTAGTAAAACTGCTGATTTTTACACTGAAATTTTGCATTTATGTCAATTACAAACATTTAAATATCTCAACTGGTTTCCCTGGAGTTGTTTGAGCAGCGAGATTTACAGCGTTAAAAAAATCTAACTTGGAGTGGGCTATGAACAAAAAACGTATGTCTGATTATTATTCAATTCAAAAGTCAAATTGTTAAAATTGATATTGAAATGTAATTTTAAGGAGAAAAGATAATAAAGATGAATACAGTATACATATTGTCATTCGCCGTTTTCTAATTTATTTCAATTTCTAAATTATGATTCAAGAAGAAAAGCTTTGATTTCTTTAGAATAATATCTCATGCCAAATTGACATTTAATTAAATTAGTTTTTTTTTAACACACTGTATTACAGCAATTTATTATATATTATATCTCTAAATCTATAAGAGATATATTTTTTTTTAATATGTTAGACTGAGAATTTAATGATCTTTATTATTTGTAATAGGTAACATAAATTTTCAAAAAATATTTAATTTTTTTTTAAACTACCATTTCCGGTTGCCCAATTCATACCAAAATCGTATCAGCTCTTCCCATTAATGTTAGATTGAGATATCCATAGTTAAACATATCCAAAGTCTTAAACATATCCAGTCTTATAGTATTTGAGAAACCATCCTTCCTGCATACACACACACACTTGATGCGTACTCTATCAAAATGACGACCCGGTCAAGGAGCCATCTTAAGGTTATTAATTTATATACGCGGTGTTATTGTGGTACATTAATGCAAGAATATCAATTTTTTTCAATTATTTTGTACGGTATAGGCAGAGCCGTGTTTAGCTAACGCGGGGCCCGGGGCCCGAATAAATTGCGGGGCCCCTTCAAGGGGATTTTTATTCATAAAAATCTACACATGCTTACATAGGCACAGTTCTATGATTTTATAAAATGAAAATGTTTCTGTGATAATCATTTAAAGTTATTTATTAGAAAAATAATTAACAATCGTTATAGATGAATACAAAATATATAACAATACTTAATGTAACACATTACAATCGATTTTTTATTTCAAAATTAATCAGCGCGGGGCCCCATTTAGCGCGGGGCCCGGGGCACGTGCCCCATGTGCCAATAGGTAAAACCGGCCCTGGGTATAGGATTTAGCAGAATCGTTTAATCCTATCTATATGGCGACTTTACATGTTATTTTTGATCAGGTTTTGGAACGGCAAAATGACGACCTGCATCGCGTATTGTACGTGCCAAGTGGCGACTTGATGTATAAACTATCAAACTGTCGACAGGGCTCAGGCAAAACTTATCACAGATGGCAGCACACTCAAAAATAAATAATTAGTCTTTTATTCATGTTTAAAACAAAAGAATGTAGACTTGTTATATATAATTGAAAAGCTTATAGAATAAGTAAAAAAAGAGACTATTTCCAACATAGTTTCCTATATAAAAAATCATATGTGTCATCTCAAAAATTATTCAATTTTCAAAAAATTTAATTACGCCTTATTATTCCATCTAAATATATTGTTAAATACATATGAGGCATTATTTATTTTATTAGAATTATTTAACAATATTGTGTAAATCAAAGCCATATGTTTATAAAATGTAATCTTACGCGAATGTCTCGATGATCTCTGTATTAAACAAGCCATAAATTCACGTGTCTGACTATTAGAATGATATTGTCAAATACATATAAATTCGCCTTGCCAAAATACATAATGTGTACCAATTTTTGGTAACATATTCCTATAGGTTCATTTATAATTTAAAAAATTCTAATATAGGAGATATCGCAATTCAATCCACTGCGCATGATCCATTTTACTGATTTTTCAATTGTGGAACGTGAATCGATTCCATTCTATACCTGTCGATACAGTTTTTTTGCTATGGGAATATTGTTTATATGAGCAATTAAATTCATATTAAAATCAAGCCCCTTAATGAAGGGGCCTGCATTGGAAAAAAATGAACAATTTCGTGCCTCCCGCCAATTAATAGGTGGTCATTTGTTACCTAAAAATGGGTAGAGGTACAAATTTGTCGATAGCACCAATGGATTCTAAGTACTTACTTATATAAATATCCCAATTTTCAAAATATTTACTAGAGTGATCTATTATTTATGAATAAATTAGTAAAACAATTAAGATGATACAACCTTTTTAATTGAAATATGAGTTCTGAAAGATTTTTAAATATTTTAGTAAAACAATATTTATGAAATCAAATTTCCAAAATAAATGTATATTTCAAAATGCTCATTTACAATAAATAATAACAGATATTCAAATACATACACAAAGTTTAATATTTTTTATTAAGGGTGTATTACCGCTCAAAAATTTTCCCATTTGGAGAGGGTGTTTCACTGTTTTCTAAATGTGAAACTATTACGATATAAGTTACGACTAACGTTTCATGAAGTTAGAAAAGGAGATTCCGCAAACAAGAAAGATATAAAAGCTGAAGTAGGTCGGGGGTCTAACGATACTGGTTAGGCCTGTGTATTATTGGTTGAATGTATTTCGCTATTGGGTATTTAAAATATGGCATATTTTATCAAGTCCACGTGGACACTTGAACAGTTTCAGTCAGTGAATCTTACAAACCTAGAAGATGGAACAATAAATTAAATATAGGTATCCGATAATTATTATGTACAGTGTGTTCAATAATGCGTTGTACTTTATCGATAAAAAATAAATGTTAATGATATTTTATGTATATATTGGTGAGCCTTTTTTTATGAAAAATAATAAGTAAAAATAAAATATTCTCTACAAAAATTATAAATGTAATATAACTATAATATCATTATTATAAATGCAATTAGTTTATAAAAATAATCCATCTTAAGCGATTGTAATTATTTATTTTTTAATATAGGTACAGGTAAATAAACACAAGTATTTACATAATTTAAAAAAGTATGCATCCTTTATTTTTATTTGGAAATAAGAATTTTTAACATATTTTCTTCGTAAAATTTTGTTAGCTTGGGAAGCATTTTAGTTCTCCAACAGTTTTCACGCTTTTCGATCTGAAAAAAAAGTATAAGTATATAACATATGAATTTTTATTGAAATAATATTTCCAAAGGTGTCCATACTATAAAATAACAAAAATCTTTCTTGATTATGGCTAATTGCCCCTGAATTTGAAAATTATTTGGGAATAGTTCTGTTTATTTTATTTAACGACGACGTTTCGACAGCGTAGTGCTGTCTTCATCAGGTAAAAAGTAAATAACAAATAACAAAATACATGTAGTCAAGACAACAAGTTTACAGAAAGAGGGTAACATAGATCAAAAGTTACATAAAAAACATACATAGTTAAAAGACAGAAAAATTATGAATGAATAACAGAACTATTCCCAAATATTGTTTTTATTTCATTATTATGAGTTCTGAAAGCTTCTTTCAATATTTAATATTATTTGTCATTACTACATAACTATTTTTTTTTTTGCTCAACTGCTTCTTCTGGAGCGAGTGTCTGTATGGAGTATGGACATTTTATTCCTACAATAGTATTTTGGTCAATTACTCCGTCTAAAGATGCTCCTAAATATGAATGTTCTTCATGAATAAAAAATCCACAGTCTTTTACCAAAAAGTTATGACTTACTTCAAATTCCTTTTTGGCTATTAGTTCGTGTTCTACTTCCCAACATATTGCTAAAAAAAAAAGTATGATCCATTTATCAATCTTTGGGCTAGTTTCATGGCATTTGTTGTTTCTCGCCGTTTGCACAAAATTCCAAAGTTAGATGCAGTCAGTCTATGCGATTTTTCCTCTTTCCAAAGTGGATTATTTGCCTAGCCTATAGTATTTTTTTCAACTATTGCTATTTCTTCCGGAGTTTTCTTTTAAAAAATTAAAAAGTCTTTAAAATGTCTTCTTACCTTGAATCATCGATATTTCCTTCAAAATTCTGAGGTGTTTCTTCATATGCACTAACACTAGGAAGATCTAATGGAAAATCCATGGAACAAGATTTAATTCTCTTTGCAGCTCGTACGCTAAATGAATAAAATAGGGAATATTTTTTTAATTAATATATTATTTGTATATACTACAGTACTTACTCTTTCATGCGATTTCTCCAGCTCCTAGGCTTTTTCTTAGCACTTTGTCTACTTTTATTTATCTCACTCATTCTGTTTTTCTGCTATCACCAATAGTCATTCAGCGAATGAAATGCAACTAACTATGAATAAGACACCGTTTACAATGCAAGAGCACTTTCTCCTAATTTGGAATTTAGTCAAACAATATCTCTAAGTACAATTTCTAGGAAAAAAGAGTCGGAAAAATGATATGGGCTGTCCCTCTACTCAACTAATCCACTTCTTGTATGTCACCATTGCCTCCTACCTCGCAACTTTAATACTAATATAGGAGATATCGCAATTTTTAATATAAATGTATCTATAGGAATATTTTGACAAAAATTGGTACACATTATGTATTTTGACAAGGGGAATCGATTTTTGATAAAATTAAAACCGTACATCCCGCCAATTAATCGGTGATCATTTATTACCCAAAAATTGGTAGAGGTACAAATTTGTCAATAGCACCACTGGATTGTACATACTTTCTTATATAAAAATCCCAATTTTCAAAATATATACTTTCTTTACGACTGCCTTATAGTGTGGATCGGACTATTAGAATGCTGTAATATTGTCAAATTCATATTATGCAATACCTATTTATTTTATTAGAATTAGTTAACAATATTGTGTAAATCAAAGCCATATGTTTATAAAATGCAATTTATTCATATCTTCCGCACATGTGCCAATGAACTCTGTCTTAAAGAAAGAAATTATTATTATTGTTATTGTTTTCGAGTTTGCGCTAACTCTCTTAGTTGGACATGCGTGATTTTATGTATGTATGCATATTTTTGACAAATTCGTTATATTGAAATTAAAATTAAATAAAATAAAAATTACAAAGTTACGTCTAGTTTCACTAGTTTATTTTATATATTTGTTTCACAGAGAAATTCGCAATTTGCTCTTTAAAATTAAATACTTGAATTATTCGGGTTTTTCCAATTTGTAGCGTGTACAGTTGGTTCCTGCGCAAGCTGTACTGCGCAATTAGGCTCCGCCCATTAAATTTATTATTTCTGTTCTGCCTGTTCCACAAACTCAATGTCCGTGTTTTTTTATGTTTACAGGTTTACAGCAGCGATGCGATAGTCAGCACAATTTACTAGATTTAGTACAATTATCATTTTTCTAGTACGTCAGTACCTCTTTTTAAAGTTTAGTACAATTTATTTTAAGTAGTTGGTAATGACGTACGGGCTCAATTTTGCCGCCGTAACCATAACAAACGCCGATAAATTGGATTGTATTGCGTCTGCAAAATGATTAACTCACTGGTGGTTGCACAAAAAAAAATTATTTATGTTTATTTTGTTTTATTTATTAGTTTATCAATAAAAATGTTTGAAAGTACCTATAGGTATAATTATGATTATTTTAAATATGTGGCTGGATTTTTTTTTTAGTACAGAATTAGTGATTTTAGTACAATTTGAGTTAAACTGTTGGTACAATAGAATTTTTCTCAATCGCAACCCTGGTTTACAGAGACTGTCGTACATACTCGTGTAGACCTTCGATTACATTCGAACTTGACAATTTGCGGCAATATTTGAAATGATTGAAGTGTAAAGTACTTATAGACAGGCATACATTTTGAAGGACTTTTTTCGCAACAAAAAAAATGTCGATGAGCTCTGTAATAAAAATACCTAAAATACACGAATCTGCCTACTATAATGCCCTAATATTATCAAATACCTATTTTGCAATATTTAGTTTATTAGATTTAGTTAACAATTTTATTTAAATCAAAAGCATATCTTCATAAATTGCGATTTATTAAAATCATACGCCCATGTGTCAATGAACTCTGTATTAAAAAGCTTCAAATTCACGAATCTGTATATTAGAATGCACTAATGTTGTCAGATACCTAAGTAGCAATATTTATTCTAATTATGGGATCGCATAGCTGAGTGTACAACGAATCAGGATCACGAATTTATGGTCCCAAGTTCGAGCTCGACCACTGCCGAAAAAAATATTTATAATTTATAAATGGCACAAAATGACACCTGTGGTGCGCTCTTCACGCCAACTTTGGGTGTCCGTACGATGACCTCTGGTAACCGCCCTCCGGATGAAATATGTCGTCTCATTACCGATATCTGCTTATTTGCAGATATGACACACCCGACAACGGGTAAAAGCCATGGTGACGTGATGATATTTTTTATTTATTTACTTATTTATATTAAATTCTAATCCTATATAAGTGTACGGGCAAGGTCGCACAATATTTTGATAAAATATTTAATAATAATGGGATAAACAAAAATCTTTAAAATTGTTTAATTATTATTTTTTCCATGAGTAGTTTATAACATCTTCAGACTGGGCCCATAAACCATTTTTTTAAAATAAAAGTTCGTTTAATTTTGAAGCAATTCGTGGTATCAAAAAAGTCATAATTTTTTTTTTTTATAACTGCATTTTATTTTTAAAGAAACCTATAGCTATCTTTTTTACACCAGTTTCTGCAGTAGGCTGCGCTAGAAAGATACCAATAGTGTCACGTCATCCGTGACCCTGGAAATAAATTCAAATATCTCGAAGTACTTTAAGGATAAAGTGTACATTTTATTATTTTTTGTTATGGTTTATGGACCCATTTTACCAATTACTTTTTAAAAAAATGCTATGGGAATATTGTTTATATAAGCAATTAAATGCATATTAAAATCAAGCCCCTTAGGGTGACACTAAAAAACAAATAATACATTAAATAAACAACAAAATATATCGTCAAACAAAGAAGGCACAAATGTCAGGGCAAACTGATAATATACAAAATATAATTTTGAAAAAATGCATGACTGGTTTATTTTCTAATAGTCCAGGAAATCTACGATTTTACTCAAAGAAATTGCAACAAAAGCTTTTTTTACGACTTCGATTTTCAGGCTACAACACGTGTACGGTCGGTGACGTACACTAAAACAGCAGTCGCAGCAGACTGCACATGCAGTCAGTAGTGCTTAGTACATTGCATACTGACTTCGCTTGTTTCATCCCCACTATCGAACTCTTTCCACGTATTTTATTGTTATCACGTCTAGATTACTAGTTGTAAGCGACGTTGCCACTTGTTAAACACGATAGTGGCCCGCAATCATTGGCGGACGAAACGCGAGCCACGTCATTTCCATATCCAGTATATATAGGTACCCTACAAGTACAATACCCATAACCTGGATTTTATTAACAATACATGACTAGATGTAAGTAATTCGAATGCAAATAATTTTTATTTCAAAATTGGAAAATTGCTTATTACATTACTAATAATAATTATTATTTTAGCTTTATAACAAATTCTTATTAAAACAATTCTAATAATTTATCGCTTAAGTCAGTGTCCGCTCCAGCATTTACGTCGCCCCGGAGAAAAAGACAAATTGCTGCCCCTTAAACATATACATTTAATATTATATATCTTTTATTTAAAATAATAATCAAATGGTTTTAAATTAAAATAAAAACGTATATTTAGAAATATAATTAACATTCAAGTAGGACAAAACAATAAAAACTAAAACATAGTTACAAATTGTTAACCAGGTGCATTTTTAATTATTTTACAAAAAATCGACAGGTATAAATTTCGATAATTATTAATTATCAATATTTTGTCACATTCCCAGCCAAAATGACGCCCTTTAGATTTGCCGACCTGGACAAATGTCCAGGTTGTTCGCCCCTAGAGCGGGCACTGCTTAAGTGTGTGGTGCAATGGTGCAGAGCATCACTATTTAATTATACGAATGGTGCCGGAGAACGTGAGCACCACTGTTGTTGCCGGCCGGCCCTGGCAAGTTATTAATATTCAATACCGATTGTCACATGTTTATTGAAACTAAATAAGTAATTGTTAAACAAATTATCTATTTCATGTAATTAAAAGAGTGAAAACATTTAACATACGTCTGAAATCGTGCATTTCGCTTTTTCCAAGTTAATTTCAAATTTGTCGAAAATTATAATAAGCAGCAAATTATTAATATTAAATACCGATTTTCACATGTTCATCGAAATTAAATTAGCTATTGTTAAACAATTTATCTATTTCATGTGATTAAAATAGTGAAAACATTTAACATACGTCTGAAATCGTGCATTTCGCTTTTTCCAAGTTACTTTCAAATTTGCCGAAAATTATAATAAGCAGCAAATTATTAATATTAAATACCGATTTTCACATGTTCATCGAAATTAAATTAGCTATTGTTAAACAATTTATCTATTTCATGTGATAAAATAGTGAAAACATTTAGCATACGTCTGAAATCGTGCATTTCGCTTTTTCCAAGTTATTTTCTAATTTGCCGAAAATTATAATAAGCAGCAAATTATTAATATTACATACCGATTTTCACATGTTCATCCAAATTAAATTAGCTATTGTAAAACAATTTATTTATTTCATGTGATTAAAATAGTGAAAACATTTAACATACGTCTGAAATCGTGCATTTCGCTTTTTCCAAGTTACTTTCAAATTTGCCGAAAATTATAATAAGCAGCAAATTATTAATATTAAATACCGATTTTCACATGTTCATCGAAATTAAATTAGCTATTGTTAAACAATTTATCTATTTCATGTGATAAAATAGTGAAAACATTTAGCATACGTCTGAAATCGTGCATTTCGCTTTTTCCAAGTTATTTTCTAATTTGCCGAAAATTATAATAAGCAGCAAATTATTAATATTAAATACCGATTTTCACATGTTCATCCAAATTAAATTAGCTATTGTAAAACAATTTATCTATTTCATGTGATTAAAATAGTGAAAACATTTAACATACGTCTGAAATCGTGCATTTCGCTTTTTCCAAGTTAATTTCAAATTTGCCGAAAATTATAATAAGCAGCAAATTATTAATATTAAATACCGATTTTCACATGTTCATCGAAATTAAATTAGCTATTGTTAAACAATTTATCTATTTCATGTGATAAAATAGTGAAAACATTTAGCATACGTCTGAAATCGTGCATTTCGCTTTTTCCAAGTTATTTTCTAATTTGCCGAAAATTATAATAAGCAGCAAATTATTAATATTAAATACCGATTTTCACATGTTCATCCAAATTAAATTAGCTATTGTAAAACAATTTATCTATTTCATGTGATTAAAATAGTGAAAACATTTAACATACGTCTGAAATCGTGCATTTCGCTTTTTCCAAGTTACTTTCAAATTTGCCGAAAATTATAATAAGCAGCAAATTATTAATATTAAATACCGATTTTCACATGTTCATCGAAATTAAATTAGCTATTGTTAAACAATTTATCTATTTCATGTGATAAAATAGTGAAAACATTTAGCATACGTCTGAAATCGTGCATTTCGCTTTTTCCAAGTTATTTTCTAATTTGCCGAAAATTATAATAAGCAGCAAATTATTAATATTAAATACCGATTTTCACATGTTCATCCAAATTAAATTAGCTATTGTAAAACAATTTATCTATTTCATGTGATTAAAATAGTGAAAACATTTAACATACGTCTGAAATCGTGCATTTCGCTTTTTCCAAGTTAATTTCAAATTTGCCGAAAATTATAATAAGCAGCAAATTATTAATATTAAATACCGATTTTCACATGTTCATCGAAATTAAATTAGCTATTGTTAAACAATTTATCTATTTCATGTGATAAAATAGTGAAAACATTTAGCATACGTCTGAAATCGTGCATTTCGCTTTTTCCAAGTTATTTTCTAATTTGCCGAAAATTATAATAAGCAGCAAATTATTAATATTAAATACCGATTTTCACATGTTCATCCAAATTAAATTAGCTATTGTAAAACAATTTATCTATTTCATGTGATTAAAATAGTGAAAACATTTAACATACGTCTGAAATCGTGCATTTCGCTTTTTCCAAGTTAATTTCAAATTTGCCGAAAATTATAATATGCAGCAAATTATTAATATTAATACAATGCAGAGCTGGACGGTGGTTTTCAAACAAGTGTGGCAACCTTCAAATTATACGCCCTATTTTTTTTAACAATTTGCAATTAATTAATTAATTGTTAACTAAATTAAAGAATATTAAAATGAACTAATAAAAAAATACAAATATTCAAAAAATTACATATAATTGTTCAAAAATAAATCTTTATTAATCGTAGAACATTAGGAAACGAGAAACAAGGTATAGTATACAAATGAAAATAAATATAAATTACACAGGGTATTTTTCAACTTCGGGTAAAAACTTTCGGGTATATAGTACTGACCAAAATGGGCAAAAAAAGCTTAAGGTCTGATCTTCACTTGTTTCCGAGAAAAGGGCCATTTTGTATTAGAAACGAAGAAAAACTGACAAAATTAGTGAATTTTTTTTGTCTATACTAGTAAATGAACTATTCAATTTTAACAGTTAAGAAGTTATTTGAAAATTCGCTGCAACATTTCACTTAGTACAATTATTTTTTAAAAAAGAAAAGCAAATCTAAGATGACCTCTGATGTAAACTAAAAAACTCATTTAATCGAAATCTTAAGAGGCAATGCATCTTGAAGTGCAAATCAAAGTTTATTATTATAGTACGATAGGTAATCTATGTTTCCTATGAAAAAAACAATATTTGAAATAAGCTGCGAGAAAAAAAAATTCAAATGAAAGATTTGAGCAATAATATTTGGAATGAAAAACTTTTGTCTTCCGTATTCAAAAATATGAAAAAGTATTAGAAATTTTAATATATTATGTGAAAACAACGCTTCATTCAGCATATAATTACAAAGATGAAATAATAAACAAATATATATTCGACAAAATTATTTAAAGTTGTGTATAGCAAATATTTATGAAGCAAAAATATATTATTTATTTATTCTATAAGATATATCGCAATACAGATAAATATACTATATATTTACATATTAAATTTCTAATCTTTTAAACCATGGTTTTCAAATTGTGCAACTCTACGATTCTAGTATAGTCTAGTCTGGGTCAATGCTTAAGATTAATTATTTCTGAATTTTTAATAACAATTTTATAAATATGAAAACTATATTTTTATAAAATGCGAATTATTAAACTCACTTAATTGGGTCGCTCCCTCGCCACTAATATCATTAGGGGCCGTTAGTTGACAGCTGTTAACCGCACACATGGTTAAAAATACATCGAATTGATGTCATCAATTAGCGAGATCTGCTTCTATCTGTAATTTCAAATCTCCGAGTACGACAAACAGCACTATGTGCAACCTATACATCGCAAGCCGGTATCACAAGAAATGCTGGCCGTGCGGCACGCCAGGGATGGATTAAGGTTTCAATTTTAAAAATATCGTCAGAAAAGTCAATAAAATTGTTGATATGTATCACTTAAAGGAAACTATTGTGTATTTTGTTTTAAATTTAGCTACTACAATAACACCGCAGCGGGGGCACGTCGTAATTGTTAAATGAAATTAACACTCAAAATAATTTGAAATGTCTTCTATCTGATTAGCTAATAATAATATTAACAATTAAGATGATACTTTTGATATACATTTAAAAGTACTTTTTTAGAGGTTGGATTATATTGAGGGTCTTTGCATTTTTTATTTTTTCTAATTCTCCCTAAAATAATTTCGACCAGAATGCATTCTTTATAAAATTGAATTAATCTCCGTTCCATTTTATGTTCCACATTTAAAAAACCTTACTTTATGTAAGTGATTTAAAAGTATCTTACATCTTACTAAAATTCATAAGTATTATTTATGAATTTTAATACGGATATGAGATAGAACGAATATCACTAAGTAGTTTTTATTGTTTATAACACCTAGCATTCCTCGTGGCATTCAATGAAATAATTTTTCGATGATTTATTATATAATTTCCATGCATCCGTTATATTTATAATTAATTGCGTAGAATTATGATTATTATTCCTTGCAATAATTTTGTCAACGTAGCGAATTGTAAACACATTTCAAATTGACATTACTTATTTTTTCATCCTCTCTCAAATCAGATGGCTAAATTAGAATAACGCAGAAATTTAAAATAGGTATGAATTTTTTTTTCATATTATATATTACACGATTATGCCGATTAGTGATTCATTCGTATCAAAAACTTCCATTCATAAAATTTCTCTAATTTTTGGAACATCTTCAAATCGGTTCATTTCTGATTTTTGTATCAACCATTCCTACAGTAATTAAAGATATCCTACAATATTGCGGTTTGAATTCGCCAGAAAATTATATTTTAAATCATATCTTACGAATGTTTCTGATGAGCAGTTTGCCTTTTTAAAATACATATTACATTCATGTGAATTAAAGTGTTAGTCGTGAACCAAATTAAAAAAAATAAATCGCGATATTTTTAAAGAGTGTGGTATAAAAAATAAGTAATCAGCCGAATTGAAAATATATTTAAAACTCGCAAACAGTCCCCGTATTTTAATTTAAATTGAAAATTGTGGGAAATCGTTGAAAATATTACTAGGATTAATATTCGTAACTTTAAACAATTATTTATAAATATAACGGATGCATATACTACATAATCATCAATGCAACGACGAATTCAAGTTGTTATAAATAATAACAACTATTGTATAGTATAAAGTATTAAATATGTAGCATAGTTTATTTTTATGTAAGTTAGTTTCTTTCATAAATTGTTATTGTTTTCTTTTAAGTAAATATGTTTCTTTATATATGTCGCACCTCACATTCGTATTGAATTTTACACATATGTACTTGTATTTGAGTAAGTTCTTTTGATTTACTCATATACCTAACGCACATAAGGTTTTTTGAATATGTTGCCTTTGTATTATAGACATTTGAAAATATGTATGTTAAATATTTAATGTACCTATAGGGAAATAGGAACTTATTTTTTTATTAATTACTTGAGAGTCAGAGTCGCTTTATTTAATGTCTGATTTTATACGTATCCCATCGTAGATTATTACCCATTACTGGGTGTGTTTTTATTCGCGGCCTGAAAGTTATTTAAAAATTAGATTCGAAATCAGATCGTCAGAATCACTACAGGTTATTTAACGCATCCAGCCACGCTATCTTTTAATAATAATAGTTTATACATACATTACAAAATTAAAGGAATATCATTAAATTTGGTATTTACTTTTTACTCTGCTACACAATAATAATACAAGAATAGTAAATAGAAATAATAACTATGAGTTCGAAACATATGCGAAACGTATATCAAATGTATGTTTGCATATTTTTAAGAAAAACGAAATATGTGTTTGGCAGTTTTTTGAGAACTGATATTTCTAAATTATTACTTCAAGGGTAACGGCCTTATGACAAAGATTAAAGTGTATTGTTAAATGATTTTTCCATTCCACAGGTAATTTTACTCCACTCTTTAGTTTTAATATTAAAATTTTGTAGAATTATTTATTAGTTGTGTTGTAAGAAATGTTTGTTAGTATTTTAAAGATGCCCAAAGAACATATTAGTAGTTCTGTAAAATATATTGCTAAGTTCATTAATGGAACATTAACAAATTTTTATTTACCCCATAAATATTAAACAATGTTGTTTTTATGTTGACCTGGTTTTTGGTTTATAATGCATATTTTACTATAATTATAATTTATATAATTTTAATATATTTTTGGATTCATCAATTTTTTGATTTCTGTTTGAGATATTGCATTGATTCGTAATATGATTTTTTTAAAATATTTAAAAATTTAGTTAAAAAATAATTATACATTATTCGACACACGTATGACATAAAAAATACAAATTTAAAATGTTTTATTTTTATTCTCCAGAATATTGCAATAAAACTCAAAGTTGATAATAGATAAATATAGCGCACACAAAGAGACAGAGAGAGAGAGAGAGATAGCAAATAAGTTGAAATAAATATTGGTATCAGAATATGCGATCCACTGCGTTCGTCAAACACCTGCGGAATACAGGTGGCGCCTTCGGAGAGCATAGTGCGGATGTTACGAGTACTACCACTTTTGTACACCACCCGGGAATGTTACTTTGAAAGTCTGCATGTTTGCAACTAAAATACCCGAAAATTCAATAATATTTGCGTGTAAAATATTTGCTGTAAATAAAATAAAATATTAAATAAAATAACGGTTAAAACCGGTAACCGATATTAATTATTTTGTTTTCAATCACGAACGAAAAAAATATATTGCGTTTTCGTTTTCGTTCTAATAAAAATTTCGGTTTATTTCGTTATTTCGTTTTCGTTCTCATTTCATTTTTAGTCCCTGGTCGAAACAATATGAATTTTTGAAAGACAAGCATGTTATATCCATCCTTATCGCACACGCTTATTGCCTTTCCAAAGGAGAGAGATAAATGTATGCCAATTTCTTAATTCGTTCATGATACAAAAGACCTTCATCGGACATCTTTTAAAAAAATGCTGTAAATAATTACGTTTTACTTATTAAAAATAATTAATTTTTCATTAAACATTCATATTTTCAAATTTTATGAATGTTTCGTAAATAACTATTATTCACAATCACTTTGTATGTCAATTTTTGACTTTTTAAAAGCTGGAAAGTCACTTTTCAACCGGTCGATTAGTTCAACACGTCGCGAAGTTGTTAGTTCTCAACCTGAGAAATCAGTGCACATTTAATTTTAAATTAGGTAATAGAACTGCCACTGTCATAAAAATAGTCAATTTTGTAAATTAATTTTAAATAATTTGAAAATGTTAAATGTAAGTTACCGCTGTCCAAACTGATGAGTTGCAGTTCCCAGGCGTCGAACCCGACACCTGACTTTCCCGTTTCCAGTTTATAGACTTTGGAGTAGTTTTAGTTTAGTCAGAGTGAAGAATCCAAATAAGTAACATTAAAATATAATAAATGTAATAAGTCGTATTTTTATTAAATAAACATTAAATAATTTTTATGTGTAACAAATGATAGTTTTGATATATAATAAATTCACAATAAAAAACCCTTTTTAAAAACACTATTTCGGATCGTCGAAATATAACTTGTATATTCTCACGTACTAAAAACATTAATTTCGGGCACTTATAAGATTTTAGAACAAATTTTTAGATCACATAATTTGAACCCACAGACCTCAAAATGTACGCATTACAAAATAATATAAATCTTAAATTTTGACCTCAATATGTACCATATATAGTAATATATAAATTTAAACGCCCGACCTCAAAGAGTACTCTTGACATATATATATATATATATATATATATATATATATATATATATATATATATATATATATATATATATATATATATATATATAAAGATCCATACATTTGTAATATCATTACTGTGTAGTTTGACAGTACATAATAAATTTATTTCAATTTGAATTTTTTGTCATTTCCACAATTTTTACGACACCTATTAACATTCTCAAGAAGTATAAATGTATTTCTACTAAATAAAACATATTTCTTTGCAATTTGTTCTTTGGAGTGTATTGTTTAAATTTGGGAGCGCGCGAAGTAGGTATTTCAACAGGGCGAGAAATGAACGTTTTGGTGCGCGCCAACTTCATGGTCAAGATTTGAACGTTATGAAACTGAACGAAGCGAGAATTGAACCAGGCCCCCGACAGCCTTATGCACATGCATTTTCTACGTTTGTAATTAGGGAAGCAGTCAAGAGATGGCGAAAGTTGATTTCAAAATTGCGAGAAATGCACGGAATTTTTCCTTTCTACAAAAGACGACATTTGTCATAATTACACGTCGAAGAAGGAATATGATCCCAACAAAAAAAAATTAAAATATGCAAGTTCGAATTTCATTCAAATAGTTGAAAGTAGAAGACAATATATATTTGAAAATTTTTACGAATTTCTGAAACAAAATAAGATAAAAGAACATTTAGTAAAAAAATTTGATTTTAATATATTTTGTGAGAGACACAAAAGTCTCCATTATTTCATTATACAAAAATTATATAAAATATGTTTAATATATTTTTTAAGGCTATGTAACGAGAAAATGAAAAACAATAATTCAAAAACCCTAGATAGTGTAGACAAATTTTTAAAATTAATACATTGAATTGTAAATATTGTATTATATTATTTGTAGTTTTAAATTTTGTAAATTTTTAGTTTTGTAAATATTTGTAGTTTTCAAGGTTTGTACATAATCTCAGTTTTAAGATTTTTCTAATACAAATTAAAATATATTGTTAATGTACATATTATATTATCAATTATATCAACTATATTTTTTCTTTCCTCATTCCTTTCTAAAATATTTAATATTTGTATCAGCTGCATTCGTCGCGCGCACTATTTAGTTCGAGGAAGTAGCCATAAGAGGCGCTTTAAACTTGAAAAATATTGCTTTGCTGGGTTTGTCGTATCTTGTAACGTAGTGTTTGTATTATCTGTGAATTGAACGGGGCGATGTAGGGACATTAGGACGCTTCGCGTGTTCCCAGCTTGTTGACAACAAGTTTGAGAAAAACACTGGAGAATTATTTTCTTTATCGAACTCTTGAATTATATTTAATTAGATTATTTATTAATCTATAAATTTGTTTCAAATGGTAAGACACAACTGTCATCTTATTGTGACGCCATCTACTGTCGTTATTAATTAGCTTCATTCATTTACATAGTGCAGTTAGTAAGTCTGTTTTGACAACTAGAACAGAATTATTTTGACAAGGCCAAATGCCTAATAATTATATATAATCAGGATTTGATTTATACATATTTATGAAGAAACTAAATACATGACATTTGTCAACAAAAACAAAAGCTACAGAGATTATTCCCGGGAATAATCTCTAGAACTTTATTCTCAGTATAATAATGACAGGATTGGTTAAAACACAAACACGTGACAAAAAAAGAAACACTTCATTGGTTTAAAGAAATGTCAAAAAATAATCTGTGTACAGCTGTTACAGTTTAGTTCGGTTCGGAGTTGCAAATCGAGCTGTGTAACCTATCTTGTAACTACTACAAATTATTTGTTTGCAAATAAATATTTTATTAATATTGTTTAGTGAAAGTCATTAGAGAATATATTAAACATGAATTCCATGATTGATTTCTGCTTTATGTGCACAAGTGATTACAAATGCAACATTGTGGACAACAAAATTGTTACTCAAGTGAAATATCTTATGCCTGAAATTGTAAGTAACTAAATATTTTACTATTCTTTAACAATATTTAATAACTTTTGAACTTATATTGAAATACGAAATATAAAGAAAATAACCTCAAAAGTTACAAACGCCACATTTAAAATCCTACTCTCCTCTGGAAAACAGAAAGTTGTACTTAAAAACTATAAATTAACAATATTATTTTTTCCACCCTTATTACTTTTAACACTTCAGTGTCTATGGAATAATTCCATCTGCTGATTAAATGTTTATATGTACAATGTGTTTTAAAGAGTAATGAATGAATGAGCAGGCGTGATATTGTTGTAACCATGGAGATAGGAATAATATAGAGAGAGCATAAACTTAAACTACGGTCAAGAGGAATGTAACCCGGTAGGGACGGACCTGAATGGACGCAGGTACTGTAGTAATTAAAAAGTCGCAAACGGTAAACATTTCTTCAACACAGGGACACATACTGTCCGTACGATGTAACTTGGCGAGCCAAAATAATGTAATTCAGTTCACTATTCCAAAGCTGATATTTACTTATACTTCGATGCCGCACAGCTTCAGAAGTGAAAGAGTGATTTTACATTGTTTTATTGCCTTACACAAAGCAAATTTCACCCTAATACACACAAACTCGGGGTGTCAGGGACATTTAAACCCATGAAGTTATATTCATACATAAGCGTAGGTGCATTTTTTTTTCTAATAGCAATAGAAATTTTATTTTCTTAAATTAATTAATTTTAAAAATAATTATAATATGTTTTATATATTAAATAATTCATTCCAATATTTGTAATATGTTTTTTATATAAATATTTGTACCTCTCGCGAAGAGAGGTATTGGAATCATGATCAGAGTGAACCTAGCAGCCGATTCGCAGCAGCCGATTCGAACGAAAATTATTTTGGACAAAGCTACCACGGACGTAACATAGCACAATGCATAGTTGAAGAGTAATATAAGAACATAACATACTGAGTATTATTCAGCAAATATTAACATGTAAATATGTAAAATATTATAGAACAAAGTACATATTAAATGTTTTCATAAATAAATAATAGAAAATAAGAACAATTGAAAATATTAAACAACTAATGATCAAATATAGTGAAACTCAAAAGTAAAATGCTCTTTATCATTACAAATTAAGGCCGTGAAAAATAACTAGAAGCCGTAACAAAACTATATTAACAACAGCTATTACTACACACCCCCTGAATACAAATATATATAAACTATGAAAATATTCAGGGGATGAGGGATAATAATATAAGTTTAAATCCAGAAGCAGCAAAAAATTATTTGTTTCAAAGTTTTTAATTTTTTTCAAAATATCTAGAAGCCGTGACAAAACCATATTAACAACAGTTATTACTACATACCCCGCCAATACAAAAATATTAAAATTATTAAAATATTCAGGGGATAAGGGTTAATAATACAAGTTTAAACCCAGAAGCATCGAAAATTTTACTTGTTTTAAAGTTTTTATTTTTTTAGAAAATAACTAGAAGCCGTGACAAAACCATATTAACAACAGTTATTACTACACACCCCCCGAATACGAAAATATAAAAATTATTAAAATATTCAGGGGATAAGGGTTAATAATACAAGTTTAAATCCACGATAATGATCCTGTACTGCTTTGTCGAGTCCTCTGGGAAAGGTACAGAAGTCTGCCGATTAGTTCCCGGTATGGAACGTCCGGACAATCATCAGTGCTGCCCTCTTCCAGAAAGTTCGGCTTGACTTCCATCGGCGTTGAGGCTCCTTTCGCGTCATGCAGTCCAAATCGGTTGATCAACTGGTCGATGTAGTCCTCTTGTGAAAGTACGAGACTTCCGTTCTTCTTCTCAAACTTGACTCCCAGCATTTGTGAAATCTCCCGAACGTGTTTAACTTCAAAACATCTGTCAAGTAGAGATTTAACCTTCTGTTTTGTAGCAGTCAATATGCCTCGCCGTGTTCTCCTATAAACTCGTAAACACAAGGATCGATTTGGTTACGTACAAACTCTGTGTTCGTCAACGAGTTGTTCAACCATATTAACAGCAGTTATTACTACACACCCCCCGAATACGAAAATATAAAAATTATTAAAATATTCAGGGGATAAGGGTTAATAATACAAGTTTAAACCCAGAAGCATCGAAAATTTTACTTGTCTCATAGTTTTTATTTTTTTCCAAAATAACTAGAAGCCGTGACAAAACCATTTTAACAACAGTTATTACTACGCATCCCGCGAATAAAAAATATAAAAATTATTAAAATATTCAGGGGGTGAGGGTTAATAATACAAGTTTAAACCCAGAAGCATCGAAAATTTTACTTGTTTCAAAGTTTTTATTTTTTTAGAAAATAACTAGAAGCCGTGACAAAACCATATTAACAGCAGTTATTACTACACACCCCCCGAATACGAAAATATAAAAATTATTAAAATATTCAGGGGATAAGGGTTAATAATACAAGTTTAAACCCAGAAGCATCGAAAATTTTACTTGTCTCATAGTTTTTATTTTTTTCCAAAATAACTAGAAGCCGTGACAAAACCATTTTAACAACAGTTATTACTACACACCCCCCCGAATACAAAAATATAAAAATTATTAAAATATTCAGGGGATGAGGGTTAATAATACAAGTTTAAACCCAGAAGCATCGAAAATTTTACTTGTTTCAAAGTTTTTATTTTTTTACAAAATAACTAGAAGCCGTGACAAAACCATATTAACAACATTTATTACTACACACCCCCCGAATACAAAAACATAAAAATTATTAAAATATTCAGGGGATAAGGGTTAATAATACAAATTTAAACCCAGAAGCATCGAAAATTTTACTTGTTTTAAAGTTTTTATTTTTTTACAAAATAACTAGAAGCCGTGACAAAACCATATTAACAACAGTTATTACTACACACCCCCCGAATACGAAAATATAAAAATTATTAAAATATTCAGGGGATAAGGGTTAATAATACAAGTTTAAATCCACGATAATGATCCTGTACTGCTTTGTCGAGTCCTCTGGGAAAGGTACAGAAGTCTGCCGATTAGTTCCCGGTATGGAACGTCCGGACAATCATCAGTGCTGCCCTCTTCCAGAAAGTTCGGCTTGACTTCCATCGGCGTTGAGGCTCCTTTCGCGTCATGCAGTCCAAATCGGTTGATCAACTGGTCGATGTAGTCCTCTTGTGAAAGTACGAGACTTCCGTTCTTCTTCTCAAACTTGACTCCCAGCATTTGTGAAATCTCCCCAACGTGCTTAACTTCAAAACATCTGTCAAGTAGAGATTTAACCTTCTGTTTTGTAGCAGTCAATATGCCTCGCCGTGTTCTCCTATAAACTCGTAAACACAAGGATCGATTTGGTTACGTACAAACTCTGTGTTCGTCAACGAGTTGTTCAAGTGGTCGTTCCAGCATCTGCCACTCTGTTTGAGCCCATAGATTGACTTCTTCAGCTCACAGACGAACGTTTCCTTCCCAGCCTGTACAAATCCCTCGGGTTGCTCCATGTACACGACTTCTTTTAGGTCACTGTGAAGGTAAGCGCTCTTCACATCGTATTGATCGATGACCCAATTCTTCTCGACGCTAACAGCGACCAATAAGCGAGTGGTTGCGAAACTGGAAACGGGAACATAAATCTCGTTGTAATCAATACCTTTTCGTTGGGTGAATCCCTTAACTACGAGCCGCGCTTTGAATCGGTGAGTGTCACCCGCTGTTTTCTTCTTAAAGACCCATTTGCATTTCACAGGTGTCACTCCAGTCGGTCGTGCAACAAGTTTCCAGGAATCCTGTTCCTTCAACGAGTTAATTTCCTCAGCCATCGCCTCCAACCATTGTGATGACTCCGTGGAATTCATGGCGTCCTGGTAGCATGAGGGATCTTCATCGGCGCCCGTCACGACATTCGATCGAGGTGGATTTGTGATGTCCCGAGTCCTAGTGCTTGTCGAGGCTCTCTGCTCACACCGATCCAGTGCTCTTCCTCGGTCTTCCACGCTTCCTCGCCGTTGCTTCATGGTCCGTAGGTGTGTCGGCGCTGTCGTCTGCCGCAACTTTTTCGTCCTCTGCTTAGTGAACTTCCTCCTCGGAATCCGCATCCTCGTCGACTTCTTGTTCAGTCCTTACGGTGGAAGCCTCTAGGTGGTCGTTGCTCGCAACTCCTTTCGGATGCTTCTGCCCAAAGTCCTCTTCAGGAGACCTTTCGACGAACACGCAGTCACGCGACTCGTCAACTCGCTGCGTTCCAGGTGTCCAGATGCGGTATCCCCGACCGTGCAATGCGTATCCGACCAACAACCCTTTCTCGGCTCTTGCTGACAACTTGGATTTCTGTTTTTGTTTTGGTACGTGCAGCGCGGTTTCTCATGTACGCCGCTGTACATGTTAGCTCAGCCCAAGAGCCCTTTGGTAGGTCGGTTTCGCGAATTTGCGCTCGAACTAAATCAAGCAGCGTGCAGTTCAGGCGTTCCGCCACGCCGTTTTGTTGCGGATACCTTCGCTTTCGCAGGAATCTGTCCAATTCTTGTTACAGAACTCAAGTCCATTATCGGTTCTGATCCGCTTCAGCTGTTTGTCGGTTTGTTTTTCGACTTCGATTTTCCACTTCTTGAACTCACCTAATGCATCCCTTTTCTTCTCCAGGAAACGCACGAAGATGTACCGACTAGCGTCATCTATCATGGTGAGCAGGTACCGTTTTCCTCCCCAGCTCGGTACGTCGACTGGTCCCATCAGGTCGGAATGTACAAGTTCGAGTAACTCCGTCTTTGTCTTCGGATTGCCGTTGTTGGGATTCTTTGAAAACGGCTAACGCGTCGATTTACCTGTCAAACAGCTGCTACACGTGGTTAGGTAGCTCTGCTCGACCTTCAATCCCACAACGGAGTCCGCTTTTGCCATCTCGAGTATTTTCACCTTGCTGATGTGCATCATCCGACGGTGCCACAGGTCGATTGACTCCGGTTTGTCTCCTCCGTGACAGCATGTTCAGCTTGGCCTCAGTGAATGGCTTCGCGTTGATGACGTACAGCTCACCCTGTTTCTCTACACGAATCAACAACTGTCCATCCGCATCTTCAATATAGCCTCCTTCGCGGTCGAAGATCACTCTCATTCCGTTCTTCGTGAGTGCCCGTACGGAGATTATGCCATGAACGATGTTTGGAGCCAACAACGAGTCCTTCGCTAAGAATTCCTGAAAAACAGAAAGACTATTAACAAGTTTCGCCCTCACGATGCCTTTTCCGATTGAAGGTGTCGTGCTGCCATCTGCCACGGTTATGACGTGGGTGGCTGTCCTCTTGTAAATGTCCGAGAAATAATCTTCAATTGGCGTCATGTGATGAGTGGCCCCGGAGTCGATGATCCAACTGTCGCTGTTGATCCTCACGTTCCTGCAATAGGCACTCATCGTCACCACCCGAGATTTGTCACCGGATTTCTGAACTTTCTCCTTTTCAAGACAAAATCTGGCGATATGGCCGCCTCCTTGACAGTTGAAACAGATGAGGTTTCCCTTGTGCGGGGGTTGCTTCTTCTCCTGGTCATCCTTCCTGTCTTGCAGCGCGCCTTCCGATGACTTCCCTGACTTCTGGACCTTGATGCTACATCTTCGCCACAAGTGCCTGCTGTCTGACGTCGTTGCCCTCAGTACGCCGGGCATCTTCTGCAAGCAGGCGCCTCTTGACAGTGGCGCTTGTGAAGTCTGCTTCTGGGAGGTTACACAATGTAAAGACTACGGTGTCCCACTCGTCTGATAATCCGCAGAGAATCGTCATGGCCAAATCTCCATCTTCTATTGTGTCGCCGATGTTCGCTAAAGCTGCAACAGTTTTGTTAATTTGGCCCAAGTAACACTCCATTGATTCAAAATCCATCATTTTACACTAGTACAATTTTCGCCGCAGTTGAACTGTTCGGAACTTGCTGTCTGTCGGAGCATACAATCTCTGAAATTTTTCCCACACTAACTTTGCAGTCGTCAGCTGACGTATGTGCATCTGCTGTTCGTCGCAGATTGCGAGAGCAAGTTTGGCGAGAGCTTTACCTTGACGTGAGATGTAGTCCTTTTTGTCCTTTGCAGAGACATTTTCCGCAGGTTCAACTTCTCCGGGACTGATGATCGACCAGAGATCGCACTCTCTCAGCACCATCCTCATCTCGTACGACCACGAAACATAATTTGCGAAGTTCAACTTCTCGATTGCGTATTTAGTCTCCGCCATCTTTGTTGTCGGAAGAATGACGTCCTAACCTCCAACACACCACGCGGCCAACGGCTGCTTCCAATTTCGGCTTTAGCGTTACGGTACGCGTGCCACACTTTTAACTCGTTCCCGGGCACACGACGACCGCCAACTAGCTTCGGCGACGTCCACTTGGTGCCCTCTCGTGTACACACCTCGACCAGGATCTACCAGCGTCGCTATCCCGCACGAGCGACGGCTGTGATTGCTAACGATTGAACATCAGAATCGTCTAATTCGCATATTGCGCTCCTGGGCCCATAACCATTGTTGGTTTTCGTATTCAGTGCGAGTTAAATAAGAGGCGAACACTTAACTAACAATCTGGGTTTTATTTACACACTTTGTTGTTTACACTGTGAGAACTTGACAATGAGTGAGTAACAAAACGGTCAAGATAGAGGGAGCTAGTCCCGCGTGAAGGCAGTGCTGCCAACTTAAAACAAACATTGAAATAACCCTACAGCAATGTTAATTTTTTTTATTTTTATCTAATAGGATGTTTTATAAATTGATGTATATATTTGAATTTTCGTACACTCTGATTCTACCCTCTAAAATTGAATTAAAGATAACTCAAATTTAATTCGTGATTTCTCAAATTTTATTTTAGATGTGAATTTGTTTTAGAAATAAAACTCAAATTCAATTAAAAGTAAAACGGCTTTCCTTAATTTATTCTCAAATAACGAGACACCACTAAAATGGTCTCCTAATAAAGTAACTTTTGTCTAATTTAACCGCTTTCATACCTTTTAATGTTTCTCAGAGTTTAATTATAGCCCGTTAACTTGGACACCATGCATAATCAATGATTTTTTTCTAGGAATTTCTCAAAATAATGGGTTTCCCTGGATATCTTCTTTGTTTAAACTGGCACATATATGTGCTAATGACAATAATTCCAATGGCCCTACTCACTGCGTGGATATTGACATCCAAATTTGGGTGGTGGTCAATATTTTTACCAACTACAGCTTTCTCCATCATTACCATTTACTATATATTGTGTGCTGTGTATCTGTTGAGCTTCCTTCTCCTTTTGGTAGCAATATTTAACTCTGGTATTTTTGTTACGGACCACGTTTATCTCGACTGTTGAAGCCAATTATAATGAATAAATTTTGTATCGATTACCGAGATAAGTATACAGGTTGTACAAAATATATTCAATGAGTCGACTTTTTTATTTTTAAAAATTTATTCTATTTCCAAAAACAGAACACAGGGTATTTCAATACTTTCGCTCACTATTGGTAACTGTTTTATTTGTAGACATACGAGTTTGGATAAATGAGCAAAATTGTGCAATTTTGAATTACAAAAATAGCATATCCAGATTTTAATGATTAAGCACGTTTCAAGGTTCCTACAATCCGATTTTAATATTTTTACGATGTATGTGTGTATGCTTTTTTGAATTTGTTTATTTACTTAATGATTTTACAATATATAAATATTTTAATATTTGTTAGTGTAGAAAAATTATAACAGTTTCCATAATTTAATCTTATTTATCTGATAACTAATTAATGTCATATTTCAAAGTCTATAGATTTTGCAAAAATATCCAGGTATGGCAAGAATTTTTCATCTAAATCTTCTTTGGATAGAGGCCAGGTCCCGCCGCTGTTTCTTATATTGTTTCGGAGAACTGTTCTTTGATTGTTTAACATCGGACAATTTATTATTATGCAATCTACAGTTTGATTTTCGTTTTCGCAATTGCACATTGCACTGTTCATAATTTTAAATTTAAAAAAATAGCTCTTTATTGGTCTATGGCCACCGTCAATTTAGGTGAAAACGGAATATATGTATTTGTTGTTAGTCTAGACGGTGGGAAAGAAAGATTTTGTAATGGCACCGCTATCAGTATTTGTCCATTCAGTTTACCACTTTTCACTCTTCACGGGTTAGCACTTTTTTTAAATATTTTATTTAATATTTTAGTTTCTTCTGCAGTTAGTCTAGCTGGTCTCGTACTTGCTTCTACTTTCATTCTGGTGAAAATTGTTGCTGTTTCTTCCAAGTTTATAAGAACAGGAATATTACCGGTTGTAACGCAGGAAGCTTCGTAGCAGATGGTGCTGAATCCCCTTAAAAATTTTATAAGTCTTTGCACTCTTTTAATTTTCTTTTCGTTTATCTTTTTTGTAAAGCGGTTTTCCTTGCCGGAATTCCGTATGATAAAATAGGTAGAATAGCTCCTTTATAGATGAAGTTCAGTGCTTCTTGTTGCAGGCCACAAGTTATTTTTGTCGATTTCGACAATATATGAATTATTATGATACTCTGATACTTTAATATCTTCCATTTTCCAAAAGCCTATTCTATGTTATTTTATGTTTTTTCGCTTCTTTAATTGCTTCATCCAAGACAAGGATGAATAGAAGTGGACTCAATAAATGCATCCTTATCTTACTCGTTTTGATGTTCCAAACATTTTAGATTTTTCATGTTTAGTTCTTACATAGTTTTTAGTTTCCTTGTATAAACTTTTCACTTCTTTAATAATCACTTGGTGGTGCGGCGAAATAACTGGTTAGCTACTCTAGTTAACCTTATTTTAGTGGACTGTATTTTTGCGGGAGATGTTCTGCCAAACCATATGCCTTATCGGAAAGAATGCAAAGGAACATACCTTAGGAAGTCGACTGTTGTCTTGGTGGTTGTTGTCCAGCTCCGGTAGATGTTCTTGCTTACTTCCGTGGCCTGATTTAGCTGAAGCGTGACACATGCATTGTATTTTACTATATAAAGCCCCTGTTGCACTAGTACAAAACCATGCGAAAAAATGTCTATTAAAGCGTGAATTACAAAACGGGAGATGCGGAATTCTATATATTGCGATGCGGAATAATAAATTTATATGTGATGCGATGCGAGAGTCAAACTTAACTTCTTTACAAAAAAATTAATACTACGAGCTCTTGCGAGAGACTTGTTCATAGCCGCAAAGATTCAGGTACGCGATAAAATTTGCTTCTTGGTGTCGTAGCGACATCTTGTATGCTGTCTAACAACCAAGGTATGTTTTGGGATAGAGGAAAAAAGGACGCACATGCTTTTGGCGTGAACACTTGGTCTATACCTCGCCTTTCTACAATTTTCCAAATATCAGTTCTGTTGACTTTATCGAAGGCATTTTCTAAGTCGATAAAACAAATATGTATTTCGCCTGACTCTCTAATTGTTTTTTCGATAATTTGTTTTAGGATGAAATTTGCATCTTGTACACTACGATTTGACCTGAAGTCAAATTTTATCTTGTAAGGTGTTTTCGAGCTTTTCTCTTATTCGTTTTCTAAGATTGTGGCAAATATTTTAGCCACAGTACTTGATAAAGTAATTCCTCTATAGTTGTTACAATCTTTTGTGTCTCCTTTCTTAAATATCGGAGTAATAATCCCTATCTGCCAGTCTTCTGGGGCTTCTCCTGTGTCTAGTATTTTGTTCATTAGGGTTAGCATTACCTCATAGGTTCGTTCATTTCCCGCTTTTATCATATCTGCCGTTATTTGATCATGGCCTGGCGCTGTGCCGGCTTTCATTTTCTTTGCGGCCTCTTGTACTTCTTCTAGTGTGATGTGCTCCCTATGGTCTCCCCTTTTTTCCTGTAAACAATATTTATATCACTATATTTATTTATATAACTACATTTATTTATGTTAACAACTCGTAGAATGTTTCTATCACCATGTTCATTGCTCGTTGCTTCTATATAACAAACCATATCTCTCCGCTGTCGTCCGGACGGTATTTATACAGACCAGTGTTCTTCTGGAACCTTCCGACGCCACAATGATACCGAATACAATAGATTTAGGTCAACGGGGTAATTAACACGTCTAGCCGTTCCGCCGCCGGGGATTACGTCATCTGGGTAATTTTGAGTATAAACTCTACGTTGTCATAATATTTACAGCACAGGTCTCCAAATTCTTACTATCAACCTCCAAATTATACCTCCATACAGATTTTTATCTTCTATTTAGCAGTGTACGAAAAGGATATACTATACAGGTACATTTTCTAGATATACCTAGCAGCTAATAAAATATTTTGTATAAACAATTAATTTCTATAAGTATTTTATTCTAATTTTTAGTATTGAGAGTGTTTAAATTTTAATACAATTCTAATAGCATATTTCTGTTTTTCTCTAACATTTAAAACAAATTTATAAATCTGCATTACAAAATAAAATGGTAAATATTTCACCTATTTTAAAACATATTTAAACATACAATATTATATATCTACACTATATCAAAATACACACATATATTTGTTGTCTATCATATAATGTTTAACTGTTTTATATTTTGTAACATTAAAGTGTTTACAAAAATAGGTATTTTATTCCATTTAATAATTTGAGTAAATGCCATGACAAACTCGTACATGGCGAGTCAGCTGAATTAACGTTACATAACATTCAGTATATATATATATATATATATATATATATATATATATATATATATATATATATATATACAGGCTGGTGACCGACACAGCCGAACATAGGACTTTAACATGTAAACATAGGTGTTGACGTGGCGACTTTCGATGGCACGGTTTTTCGGTGCTACGGCTATTCGACTGCGCGGCATGCTCCAAGTTCTACCACGGATTAAGCGTTGTACACTTACTTACATAACATTCAGTATATATATATATATATATATATATATATATATATATATATATATATATATATATATATATATATATATATATATAAGTTATGTAATGAGTAGCTAAGAATCATACCACATTTTGGAATCTAATTTCGCTTAACTCACAAGAAAACTGTGAGAACAGCGTTATCAGTTCGCCTTAGAGGAAGTAGAAATAATACGTAGTTTTTAGAGTTTGTGTGCATCTAGCTATTGTACAAACCAGTTGTATCTACAATTACATCTTAAATAAAGTTTTTAAAAAGGATTTTGTTGACTTAAAATACTTAACTTATATTGTTTAATTTGTTATAATATATATTATTTATTTATAGTATGTACTTTAATGATAGAATTGTGCCAATTGCAACAAACAAAAGAAACAATTTTCGAATTTTTGAGAAAATATAATGATTTATTTCTTTTGTATATTAATAATATCGAAAATAATTACAGTACTGGCTTTATAAAAGACTTTAAAAATTTTGGACACAAATTTGCCACTCAATGTTTCATAAGAAATTGCAAAGAACCGTTTAAATCACAATTAGCTGCAAGAAATCCATCCTCTCTAGATGAAATTAATACTTTACTTACAAATGATTTCCAGCACTATAAAATAAATACTAACCAGCATAATTCAAACACGACCAATCTCCAATCTAGACAGCATATATCCCCTATGATGAAATATCCCCAAAGTAAACCAATGCAATCACAAATGACTTATCAACCCCAAGCCGGTTCTTCTAAATTTCCCTCACAATCCATAAGGTTGCAACGTCAGCCACCGCCTACACCAATGTCAATTTCAACCCGTTCGTATAGACCAAATCAAAATTATTTTAAACCTACGGAAAAACCAAATTTTATTTCTGAAAAACTGCATAATGTAGAAGAGTATCAGGAGTTTGACCCTGAAATCCAAGACGAGACTCAAGATAAAACAGAATATTGCGATAATGAAAATCACAGAGAGTGTAATGAAGTAAACGAGAATGAAAATTTTCCCATAGACCAGTGTGTCAATTTGAATCCCTAGCCATAAATATGATATCGAAATTGCCATATATTAAATTACAAGACTTATTTATTCTTATCGATACAGGATCGTCTCAAAATTTCATTAATAAAAATTACGTGTATAGAAATAGAGAAAAATTTAAATTTTTTAAAGAATCATTCAAAATTCAAACAATGAACGGAGAGTCGGAAGGTTCAGAATACACTTTTATTAAATATAAAACAAAACATATTAAATGCTACTTGTATAATTTTCATAAATCATTTCATATTTTATTAGGTTTCAACGCGTTAAAATTATTGCAAGCTCAAATTAATATTAAAAAGGAAGAAATAAAACTATTAAACAATAAACATAAATTTAATTATTTTAACGAAGAATCGAAACCCGTTTTTAATGCAGAAATATTAAAAACTTTAAATATAAGATACGAACATTTAAACGAAGATGAATGAAACAAATTGATAAAACTTTTAAATCAATACAAAGACCTAACAATTACAGATAACGAAAAACTTACATTCACATCTAAAATAAAACACAAAATAGTAACAACCGATGATATCCCGATATATACAAAAAACTATAAATTCCCCGAAATTTATAAAACACAAGTAGATACAGAAATTGATAAATTATTAAACGATGGAATCATACAACCCAGTTATTCACCATGGAATAGTCCTATTTGGGTGGTCGAAAAAAAACAAGACGCCTCCGGTATAAAGAAAATTCGCGTAGTAAATGACTTCAGGAAATTAAATGAAAAAACTGTAGACGACCGATTCCCGATACCCGATATAACGGAAATTTTAAGTAAACTCGGAACATCAAATTATTTCACGACCCTAGATTTCACTAGCGGGTTCCATCAAATAGAAATGGACCCTAAAGACACGGAGAAAACAGCGTTCTCTACAGAAAAAGGACATTTCGAATATAAACGTATGCCTTTTGGGTTAAAAAACGCCCCTGCGACGTTCCAAAGGCTAATGAACTATGTTCTTAAGGATTTAATTAATAAAGTATGTTTTGTCTATCTCGACGACATAATTATTCTCGGTACCTCCCCCGAAGAACACATACAAAATATAAAAGCTGTATTTGATAAATTACGAGAGGCCAATTTAAAAATCCAATTACACAAATGTGAATTTTTGCGGAAAGAGGTAGCCTATTTAGGGCATATAATAACAACTGATGGCATCAGACCTAACCCCGAAAAAATAAAAACTATCCAAAATTTTCCCTTGCCAAAAACCAGCAAAGAGATAAAATCATTTTTGGGTTTATTAGGCTATTATAGGCGATTCATTCAGGATTTTTCAAAAATAACAAAGCCTTTCACAAACTGTTTGAAGAAAAATTCCAAAATTAATTATGAAACTAAAGAATATCAGCAATGTTTTGAAAAATGTAAATTAATATTAACTAATGGCCTAATTCTTCAACATCCAAATTTTAATCACGAATTTATACTAACTACTGATGCTAGCAACTACGCCCTTGGTGCCGTGTTGTCACAAAAAATAAACGGAAAAGATCTCCCCATCGCATACGCTTCTCGGACTTTAAATAATCATGAACAAAATTATTCCACGATTGAAAAGGAATTATTGGCTATAGTTTGGGCTACAAAACATTTCAGAACTTATTTATACGGCCGAAAATTCAAAATTATAACTGACCATAGACCCCTGATTTGGATAAATTCACTCAAAGAACCTAACCAAAAATTAATTCGTTCGAAGATAAAATTAAAGGAATACGATTTTTATATAGAATATAAACAGGGAAAACAAAATTATGTTGCTGATGCACTTTCTAGAATAAGATCTAATTTTGAAATAATTTACAAAAATGAAAATATTTTCGAAAGCGAGTTACCTTTGATACATTGCATTTCAAAAGACTTCTGTATGGAAAAAAGGTTTTGCTGAGCAAGTGAATAAATTATATAATACAAAACAAATGCAGGATAAAATCAAAATTATCGATAATAAACTAGCTATTCAAAATCATAAAGATCAAATTATAATTCATTTATTAACAAAAAATAAATATTCTGATAAACAGTCCTTAACAAATATAAAAGCATGTTTAAATAAATTATTACAATATTTGATTCAAAACGATATCTATGAATATTTAACAAAATGAGAAGAAGATGGAGTAGATCTAGTTCGTATGTCCAGTATCTTAAGTGGAGCAGGAGCTAATGCTGCGGGAGCCTTTAACGACTTATATAATCTTTTGTTTGATCAGAACGAAAAAAAAACACAATATTTAACAAAATTAGAAGAAGATGGAGTAGATCTAGTTCGTAGTCCAGTATCTTAAGTGGAGCAGGAGCTAATGCTGCGGGAGCCTTTAACGACTTATATAATCTTTGGTTTGCTCAGAACGAAAAAAAAACACAATATTTAACAAAATTAGAAGAAGATGGAGTAGATCTAGTTCGTATGTCCAGTATCTTAAGTGGAGCAGGAGCTAATGCTGCGGGAGCCTTTAAAGACTTATATAATCTTTGGTTTGATCAGAACGAAAAAAAAAACACAATATTTAACAAAATTAGAAGAAGATGGAGTAGATCTAGTTCGCATGTCCAGTATCTTAAGTGGAGCAGAAGCTAATGCTGCGGGAGCCTTTAAAGACTTATATAATCTTTGGTTTGCTCAGAACGAAAAAAAAACACAATATTTAACAAAATTAGAAGAAGATGGAGTAGATCTAGTTCGCATGTCTAGTATCTTAAGTGGAGCAGGAGCTAATGCTGCGGGAGCCTTTAAAGACTTATATAATCTTTGGTTTGATCAGAACGAAAAAAAAACACAATATTTAACAAAATTAGAAGAAGATGGAGTAGATCTAGTTCGCATGTCTAGTATCTTAAGTGGAGCAGGAGCTAATGCTGCGGGAGCCTTTAAAGACTTATATAATCTTTGGTTTGATCAGAACGAAAAAAAAAACACAATATTTAACAAAATTAGAAGAAGATGGAGTAGATCTAGTTCGCATGTCTAGTATCTTAAGTGGAGCAGAAGCTAATGCTGCGGGAGCCTTTAAAGACTTATATAATCTTTGGTTTGATCAGAACAAAAAAAAAACACAATATTTAACAAAATTAGAAGAAGATGGAGTAGATCTAGTTCGTATGTCCAGTATCTTAAGTGGAGCAGAAGCTAATGCTGCGGGAGCCTTTAAAGACTTATATAATCTTTGGTTTGATCAGAACGAAAAAAAAAACACAATATTTAACAAAATTAGAAGAAGATGGAGTAGATCTAGTTCGCATGTCCAGTATCTTAAGTGGAGCAGAAGCTAATGCTGCGGGAGCCTTTAAAGACTTATATAATCTTTGGTTTGATCAGAACAAAAAAAAAACACAATATTTAACAAAATTAGAAGAAGATGAAGTAGATCTAGTTCGTATGTCCAGTATCTTAAGTGGAGCAGAAGCTAATGCTGCGGGAGCCTATAAAGATTTATATAATTTTTGGATTGATCAGAACGAAAAAAAAAACAAAATATTTAACAAAATTAGAAGAAGATGGAATAGATCTAGTTCGTATGTCCAGTATCTTAAGTGGAGCAGAAGCTAATGCTGCGGGAGCCTTTAAAGACTTATATAATCTTTGGTTTGATCAGAACGAAAAAAAAACACAATATTTAACAAAATTAGAAGAAGATGGAGTAGATCTAGTTCGTATGTCCAAAATCTTAATTGGAGCAGAAGCTAATGCTGCGGGAGCCTTTAAAGACATATAATCTTTGGATTGATCAGAACGAAAAAAAAAAAATATTTAACAAAATTAGAAGAAGATGGAGTAGATCTAGTTCGCATGTCCAATATCTTAAGTGGAGCAGAAGCTAATGCTGCGGGAGCCTTTAAAGACTTATATAATCTTTGGTTTGATCAGAACAAAAAAAAAACACAATATTTAACAAAATTAGAAGAAGATGAAGTAGATCTAGTTCGTATGTCCAGTATCTTAAGTGGAGCAGAAGCTAATGCTGCGGGAGCCTTTAAAGACTTATATAATCTTTGGTTTGATCAGAACGAAAAAAAAAACACAATATTTAACAAAATTAGAAGAGGATGGAGTAGATCTAGTTCGTAGTCCAGTATCTTAAGTGGAGCAGGAGCTAATACTGCGGGAGTCTTTAAAGACTTATATAATCTTTGGATTGATCAGAACGAAAAAAAAACACAATATTTAACAAAATTAGAAGAAGATGGAGTAGATCTAGTTCGCATGTCTAGTATCTTAAGTGGAGCAGAAGCTAATGCTGCGGGAGCCTTTAAAGACTTATATAATCTTTGGTTTGATCAGAACAAAAAAAAAACACAATATTTAACAAAATTAGAAGAAGATGGAGTAGATCTAGTTCGTATGTCCAGTATCTTAAGTGGAGCAGAAGCTAATGCTGCGGGAGCCTTTAAAGACTTATATAATCTTTGGTTTGATCAGAACGAAAAAAAAAAACACAATATTTAACAAAATTAGAAGAAGATGGAGTAGATCTAGTTCGCATGTCCAGTATCTTAAGTGGAGCAGAAGCTAATGCTGCGGGAGCCTTTAAAGACTTATATAATCTTTGGTTTGATCAGAACAAAAAAAAAACACAATATTTAACAAAATTAGAAGAAGATGAAGTAGATCTAGTTCGTATGTCCAGTATCTTAAGTGGAGCAGAAGCTAATGCTGCGGGAGCCTTTAAAGATTTATATAATTTTTGGATTGATCAGAACGAAAAAAAAACACAATATTTAACAAAATTAGAAGAAGATGGAATAGATCTAGTTCGTATGTCCAGTATCTTAAGTGGAGCAGAAGCTAATGCTGCGGGAGCCTTTAAAGACTTATATAATCTTTGGTTTGATCAGAACAAAAAAAAACACAATATTTAACAAAATTAGAAGAAGATGGAGTAGATCTAGTTCGTATGTCCAAAATCTTAATTGGAGCAGAAGCTAATGCTGCGGGAGCCTTTAAAGACATATAATCTTTGGATTGATCAGAACGAAAAAAAAAACACAATATTTAACAAAATTAGAAGAAGATGGAGTAGATCTAGTTCGCATGTCCAGTATCTTAAGTGGAGCAGAAGCTAATGCTGCGGGAGCCTTTAAAGACTTATATAATCTTTGGTTTGATCAGAACAAAAAAAAAACACAATATTTAACAAAATTAGAAGAAGATGAAGTAGATCTAGTTCGTATGTCCAGTATCTTAAGTGGAGCAGAAGCTAATGCTGCGGGAGCCTTTAAAGACTTATATAATCTTTGGTTTGATCAGAACGAAAAAAAAACACAATATTTAACAAAATTAGAAGAAGATGGAGTAGATCTAGTTCGTAGTCCAGTATCTTAAGTGGAGCAGGAGCTAATACTGCGGGAGTCTTTAAAGACTTATATAATCTTTGGATTGATCAGAACGAAAAAAAAACACAATATTTAACAAAATTAGAAGAAGATGGAGTAGATCTAGTTCGCATGTCTAGTATCTTAAGTGGAGCAGAAGCTAATGCTGCGGGAGCCTTTAAAGACTTATATAATCTTTGGTTTGATCAGAACAAAAAAAAAACACAATATTTAACAAAATTAGAAGAAGATGGAGTAGATCTAGTTCGTATGTCCAGTATCTTAAGTGGAGCAGAAGCTAATGCTGCGGGAGCCTTTAAAGACTTATATAATCTTTGGTTTGATCAGAACGAAAAAAAAAACACAATATTTAACAAAATTAGAAGAAGATGGAGTAGATCTAGTTCGCATGTCCAGTATCTTAAGTGGAGCAGAAGCTAATGCTGCGGGAGCCTTTAAAGACTTATATAATCTTTGGTTTGATCAGAACAAAAAAAAAACACAATATTTAACAAAATTAGAAGATGAAGTAGATCTAGTTCGTATGTCCAGTATCTTAAGTGGAGCAGAAGCTAATGCTGCGGGAGCCTTTAAAGATTTATATAATTTTTGGATTGATCAGAACGAAAAAAAAAACACAATATTTAACAAAATTAGAAGAAGATGGAATAGATCTAGTTCGTATGTCCAGTATCTTAAGTGGAGCAGAAGCTAATGCTGCGGGAGCCTTTAAAGACTTATATAATCTTTGGTTTGATCAGAACAAAAAAAAAACACAATATTTAACAAAATTAGAAGAAGATGGAGTAGATCTAGTTCGTATGTCCAAAATCTTAATTGGAGCAGAAGCTAATGCTGCGGGAGCCTTTAAAGACATATAATCTTTGGATTGATCAGAACGAAAATAAAAACACAATATTTAACAAAATTAGAAGAAGATGGAGTAGATCTAGTTCGCATGTCCAGTATCTTAAGTGGAGCAGAAGCTAATGCTGCGGGAGCCTTTAAAGACTTATATAATCTTTGGTTTGATCAGAACAAAAAAAAAACACAATATTTAATAAAATTAGAAGAAGATGGAGTAGATCTAGTTCATATGTCCAGTATCTTAAGTGGAGCAGAAGCTAATGCTGCGGGAGCGTTTAAAGATTTATATAATTTTTGGATTGATCAGAACGAAAAAAAAAAAAACACAATATTTAACAAAATTAGAAGAGGATGGAGTAGATCTAGTTCGTAGTCCAGTATCTTAAGTGGAGCAGGAGCTAATACTGCGGGAGTCTTTAAAGACTTATATAATCTTTGGATTGATCAGAACGAAAAAAAAACACAATATTTAACAAAATTAGAAGAAGATGGAATAGATCTAGTTCGTATGTCCAGTATCTTAAGTGGAGCAGAAGCTAATGCTGCGGGAGCCTTTAAAGACTTATATAATCTTTGGTTTGATCAGAACGAAAAAAAAACACAATATTTAACAAAATTAGAAGAAGATGGGGTAGATCTAGTTCGTATGTCCAAAATCTTAATTGGGGCAGAAGCTAATGCTGCGGGAGCCTTTAAAGACATATAATCTTTGGATTGATCAGAACGAAAAAAAAAACACAATATTTAACAAAATTAGAAGAAGATGGAGTAGATCTAGTTCGTATGTCCAGTATCTTAAGTGGAGCAGAAGCTAATGCTGCGGGAGCCTTTAAAGACTTATATAATCTTTGGTTTGATCAGAACGAAAAAAAAACACAATATTTAACAAAATTAGAAGAAGATGGAATAGATCTAGTTCGTATGTCCAGTATCTTAAGTGGAGCAGAAGCTAATGCTGCGGGAGCCTTTAAAGACTTATATAATCTTTGGTTTGATCAGAAAGAAAAAAAAACACAATATTTAACAAAATTAGAAGAAGATGGGGTAGATCTAGTTCGTATGTCCAAAATCTTAATTGGAGCAGAAGCTAATGCTGCGGGAGCCTTTAAAGACATATAATCTTTGGATTGATCAGAACGAAAAAAAAAAACACAATATTTAACAAAATTAGAAGAAGATGGAGTAGATCTAGTTCGCATGTCCAGTATCTTAAGTGGAGCAGAAGCTAATGCTGCGGGAGCCTTTAAAGATTTATATAATTTTTGGATTGATCAGAACGAAAAAAAAAAACACAATATTTAACAAAATTAGAAGAAGATGGAATAGATCTAGTTCGTATGTCCAGTATCTTAAGTGGAGCAGAAGCTAATGCTGCGGGAGCCTTTAAAGACTTATATAATCTTTGGTTTGATCAGAACGAAAAAAAAACACAATATTTAACAAAATTAGAAGAAGATGGTGTAGTTCTAGTTCGTATGTCCAAAATCTTAATTGGAGCAGAAGCTAATGCTGCGGGAGCCTTTAAAGACTTATATAATCTTTGGTTTGATAAGAACGAAAAAAAAACACAATATTTAACAAAATTAGAAGAAGATGGAGTAGATCTAGTACGTATGTCCAGTATCTTAAGTGGAGCAGAAGCTAATGCTGCGGGAGCCTTTAAAGACTTATATAATCTTTGGTTTGATCAGAACGAAAAAAAAAACACAATATTTAACAAAATTAGAAGAAGATGGAGTAGATCTAGTTCGCATGTCTAGTATCTTAAGTGGAGCAGAAGCTAATGCTGCAAGAGCCTTTAAAGACTTATATAATCTTTGGTTTGATCAGAACGAAAAAAAAAACACAATATTTAACAAAATTAGAAGAAGATGGAGTAGATGTAGTTCGTATGTCTAGTATCTTAAGTGGAGCAGGAGCTAATGCTGCGGGATCCTTTAAAGACTTATATAATCTTTGGTTTGATCAGAACAAAAAAAAAACACAATATTTAACAAAATTAGAAGAAGATGGAGTAGATCTAGTTCGTATGTCCAGTATCTTAAATGGAGCAGAAGCTAATGCTGCGGGAGCCTTTAAAAACTTATATAATCTTTGGTTTGATCAGAACAAAAAAAAACACAATATTTAACAAAATTAGAAGATGGAGTAGATCTAGTTCGTATGTCCAGTATCTTAAGTGGAGCAGGAGCTAATGCTGCGGGAGCCTTTAAAGACTTATATAATCTTTGGTTTGATAAGAACGAAAAAAAAACACAATATTTAACAAAATTAGAAGAAGATGGAGTAGATCTAGTTCGTATGTCCAGTATCTTAAGTGGAGCAGAAGCTAATGCTGCGGGAGCCTTTAAAGACTTATATAATCTTTGGTTTGATCAGAACGAAAAAAAAAACACAATATTTAACAAAATTAGAAGAAGATGGAGTAGATCTAGTTCGCATGTCTAGTATCTTAAGTGGAGCAGAAGCTAATGCTGCAAGAGCCTTTAAAGACTTATATAATCTTTGGTTTGATCAGAACGAAAAAAAAAACACAATATTTAACAAAATTAGAAGATGGAGTAGATCTAGTTCGTATGTCCAGTATCTTAAGTGGAGCAGAAGCTAATGCTGCGGGAGCCTTTAAAGACTTATATAATCTTTGGTTTGATCAGAACGAAAAAAAAAACACAATATTTAACAAAATTAGAAGAAGATGGAGTAGATCTAGTTTGCATGTCTAGTATCTTAAGTGGAGCAGAAGCTAATGCTGCGGGAGCCTTTAAAGACTTATATAATCTTTGGTTTGATCAAAACGAAAAAAAAAAACAATATTTAACAAAATTAGAAGAAGATGGAGTAGATCTAGTTCGCATGTCTAGTATCTTAAGTGGAGCAGGAGCTAATGCTGCGGGAGCCTTTAAAGACTTATATAATCTTTGGATTGATCAGAACGAAAAAAAAAACACAATATTTAACAAAATTAGAAGATGGAGTAGATCTAGTTCGTATGTCCAGTATCTTAAGTGGAGCAGAAGCTAATGCTGCGGGAGCCTTTAAAGACTTATATAATCTTTGGTTTGATAAGAACAAAAAAAACACAATATTTAACAAAATTAGAAGAAGATAAAGTAGATCTAGTTCGTATGTCCAGTATCTTAAGTGGAGCAGGAGCTAATGCTGCGGGAGCCTTTAAAGACTTATATAATCTGTGGTTTGATCAGAACGAAAAAAAAAACACAATATTTAACAAAATTAGAAGAAGATGGAGTAGATCTAGTTTGCATGTCTAGTATCTTAAGTGGAGCAGAAGCTAATGCTGCGGGAGCCTGTAAAGACTTATATAATCTTTGGTTTGATCAGAACAAAAAAAAACACAATATTTAACAAAATTAGAAGAAGATGGAGTAGATCTAGTTCGCATGTCCAGTATCTTAAGTGGAGCAGGAGCTAATGCTGCGGGAGCCTTTAAAGACTTATATAATCTTTGGATTGATCAGAACGAAAAAAAAAACACAATATTTAACAAAATTAGAAGAAGATGGAGTAGATCTAGTTCGTATGTCCAGTATCTTAAGTGGAGCAGGAGCTAATGCTGCGGGAGCCTTTAAAGACTTGTATAATCTTTGGTTTGATCAGAACAAAAAAAAACACAATATTTAACAAAATTAGAAGAAGATGGAGTAGATCTAGTTCGTATGTCTAGTATCTTAAGTGGAGCAGGAGCTAATGCTGCGGGAGCCTTTAAAGACATATAATCTTTGGTTTGATCAGAACAAAAAAAAACACAATATTTAACAAAATTAGAAGAAGATGGAGTAGATGTAGTTCGTATGTCTAGTATCTTAAGTGGAGCAGGAGCTAATGCTGCGGGATCCTTTAAAGACTTATATAATCTTTGGTTTGATCAGAACAAAAAAAACACAATATTTAACAAAATTAGAAGAAGATGGAGTAGATCTAGTTCGTATGTCCAGTATCTTAAATGGAGCAGAAGCTAATGCTGCGGGAGCCTTTAAAAACTTATATAATCTTTGGTTTGATCAGAACAAAAAAAAACACAATATTTAACAAAATTAGAAGATGGAGTAGATCTAGTTCGTATGTCCAGTATCTTAAGTGGAGCAGGAGCTAATGCTGCGGGAGCCTTTAAAGACTTATATAATCTTTGGTTTGATAAGAACGAAAAAAAAACACAATATTTAACAAAATTAGAAGAAGATGGAGTAGATTTAGTTCGTATGTCCAGTATCTTAAGTGGAGCAGAAGCTAATGCTGCGGGAGCCTTTAAAGACTTATATAATCTTTGGTTTGATCAGAACGAAAAAAAAAACACAATATTTAACAAAATTAGAAGAAGATGGAGTAGATCTAGTTCGCATGTCTAGTATCTAAAGTGGAGCAGAAGCTAATGCTGCAAGAGCCTTTAAAGACTTATATAATCTTTGGTTTGATCAGAACGAGAAAAAACACAATATTTAACAAAATTAGAAGAAGATGGAGTAGATCTAGTTCGTATGTCCAGTATCTTAAGTGGAGCAGAAGCTAATGCTGCGGGAGCCTTTAAAGACTTATATAATCTTTGGTTTGATCAGAACGAAAAAAAAAACACAATATTTAACAAAATTAGAAGAAGATGGAGTAGATCTAGTTCGCATGTCCAGTATCTTAAGTGGAGCAGAAGCTAATGCTGCGGGAGCCTTTAAAGACTTATATAATCTTTGGTTTGATCAGAACAAAAAAAAAACACAATATTTAACAAAATTAGAAGAAGATGGAGTAGATCTAGTTTGCATGTCTAGTATCTTAAGTGGAGCAGAAGCTAATGCTGCGGGAGCCTTTAAAGACTTATATAATCTGTGGTTTGATCAGAACGAAAAAAAAACACAATATTTAACAAAATTAGAAGAAGATGGAGTAGATCTAGTTCGCATGTCTAGTATCTTAAGTGGAGCAGAAGCTAATGCTGCGGGAGCCTTTAAAGACATATAATCTTTGGTTTGATCAGAACGAAAAAAAAACACAATATTTAACAAAATTAGAAGAAGATGGAGTAGATCTAGTTCGTATGTCCAGTATCTTAAGTGGAGCAGAAGCTAATGCTGCGGGAGCCTTTAAAGACTTATATAATCTTTGGTTTGATCAGAACGAAAAAAAAACACAATATTTAACAAAATTAGAAGAAGATGGAGTAGATCTAGTTCGTATGTCCAGTATCTTAAGTGGAGCAGAAGCTAATGCTGCGGGAGCCTTTAAAGACTTATATAATCTTTGGTTTGATCAAAACGAAAAAAAAAAACAATATTTAACAAAATTAGAAGAAGATGGAGTAGATCTAGTTCGCATGTCTAGTATCTTAAGTGGAGCAGGAGCTAATGCTGCGGGAGCCTTTAAAGACTTATATAATCTTTGGATTGATCAGAACGAAAAAAAAAACACAATATTTAACAAAATTAGAAGATGGAGTAGATCTAGTTCGTATGTCCAGTATCTTAAGTGGAGCAGAAGCTAATGCTGCGGGAGCCTTTAAAGACTTATATAATCTTTGGTTTGATAAGAACAAAAAAAACACAATATTTAACAAAATTAGAAGAAGATAAAGTAGATCTAGTTCGTATGTCCAGTATCTTAAGTGGAGCAGGAGCTAATGCTGCGGGAGCCTTTAAAGACTTATATAATCTGTGGTTTGATCAGAACGAAAAAAAAACACAATATTTAACAAAATTAGAAGAAGATGGAGTAGATCTAGTTTGCATGTCTAGTATCTTAAGTGGAGCAGAAGCTAATGCTGCGGGAGCCTTTAAAGACTTATATAATCTGTGGTTTGATCAGAACGAAAAAAAAACACAATATTTAACAAAATTAGAAGAAGATGGAGTAGATCTAGTTCGCATGTCTAGTATCTTAAGTGGAGCAGAAGCTAATGCTGCGGGAGCCTTTAAAGACTTATATAATCTTTGGTTTGATCAGAACAAAAAAAAAACACAATATTTAACAAAATTAGAAGAAGATGGAGTAGATCTAGTTTGCATGTCTAGTATCTTAAGTGGAGCAGAAGCTAATGCTGCGGGAGCCTGTAAAGACTTATATAATCTTTGGTTTCATCAGAACGAGAAAAAAACACAATATTTAACAAAATTAGAAGAAGATGGAGTAGATCTAGTTCGTATGTCCAGTATCTTAAGTGGAGCAGAAGCTAATGCTGCGGGAGCCTTTAAAGACTTATATAATCTTTGGTTTGATCAGAACGAAAAAAAAACACAATATTTAACAAAATTAGAAGAAGATGGAGTAGATCTAGTTCGCATGTCTACTATCATAAGTGGAGCAGAAGCTAATGCTGCGGGAGCCTTTAAAGACATATAATCTTTGGTTTGATCAGAACGAAAAAAAAACACAATATTTAACAAAATTAGAAGAAGATGGAGTAGATCTAGTTCGTATGTCCAGTATCTTAAGTGGAGCAGAAGCTAATGCTGCGGGAGCCTTTAAAGACTTATATAATCTTTGGTTTGATAAGAACAAAAAAAACACAATATTTAACAAAATTAGAAGATGGAGTAGATCTAGTTCGTATGTCCAGTATCTTAAGTGGAGCAGGAGCTAATGCTGCGGGAGCCTTTAAAGACTTATATAATCTTTGGTTTGATCAGAACGAAAAAAAACACAATATTTAACAAAATTAGAAGAAGATGGAGTAGATCTAGTTTGCATGTCTAGTATCTTAAGTGGAGCAGAAGCTAATGCTGCGGGAGCCTTTAAAGACTTATATAATCTTTGGTTTGATCAGAACGAAAAAAAAAATACACAATATTTAACAAAATTAGAAGAAGATGGAGTAGATCTAGTTCGCATGTCTAGTATCTTAAGTGGAGCAGAAGCTAATGCTGCGGGAGCCTTTAAAGACTTATATAATCTTTGGATTGATCAGAACGAAAAAAAAAACACAATATTTAACAAAATTAGAAGAAGATGGAGTAGATCTAGTTCGCATGTCTAGTATCTTAAGTGGAGCAGAAGCCAATGCTGCGGGAGCCTTTAAAGACTTATATAATCTTTGGTTTCATCATAACGAAAAAAAAACACAATATTTAACAAAATTAGAAGATGGAGTAGATCTAGTTCGTATGTCCAGTATCTTAAGTGGAGCAGAAGCTAATGCTGCGGGAGCCTTTAAAGAATTATATAATCTTTGGTTTGATCAGAACGAAAAAAAAAACACAATATTTAACAAAATTAGAAGAAGATGGAGTAGATCTAGTTCGTATGTCCAGTATCTTAAGTGGAGCAGAAGCTAATGCTGCGGGAGCCTTTAAAGACTTATATAATCTTTGGTTTGATCAGAACGAAAAAAAAAATACACAATATTTAACAAAATTAGAAGAAGATGGAGTAGATCTAGTTCGCATGTCCAATATCTTAAGTGGAGCAGAAGCTAATGCTGCAAGAGCCTTTAAAGACTTATATAATCTTTGGTTTGATCAGAACGAAAAAAAAACACAATATTTAACAAAATTAGAAGAAGATGGAGTAGATCTAGTTCGTATGTCCAGTATCTTAAGTGGAGCAGAAGCTAATGCTGCGGGAGCCTTTAAAGACTTATATAATCTTTGGTTTGATCAGAACGAAAAAAAAACACAATATTTAACAAAATTAGAAGAAGATGGAGTAGATCTAGTTTGCATGTCTAGTATCTTAAGTGGAGCAGAAGCTAATGCTGCGGGAGCCTTTAAAGACTTATATAATCTGTGGTTTGATCAGAACGAAAAAAAAACACAATATTTAACAAAATTAGAAGAAGATGGAGTAGATCTAGTTCGCATGTCTAGTATCTTAAGTGGAGCAGAAGCTAATGCTGCGGGAGCCTTTAAAGACATATAATCTTTGGTTTGATCAGAACGAAAAAAAAAAACAATATTTAACAAAATTAGAAGAAGATGGAGTAGATCTAGTTCGTATGTCCAGTATCTTAAGTGGAGCAGAAGCTAATGCTGCGGGAGCCTTTAAAGACTTATATAATCTTTGGTTTGATCAGAACGAAAAAAAAACACAATATTTAACAAAATTAGAAGAAGATGGAGTAGATCTAGTTCGTATGTCCAGTATCTTAAGTGGAGCAGAAGCTAATGCTGCGGGAGCCTTTAAAGACTTATATAATCTTTGGTTTGATCAAAACGAAAAAAAAAAACAATATTTAACAAAATTAGAAGAAGATGGAGTAGATCTAGTTCGCATGTCTAGTATCTTAAGTGGAGCAGGAGCTAATGCTGCGGGAGCCTTTAAAGACTTATATAATCTTTGGATTGATCAGAACGAAAAAAAAAACACAATATTTAACAAAATTAGAAGATGGAGTAGATCTAGTTCGTATGTCCAGTATCTTAAGTGGAGCAGAAGCTAATGCTGCGGGAGCCTTTAAAGACTTATATAATCTTTGGTTTGATAAGAACAAAAAAAACACAATATATAACAAAATTAGAAGAAGATAAAGTAGATCTAGTTCGTATGTCCAGTATCTTAAGTGGAGCAGGAGCTAATGCTGCGGGAGCCTTTAAAGACTTATATAATCTGTGGTTTGATCAGAACGAAAAAAAAAACACAATATTTAACAAAATTAGAAGAAGATGGAGTAGATCTAGTTTGCATGTCTAGTATCTTAAGTGGAGCAGAAGCTAATGCTGCGGGAGCCTGTAAAGACTTATATAATCTTTGGTTTCATCAGAACGAGAAAAAAACACAATATTTAACAAAATTAGAAGAAGATGGAGTAGATCTAGTTCGTATGTCCAGTATCTTAAGTGGAGCAGAAGCTAATGCTGCGGGAGCCTTTAAAGACTTATATAATCTTTGGTTTGATCAGAACGAAAAAAAAAACACAATATTTAACAAAATTAGAAGAAGATGGAGTAGATCTAGTTCGCATGTCTACTATCATAAGTGGAGCAGAAGCTAATGCTGCGGGAGCCTTTAAAGACATATAATCTTTGGTTTGATCAGAACGAAAAAAAAACACAATATTTAACAAAATTAGAAGAAGATGGAGTAGATCTAGTTCGTATGTCCAGTATCTTAAGTGGAGCAGAAGCTAATGCTGCGGGAGCCTTTAAAGACTTATATAATCTTTGGTTTGATAAGAACAAAAAAAACACAATATTTAACAAAATTAGAAGATGGAGTAGATCTAGTTCGTATGTCCAGTATCTTAAGTGGAGCAGGAGCTAATGCTGCGGGAGCCTTTAAAGACTTATATAATCTTTGGTTTGATCAGAACGAAAAAAAACACAATATTTAACAAAATTAGAAGAAGATGGAGTAGATCTAGTTTGCATGTCTAGTATCTTAAGTGGAGCAGAAGCTAATGCTGCGGGAGCCTTTAAAGACTTATATAATCTTTGGTTTGATCAGAACGAAAAAAAAAATACACAATATTTAACAAAATTAGAAGAAGATGGAGTAGATCTAGTTCGCATGTCTAGTATCTTAAGTGGAGCAGAAGCTAATGCTGCGGGAGCCTTTAAAGACTTATATAAGCTTTGGATTGATCAGAACGAAAAAAAAAACACAATATTTAACAAAATTAGAAGAAGATGGAGTAGATCTAGTTCGCATGTCTAGTATCTTAAGTGGAGCAGAAGCCAATGCTGCGGGAGCCTTTAAAGACTTATATAATCTTTGGTTTCATCATAACGAAAAAAAAACACAATATTTAACAAAATTAGAAGATGGAGTAGATCTAGTTCGTATGTCCAGTATCTTAAGTGGAGCAGAAGCTAATGCTGCGGGAGCCTTTAAAGACTTATATAATCTTTGGTTTGATCAGAACGAAAAAAAAAACACAATATTTAACAAAATTAGAAGAAGATGGAGTAGATCTAGTTCGTATGTACAAAATCTTAATTGGAGCAGAAGCTAATGCTGCGGGAGCCTTTAAAGACATATAATCTTTGGTTTGATCAGAACGAAAAAAAACACAATATTTAACAAAATTAGAAGAAGATGGAGTAGATCTAGTTTGCATGTCTAGTATCTTAAGTGGAGCAGAAGCTAATGCTGCGGGAGCCTTTAAAGACTTATATAATCTTTGGTTTGATCAGAACGAAAAAAAAAATACACAATATTTAACAAAATTAGAAGAAGATGGAGTAGATCTAGTTCGCATGTCTAGTATCTTAAGTGGAGCAGAAGCTAATGCTGCGGGAGCCTTTAAAGACTTATATAATCTTTGGATTGATCAGAACGAAAAAAAAAACACAATATTTAACAAAATTAGAAGAAGATGGAGTAGATCTAGTTCGCATGTCTAGTATCTTAAGTGGAGCAGAAGCCAATGCTGCGGGAGCCTTTAAAGACTTATATAATCTTTGGTTTCATCATAACGAAAAAAAAACACAATATTTAACAAAATTAGAAGATGGAGTAGATCTAGTTCGTATGTCCAGTATCTTAAGTGGAGCAGAAGCTAATGCTGCGGGAGCCTTTAAAGACTTATATAATCTTTGGTTTGATCAGAACGAAAAAAAAAACACAATATTTAACAAAATTAGAAGAAGATGGAGTAGATCTAGTTCGTATGTCCAGTATCTTAAGTGGAGCAGAAGCTAATGCTGCGGGAGCCTTTAAAGACTTATATAATCTTTGGTTTGATCAGAACGAAAAAAAAAATACACAATATTTAACAAAATTAGAAGAAGATGGAGTAGATCTAGTTCGCATGTCCAATATCTTAAGTGGAGCAGAAGCTAATGCTGCGGGAGCCTTTAAAGACTTATATAATCTTTGGTTTGCTCAGAACGAAAAAAAAACACAATATTTAACAAAATTAGAAGAAGATGGAGTAGATCTAGTTCGCATGTCTAGTATCTTAAGTGGAGCAGGAGCTAATGCTGCGGGAGCCTTTAAAGACTTATATAATCTTTGGTTTGATCAGAACGAGAAAAAACACAATATTTAACAAAATTAGAAGAAGATGGAGTAGATCTAGTTTGCATGTCTAGTATCTTAAGTGGAGCAGAAGCTAATGCTGCGGGAGCCTTTAAAGACTTATATAATCTTTGGTTTGATCAGAACGAAAAAAAAAATACACAATATTTAACAAAATTAGAAGAAGATGGAGTAGATCTAGTTCGCATGTCCAATATCTTAAGTGGAGCAGAAGCTAATGCTGCGGGAGCCTTTAAAGACTTATATAATCTTTGGTTTGATCAGAACAAAAAAAAAACACAATATTTAACAAAATTAGAAGAAGATGAAGTAGATCTAGTTCGTATGTCCAGTATCATAAGTGGAGCAGAAGCTAATGCTGCGGGAGCCTTTAAAGACTTATATAATCTTTGGTTTGATCAGAACGAAAAAAAAAACACAATATTTAACAAAATTAGAAGAAGATGGAGTAGATCTAGTTCGTAGTCCAGTATCTTAAGTGGAGCAGGAGCTAATACTGCGGGAGTCTTTAAAGACTTATATAATCTTTGGATTGATCAGAACGAAAAAAAAAACACAATATTTAACAAAATTAGAAGAAGATGGAGTAGATCTAGTTCGCATGTCTAGTATCTTAAGTGGAGCAGAAGCTAATGCTGCGGGAGCCTTTAAAGACTTATATAATCTTTGGTTTGATCAGAACAAAAAAAAAACACAATATTTAACAAAATTAGAAGAAGATGGAGTAGATCTAGTTCGTATGTCCAGTATCTTAAGTGGAGCAGAAGCTAATGCTGCGGGAGCCTTTAAAGACTTATATAATCTTTGGTTTGATCAGAACGAAAAAAAAAACACAATATTTAACAAAATTAGAAGAAGATGGAGTAGATCTAGTTCGCATGTCCAGTATCTTAAGTGGAGCAGAAGCTAATGCTGCGGGAGCCTTTAAAGACTTATATAATCTTTGGTTTGATCAGAACAAAAAAAAACACAATATTTAACAAAATTAGAAGAAGATGAAGTAGATCTAGTTCGTATGTCCAGTATCTTAAGTGGAGCAGAAGCTAATGCTGCGGGAGCCTTTAAAGATTTATATAATTTTTGGATTGATCAGAACGAAAAAAAAACACAATATTTAACAAAATTAGAAGAAGATGGAATAGATCTAGTTCGTATGTCCAGTATCTTAAGTGGAGCAGAAGCTAATGCTGCGGGAGCCTTTAAAGACTTATATAATCTTTGGTTTGATCAGAACGAAAAAAAAACACAATATTTAACAAAATTAGAAGAAGATGGAGTAGATCTAGTTCGTATGTCCAAAATCTTAATTGGAGCTGAAGCTAATGCTGCGGGAGCCTTTAAAGATTTATATAATTTTTGGATTGATCAGAACGAAAAAAAAACACAATATTTAACAAAATTAGAAGAAGATGGAGTAGATCTAGTTCGCATGTCCAGTATCTTAAGTGGAGCAGAAGCTAATGCTGCGGGAGCCTTTAAAGACTTATATAATCTTTGGTTTGATCAGAACAAAAAAAAAACACAATATTTAACAAAATTAGAAGAAGATAGAGTAGATCTAGTTCATATGCCCAGTATCTTAAGTGGAGCAGAAGCTAATGCTGCGGGAGCGTTTAAAGATTTATATAATTTTTGGATTGATCAGAACGAAAAAAAAAAACACAATATTTAACAAAATTAGAAGAAGATGGAATAGATCTAGTTCGTATGTCCAGTATCTTAAGTGGAGCAGAAGCTAATGCTGCGGGAGCCTTTAAAGACTTATATAATCTTTGGTTTGATCAGAACGAAAAAAAACACAATATTTAACAAAATTAGAAGAAGATGGGGTAGATCTAGTTCGTATGTCCAAAATCTTAATTGGGGCAGAAGCTAATGCTGCGGGAGCCTTTAAAGACATATAATCTTTGGATTGATCAGAACGAAAAAAAAAACACAATATTTAACAAAATTAGAAGAAGATGGAGTAGATCTAGTTCGTATGTCCAGTATCTTAAGTGGAGCAGAAGCTAATGCTGCGGGAGCCTTTAAAGACTTATATAATCTTTGGTTTGATCAGAACGAAAAAAAAACACAATATTTAACAAAATTAGAAGAAGATGGAATAGATCTAGTTCGTATGTCCAGTATCTTAAGTGGAGCAGAAGCTAATGCTGCGGGAGCCTTTAAAGACTTATATAATCTTTGGTTTGATCAGAACGAAAAAAAAAAACACAATATTTAACAAAATTAGAAGAAGATGGGGTAGATCTAGTTCGTATGTCCAAAATCTTAATTGGAGCAGAAGCTAATGCTGCGGGAGCCTTGAAAGACATAATCTTTGGATTGATCAGAACGAAAAAAAAAACACAATATTTAACAAAATTAGAAGAAGATGGAGTAGATCTAGTTCGCATGTCCAGTATCTTAAGTGGAGCAGAAGCTAATGCTGCGGGAGCCTTTAAAGACTTATATAATCTTTGGTTTGATCAGAACAAAAAAAAACACAATATTTAACAAAATTAGAAGAAGATGAAGTAGATCTAGTTCGTATGTCCAGTATCTTAAGTGGAGCAGAAGCTAATGCTGCGGGAGCCTTTAAAGATTTATATAATTTTTGGATTGATCAGAACGAAAAAAAAACACAATATTTAACAAAATTAGAAGAAGATGGAATAGATCTAGTTCGTATGTCCAGTATCTTAAGTGGAGCAGAAGCTAATGCTGCGGGAGCCTTTAAAGACTTATATAATCTTTGGTTTGATCAGAACGAAAAAAAAACACAATATTTAACAAAATTAGAAGAAGATGGAGTAGATCTAGTTCGTATGTCCAAAATCTTAATTGGAGCAGAAGCTAATGCTGCGGGAGCCTTTAAAGATTTATATAATTTTTGGATTGATCAGAACGAAAAAAAAAACACAATATTTAACAAAATTAGAAGAAGATGGAGTAGATCTAGTTCGCATGTCCAGTATCTTAAGTGGAGCAGAAGCTAATGCTGCGGGAGCCTTTAAAGACTTATATAATCTTTGGTTTGATCAGAACAAAAAAAAAACACAATATTTAACAAAATTAGAAGAAGATAGAGTAGATCTAGTTCATATGTCCAGTATCTTAAGTGGAGCAGAAGCTAATGCTGCGGGAGCCTTGAAAGACATAATCTTTGGATTGATCAGAACGAAAAAAAAAAACACAATATTTAACAAAATTAGAAGAAGATGGAATAGATCTAGTTCGTATGTCCAGTATCTTAAGTGGAGCAGAAGCTAATGCTGCGGGAGCCTTGAAAGACTTATATAATCTTTGGTTTGATCAGAACGAAAAAAAAACACAATATTTAACAAAATTAGAAGAAGATGGGGTAGATCTAGTTCGTATGTCCAAAATCTTAATTGGGGCAGAAGCTAATGCTGCGGGAGCCTTTAAAGACATATAATCTTTGGATTGATCAGAACGAAAAAAAAAACACAATATTTAACAAAATTAGAAGAAGATGGAGTAGATCTAGTTCGTATGTCCAGTATCTTAAGTGGAGCAGAAGCTAATGCTGCGGGAGCCTTTAAAGACTTATATAATCTTTGGTTTGATCAGAACGAAAAAAAAACACAATATTTAACAAAATTAGAAGAAGATGGAATAGATCTAGTTCGTATGTCCAGTATCTTAAGTGGAGCAGAAGCTAATGCTGCGGGAGCCTTTAAAGACTTATATAATCTTTGGTTTGATCAGAACGAAAAAAAAACACAATATTTAACAAAATTAGAAGAAGATGGGGTAGATCTAGTTCGTATGTCCAAAATCTTAATTGGAGCAGAAGCTAATGCTGCGGGAGCCTTGAAAGACATAATCTTTGGATTGATCAGAACGAAAAAAAAAAACACAATATTTAACAAAATTAGAAGAAGATGGAGTAGATCTAGTTCGCATGTCCAGTATCTTAAGTGGAGCAGAAGCTAATACTGCGGGAGCCTTTAAAGACTTATATAATCTTTGGTTTGATCAGAACAAAAAAAAACACAATATTTAACAAAATTAGAAGAAGATGAAGTAGATCTAGTTCGTATGTCCAGTATCTTAAGTGGAGCAGAAGCTAATGCTGCGGGAGCCTTTAAAGATTTATATAATTTTTGGATTGATCAGAACGAAAAAAAAAACACAATATTTCTACATAAAACTACATAAAATGGCAGAAGATGAAATGTCAGATGAGAGTTGTGCCAAATGTAAAATAGAATTTAAACAAGACAAAATAATAGGTTGTGAAGGTTTTTGTGGAGGGTGGTTTCATATGAAATGTGCTCCAGTTACAGAACAACAATATACGGTTATAAACACCTGCAAAGGAATAAAATGGTTTTGTAATAAATGCTATGTAAAAAATGAGGTTATATCAAACAAGAATAATAAAGAAATAATAGATTCAGTACAAAGCGTACATGAACAGATAAAACAACTTAAAGTAGATTTATTAGAAATCGTAGATATTAAATCGGGTGGTGGAGATGCAGTTAAAAACGTCAAAAGAAGAAATGATGAAATATTGATAGTACAATCTAAAAGTAACCAAAAAGAATCTGCAGATATAATACAAGAAATTAAAAAGAAAATAAATCCTGCAGAATTAGGAGTATCGGTGAATAATGTCAAATCAGCAAAAAAAGGTGTAGTAGCACTTCACTGTGAACAGAAAGAAGATGTAACTAAGCTAAAAGAAGAAATAGAGAAGAAAATGGGAAATAATTTTACAATAAAAACCCCAAAAAAACATAATCCGCAAATAAAGATAGTAGGAATTAAAGAAAACGTAGGAAAAGATAAATTAAAGGAAATGATTGTAAAACAAAATCCCCTATTAGAAAATTATGAAGAAAATATAGATGTAAAAGTGATATTACAAAGAAAAGATTATTCCACAGCTATAATAGAAACTGAACCTAAAGTTTTTAACTTAATAATGCAGTGTGAAAAACTAAAAATTGGATGGTCAATATGTACAGTATATGAATATGTAAATATATTACGGTGTTTTAAGTGTTGTGGATATTTTCACAAGGCAAAAGACTGTACAAATGATAAAGTATGTGGAGTGTGTAGTGACAAAAAGCATGAAACAAAAGAATGTAAAAGTAACGAACAGAAATGTGTGAACTGTGAAACTGTAAATAAAAAATTTAACCTTAAATACGATACTAAACATACAGTATTCGATAAAAGTTGTGCAGTGTTTAAAAAGAAACTTCAATTACAGCAAAATAAAGTGCAATATAGTGAGATATAGCAATCAAAAAACTGTAATGGGACAATATATGTTCAAAATGCACAAAGTTGTTTAGCACATTTTGATGAGATTAGCCAATTTATTCTAGAAAAACGTCCCCTTGCAATGTGTTTGACAGAAACGCATCTGACAGAAGCAGTAGGCGATCATGAGGTACGGGTAGAAAACTATTTCAACATCAGAGTTAATTCATCTACAAGAGCAACAGGTGGTGTTAGTATATACTTAAGAAACGACTTAAAGCATGAAATTGTAAATATTATTGTATCAGATATGCATTACTGGTTTTTAGAAATATGTATTAATTTACAACAAACCAAATTAATATTAGCATGTTTATATCGATCACCAGGTAGTTCCGAAGCATTATTTTTAGAATTTTTTGAAGGTTGGTGTGAAAATTCTTTGATTAATTATAAATGTGATGTAATTATAACTGGTGATTACAATATAAATATGTTAAAACCAAATACTTACTCCAATAGAATGAGTGCATGTATGCACCTTTATGGTATATATCAACGCATAGAAGAATTTACACATATATCATACCTGGGTACAGAATCATTAATAGATCTAGTCATTACGAATAACAAAAAACTTGAATGTGAAGTATTAAGAAATCCGGTATTCAATAATCATTCCTTACTTAAAATCAGTGTATCACAAACCCAAAATAAAGTATTGCAGCAAATTTGTATCAGAAAAAAACTTGTAAATGTAGAAGAATTTAAAACGAATATTGCAGAAATAGGATTTAATTATAGAGAAAATGATATAAATATTAAATGTAATAGTTTTATAAATAACTTACTTCATATTATGGATATCTTTATGCCAAAAATTAGTTTTGTACCCAAAATTAATTATAAACCCTGGTTTACAGCAGAAATCTTACAACAAATTAAAAACCGAGATGATAAATATAAGAAATTTTTATTAACAAGAGATCAAAAAGATTGGTCTGAATATAAAAATCAAAGAAACAAAGTAGTATCTAATATTAGAAAAAACAAACAGCAATATTATATGACTAATGTAGATGAAAATAGAAATGATCCTAAAAATATGTGGAAAACATTAAAATGTATTATATCGGGTAATCAGATAGAAAATTTTGATAGTATTGAATTTAATTGTGGAAAATGTTCGGATACATTAGAAATAGCAAATGAATTTAATAAATATTTTATACAAAGTATAGAGGAAATTATAACAGCTATTCCAAAAATAGATTTTGTACCAAATGATACATATTTTTCGTGTAAAATTGAGTGTTTCCAATTACTTAACAAGGACATGTTAAAAGAAATAGTGGTATCAATGCCCAATAAAAGTAGTCCAGATGATATTGATATTACGTTATATAAACTAGTTTATAATGAAATAGAAAATAAATTGCTTAATTTAGTAAATAGTTCATTAGAATTAGGAATAGTACCTAATATGTTGAAAATATCCACTATAGTTCCAATAAGAAAAGTAGTTAAAACAGTTAAATGTGAAAATTTTAGACCTATTAATACACTACCAGCTGTGGCAAAAATTTTAGAAACCATTGTCTATAGGCAAGTTTATAATTACGTGGAAGAAAATAAATTGTTATCTCAATATCAATCTGGCTTTCGACATAATCACAGCTGTGAATCAGCATTACAGTACCTAGTTGGAGAGTGGAAAGATTATGTAGATGAGGGCTTGGTAGTGGTAAGTGTTTTTCTGGATCTTAAACGTGCCTTTGAAACTGTAAACAGAGAAATGTTATTAAAGAAATTAAAAATGTATGGTTTTACGGGTATAGTACTTAAATGGTTCCACAATTATTTAGTAAATAGAAAACAAAGAGTTAAATGTGATAATATGTACTCTGAAGAATTGGATTCTACATATGGAGTCCCCCAAGGCAGTATATTGGGACCATTACTATTCGTATTATATATAAATGATGTACAAAATGTTTTTCAATATTGCAAATTTCATTTATTCGCTGATGACATGGTAATTTATATCACTGGTAATAATAAGACTGAAATTACTATGAAATTACATACAGATCTCGAAAATTTACATACATATCTCAGTAAAAATAATCTTAAATTAAATGTTGACAAAACAAAAGCAATGCTTATAGGCAGTAACAAAAAAATTGTGAATTTAATTAATGATAATTTCAGAATTTGTATGGATAATACTAATATTGAAATAGTACGAAGTCTTAAGTATTTAGGAATGATTATAAACAGCAATCTAAAATTAGAAGAACATGTTAACTACACGTGCAAAAAAATTTCAAAGAAAATTTATTTCTTGAGAAGGTGTAGCCAGTATTTATCAAAAACAGGACGGGAAATTGTATACAATACTATAATTTTACCTCACTTCTATTTTGCGGGATCAATTATGTATCTAAGTAATCAAAGTGATATGAACAAGTTGCAATTACTTCAAAATCGTGCAATGCGTACAATTTTAAATTGTAACAGGTATACCAGTATAAATCATACGTTATTTCAACTAAAATGGTGCAATATTAAAGATTTAATGGAAATTCAAATAATCATTTTTATTCATAAAATAAAATTAGGAATACAGCCAGAATACTTTGAAAATAAATTAATCAAAATAGAAGAAAATCATGACCATAATACCCGTCAAAAATATAAATATTATATTAAGCAAAAAAACACTTATCAAGGACAAAATACCTTATTATTTAAAGGCGTACAAATATATAACAAGTTACCTGACAGTTTTAAGTCTTTAGATCTAAGATTGTTTAAAATTAAAGTTAAAGAGTATTATTTACACAAAACATAGTGTATTATTTAACTATATAGTATTAAAGATTGTTTGTATACTAAAATTTTTATATAGTAGATAAGAAAATTTGTATTACGATAATTGTATAGCAACTGAGCTAAATAAAGTTATTATTATTATTATTATATTTAACAAAATTAGAAGAAGATGGAATAGATCTAGTTCGTATGTCCAGTATCTTAAGTGGAGCAGAAGCTAATGCTGCGGGAGCCTTTAAAGACTTATATAATCTTTGGATTGATCAGAACGAAAAAAAAAACACAATATTTAACAAAATTAGAAGAAGATGGAGTAGATCTAGTTCGCATGTCTAGTAACTTAAGTGGAGCAGGAGCTAATGCTGCGGGAGCCTTTAAAGACTTATATAATCTTTGGATTGATCAGAACGAAAAAAAAAACAATATTTAACAAAATTAGAAGAAGATGGAGTAGATCTAGTTCGTATGTCCAGTATCTTAAGTGGAGCAGAAGCTAATGCTGCGGGAGCCTTTAAAGACTTATATAATCTTTGGTTTGATCAGAACGAAAAAAAAACACAATATTTAACAAAATTAGAAGAAGATGGAGTAGATCTAGTTCGCATGTCTAGTATCTTAAGTGGAGCAGAAGCTAATGCTGCGGGAGCCTTTAAAGACTTATATAATCTTTGGTTTGATCACAACGAAAAAAAAAACAATATTTAACAAAATTAGAAGAAGATGGAGTAGATCTAGTTCGTATGTCCAGTATCTTAAGTGGAGCAGAAGCTAATGCTGCGGGAGCCTTTAAAGACATATAATCTTTGGATTGATCAGAACGAAAAAAAAAACAATATTTAACAAAATTAGAAGAAGATGGAGTAGATCTAGTTCGTATGTCCAGTATCTTAAGTGGAGCAGAAGCTAATGCTGCGGGAGCCTTTAAAGACTTATATAATCTTTGGTTTGATCAGAACGAAAAAAAAACACAATATTTAACAAAATTAGAAGAAGATGGAGTAGATCTAGTTCGCATGTCCAGTATCTTAAGTGGAGCAGAAGCTAATGCTGCGGGAGCCTTTAAAGACTTATATAATCTTTGGTTTGATCAGAACGAAAAAAAAAACACAATATTTAACAAAATTAGAAGAAGATGGAGTAGATCTAGTTTGCATGTCTAGTATCTTAAGTGGAGCAGAAGCTAATGCTGCGGGAGCCTTTAAAGACTTATATAATCTTTGGTTTGATCAGAACGAAAAAAAAACAATATTTAACAAAATTAGAAGAAGATGGAGTAGATCTAGTTCGCATGTCTAGTATCTTAAGTGGAGCAGGAGCTAATGCTGCGGGAGCCTTTAAAGACTTATATAATCTTTGGATTGATCAGAACGAAAAAAAAAACACAATATTTAACAAAATTAGAAGATGGAGTAGATCTAGTTCGTATGTCCAGTATCTTAAGTGGAGCAGAAGCTAATGCTGCGGGAGCCTTTAAAGACTTATATAATCTTTGGTTTGATAAGAACAAAAAAAACACAATATTTAACAAAATTAGAAGAAGATGGAGTAGATCTAGTTTGCATGTCTAGTATCTTAAGTGGAGCAGAAGCTAATGCTGCGGGAGCCTTTAAAGACTTATATAATCTGTGGTTTGATCAGAACGAAAAAAAAAACACATAATTTAACAAAATTAGAAGAAGATGGAGTAGATCTAGTTTGCATGTCTAGTATCTTAAGTGGAGCAGAAGCTAATGCTGCGGGAGCCTGTAAAGACTTATGTAATCTTTGGTTTGATCAGAACAAAAAAAAAACACAATATTTAACAAAATTAGAAGAAGATGGAGTAGATCTAGTTCGTATGTCCAGTATCTTAAGTGGAGCAGAAGCTAATGCTGCGGGAGCCTTTAAAGACTTATATAATCTTTGGTTTGATAAGAACAAAAAAAACACAATATTTAACAAAATTAGAAGATGGAGTAGATCTAGTTCGTATGTCCAGTATCTTAAGTGGAGCAGGAGCTAATGCTGCGGGAGCCTTTAAAGACTTATATAATCTTTGGTTCGATCAGAACGAAAAAAAACAAAATATTTAACAAAATTAGAAGAAGATGGAGTAGATCTAGTTTGCATGTCTAGTATCTTAAGTGGAGCAGAAGCTAATGCTGCGGGAGCCTTTAAAGACTTATATAATCTTTGGTTTGATCAGAACGAAAAAAAAAATACACAATATTTAACAAAATTAGAAGAAGATGGAGTAGATCTAGTTCGCATGTCTAGTATCTTAAGTGGAGCAGAAGCTAATGCTGCGGGAGCCTTTAAAGACTTATATAATCTTTGGATTGATCAGAACGAAAAAAAAACACAATATTTAACAAAATTAGAAGAAGATGGAGTAGATCTAGTTCGCATGTCTAGTATCTTAAGTGGAGCAGAAGCCAATGCTGCGGGAGCCTTTAAAGACTTATATAATCTTTGGTTTCATCAGAACGAAAAATAAACACAATATTTAACAAAATTAGAAGATGGAGTAGATCTAGTTCGTATGTCCAGTATCTTAAGTGGAGCAGAAGCTAATGCTGCGGGAGCCTTTAAAGACTTATATAATCTTTGGTTTGATCAGAACGAAAAAAAAAACACAATATTTAACAAAATTAGAAGAAGATGGAGTAGATCTAGTTCGTATGTCCAGTATCTTAAGTGGAGCAGAAGCTAATGCTGCGGGAGCCTTTAAAGACTTATATAATCTTTGGTTTGATCAGAACGAAAAAAAAACAATATTTAACAAAATTAGAAGAAGAGGGAGTAGATCTAGTTTGCATGTCTAGTATCTTAAGTGGAGCAGAAGCTAATGCTGCGGGAGCCTTTAAAGACTTATATAATCTTTGGATTGATCAGAACGAAAAAAAAAAACACAATATTTAACAAAATTAGAAGAAGATGGAGTAGATCTAGTTCGCATGTCCAGTATCTTAAGTGGAGCAGGAGCTAATGCTGCGGGAGCCTTTAAAGACTTATATAATCTTTGGATTGATCAGAACGAAAAAAAAAACACAATATTTAACAAAATTAGAAGAAGATGGAGTAGATCTAGTTCGTATGTCCAGTATCTTAAGTGGAGCAGAAGCTAATGCTGCGGGAGCCTTTAAAGACTTATATAATCTTTGGTTTGATCAGAACGAAAAAAAAAACACAATATTTAACAAAATTAGAAGAAGATGGAGTAGATCTAGTTCGCATGTCTAGTATCTTAAGTGGAGCAGGAGCTAATGCTGCGGGAGCCTTTAAAGACTTATATAATCTTTGGATTGATCAGAACGAAAAAAAAAACACAATATTTAACAAAATTAGAAGAAGATGGAGTAGATCTAGTTCGCATGTCCAGTATCTTAAGTGGAGCAGGAGCTAATGCTGCGGGAGCCTTTAAAGACTTATATAATCTTTGGATTGATCAGAACGAAAAAAAAAACACAATATTTAACAAAATTAGAAGAAGATGGAGTAGATCTAGTTCGTATGTCCAGTATCTTAAGTGGAGCAGGAGCTAATGCTGCGGGAGCCTTTAAAGACTTATATAATCTTTGGTTTGATCAGAACAAAAAAAAACACAATATTTAACAAAATTAGAAGAAGATGGAGTAGATCTAGTTCGTATGTCCAGTATCTTAAATGGAGCAGAAGCTAATGCTGCGGGAGCCTTTAAAGACTTATATAATCTTTGGTTTGATCAGAACAAAAAAAAAACACAATATTTAACAAAATTAGAAGATGGAGTAGATCTAGTTCGTATGTCCAGTATCTTAAGTGGAGCAGGAGCTAATGCTGCGGGAGCCTTTAAAGACTTATATAATCTTTGGTTTGATAAGAACGAAAAAAAAAACACAATATTTAACAAAATTAGAAGAAGATGGAGTAGATCTAGTTCGTATGTCTAGTATCTTAAGTGGAGCAGAAGCTAATGCTGCGGGAGCCTTTAAAGACATATAATCTTTGGATTGATCAGAACGAAAAAAAAAACAATATTTAACAAAATTAGAAGAAGATGGAGTAGATCTAGTTCGTATGTCCAGTATCTTAAGTGGAGCAGAAGCTAATGCTGCGGGAGCCTTTAAAGACTTATATAATCTTTGGTTTGATCAGAACGAAAAAAAAACAATATTTAACAAAATTAGAAGAAGATGGAGTAGATCTAGTTCGCATGTCTAGTATCTTAAGTGGAGCAGGAGCTAATGCTGCGGGAGCCTTTAAAGACTTATATAATCTTTGGATTGATCAGAACGAAAAAAAAAAACACAATATTTAACAAAATTAGAAGATGGAGTAGATCTAGTTCGTATGTCCAGTATCTTAAGTGGAGCAGAAGCTAATGCTGCGGGAGCCTTTAAAGACTTATATAATCTTTGGTTTGATAAGAACAAAAAAAACACAATATTTAACAAAATTAGAAGAAGATGGAGTAGATCTAGTTTGCATGTCTAGTATCTTAAGTGGAGCAGAAGCTAATGCTGCGGGAGCCTTTAAAGACTTATATAATCTTTGGTTTGATCAGAACGAAAAAAAAAAACAATATTTAACAAAATTAGAAGAAGATGGAGTAGATCTAGTTCGCATGTCTAGTATCTTAAGTGGAGCAGGAGCTAATGCTGCGGGAGCCTTTAAAGACTTATATAATCTTTGGATTGATCAGAACGAAAAAAAAAACACAATATTTAACAAAATTAGAAGATGGAGTAGATCTAGTTCGTATGTCCAGTATCTTAAGTGGAGCAGAAGCTAATGCTGCGGGAGCCTTTAAAGACTTATATAATCTTTGGTTTGATAAGAACAAAAAAAACACAATATTTAACAAAATTAGAAGGAGATAAAGTAGATCTAGTTCGTATGTCCAGTATCTTAAGTGGAGCAGGAGCTAATGCTGCGGGAGCCTTTAGACTTATATAATCTGTGGTTTGATCAGAACGAAAAAAAAAACAATATTTAACAAAATTAGAAGAAGATGGAGTAGATCTAGTTTGCATGTCTAGTATCTTAAGTGGAGCAGAAGCTAATGCTGCGGGAGCCTGTAAAGACTTATATAATCTTTGGTTTCATCAGAACGAGAAAAAAAACACAATATTTAACAAAATTAGAAGAAGATGGAGTAGATCTAGTTCGTATGTCCAGTATCTTAAGTGGAGCAGAAGCTAATGCTGCGGGAGCCTTTAAAGACTTATATAATCTTTGGTTTGATCAGAACGAAAAAAAAAACACAATATTTAACAAAATTAGAAGAAGATGGAGTAGATCTAGTTCGCATGTCTACTATCTTAAGTGGAGCAGAAGCTAATGCTGCGGGAGCCTTTAAAGACATATAATCTTTGGTTTGATCAGAACGAAAAAAAAACACAATATTTAACAAAATTAGAAGAAGATGGAGTAGATCTAGTTCGTATGTCCAGTATCTTAAGTGGAGCAGAAGCTAATGCTGCGGGAGCCTTTAAAGACTTATATAATCTTTGGTTTGATAAGAACAAAAAAAACACAATATTTAACAAAATTAGAGGATGGAGTAGATCTAGTTCGTATGTCCAGTATCTTAAGTGGAGCAGGAGCTAATGCTGCGGGAGCCTTTAAAGACTTATATAATCTTTGGTTTGATCAGAACGAAAAAAAACACAATATTTAACAAAATTAGAAGAAGATGGAGTAGATCTAGTTTGCATGTCTAGTATCTTAAGTGGAGCAGAAGCTAATGCTGCGGGAGCCTTTAAAGACTTATATAAGCTTTGGTTTGATCAGAACGAAAAAAAAAATACACAATATTAAACAAAATTAGAAGAAGATGGAGTAGATCTAGTTCGCATGTCTAGTATCTTAAGTGGAGCAGAAGCTAATGCTGCGGGAGCCTTTAAAGACTTATATAATCTTTGGATTGATCAGAACGAAAAAAAAAACACAATATTTAACAAAATTAGAAGAAGATGGAGTAGATCTAGTTCGCATGTCTAGTATCTTAAGTGGAGCAGAAACCAATGCTGCGGGAGCCTTTAAAGACTTATATAATCTTTGGTTTCATCAGAACGAAAAAAAAAACACAATATTTAACAAAATTAGAAGATGGAGTAGATCTAGTTCGTATGTCCAGTATCTTAAGTGGAGCAGAAGCTAATGCTGCGGGAGCCTTTAAAGACTTATATAATCTTTGGTTTGATCAGAACGAAAAAAAAAAACACAATATTTAACAAAATTAGAAGAAGATGGAGTAGATCTAGTTCGTATGTCCAGTATCTTAAGTGGAGCAGAGGCTAATGCTGCGGGAGCCTTTAAAGACTTATATAATCTTTGGTTTGATCAGAACGAAAAAAAAACACAATATTTAACAAAATTAGAAGAAGATGGAGTAGATCTAGTTCGCATGTCTAGTATCTTAAGTGGAGCAGGAGCTAATGCTGCGGGAGCCTTTAAAGACTTATATAATCTTTGGATTGATCAGAACGAAAAAAAAAACACAATATTTAACAAAATTAGAAGAAGATGGAGTAGATCTAGTTCGCATGTCCAGTATCTTAAGTGGAGCAGGAGCTAATGCTGCGGGAGCCTTTAAAGACTTATATAATCTTTGGATTGATCAGAACGAAAAAAAAAAAAACACAATATTTAACAAAATTAGAAGAAGATGGAGTAGATCTAGTTCGTATGTCCAGTATCTTAAGTGGAGCAGAAGCTAATGCTGCGGGAGCCTTTAAAGACTTATATAATCTTTGGTTTGATCAGAACGAAAAAAAAAACACAATATTTAACAAAATTAGAAGAAGATGGAGTAGGTCTAGTTCGCATGTCTAGTATCTTAAGTGGAGCAGGAGCTAATGCTGCGGGAGCCTTTAAAGACTTATATAATCTTTGGATTGATCAGAACGAAAAAAAAACACAATATTTAACAAAATTAGAAGAAGATGGAGTAGATCTAGTTCGCATGTCCAGTATCTTAAGTGGAGCAGGAGCTAATGCTGCGGGAGCCTTTAAAGACTTATATAATCTTTGGATTGATCAGAACGAAAAAAAAAACACAATATTTAACAAAATTAGAAGAAGATGGAGTAGATCTAGTTCGTATGTCCAGTATCTTAAGTGGAGCAGAAGCTAATGCTGCGGGAGCCTTTAAAGACTTATATAATCTTTGGTTTGATCAGAACAAAAAAAAACACAATATTTAACAAAATTAGAAGATGGAGTAGATCTAGTTCGTATGTCCAGTATCTTAAGTGGAGCAGGAGCTAATGCTGCGGGAGCCTTTAAAGACATATAATCTTTGGTTTGATAAGAACGAAAAAAAAACACAATATTTAACAAAATTAGAAGAGGATGGAGTAGATCTAGTTCGTATGTCTAGTATCTTAAGTGGAGCAGGAGCTAATGCTGCGGGAGCCTTTAAAGACTTATATAATCTTTGGATTGATCAGAACGAAAAAAAAAACACAATATTTAACAAAATTAGAAGAAGATGGAGTAGATCTAGTTCGTATGTCCAGTATCTTAAGTGGAGCAGAAGCTAATGCTGCGGGAGCCTTTAAAGACTTATATAATCTTTGGTTTGATCAGAACAAAAAAAAACACAATATTTAACAAAATTAGAAGATGGAGTAGATCTAGTTCGTATGTCCAGTATCTTAAGTGGAGCAGGAGCTAATGCTGCGGGAGCCTTTAAAGACATATAATCTTTGGTTTGATAAGAACGAAAAAAAAACACAATATTTAACAAAATTAGAAGAGGATGGAGTAGATGTAGTTCGTATGTCTAGTATCTTAAGTGGAGCAGGAGCTAATGCTGCGGGAGCCTTTAAAGACTTATATAATCTTTGGTTTGATCAGAACGAAAAAAAAAAACAATATTTAAGAAAATTAGAAGAAGATGGAGTAGATCTAGTTCGCATGTCTAGTATCTTAAGTGGAGCAGAAGCTAATGCTGCGGGAGCCTTTAAAGACTTATATAATCTTTGGTTTCATCAGAACGAAAAAAAAAAACACAATATTTAACAAAATTAGAAGATGGAGTAGATCTAGTTCGTATGTACAGTATCTTAAGTGGAGCAGGAGCTAATGCTGCGGGAGCGTTTAAAGAATTATATAATCTTTGGTTTCATCAGAACGAAAAAAAAAACACAATATTTAACAAAATTAGAAGAAGATGGAGTAGATCTAGTTCGTATGTCCAGTACCTTAAGTGGAGCAGAAGCTAATGCTGCGGGAGCCTTTAAAGATTTATATAATCTTTGGATTGATCAGAACGAAAAAAAAAAAACACAATAGTTAACAAAATTAGAAGAAGATGGAGTAGATCTAGTTCGCATGTCTAGTATCTTAAGTGGAGCAGAAGCTAATGCTGCGGGAGCCTTTAAAGACTTATATAATCTTTGGTTTCATCAGAACGAAAAAAAAAAACACAATATTTAACAAAATTAGAAGAAGATGGAGTAGATCTAGTTCGTATGTCCAGTACCTTAAGTGGAGCAGAAGCTAATGCTGCGGGAGCCTTTAAAGACTTATATAATCTTTGGATTGATCAGAACGAAAAAAAAAACACAATAGTTAACAAAATTAGAAGAAGATGGAGTAGATCTAGTTCGCATGTCTAGTATCTTAAGTGGAGCAGAAGCTAATGCTGCGGGAGCCTTTAAAGACTTATATAATCTTTGGTTTCATCAGAACGAAAAAAAAAACACAATATTTAACAAAATTAGAAGAAGATGGAGTAGATCTAGTTCGCATGTCTAGTATCTTAAGTGGAGCAGAAGCCAATGCTGCGGGAGCCTTTAAAGACTTATATAATCTTTGGTTTCATCAGAACGAAAAAAAAAACACAATATTTAACAAAATTAGAAGATGGAGTAGATCTAGTTCGTATGTCCAGTATCTTAATTGGAGCAGAAGCTAATGCTGCGGGAGCCTTTAAAGACTTATATAATCTTTGGATTGATCAGAACGAAAAAAAAAACACAATATTTAACAAAATTAGAAGAAGATGGAGTAGATCTAGTTCGCATGTCCAGTATCTTAAGTGGAGCAGGAGCTAATGCTGCGGGAGCCTTTAAAGACTTATATAATCTTTGGTTCGATCAGAACGAAAAAAAAAACACAATATTTAACAAAATTAGAAGAAGATGGAGTAGATCTAGTTCGTATATCCAGTATCTTAAGTGGAGCAGGAGCTAATGCTGCGGGAGCCTTTAAAGACTTATATAATCTTTGGTTTGCTCAGAACGAAAAAAAAACACAATATTTAACAAAATTAGAAGAAGATGGAGTAGATCTAGTTCGCATGTCTAGTATCTTAAGTGGAGCAGGAGCTAATGCTGCGGGAGCCTTTAAAGACTTATATAATCTTTGGATTGATCAGAACGAAAAAAAAAACACAATATTTAACAAAATTAGAAGAATATGGAGTAGATCTAGTTCGCATGTCCAGTATCTTAAGTGGAGCAGGAGCTAATGCTGCGGGAGCCTTTAAAGACTTATATGATCTTTGGATTGATCAGAACGAAAAAAAAAACACAATATTTAACAAAATTAGAAGAAGATGGAGTAGATCTAGTTCGTATGTCCAGTATCTTAAGTGGAGCAGAAGCTAATGCTGCGGGAGCCTTTAAAGACTTATATAATCTTTGGATTGATCAGAACGAAAAAAAAAACACAATATTGAACAAAATTAGAAGAAGATGGAGTAGATCTAGTTCGTATGTCCAGTATCTTAAGTGGAGCAGGAGCTAATGCTGCGGGAGCCTTTAAAGACTTATATAATCTTTGGTTTGATCAGAACAAAAAAAAACACAATATTTAACAAAATTAGAAGATGGAGTAGATCTAGTTCGTATGTCCAGTATCTTAAGTGGAGCAGGAGCTAATGCTGCGGGAGCCTTTAAAGACATATAATCTTTGGTTTGATAAGAACGAAAAACAAACACAATATTTAACAAAATTAGAAGAAGATGGAGTAGATCTAGTTCGTATGTCTAGTATCTTAAGTGGAGCAGGAGCTAATGCTGCGGGAGCCTTTAAAGACATATAATCTTTGGTTTGATCAGAACAAAAAAAAACACAATATTTAACAAAATTAGAAGAAGATGGAGTAAATGTAGTTCGTATGTCTAGTATCTTAAGTGGAGCAGGAGCTAATGCTGCGGGAGCCTTTAAAGACTTATATAATCTTTGGTTTGATCAGAACGAAAAAAAAACAATATTTAACAAAATTAGAAGAAGATGGAGTAGATCTAGTTCGCATGTCTAGTATCTTAAGTGGAGCAGGAGCTAATGCTGCGGGAGCCTTTAAAGACTTATATAATCTTTGGATTGATCAGAACGAAAAAAAAAACACAATATTTAACAAAATTAGAAGATGGAGTAGATCTAGTTCGTATGTCCAGTATCTTAAGTGGAGCAGAAGCTAATGCTGCGGGAGCCTTTAAAGACTTATATAACCTTTGGTTTGATAAGAACAAAAAAAACACAATATTTAACAAAATTAGAAGAAGATGGAGTAGATCTAGTTTGCATGTCTAGTATCTTAAGTGGAGCAGAAGCTAATGCTGCGGGAGCCTTTAAAGACTTATATAATCTGTGGTTTGATCAGAACGAAAAAAAAACACAATATTTAACAAAATTAGAAGAAGATGGAGTAGATCTAGTTTGCATGTCTAGTATCTTAAGTGGAGCAGAAGCTAATGCTGCGGGAGCCTGTAAAGACTTATGTAATCTTTGGTTTGATCAGAACGAAAGAAAAACACAATATTTAACAAAATTAGAAGAAGATGGAGTAGATCTAGTTCGTATGTCCAGTATCTTAAGTGGAGCAGAAGCTAATGCTGCGGGAGCCTTTAAAGACTTATATAATCTTTGGTTTGATAAGAACAAAAAAAACACAATATTTAACAAAATTAGAAGATGGAGTAGATCTAGTTCGTATGTCCAGTATCTTAAGTGGAGCAGGAGCTAATGCTGCGGGAGCCTTTAAAGACTTATGTAATCTTTGGTTTGATCAGAACGAAAAAAAAACACAATATTTAACAAAATTAGAAGAAGATGGAGTAGATCTAGTTCGTATGTCCAGTATCTTAAGTGGAGCAGAAGCTAATGCTGCGGGAGCCTTTAAAGACTTATATAATCTTTGGTTTGATAAGAACAAAAAAAACACAATATTTAACAAAATTAGAAGATGGAGTAGATCTAGTTCGTATGTCCAGTATCTTAAGTGGAGCAGGAGCTAATGCTGCGGGAGCCTTTAAAGACTTATATAATCTTTGGTTCGATCAGAACGAAAAAAAACAAAATATTTAACAAAATTAGAAGAAGATGGAGTAGATCTAGTTTGCATGTCTAGTATCTTAAGTGGAGCAGAAGCTAATGCTGCGGGAGCCTTTAAAGACTTATATAATCTTTGGTTTGATCAGAACGAAAAAAAAAATACACAATATTTAACAAAATTAGAAGAAGATGGAGTAGATCTAGTTCGCATGTCTAGTATCTTAAGTGGAGCAGAAGCTAATGCTGCGGGAGCCTTTAAAGACTTATATAATCTTTGGATTGATCAGAACGAAAAAAAAACACAATATTTAACAAAATTAGAAGAAGATGGAGTAGATCTAGTTCGCATGTCTAGTATCTTAAGTGGAGCAGAAGCCAATGCTGCGGGAGCCTTTAAAGACTTATATAATCTTTGGTTTCATCAGAACGAAAAATAAACACAATATTTAACAAAATTAGAAGATGGAGTAGATCTAGTTCGTATGTCCAGTATCTTAAGTGGAGCAGAAGCTAATGCTGCGGGAGCCTTTAAAGACTTATATAATCTTTGGTTTGACCAGAACGAAAAAAAAAACACAATATTTAACAAAATTAGAAGAAGATGGAGTAGATCTAGTTCGTATGTCCAGTATCTTAAGTGGAGCAGAAGCTAATGCTGCGGGAGCCTTTAAAGACTTATATAATCTTTGGTTTGATCAGAACGAAAAAAAAACAATATTTAACAAAATTAGAAGAAGATGGAGTAGATCTAGTTTGCATGTCTAGTATCTTAAGTGGAGCAGAAGCTAATGCTGCGGGAGCCTTTAAAGACTTATATAATCTTTGGATTGATCAGAACGAAAAAAAAAAACACAATATTTAACAAAATTAGAAGAAGATGGAGTAGATCTAGTTCGCATGTCCAGTATCTTAAGTGGAGCAGAAGCTAATGCTGCGGGAGCCTTTAAAGACTTATATAATCTTTGGATTGATCAGAACGAAAAAAAAAACACAATATTTAACAAAATTAGAAGAAGATGGAGTAGATCTAGTTCGTATGTCCAGTATCTTAAGTGGAGCAGAAGCTAATGCTGCGGGAGCCTTTAAAGACTTATATAATCTTTGGTTTGATCAGAACGAAAAAAAAAACACAATATTTAACAAAATTAGAAGAAGATGGAGTAGATCTAGTTCGCATGTCTAGTATCTTAAGTGGAGCAGGAGCTAATGCTGCGGGAGCCTTTAAAGACTTATATAATATTTGGATTGATCAGAACGAAAAAAAAACACAATATTTAACAAAATTAGAAGAAGATGGAGTAGATCTAGTTCGCATGTCCAGTATCTTAAGTGGAGCAGGAGCTAATGCTGCGGGAGCCTTTAAAGACTTATATAATCTTTGGATTGATCAGAACGAAAAAAAAAAACACAATATTTAACAAAATTAGAAGAAGATGGAGTAGATCTAGTTCGTATGTCCAGTATCTTAAGTGGAGCAGGAGCTAATGCTGCGGGAGCCTTTAAAGACTTATATAATCTTTGGTTTGATCAGAACAAAAAAAAACACAATATTTAACAAAATTAGAAGAAGATGGAGTAGATCTAGTTCGTATGTCCAGTATCTTAAATGGAGCAGAAGCTAATGCTGCGGGAGCCTTTAAAGACTTATATAATCTTTGGTTTGATCAGAACAAAAAAAAACACAATATTTAACACAATTAGAAGATGGAGTAGATCTAGTTCGTATGTCCAGTATCTTAAGTGGAGCAGGAGCTAATGCTGCGGGAGCCTTTAAAGACTTATATAATCTTTGGTTTGATAAGAACGAAAAAAAAAACACAATATTTAACAAAATTAGAAGAAGATGGAGTAGATCTAGTTCGTATGTCTAGTATCTTAAGTGGAGCAGGAGCTAATGCTGCGGGAGCCTTTAAAGACATATAATCTTTGGTTTGATCAGAACGAAAAAAAAACACAATATTTAACAAAATTAGAAGAAGATGGAGTAGATCTAGTTCGTATGTCCAGTATCTTAAGTGGAGCAGAAGCTAATGCTGCGGGAGCCTTTAAAGACTTATATAATCTTTGGTTTGATCAGAACGAAAAAAAAAACACAATATTTAACAAAATTAGAAGAAGATGAAGTAGATCTAGTTTGCATGTCTAGTATCTTAAGTGGAGCAGAAGCTAATGCTGCGGGAGCCTTTAAAGACTTATATAATCTTTGGTTTGATCAGAACGAAAAAAAACAACAATATTTAACAAAATTAGAAGAAGATGGAGTAGATCTAGTTCGCATGTCTAGTATCTTAAGTGGAGCAGGAGCTAATGCTGCGGGAGCCTTTAAAGACTTATATAATCTTTGGATTGATCAGAACGAAAAAAAAAACACAATATTTAACAAAATTAGAAGATGGAGTAGATCTAGTTCGTATGTCCAGTATCTTAAGTGGAGCAGAAGCTAATGCTGCGGGAGCCTTTAAAGACTTATATAATCTTTGGTTTGATAAGAACAAAAAAAACACAATATTTAACAAAATTAGAAGAAGATAAAGTAGATCTAGTTCGTATGTCCAGTATCTTAAGTGGAGCAGGAGCTAATGCTGCGGGAGCCTTTAAAGACTTATATAATCTGTGGTTTGATCAGAACGAAAAAAAAAACAATATTTAACAAAATTAGAAGAAGATGGAGTAGATCTAGTTTGCATGTCTAGTATCTTAAGTGGAGCAGAAGCTAATGCTGCGGGAGCCTGTAAAGACTTATATAATCTTTGGTTTCATCAGAACTAGAAAAAAAACACAATATTTAACAAAATTAGAAGAAGATGGAGTAGATCTAGTTCGTATGTCCAGTATCTTAAGTGGAGCAGAAGCTAATGCTGCGGGAGCCTTTAAAGACTTATATAATCTTTGGTTTGATCAGAACGAAAAAAAAAACACAATATTTAACAAAATTAGAAGAAGATGGAGTAGATCTAGTTCGCATGTCTACTATCTTAAGTGGAGCAGAAGCTAATGCTGCGGGAGCCTTTAAAGACATATAATCTTTGGTTTGATCAGAACGAAAAAAAAACACAATATTTAACAAAATTAGAAGAAGATGGAGTAGATCTAGTTCGTATGTCCAGTATCTTAAGTGGAGCAGAAGCTAATGCTGCGGGAGCCTTTAAAGACTTATATAATCTTTGGTTTGATAAGAACAAAAAAAACACAATATTTAACAAAATTAGAGGATGGAGTAGATCTAGTTCGTATGTCCAGTATCTTAAGTGGAGCAGGAGCTAATGCTGCGGGAGCCTTTAAAGACTTATATAATCTTTGGTTTGATCAGAACGAAAAAAAACACAATATTTAACAAAATTAGAAGAAGATGGAGTAGATCTAGTTTGCATGTCTAGTATCTTAAGTGGAGCAGAAGCTAATGCTGCGGGAGCCTTTAAAGACTTATATAATCTTTGGTTTGATCAGAACGAAAAAAAAAATACACAATATTAAACAAAATTAGAAGAAGATGGAGTAGATCTAGTTCGCATGTCTAGTATCTTAAGTGGAGCAGAAGCTAATGCTGCGGGAGCCTTTAAAGACTTATATAATCTTTGGATTGATCAGAACGAAAAAAAAAACACAATATTTAACAAAATTAGAAGAAGATGGAGTAGATCTAGTTCGCATGTCTAGTATCTTAAGTGGAGCAGAAACCAATGCTGCGGGAGCCTTTAAAGACTTATATAATCTTTGGTTTCATCAGAACGAAAAAAAAAACACAATATTTAACAAAATTAGAAGATGGAGTAGATCTAGTTCGTATGTCCAGTATCTTAAGTGGAGCAGAAGCTAATGCTGCGGGAGCCTTTAAAGACTTATATAATCTTTGGTTTGATCAGAACGAAAAAAAAAAACACAATATTTAACAAAATTAGAAGAAGATGGAGTAGATCTAGTTCGTATGTCCAGTATCTTAAGTGGAGCAGAAGCTAATGCTGCGGGAGCCTTTAAAGACTTATATAATCTTTGGTTTGATCAGAACGAAAAAAAAACACAATATTTAACAAAATTAGAAGAAGATGGAGTAGATCTAGTTCGCATGTCTAGTATCTTAAGTGGAGCAGGAGCTAATGCTGCGGGAGCCTTTAAAGACTTATATAATCTTTGGATTGATCAGAACGAAAAAAAAAAACACAATATTTAACAAAATTAGAAGAAGATGGAGTAGATCTAGTTCGCATGTCCAGTATCTTAAGTGGAGCAGGAGCTAATGCTGCGGGAGCCTTTAAAGACTTATATAATCTTTGGATTGATCAGAACGAAAAAAAAAAAACACAATATTTAACAAAATTAGAAGAAGATGGAGTAGATCTAGTTCGTATGTCCAGTATCTTAAGTGGAGCAGAAGCTAATGCTGCGGGAGCCTTTAAAGACTTATATAATCTTTGGTTTGATCAGAACGAAAAAAAAAACACAATATTTAACAAAATTAGAAGAAGATGGAGTAGATCTAGTTCGCATGTCTAGTATCTTAAGTGGAGCAGGAGCTAATGCTGCGGGAGCCTTTAAAGACTTATATAATCTTTGGATTGATCAGAACGAAAAAAAAACACAATATTTAACAAAATTAGAAGAAGATGGAGTAGATCTAGTTCGCATGTCCAGTATCTTAAGTGGAGCAGGAGCTAATGCTGCGGGAGCCTTTAAAGACTTATATAATCTTTGGATTGATCAGAACGAAAAAAAAAACACAATATTTAACAAAATTAGAAGAAGATGGAGTAGATCTAGTTCGTATGTCCAGTATCTTAAGTGGAGCAGAAGCTAATGCTGCGGGAGCCTTTAAAGACTTATATAATCTTTGGTTTGATCAGAACAAAAAAAAACACAATATTTAACAAAATTAGAAGATGGAGTAGATCTAGTTCGTATGTCCAGTATCTTAAGTGGAGCAGGAGCTAATGCTGCGGGAGCCTTTAAAGACATATAATCTTTGGTTTGATAAGAACGAAAAAAAAACACAATATTTAACAAAATTAGAAGAGGATGGAGTAGATCTAGTTCGTATGTCTAGTATCTTAAGTGGAGCAGGAGCTAATGCTGCGGGAGCCTTTAAAGACATATAATCTTTGGTTTGATCAGAACAAAAAAAAAACACAATATTTAACAAAATTAGAAGAAGATGGAGTAAATGTAGTTCGTATGTCTAGTATCTTAAGTGGAGCAGGAGCTAATGCTGCGGGAGCCTTTAAAGACTTATATAATCTTTGGTTTGATCAGAACGAAAAAAAAACAATATTTAACAAAATTAGAAGAAGATGGAGTAGATCTAGTTCGCATGTCTAGTATCTTAAGTGGAGCAGGAGCTAATGCTGCGGGAGCCTTTAAAGACTTATATAATCTTTGGATTGATCAGAACGAAAAAAAAAAACACAATATTTAACAAAATTAGAAGATGGAGTAGATCTAGTTCGTATGTCCAGTATCTTAAGTGGAGCAGAAGCTAATGCTGCGGGAGCCTTTAAAGACTTATATAATCTTTGGTTTGATCAGAACGAAAAAAAAAACAATATTTAAGAAAATTAGAAGAAGATGGAGTAGATCTAGTTCGCATGTCTAGTATCTTAAGTGGAGCAGAAGCTAATGCTGCGGGAGCCTTTAAAGACTTATATAATCTTTGGTTTCATCAGAACGAAAAAAAAAAACACAATATTTAACAAAATTAGAAGATGGAGCAGATCTAGTTCGTATGTACAGTATCTTAAGTGGAGCAGGAGCTAATGCTGCGGGAGCGTTTAAAGAATTATATAATCTTTGGTTTCATCAGAACGAAAAAAAAAACACAATATTTAACAAAATTAGAAGAAGATGGAGTAGATCTAGTTCGTATGTCCAGTACCTTAAGTGGAGCAGAAGCTAATGCTGCGGGAGCCTTTAAAGATTTATATAATCTTTGGATTGATCAGAACGAAAAAAAAAAAACACAATAGTTAACAAAATTAGAAGAAGATGGAGTAGATCTAGTTCGCATGTCTAGTATCTTCAGTGGAGCAGAAGCTAATGCTGCGGGAGCCTTTAAAGACTTATATAATCTTTGGTTTGATCAGAACGAAAAAAAAAATACACAATATTAAACAAAATTAGAAGAAGATGGAGTAGATCTAGTTCGTATGTCCAGTACCTTAAGTGGAGCAGAAGCTAATGCTGCGGGAGCCTTTAAAGACTTATATAATCTTTGGATTGATCAGAACGAAAAAAAAAACACAATAGTTAACAAAATTAGAAGAAGATGGAGTAGATCTAGTTCGCATGTCTAGTATCTTAAGTGGAGCAGAAGCTAATGCTGCGGGAGCCTTTAAAACTTATATAATCTTTGGTTTCATCAGAACGAAAAAAAAAACACAATATTTAACAAAATTAGAAGAAGATGGAGTAGATCTAGTTCGCATGTCTAGTATCTTAAGTGGAGCAGAAGCCAATGCTGCGGGAGCCTTTAAAGACTTATATAATCTTTGGTTTCATCAGAACGAAAAAAAACACAATATTTAACAAAATTAGAAGATGGAGTAGATCTAGTTCGTATGTCCAGTATCTTAAGTGGAGCAGAAGCTAATGCTGCGGGAGCCTTTAAAGACTTATATAATCTTTGGATTGATCAGAACGAAAAAAAAAAACACAATATTTAACAAAATTAGAAGAAGATGGAGTAGATCTAGTTCGCATGTCCAGTATCTTAAGTGGAGCAGGAGCTAATGCTGCGGGAGCCTTTAAAGACTTATATAATCTTTGGTTCGATCAGAACGAAAAAAAAAACACAATATTTAACAAAATTAGAAGAAGATGGAGTAGATCTAGTTCGTATATCCAGTATCTTAAGTGGAGCAGGAGCTAATGCTGCGGGAGCCTTTAAAGACTTATATAATCTTTGGTTTGCTCAGAACGAAAAAAAAACACAATATTTAACAAAATTAGAAGAAGATGGAGTAGATCTAGTTCGCATGTCTAGTATCTTAAGTGGAGCAGGAGCTAATGCTGCGGGAGCCTTTAAAGACTTATATAATCTTTGGATTGATCAGAACGAAAAAAAAAACACAATATTTAACAAAATTAGAAGAATATGGAGTAGATCTAGTTCGCATGTCCAGTATCTTAAGTGGAGCAGGAGCTAATGCTGCGGGAGCCTTTAAAGACTTATATGATCTTTGGATTGATCAGAACGAAAAAAAAAACACAATATTTAACAAAATTAGAAGAAGATGGAGTAGATCTAGTTCGTATGTCCAGTATCTTAAGTGGAGCAGAAGCTAATGCTGCGGGAGCCTTTAAAGACTTATATAATCTTTGGATTGATCAGAACGAAAAAAAAAACACAATATTGAACAAAATTAGAAGAAGATGGAGTAGATCTAGTTCGTATGTCCAGTATCTTAAGTGGAGCAGGAGCTAATGCTGCGGGAGCCTTTAAAGACTTATATAATCTTTGGTTTGATCAGAACAAAAAAAAACACAATATTTAACAAAATTAGAAGATGGAGTAGATCTAGTTCGTATGTCCAGTATCTTAAGTGGAGCAGGAGCTAATGCTGCGGGAGCCTTTAAAGACATATAATCTTTGGTTTGATAAGAACGAAAAAAAAAACACAATATTTAACAAAATTAGAAGAAGATGGAGTAGATCTAGTTCGTATGTCTAGTATCTTAAGTGGAGCAGGAGCTAATGCTGCGGGAGCCTTTAAAGACATATAATCTTTGGTTTGATCAGAACAAAAAAAAACACAATATTTAACAAAATTAGAAGAAGATGGAGTAAATGTAGTTCGTATGTCTAGTATCTTAAGTGGAGCAGGAGCTAATGCTGCGGGAGCCTTTAAAGACTTATATAATCTTTGGTTTGATCAGAACGAAAAAAAAAACAATATTTAAGAAAATTAGAAGAAGATGGAGTAGATCTAGTTCGCATGTCTAGTATCTTAAGTGGAGCAGAAGCTAATGCTGCGGGAGCCTTTAAAGACTTATATAATCTTTGGTTTCATCAGAACGAAAAAAAAAAAACACAATATTTAACAAAATTAGAAGATGGAGTAGATCTAGTTCGGATGTCCAGTATCTTAACTGGAGCAGGAGCTAATGCTGCGGGAGCCTTTAAAGAATTATATAATCTTTGGTTTCATCAGAACGAAAAAAAAAAAAATATTTAACAAAATTAGAAGAAGATGGAGTAGATCTAGTTCGTATGTCCAGTATCTTAAGTGGAGCAGAAGCTAATGCTGCGGGAGCCTTTAAAGACTTATATAATCTTTGGTTTGATAAGAACAAAAAAAACACAATATTTAACAAAATTAGAGGATGGAGTAGATCTAGTTCGTATGTCCAGTATCTTAAGTGGAGCAGGAGCTAATGCTGCGGGAGCCTTTAAAGACTTATATAATCTTTGGTTTGATCAGAACGAAAAAAAACACAATATTTAACAAAATTAGAAGAAGATGGAGTAGATCTAGTTTGCATGTCTAGTATCTTAAGTGGAGCAGAAGCTAATGCTGCGGGAGCCTTTAAAGACTTATATAATCTTTGGTTTGATCAGAACGAAAAAAAAAATACACAATATTAAACAAAATTAGAAGAAGATGGAGTAGATCTAGTTCGCATGTCTAGTATCTTAAGTGGAGCAGAAGCTAATGCTGCGGGAGCCTTTAAAGACTTATATAATCTTTGGATTGATCAGAACGAAAAAAAAAACACAATATTTAACAAAATTAGAAGAAGATGGAGTAGATCTAGTTCGCATGTCTAGTATCTTAAGTGGAGCAGAAACCAATGCTGCGGGAGCCTTTAAAGACTTATATAATCTTTGGTTTCATCAGAACGAAAAAAAAAACACAATATTTAACAAAATTAGAAGATGGAGTAGATCTAGTTCGTATGTCCAGTATCTTAAGTGGAGCAGAAGCTAATGCTGCGGGAGCCTTTAAAGACATATAATCTTTGGTTTGATAAGAACGAAAAAAAAACACAATATTTAACAAAATTAGAAGAAGATGGAGTAGATCTAGTTCGTATGTCTAGTATCTTAAGTGGAGCAGGAGCTAATGCTGCGGGAGCCTTTAAAGACATATAATCTTTGGTTTGATCAGAACAAAAAAAAACACAATATTTAACAAAATTAGAAGAAGATGGAGTAAATGTAGTTCGTATGTCTAGTATCTTAAGTGGAGCAGGAGCTAATGCTGCGGGAGCCTTTAAAGACTTATATAATCTTTGGTTTGATCAGAACGAAAAAAAAAACAATATTTAAGAAAATTAGAAGAAGATGGAGTAGATCTAGTTCGCATGTCTAGTATCTTAAGTGGAGCAGAAGCTAATGCTGCGGGAGCCTTTAAAGACTTATATAATCTTTGGTTTCATCAGAACGAAAAAAAAAAAACACAATATTTAACAAAATTAGAAGATGGAGTAGATCTAGTTCGTATGTCCAGTATCTTAACTGGAGCAGGAGCTAATGCTGCGGGAGCCTTTAAAGAATTATATAATCTTTGGTTTCATCAGAACGAAAAAAAAAAAAATATTTAACAAAATTAGAAGAAGATGGAGTAGATCTAGTTCGTATGTCCAGTATCTTAAGTGGAGCAGAAGCTAATGCTGCGGGAGCCTTTAAAGACTTATATAATCTTTGGTTTGATAAGAACAAAAAAAACACAATATTTAACAAAATTAGAGGATGGAGTAGATCTAGTTCGTATGTCCAGTATCTTAAGTGGAGCAGGAGCTAATGCTGCGGGAGCCTTTAAAGACTTATATAATCTTTGGTTTGATCAGAACGAAAAAAAACACAATATTTAACAAAATTAGAAGAAGATGGAGTAGATCTAGTTTGCATGTCTAGTATCTTAAGTGGAGCAGAAGCTAATGCTGCGGGAGCCTTTAAAGACTTATATAATCTTTGGTTTGATCAGAACGAAAAAAAAAATACACAATATTAAACAAAATTAGAAGAAGATGGAGTAGATCTAGTTCGCATGTCTAGTATCTTAAGTGGAGCAGAAGCTAATGCTGCGGGAGCCTTTAAAGACTTATATAATCTTTGGATTGATCAGAACGAAAAAAAAAACACAATATTTAACAAAATTAGAAGAAGATGGAGTAGATCTAGTTCGCATGTCTAGTATCTTAAGTGGAGCAGAAACCAATGCTGCGGGAGCCTTTAAAGACTTATATAATCTTTGGTTTCATCAGAACGAAAAAAAAAACACAATATTTAACAAAATTAGAAGATGGAGTAGATCTAGTTCGTATGTCCAGTATCTTAAGTGGAGCAGAAGCTAATGCTGCGGGAGCCTTTAAAGACTTATATAATCTTTGGTTTGATCAGAACGAAAAAAAAAAACACAATATTTAACAAAATTAGAAGAAGATGGAGTAGATCTAGTTCGTATGTCCAGTATCTTAAGTGGAGCAGAAGCTAATGCTGCGGGAGCCTTTAAAGACTTATATAATCTTTGGTTTGATCAGAACGAAAAAAAAACACAATATTTAACAAAATTAGAAGAAGATGGAGTAGATCTAGTTCGCATGTCTAGTATCTTAAGTGGAGCAGGAGCTAATGCTGCGGGAGCCTTTAAAGACTTATATAATCTTTGGATTGATCAGAACGAAAAAAAAAACACAATATTTAACAAAATTAGAAGAAGATGGAGTAGATCTAGTTCGCATGTCCAGTATCTTAAGTGGAGCAGGAGCTAATGCTGCGGGAGCCTTTAAAGACTTATATAATCTTTGGATTGATCAGAACGAAAAAAAAAAAACACAATATTTAACAAAATTAGAAGAAGATGGAGTAGATCTAGTTCGTATGTCCAGTATCTTAAGTGGAGCAGAAGCTAATGCTGCGGGAGCCTTTAAAGACTTATATAATCTTTGGTTTGATCAGAACGAAAAAAAAAACACAATATTTAACAAAATTAGAAGAAGATGGAGTAGATCTAGTTCGCATGTCTAGTATCTTAAGTGGAGCAGGAGCTAATGCTGCGGGAGCCTTTAAAGACTTATATAATCTTTGGATTGATCAGAACGAAAAAAAAACACAATATTTAACAAAATTAGAAGAAGATGGAGTAGATCTAGTTCGCATGTCCAGTATCTTAAGTGGAGCAGGAGCTAATGCTGCGGGAGCCTTTAAAGACTTATATAATCTTTGGATTGATCAGAACGAAAAAAAAAACACAATATTTAACAAAATTAGAAGAAGATGGAGTAGATCTAGTTCGTATGTCCAGTATCTTAAGTGGAGCAGAAGCTAATGCTGCGGGAGCCTTTAAAGACTTATATAATCTTTGGTTTGATCAGAACAAAAAAAAACACAATATTTAACAAAATTAGAAGATGGAGTAGATCTAGTTCGTATGTCCAGTATCTTAAGTGGAGCAGGAGCTAATGCTGCGGGAGCCTTTAAAGACATATAATCTTTGGTTTGATAAGAACGAAAAAAAAACACAATATTTAACAAAATTAGAAGAGGATGGAGTAGATCTAGTTCGTATGTCTAGTATCTTAAGTGGAGCAGGAGCTAATGCTGCGGGAGCCTTTAAAGACATATAATCTTTGGTTTGATCAGAACAAAAAAAAAACACAATATTTAACAAAATTAGAAGAAGATGGAGTAAATGTAGTTCGTATGTCTAGTATCTTAAGTGGAGCAGGAGCTAATGCTGCGGGAGCCTTTAAAGACTTATATAATCTTTGGTTTGATCAGAACGAAAAAAAAACAATATTTAACAAAATTAGAAGAAGATGGAGTAGATCTAGTTCGCATGTCTAGTATCTTAAGTGGAGCAGGAGCTAATGCTGCGGGAGCCTTTAAAGACTTATATAATCTTTGGATTGATCAGAACGAAAAAAAAACACAATATTTAACAAAATTAGAAGATGGAGTAGATCTAGTTCGTATGTCCAGTATCTTAAGTGGAGCAGAAGCTAATGCTGCGGGAGCCTTTAAAGACTTATATAATCTTTGGTTTGATCAGAACGAAAAAAAAAACAATATTTAAGAAAATTAGAAGAAGATGGAGTAGATCTAGTTCGCATGTCTAGTATCTTAAGTGGAGCAGAAGCTAATGCTGCGGGAGCCTTTAAAGACTTATATAATCTTTGGTTTCATCAGAACGAAAAAAAAAAACACAATATTTAACAAAATTAGAAGATGGAGTAGATCTAGTTCGTATGTCTAGTATCTTAAGTGGAGCAGGAGCTAATGCTGCGGGAGCCTTTAAAGACTTATATAATCTTTGGATTGATCAGAACGAAAAAAAAACACAATATTTAACAAAATTAGAAGATGGAGTAGATCTAGTTCGTATGTCCAGTATCTTAAGTGGAGCAGAAGCTAATGCTGCGGGAGCCTTTAAAGACTTATATAATCTTTGGTTTGATCAGAACGAAAAAAAAACAATATTTAAGAAAATTAGAAGAAGATGGAGTAGATCTAGTTCGCATGTCTAGTATCTTAAGTGGAGCAGAAGCTAATGCTGCGGGAGCCTTTAAAGACTTATATAATCTTTGGTTTCATCAGAACGAAAAAAAAAAACACAATATTTAACAAAATTAGAAGATGGAGTAGATCTAGTTCGTATGTACAGTATCTTAAGTGGAGCAGGAGCTAATGCTGCGGGAGCGTTTAAAGAATTATATAATCTTTGGTTTCATCAGAACGAAAAAAAAAACACAATATTTAACAAAATTAGAAGAAGATGGAGTAGATCTAGTTCGTATGTCCAGTACCTTAAGTGGAGCAGAAGCTAATGCTGCGGGAGCCTTTAAAGATTTATATAATCTTTGGATTGATCAGAACGAAAAAAAAAAAACACAATAGTTAACAAAATTAGAAGAAGATGGAGTAGATCTAGTTCGCATGTCTAGTATCTTAAGTGGAGCAGAAGCTAATGCTGCGGGAGCCTTTAAAGACTTATATAATCTTTGGTTTCATCAGAACGAAAAAAAAAAACACAATATTTAACAAAATTAGAAGAAGATGGAGTAGATCTAGTTCGTATGTCCAGTACCTTAAGTGGAGCAGAAGCTAATGCTGCGGGAGCCTTTAAAGACTTATATAATCTTTGGATTGATCAGAACGAAAAAAAAAACACATTAGTTAACAAAATTAGAAGAAGATGGAGTAGATCTAGTTCGCATGTCTAGTATCTTAAGTGGAGCAGAAGCCAATGCTGCGGGAGCCTTTAAAGACTTATATAATCTTTGGTTTCATCAGAACGAAAAAAAAACACAATATTTAACAAAATTAGAAGATGGAGTAGATCTAGTTCGTATGTCCAGTATCTTAAGTGGAGCAGAAGCTAATGCTGCGGGAGCCTTTAAAGACTTATATAATCTTTGGATTGATCAGAACGAAAAAAAAAAACACAATATTTAACAAAATTAGAAGAAGATGGAGTAGATCTAGTTCGCATGTCCAGTATCTTAAGTGGAGCAGGAGCTAATGCTGCGGGAGCCTTTAAAGACTTATATAATCTTTGGTTCGATCAGAACGAAAAAAAAAACACAATATTTAACAAAATTAGAAGAAGATGGAGTAGATCTAGTTCGTATATCCAGTATCTTAAGTGGAGCAGGAGCTAATGCTGCGGGAGCCTTTAAAGACTTATATAATCTTTGGTTTGCTCAGAACGAAAAAAAACACAATATTTAACAAAATTAGAAGAAGATGGAGTAGATCTAGTTCGCATGTCTAGTATCTTAAGTGGAGCAGGAGCTAATGCTGCGGGAGCCTTTAAAGACTTATATAATCTTTGGATTGATCAGAACGAAAAAAAAAACACAATATTTAACAAAATTAGAAGAATATGGAGTAGATCTAGTTCGCATGTCCAGTATCTTAAGTGGAGCAGGAGCTAATGCTGCGGGAGCCTTTAAAGACTTATATGATCTTTGGATTGATCAGAACGAAAAAAAAAACACAATATTTAACAAAATTAGAAGAAGATGGAGTAGATCTAGTTCGTATGTCCAGTATCTTAAGTGGAGCAGAAGCTAATGCTGCGGGAGCCTTTAAAGACTTATATAATCTTTGGATTGATCAGAACGAAAAAAAAAACACAATATTGAACAAAATTAGAAGAAGATGGAGTAGATCTATTTCGTATGTCCAGTATCTTAAGTGGAGCAGGAGCTAATGCTGCGGGAGCCTTTAAAGACTTATATAATCTTTGGTTTGATCAGAACAAAAAAAACACAATATTTAACAAAATTAGAAGATGGAGTAGATCTAGTTCGTATGTCCAGTATCTTAAGTGGAGCAGGAGCTAATGCTGCGGGAGCCTTTAAAGACATATAATCTTTGGTTTGATAAGAACGAAAAAAAAACACAATATTTAACAAAATTAGAAGAAGATGGAGTAGATCTAGTTCGTATGTCTAGTATCTTAAGTGGAGCAGGAGCTAATGCTGCGGGAGCCTTTAAAGACATATAATCTTTGGTTTGATCAGAACAAAAAAAAACACAATATTTAACAAAATTAGAAGAAGATGGAGTAAATGTAGTTCGTATGTCTAGTATCTTAAGTGGAGCAGGAGCTAATGCTGCGGGAGCCTTTAAAGACTTATATAATCTTTGGTTTGATCAGAACGAAAAAAAAAAACAATATTTAAGAAAATTAGAAGAAGATGGAGTAGATCTAGTTCGCATGTCTAGTATCTTAAGTGGAGCAGAAGCTAATGCTGCGGGAGCCTTTAAAGACTTATATAATCTTTGGTTTCATCAGAACGAAAAAAAAAAAACACAATATTTAACAAAATTAGAAGATGGAGTAGATCTAGTTCGTATGTCCAGTATCTTAACTGGAGCAGGAGCTAATGCTGCGGGAGCCTTTAAAGAATTATATAATCTTTGGTTTCATCAGAACGAAAAAAAAAAACAATATTTAACAAAATTAGAAGAAGATGGAGTAGATCTAGTTCGTATGTCCAGTACCTTAAGTGGAGCAGAAGCTAATGCTGCGGGAGCCTTTAAAGACTTATATAATCTTTGGATTGATCAGAACGAAAAAAAAAACACAATAGTTAACAAAATTAGAAGAAGATGGAGTAGATCTAGTTCGCATGTCTAGTATCTTAAGTGGAGCAGAAGCTAATGCTGCGGGAGCCTTTAAAGACTTATATAATCTTTGGTTTCATCAGAACGAAAAAAAAAACACAATATTTAACAAAATTAGAAGAAGATGGAGTAGATCTAGTTCGTATGTACAGTATCTTAAGTGGAGCAGAAGCTAATGCTGCGGGAGCCTTTAAAGACATATATTCTTTGGTTTGATCAGAACGAAAAAAAAAACACAATATTTAACAAAATTAGAAGAAGATGGAGTAGATCTAGTTCGCATGTTTAGTATCTTAAGTGGAGCAGAAGCTAATGCTGCGGGAGCCTTTAAAGACTTATATAATCTTTGGATTGATCAGAACGAAAAAAAAACACAAATTTAACAAAATTAGAAGAAGATGGAGTAGATCTAGTTCGTATGTCCAGTATCTTAAGTGGAGCAGAAGCTAATGCTGCGGGAGCCTTTAAAGACTTATATAATCTTTGGTTCGATCAGAACGAAAAAAAAAACACAATATTTAACAAAATTAGAAGAAGATGGAGTAGATCTAGTTCGTATATCCAGTATCTTAAGTGGAGCAGGAGCTAATGCTGCGGGAGCCTTTAAAGACTTATATAATCTTTGGTTTGATAAGAACAAAAAAAACAAAATATTTAACAAAATTAGAAGAAGATGGAGTAGATCTAGTTCGTATGTCCAGTATCTTAAGTGGAGCAGGAGCTAATGCTGCGGGAGCCTTTAAAGACTTATATAATCTTTGGTTTGATCAGAACGAAAAAAACACGATATTTAACAAAATTAGAAGAAGATGGAGTAGATCTAGTTTGCATGTCTAGTATCTTAAGTGGAGCAGAAGCTAATGCTGCGAGAGCCTTTAAAGACTTATATAATCTTTGGTTTGATCAGAACGAAAAAAAAACACAATATTTAACAAAATTAGAAGAAGATGGAGTAGATCTACTTCGCATGTCCAGTATCTTAAGTGGAGCAGGAGCTAATGCTGCGGGAGCCTTTAAAGACTTATATAATCTTTGGACTGATCAGAAAGAAAAAAAAAACACAATATTTAACAAAATTAGAAGATGGAGTAGATCTAGTTCGCATGTCTAGTATCTTAAGTGGAGCAGGAGCTAATGCTGTGGGAGCCTTTAAAGACTTATATAATCTTTCGTTTGCTCAGAACGAAAAAAAAAACACAATATTTAACAAAATTAGAAGAAGATGGAGTAGATCTAGTTCGTATGTCCTGTATCTTAAGTGGAGCAGGAGCTAATGCTGCGGGAGCCTTTGAAGACATATAATCTTTGGTTTGATCAGAACAAAAAAAAAACACAATATTTAACAAAATTAGAAGAAGATGGAGTAGATCTAGTTCGTATGTCCAGTATCTCAAGTGGAGCTGGAGCTAATACTGCGGGAGCGATTAAAGACTTATATAATCTTTGGTTTGATCAGAACGAAAAAAAAAACCCAATATTTAACAAAATTAGAAGATGGAGTAGATCTAGTTCGTATGTCTAGTATCTTAAGTGGAGCAGGAGCTAATGCTGCGGGAGCCTTTAAAGACTTATATAATCTTTGGATTGATCAGAACGAAAAAAAAACACAATATTTAACAAAATTAGAAGATGGAGTAGATCTAGTTCGTATATCCAGTATCTTAAGTGGAGCAGGAGCTAATGCTACGAGAGCCTTTAAAGACATATAATCTTTAGTTTGATCAGAACAAAAAAAAAACACAATATTTAACAAAATTAGAAGAAGATGGAGTAGATGTAGTTCGTATGTCTAGTATCTTAATTGGAGCAGGAGCTAATGCTGCGGGAGCCTTTAAAGACTTATATAATCTTTGGTTTGATCAGAACAAAAAAAAACACAATATTTAACAAAATTAGAAGAAGATGGAGTAAATGTAGTTCGTATGTCTAGTATCTTAAGTGGAGCAGGAGCTAATGCTGCGGGAGCCTTTAAAGACTTATATAATCTTTGGTTTGATCAGAACGAAAAAAAAAAAACAATATTTAAGAAAATTAGAAGAAGATGGAGTAGATCTAGTTCGCATGTCTAGTATCTTAAGTGGAGCAGAAGCTAATGCTGCGGGAGCCTTTAAAGACTTATATAATCTTTGGTTTCATCAGAACGAAAAAAAAAAACACAATATTTAACAAAATTAGAAGATGGAGTAGATCTAGTTCGTATGTCCAGTATCTTAACTGGAGCAGGAGCTAATGCTGCGGGAGCCTTTAAAGAATTATATAATCTTTGGTTTCATCAGAACGAAAAAAAAACAATATTTAACAAAATTAGAAGAAGATGGAGTAGATCTAGTTCGTATGTCCAGTACCTTAAGTGGAGCAGAAGCTAATGCTGCGGGAGCCTTTAAAGACTTATATAATCTTTGGATTGATCAGAACGAAAAAAAAAACACAATAGTTAACAAAATTAGAAGAAGATGGAGTAGATCTAGTTCGCATGTCTAGTATCTTAAGTGGAGCAGAAGCTAATGCTGCGGGAGCCTTTAAAGACTTATATAATCTTTGGTTTCATCAGAACGAAAAAAAAAACACAATATTTAACAAAATTAGAAGAAGATGGAGTAGATCTAGTTCGTATGTACAGTATCTTAAGTGGAGCAGAAGCTAATGCTGCGGGAGCCTTTAAAGACTTATATATTCTTTGGTTTGATCAGAACGAAAAAAAAAAACACAATATTTAACAAAATTAGAAGAAGATGGAGTAGATCTAGTTCGCATGTTTAGTATCTTAAGTGGAGCAGAAGCTAATGCTGCGGGAGCCTTTAAAGACTTATATAATCTTTGGATTGATCAGAACGAAAAAAAAACACAATATTTAACAAAATTAGAAGAAGATGGAGTAGATCTAGTTCGTATGTCCAGTATCTTAAGTGGAGCAGAAGCTAATGCTGCGGGAGCCTTTAAAGACTTATATAATCTTTGGTTTGATAAGAACAAAAAAAACAAAATATTTAACAAAATTAGAAGAAGATGGAGTAGATCTAGTTCGTATGTCCAGTATCTTAAGTGGAGCAGGAGCTAATGCTGCGGGAGCCTTTAAAGACTTATATAATCTTTGGTTTGATCAGAACGAAAAAAACACGATATTTAACAAAATTAGAAGAAGATGGAGTAGATCTAGTTTGCATGTCTAGTATCTTAAGTGGAGCAGAAGCTAATGCTGCGAGAGCCTTTAAAGACTTATATAATCTTTGGTTTGATCAGAACGAAAAAAAAACACAATATTTAACAAAATTAGAAGAAGATGGAGTAGATCTACTTCGCATGTCCAGTATCTTAAGTGGAGCAGGAGCTAATGCTGCGGGAGCCTTTAAAGACTTATATAATCTTTGGACTGATCAGAAAGAAAAAAAAAACACAATATTTAACAAAATTAGAAGATGGAGTAGATCTAGTTCGCATGTCTAGTATCTTAAGTGGAGCAGGAGCTAATGCTGCGGGAGCCTTTAAAGACTTATATAATCTTTCGTTTGCTCAGAACGAAAAAAAAAACACAATATTTAACAAAATTAGAAGAAGATGGAGTAGATCTAGTTCGTATGTCCTGTATCTTAAGTGGAGCAGGAGCTAATGCTGCGGGAGCCTTTGAAGACATATAATCTTTGGTTTGATCAGAACAAAAAAAAAACACAATATTTAACAAAATTAGAAGAAGATGGAGTAGATCTAGTTCGTATGTCCAGTATCTCAAGTGGAGCTGGAGCTAATACTGCGGGAGCGTTTAAAGACTTATATAATCTTTGGTTTGATCAGAACGAAAAAAAAAACCCAATATTTAACAAAATTAGAAGATGGAGTAGATCTAGTTCGTATGTCTAGTATCTTAAGTGGAGCAGGAGCTAATGCTGCGGGAGCCTTTAAAGACTTATATAATCTTTGGATTGATCAGAACGAAAAAAAAACACAATATTTAACAAAATTAGAAGAAGATGGAGTAGATCTAGTTCGCATGTCTAGTATCTTAAGTGGAGCAGGAGCTAATGCTGCGAGAGCCTTTAAAGACTTATATAATCTTTGGATTGATCAGAACGAAAAAAAAACACAATATTTAACAAAATTAGAAGAAGATGCAGTAGATCTAGTTCGCATGTCCAGTATCTTAAGTGGAGCAGGAGCTAATGCTGCGGGAGCCTTTAAAGACTTATATAATCTTTGGATTGATCAGAACGAAAAAAAAAACACAATATTTAACAAAATTAGAAGAAGATGGAGTAGATCTAGTTCGTATGTCCAGTATCTTAAGTGGAGCAGGAGCTAATGCTGCGGGAGCCTTTAAAGACTTATATAACCTTTGGTTTGATCAGAACGAAAAAAAAAACACAATATTTAACAAAATTAGAAGATGGAGTAGATCTAGTTCGTATGTCCAGTATCTTAAATGGCGCAGAAGCTAATGCTGCGGGAGCCTTTAAAGACATATAATCTTTGGTTTGATCAGAACAAAAAAAAACACAATATTTAACAAAATTAGAAGAAGATGGAGTAGATGTAGTTCGTATGTCTAGTATCTTAAGTGGAGCAGGAGCTAATGCTGCGGGAGCCTTTAAAGACTTATATAATCTTTGGTTTGATCAGAACGAAAAAAAAACACAATATTTAAGAAAATTAGAAGAAGATGGAGTAGATATAGTTCGCATGTCCAGTGTCTTAAGTGGAGCAGGAGCTAATACTGCGGGAGCGTTTAAAGACTTATATAATCTTTGGTTTGATCAGAACGAAAAAAAAACACAATATTTAACAAAATTAGAAGATGGAGTAGATCTAGTTCGTATGTCCAGTATCTTAAATGGAGCAGAAGCTAATGCTGCGGGAGCCTTTAAAGACTTATATAATCTTTGGGTTGATCAGAACGAAAAAAAAACACAATATTTAACAAAATTAGAAGGAGTAGATCTAGTTCGTATGTCCAGTATCTTAAGTGGAGCAGGAGCTAATGCTGCGGGAGCCTTTAAAGACATATAATCTTTGGTTTGATCAGAACAAAAAAAAACACAATATTTAACAAAATTAGAAGAAGATAGAGTAGATGTAGTTCGTGTGTCTAGTATCTTAAGTGGAGCAGGAGCTAATGCTGAGAAAGCCTTTAAAGACTTATATAATCTTTGGATTGATCAGAACAAAAAAAACACAATATTTAACAAAATTAGAAGAAGATGGAGTAGATCTAGTTCGTATGTCCAGTATCTTAGTGGAGCAGGAGCTAATGCTGCGGGAGCCTTTAAAGACTTATATAATCTTTGGTTTGATAAGAACGAAAAAAAAACACAATGTTTAACAAAATTAGAAGATGGAGTAGATCTAGTTCGTATGTCCAGTATCTTAAGTGGAGCAGGAGCTAATGCTGCGGGAGCCTTTAAAGACTTATGTAATCTTTGGTTTGATCAGAACGAAAAAAAAACACAATATTTAACAAAATTAGAAGAAGATGGAGTAGATCTAGTTTGCATGTCTAGTATCTTAAGTGGAGCAGAAGCTAATGCTGCGAGAGCCTTTAAAGACTTATATAATCTTTGGTTTGATAAGAACAAAAAAAACACAATATTTAACAAAATTAGAAGATGGAGTAGATCTAGTTCGTATGTCCAGTATCTTAAGTGGAGCAGGAGCTAATGCTGCGGGAGCCTTTAAAGACTTATATAATCTTTGGTTCGATCAGAACGAAAAAAAACAAAATATTTAACAAAATTAGAAGAAGATGGAGTAGATCTAGTTCGTATGTCCAGTATCTTAGTGGAGCAGGAGCTAATGCTGCGGGAGCCTTTAAAGACTTATATAATCTTTGGATTGATCAGAACGAAAAAAAAAACACAATATTTAACAAAATTAGAAGAAGATGGAGTAGATCTAGTTCGCATGTCCAGTATCTTAAGTGGAGCAGGAGCTAATGCTGCGGGAGCCTTTAAAGACTTATATAATCTTTGGATTGATCAGAACGAAAAAAAAAAACACAATATTTAACAAAATTAGAAGAAGATGGAGTAGATCTAGTTCGTATGTCCAGTATCTTAAGTGGAGCAGGAGCTAATGCTGCGGGAGCCTTTAAAGACTTATATAATCTTTGGTTTGATCAGAACAAAAAAAACACAATATTTAACAAAATTAGAAGAAGATGGAGTAGATCTAGTTCGTATGTCCAGTATCTTAAATGGAGCAGAAGCTAATGCTGCGGGAGCCTTTAAAGACTTATATAATCTTTGGTTTGATCAGAACAAAAAAAAACACAATATTTAACAAAATTAGAAGATGGAGTAGATCTAGTTCGTATGTCCAGTATCTTAAGTGGAGCAGGAGCTAATGCTGCGGGAGCCTTTAAAGACTTATATAATCTTTGGTTTGATAAGAACGAAAAAAAAAACACAATATTTAACAAAATTAGAAGAAGATGGAGTAGATCTAGTTCGTATGTCTAGTATCTTAAGTGGAGCAGGAGCTAATGCTGCGGGAGCCTTTAAAGACATATAATCTTTGGTTTGATCAGAACGAAAAAAAAACACAATATTTAACAAAATTAGAAGAAGATGGAGTAGATCTAGTTCGTATGTCCAGTATCTTAAGTGGAGCAGAAGCTAATGCTGCGGGAGCCTTTAAAGACTTATATAATCTTTGGTTTGATCAGAACGAAAAAAAAAACACAATATTTAACAAAATTAGAAGAAGATGGAGTAGATCTAGTTTGCATGTCTAGTATCTTAAGTGGAGCAGAAGCTAATGCTGCGGGAGCCTTTAAAGACTTATATAATCTTTGGTTTGATCAGAACGAAAAAAAAAACAATATTTAACAAAATTAGAAGAAGATGGAGTAGATCTAGTTCGCATGTCTAGTATCTTAAGTGGAGCAGGAGCTAATGCTGCGGGAGCCTTTAAAGACTTATATAATCTTTGGATTGATCAGAACGAAAAAAAAAACACAATATTTAACAAAATTAGAAGATGGAGTAGATCTAGTTCGTATGTCCAGTATCTTAAGTGGAGCAGAAGCTAATGCTGCGGGAGCCTTTAAAGACTTATATAATCTTTGGTTTGATAAGAACAAAAAAAACACAATATTTAACAAAATTAGAAGAAGATAAAGTAGATCTAGTTCGTATGTCCAGTATCTTAAGTGGAGCAGGAGCTAATGCTGCGGGAGCCTTTAAAGACTTATATAATCTGTGGTTTGATCAGAACGAAAAAAAAAAACAATATTTAACAAAATTAGAAGAAGATGGAGTAGATCTAGTTTGCATGTCTAGTATCTTAAGTGGAGCAGAAGCTAATGCTGCGGGAGCCTGTAAAGACTTATATAATCTTTGGTTTCATCAGAACGAGAAAAAAAACACAATATTTAACAAAATTAGAAGAAGATGGAGTAGATCTAGTTCGTATGTCCAGTATCTTAAGTGGAGCAGAAGCTAATGCTGCGGGAGCCTTTAAAGACTTATATAATCTTTGGTTTGATCAGAACGAAAAAAAAAACACAATATTTAACAAAATTAGAAGAAGATGGAGTAGATCTAGTTCGCATGTCTACTATCTTAAGTGGAGCAGAAGCTAATGCTGCGGGAGCCTTTAAAGACATATAATCTTTGGTTTGATCAGAACGAAAAAAAAACACAATATTTAACAAAATTAGAAGAAGATGGAGTAGATCTAGTTCGTATGTCCAGTATCTTAAGTGGAGCAGAAGCTAATGCTGCGGGAGCCTTTAAAGACTTATATAATCTTTGGTTTGATAAGAACAAAAAAAACACAATATTTAACAAAATTAGAGGATGGAGTAGATCTAGTTCGTATGTCCAGTATCTTAAGTGGAGCAGGAGCTAATGCTGCGGGAGCCTTTAAAGACTTATATAATCTTTGGTTTGATCAGAACGAAAAAAAACACAATATTTAACAAAATTAGAAGAAGATGGAGTAGATCTAGTTTGCATGTCTAGTATCTTAAGTGGAGCAGAAGCTAATGCTGCGGGAGCCTTTAAAGACTTATATAATCTTTGGTTTGATCAGAACGAAAAAAAAAATACACAATATTAAACAAAATTAGAAGAAGATGGAGTAGATCTAGTTCGCATGTCTAGTATCTTAAGTGGAGCAGAAGCTAATGCTGCGGGAGCCTTTAAAGACTTATATAATCTTTGGATTGATCAGAACGAAAAAAAAAACACAATATTTAACAAAATTAGAAGAAGATGGAGTAGATCTAGTTCGCATGTCTAGTATCTTAAGTGGAGCAGAAACCAATGCTGCGGGAGCCTTTAAAGACTTATATAATCTTTGGTTTCATCAGAACGAAAAAAAAAACACAATATTTAACAAAATTAGAAGATGGAGTAGATCTAGTTCGTATGTCCAGTATCTTAAGTGGAGCAGAAGCTAATGCTGCGGGAGCCTTTAAAGACTTATATAATCTTTGGTTTGATCAGAACGAAAAAAAAAAACACAATATTTAACAAAATTAGAAGAAGATGGAGTAGATCTAGTTCGTATGTCCAGTATCTTAAGTGGAGCAGAAGCTAATGCTGCGGGAGCCTTTAAAGACTTATATAATCTTTGGTTTGATCAGAACGAAAAAAAAACACAATATTTAACAAAATTAGAAGAAGATGGAGTAGATCTAGTTCGCATGTCTAGTATCTTAAGTGGAGCAGGAGCTAATGCTGCGGGAGCCTTTAAAGACTTATATAATCTTTGGATTGATCAGAACGAAAAAAAAAACACAATATTTAACAAAATTAGAAGAAGATGGAGTAGATCTAGTTCGTATGTCCAGTATCTTAAGTGGAGCAGGAGCTAATGCTGCGGGAGCCTTTAAAGACTTATATAATCTTTGGATTGATCAGAACGAAAAAAAAAAACACAATATTTAACAAAATTAGAAGAAGATGGAGTAGATCTAGTTCGTATGTCCAGTATCTTAAGTGGAGCAGAAGCTAATGCTGCGGGAGCCTTTAAAGACTTATATAATCTTTGGTTTGATCAGAACGAAAAAAAAAACACAATATTTAACAAAATTAGAAGAAGATGGAGTAGATCTAGTTCGCATGTCTAGTATCTTAAGTGGAGCAGGAGCTAATGCTGCGGGAGCCTTTAAAGACTTATATAATCTTTGGATTGATCAGAACGAAAAAAAAACACAATATTTAACAAAATTAGAAGAAGATGGAGTAGATCTAGTTCGCATGTCCAGTATCTTAAGTGGAGCAGGAGCTAATGCTGCGGGAGCCTTTAAAGACTTATATAATCTTTGGATTGATCAGAACGAAAAAAAAAACACAATATTTAACAAAATTAGAAGAAGATGGAGTAGATCTAGTTCGTATGTCCAGTATCTTAAGTGGAGCAGAAGCTAATGCTGCGGGAGCCTTTAAAGACTTATATAATCTTTGGTTTGATCAGAACAAAAAAAAACACAATATTTAACAAAATTAGAAGATGGAGTAGATCTAGTTCGTATGTCCAGTATCTTAAGTGGAGCAGGAGCTAATGCTGCGGGAGCCTTTAAAGACATATAATCTTTGGTTTGATAAGAACGAAAAAAAAACACAATATTTAACAAAATTAGAAGAGGATGGAGTAGATCTAGTTCGTATGTCTAGTATCTTAAGTGGAGCAGGAGCTAATGCTGCGGGAGCCTTTAAAGACATATAATCTTTGGTTTGATCAGAACAAAAAAAAAACACAATATTTAACAAAATTAGAAGAAGATGGAGTAGATGTAGTTCGTATGTCTAGTATCTTAAGTGGAGCAGGAGCTAATGCTGCGGGAGCCTTTAAAGACTTATATAATCTTTGGTTTGATCAGAACGAAAAAAAAAACAATATTTAAGAAAATTAGAAGAAGATGGAGTAGATCTAGTTCGCATGTCTAGTATCTTAAGTGGAGCAGAAGCTAATGCTGCGGGAGCCTTTAAAGACTTATATAATCTTTGGTTTCATCAGAACGAAAAAAAAAAAACACAATATTTAACAAAATTAGAAGATGGAGTAGATCTAGTTCGTATGTACAGTATCTTAAGAGGAGCAGGAGCTAATGCTGCGGGAGCGTTTAAAGAATTATATAATCTTTGGTTTCATCAGAACGAAAAAAAAACACAATATTTAACAAAATTAGAAGAAGATGGAGTAGATCTAGTTCGTATGTCCAGTACCTTAAGTGGAGCAGAAGCTAATGCTGCGGGAGCCTTTAAAGATTTATATAATCTTTGGATTGATCAGAACGAAAAAAAAAAACACAATAGTTAACAAAATTAGAAGAAGATGGAGTAGATCTAGTTCGCATGTCTAGTATCTTAAGTGGAGCAGAAGCTAATGCTGCGGGAGCCTTTAAAGACTTATATAATCTTTGGTTTCATCAGAACGAAAAAAAAAACACAATATTTAACAAAATTAGAAGAAGATGGAGTAGATCTAGTTCGTATGTCCAGTACCTTAAGTGGAGCAGAAGCTAATGCTGCGGGAGCCTTTAAAGACTTATATAATCTTTGGATTGATCAGAACGAAAAAAAAAAACACAATAGTTAACAAAATTAGAAGAAGATGGAGTAGATCTAGTTCGCATGTCTAGTATCTTAAGTGGAGCAGAAGCTAATGCTGCGGGAGCCTTTAAAGACTTATATAATCTTTGGTTTCATCAGAACGAAAAAAAAACACAATATTTAACAAAATTAGAAGATGGAGTAGATCTAGTTCGTATGTCCAGTATCTTAAGTGGAGCAGGAGCTAATGCTGCGGGAGCCTTTAAAGACTTATATAATCTTTGGTTTGATCAGAACAAAAAAAAACACAATATTTAACAAAATTAGAAGATGGAGTAGATCTAGTTCGTATGTCCAGTATCTTAAGTGGAGCAGGAGCTAATGCTGCGGGAGCCTTTAAAGACTTATATAATCTTTGGTTCGATCAGAACGAAAAAAAAAACACAATATTTAACAAAATTAGAAGAAGATGGAGTAGATCTAGTTCGTATATCCAGTATCTTAAGTGGAGCAGAAGCTAATGCTGCGGGAGCCTTTAAAGACTTATATAATCTTTGGATTGATCAGAACGAAAAAAAAACACAATATTTAACAAAATTAGAAGAAGATGGAGTAGATCTAGTTCGCATGTCCAGTATCTTAAGTGGAGCAGGAGCTAATGCTGCGGGAGCCTTTAAAGACTTATATAATCTTTGGTTCGATCAGAACGAAAAAAAAAACACAATATTTAACAAAATTAGAAGAAGATGGAGTAGATCTAGTTCGTATATCCAGTATCTTAAGTGGAGCAGGAGCTAATGCTGCGGGAGCCTTTAAAGACTTATATAATCTTTGGTTTGCTCAGAACGAAAAAAAAACACAATATTTAACAAAATTAGAAGAAGATGGAGTAGATCTAGTTCGCATGTCTAGTATCTTAAGTGGAGCAGGAGCTAATGCTGCGGGAGCCTTTAAAGACTTATATAATCTTTGGATTGATCAGAACGAAAAAAAAAACACAATATTTAACAAAATTAGAAGAATATGGAGTAGATCTAGTTCGCATGTCCAGTATCTTAAGTGGAGCAGGAGCTAATGCTGCGGGAGCCTTTAAAGACTTATATGATCTTTGGATTGATCAGAACGAAAAAAAAAACACAATATTTAACAAAATTAGAAGAAGATGGAGTAGATCTAGTTCGTATGTCCAGTATCTTAAGTGGAGCAGAAGCTAATGCTGCGGGAGCCTTTAAAGACTTATATAATCTTTGGATTGATCAGAACGAAAAAAAAAACACAATATTGAACAAAATTAGAAGAAGATGGAGTAGATCTAGTTCGTATGTCCAGTATCTTAAGTGGAGCAGGAGCTAATGCTGCGGGAGCCTTTAAAGACTTATATAATCTTTGGTTTGATCAGAACAAAAAAAAACACAATATTTAACAAAATTAGAAGATGGAGTAGATCTAGTTCGTATGTCCAGTATCTTAAGTGGAGCAGGAGCTAATGCTGCGGGAGCCTTTAAAGACATATAATCTTTGGTTTGATAAGAACGAAAAAAAAACACAATATTTAACAAAATTAGAAGAAGATGGAGTAGATCTAGTTCGTATGTCTAGTATCTTAAGTGGAGCAGGAGCTAATGCTGCGGGAGCCTTTAAAGACATATAATCTTTGGTTTGATCAGAACAAAAAAAAACACAATATTTAACAAAATTAGAAGAAGATGGAGTAAATGTAGTTCGTATGTCTAGTATCTTAAGTGGAGCAGGAGCTAATGCTGCGGGAGCCTTTAAAGACTTATATAATCTTTGGTTTGATCAGAACGAAAAAAAAAACAATATTTAAGAAAATTAGAAGAAGATGGAGTAGATCTAGTTCGTATGTCCAGTACCTTAAGTGGAGCAGAAGCTAATGCTGCGGGAGCCTTTAAAGACTTATATAATCTTTGGATTGATCAGAACGAAAAAAAAAACACAATAGTTAACAAAATTAGAAGAAGATGGAGTAGATCTAGTTCGCATGTCTAGTATCTTAAGTGGAGCAGAAGCTAATGCTGCGGGAGCCTTTAAAGACTTATATAATCTTTGGTTTCATCAGAACGAAAAAAAAAACACAATATTTAACAAAATTAGAAGAAGATGGAGTAGATCTAGTTCGTATGTACAGTATCTTAAGTGGAGCAGAAGCTAATGCTGCGGGAGCCTTTAAAGACTTATATATTCTTTGGTTTGATCAGAACGAAAAAAAAAAACACAATATTTAACAAAATTAGAAGAAGATGGAGTAGATCTAGTTCGCATGTTTAGTATCTTAAGTGGAGCAGAAGCTAATGCTGCGGGAGCCTTTAAAGACTTATATAATCTTTGGATTGATCAGAACGAAAAAAAAACACAATATTTAACAAAATTAGAAGAAGATGGAGTAGATCTAGTTCGTATGTCCAGTATCTTAAGTGGAGCAGAAGCTAATGCTGCGGGAGCCTTTAAAGACTTATATAATCTTTGGTTTGATAAGAACAAAAAAAACAAAATATTTAACAAAATTAGAAGAAGATGGAGTAGATCTAGTTCGTATGTCCAGTATCTTAAGTGGAGCAGGAGCTAATGCTGCGGGAGCCTTTAAAGACTTATATAATCTTTGGTTTGATCAGAACGAAAAAAACACGATATTTAACAAAATTAGAAGAAGATGGAGTAGATCTAGTTTGCATGTCTAGTATCTTAAGTGGAGCAGAAGCTAATGCTGCGAGAGCCTTTAAAGACTTATATAATCTTTGGTTTGATCAGAACGAAAAAAAAACACAATGTTTAACAAAATTAGAAGAAGATGGAGTAGATCTACTTCGCATGTCCAGTATCTTAAGTGGAGCAGGAGCTAATGCTGCGGGAGCCTTTAAAGACTTATATAATCTTTGGACTGATCAGAAAGAAAAAAAAAACACAATATTTAACAAAATTAGAAGATGGAGTAGATCTAGTTCGCATGTCTAGTATCTTAAGTGGAGCAGGAGCTAATGCTGCGGGAGCCTTTAAAGACTTATATAATCTTTCGTTTGCTCAGAACGAAAAAAAAACACAATATTTAACAAAATTAGAAGAAGATGGAGTAGATCTAGTTCGTATGTCCTGTATCTTAAGTGGAGCAGGAGCTAATGCTGCGGGAGCCTTTGAAGACATATAATCTTTGGTTTGATCAGAACAAAAAAAAAACACAATATTTAACAAAATTAGAAGAAGATGGAGTAGATCTAGTTCGTATGTCCAGTATCTCAAGTGGAGCTGGAGCTAATACTGCGGGAGCGTTTAAAGACTTATATAATCTTTGGTTTGATCAGAACGAAAAAAAAAACCCAATATTTAACAAAATTAGAAGATGGAGTAGATCTAGTTCGTATGTCTAGTATCTTAAGTGGAGCAGGAGCTAATGCTGCGGGAGCCTTTAAAGACTTATATAATCTTTGGATTGATCAGAACGAAAAAAAAACACAATATTTAACAAAATTAGAAGATGGAGTAGATCTAGTTCGTATATCCAGTATCTTAAGTGGAGCAGGAGCTAATGCTACGAGAGCCTTTAAAGACATATAATCTTTAGTTTGATCAGAACAAAAAAAAAACACAATATTTAACAAAATTAGAAGAAGATGGAGTAGATGTAGTTCGTATGTCTAGTATCTTAATTGGAGCAGGAGCTAATGCTGCGGGAGCCTTTAAAGACTTATATAATCTTTGGTTTGATCAGAACGAAAAAAAAAACACAATATTTAACAAAATTAGAAGAAGATGGAGTAGATCTAGTTCGCATGTCTAGTATCTTAAGTGGAGCAGGAGCTAATGCTGCGAGAGCCTTTAAAGACTTATATAATCTTTGGATTGATCAGAACGAAAAAAAAACACAATATTTAACAAAATTAGAAGAAGATGCAGTAGATCTAGTTCGCATGTCCAGTATCTTAAGTGGAGCAGGAGCTAATGCTGCGGGAGCCTTTAAAGACTTATATAATCTTTGGATTGATCAGAACGAAAAAAAAAACACAATATTTAACAAAATTAGAAGAAGATGGAGTAGATCTAGTTCGTATGTCCAGTATCTTAAGTGGAGCAGGAGCTAATGCTGCGGGAGCCTTTAAAGACTTATATAATCTTTGGTTTGATCAGAACGAAAAAAAAAACACAATATTTAACAAAATTAGAAGATGGAGTAGATCTAGTTCGTATGTCCAGTATCTTAAATGGAGCAGAAGCTAATGCTGCGGGAGCCTTTAAAGAGTTATATAATCTTTGGTTTGATCAGAACAAAAAAAAACACATTATTTAACAAAATTAGAAGATGGAGTAGATCTAGTTCGTATGTCCAGTATTTTAAGTAGAGCAGGAGCTAATGCTGCGGGAGCCCTTAAAGACTTATATAATCTTTGGTTTGATAAGAACGAAAAAAAAACACAATATTTAACAAAATTAGAAGAAGATGGAGTAGATCTAGTTCGTATGTCCAGTATCTTAAGTGGAGCAGGAGCTAATGCTGCGGGTGCCTTTAAAGAGTTATATAATCTTTGGTTTGATCAGAACAAAAAAAAACACAATATTTAACAAAATTAGAAGAAGATGGAGTTGATGTAGTTCGTATGTCTAGTATCTTAAGTGGAGCAGGAGCTAATGCTGCGGGAGCCTTTAAAGACTTATATAATCTTTGGTTTGATAAGAACGAGAAAAAACACAATATTTAACAAAATTAGAAGAAGATGGAGTAGATCTAGTTCGTATGTCTAGTATCTTAAGTGGAGCAGGAGCTAATGCTGCGGGAGCCTTTAAAGACATATAATGTTTGGTTTGATCAGAACAAAAAAAAAACACAATATTTAACAAAATTAGAAGAAGATGGAGTAGATGTAGTTCGTATGTCTAGTATCTTAAGTGGAGCAGGAGCTAATGCTGCGGGAGCCTTTAAAGACTTATATAATCTTTGGTTTGATCAGAACGAAAAAAAAACACAAAATTTAAGAAAATTAGAAGAAGATGGAGTAGATATAGTTCGCATGTCCAGTGTCTTAAGTGGAGCAGGAGCTAATACTGCGGGAGCGTTTAAAGACTTATATAATCTTTGGTTTGATCAGAACGAAAAAAAAACACAATATTTAACAAAATTAGAAGATGGAGTAGATCTAGTTCGTATGTCCAGTATCTTAAATGGAGCAGAAGCTAATGCTGCGGGAGCCTTTAAAGACTTATATAATCTTTGGGTTGATCAGAACGAAAAAAAAACACAATATTTAACAAAATTAGAAGATGGAGTAGATCTAGTTCGTATGTCCAGTATCTTAAGTGGAGCAGGAGCTAATGCTGCGGGAGCCTTTAAAGACATATAATCTTTGGTTTGATCAGAACAAAAAAAAACACAATATTTAACAAAATTAGAAGAAGATAGAGTAGATGTAGTTCGTGTGTCTAGTATCTTAAGTGGAGCAGGAGCTAATGCTGAGAAAGCCTTTAAAGACTTATATAATCTTTGGATTGATCAGAACAAAAAAAACACAATATTTAACAAAATTAGAAGAAGATGGAGTAGATCTAGTTCGTATGTCCAGTATCTTAGTGGAGCAGGAGCTAATGCTGCGGGAGCCTTTAAAGACATATAATCTTTGGTTTGATCAGAACAAAAAAAAACACAATATTTAACAAAATTAGAAGAAGATAGAGTAGATGTAGTTCGTGTGTCTAGTATCTTAAGTGGAGCAGGAGCTAATGCTGAGAAAGCCTTTAAAGACTTATATAATCTTTGGATTGATCAGAACAAAAAAAACACAATATTTAACAAAATTAGAAGAAGATGGAGTAGATCTAGTTCGTATGTCCAGTATCTTAGTGGAGCAGGAGCTAATGCTGCGGGAGCCTTTAAAGACTTATATAATCTTTGGTTTGATAAGAACGAAAAAAAAACACAATGTTTAACAAAATTAGAAGATGGAGTAGATCTAGTTCGTATGTCCAGTATCTTAAGTGGAGCAGGAGCTAATGCTGCGGGAGCCTTTAAAGACATATAATCTTTGGTTTGATCAGAACAAAAAAAAAACACAATATTTAACAAAATTAGAAGAAGATGGAGTAGATGTAGTTCGTGTGTCTAGTATCTTAAGTGGAGCAGGAGCTAATGCTGAGAAAGCCTTTAAAGACTTATATAATCTTTGGATTGATCAGAACAAAAAAAACACAATATTTAACAAAATTAGAAGAAGATGGAGTAGATCTACTTCGTATGTCCAGTATCTTAGTGGAGCAGGAGCTAATGCTGCGGGAGCCTTTAAAGACTTATATAATCTTTGGTTTGATAAGAACGAAAAAAAAAACACAATGTTTAACAAAATTAGAAGATGGAGTAGATCTAGTTCGTATGTCCAGTATCTTAAGTGGAGCAGGAGCTAATGCTGCGGGAGCCTTTAAAGACATATAATCTTTGGTTTGATCAGAACAAAAAAAAAACACAATATTTAACAAAATTAGAAGAAGATGGAGTAGATGTAGTTCGTACGTCTAGTATCTTAAGTGGAGCAGGAGCTAATGCTGCGAAAGCCTTTAAAGACTTATATAATCTTTGGTTTGATCAGAACGAAAAAAAACACAATATTTAACAAAATTAGAAGAAGATGGAGTAGATCTAGTTCGCATGTCTAGTATCTTAAGTGGAGCAGGAGCTAATGCTGCGGGAGCCTTTAAAGACTTATATAATCTTTGGTTTGATCAGAACGAAAAAAAAACACAATATTTAACAAAATTAGAAGAAGATGGAGTAGATCTAGTTCGCATGTCTAGTATCTTAAGTGAAGCAGGAGCTAATGCTGCGGGAGCCTTTAAAGACTTATATAATCTTTGGTTTGATCAGAACGAAAAAAAAACACAATATTTAACAAAATTAGAAGAAGTTGGAGTAGATCTAGTTCGCATGTCTAGTATCTTAAGTGGAGCAGGAGCTAATGCTGCGGGAGCCTTTAAAGACTTATATAATCTTTGGTTTGATCAGAACAAAAAAAACACAATCTTTAACAAAATTAGAAGATGGAGTAGATCTAGTTCGTACGTCCAATATCTTAAGTGGAGCAGAAGCTAATGCTGCGGGAGCCTTTAAAGACTTATATAATCTTTGGAATGATCAGAACGAAAAAAAAACACAATATTTAACAAAATTAGAAGAAGATGGAGTAGATCTAGTTCGCATGTCTAGTATCTTAAGTGGAGCAGAAACCAATGCTGCGGGAGCCTTTAAAGACTTATATAATCTTTGGTTTCATCAGAACGAAAAAAAAAACACAATATTTAACAAAATTAGAAGATGGAGTAGATCTAGTTCGTATGTCCAGTATCTTAAGTGGAGCAGAAGCTAATGCTGCGGGAGCCTTTAAAGACTTATATAATCTTTGGTTTGATCAGAACGAAAAAAAAAAACACAATATTTAACAAAATTAGAAGAAGATGGAGTAGATCTAGTTCGTATGTCCAGTATCTTAAGTGGAGCAGAGGCTAATGCTGCGGGAGCCTTTAAAGACTTATATAATCTTTGGTTTGATCAGAACGAAAAAAAAACACAATATTTAACAAAATTAGAAGATGGAGTAGATCTAGTTCGTATGTCCAGTATCTTAAGTGGAGCAGAAGCTAATGCTGCGGAAGCCTTTAAAGACTTATATAATCTTAGGTTTGATCAGAACGAAAAAAAAACACAATATTTAACAAAATTAGAAGAAGATGGAGTAGATCTAGTTCGTATGTCCAGTATCTTAAGTGGAGCAGGAGCTAATGCTGCGGGAGCCTTTAAAGACATATATAATCTTTGGAATGATCAGAACGAAAAAAAAACACAATATTTAACAAAATTAGAAGATGGAGTAGATCTAGTTCGTATGTCCAGTATCTTAAGTGGAGCAGAAGCTAATGCTGCGGGAGCCTTTAAAGACTTATATAATCTTTGGTTTGATCAGAACAAAAAAAACATAATATTTAACAAAATTAGAAGAAGATGGAGTAGATCTAGTTCGTACGTCCAGTATCTTAAGTGGAGCAGAAGCTAATGCTGCGGGAGCCTTTAAAGACTTATATAATCTTTGGTTTGATCAGAACGCAAAAACAAACACAATATTTAAAAAAATTAGAAGAAGATGGAGTAGATCTAGTTCGCATGTCCAGTATCTTAAGTGGAGCAGAAGCTAATGCTGCGAGAGCCTTTAAAGACTTATATAATCTTTGGTTTGATCAGAACAAAAAAAAACACAATATTTAACAAAATTAGAAGAAGATGGAGTTGATGTAGTTCGTATGTCTAGTATCTTAAGTGGAGCAGGAGCTAATGCTGCGGGAGCCTTTAAAGACTTATATAATCTTTGGTTTGATAAGAACGAGAAAAAACACAATATTTAACAAAATTAGAAGAAGATGGAGTAGATCTAGTTCGTATGTCTAGTATCTTAAGTGGAGCAGGAGCTAATGCTGCGGGAGCCTTTAAAGACATATAATCTTTAGTTTGATCAGAACAAAAAAAAAACACAATATTTAACAAAATTAGAAGAAGATGGAGTAGATGTAGTTCGTATGTCTAGTATCTTAAGTGGAGCAGGAGCTAATGCTGCGGGAGCCTTTAAAGACTTATATAATCTTTGGTTTGATCAGAACGAAAAAAAAACACAATATTTAAGAAAATTAGAAGAAGATGGAGTAGATATAGTTCGCATGTCCAGTGTCTTAAGTGGAGCAGGAGCTAATACTGCGGGAGCGTTTAAAGACTTATATAATCTTTGGTTTGATCAGAACGAAAAAAAAACACAATATTTAACAAAATTAGAAGATGGAGTAGATCTAGTTCGTATGTCCAGTATCTTAAATGGAGCAGAAGCTAATGCTGCGGGAGCCTTTAAAGACTTATATAATCTTTGGGTTGATCAGAACGAAAAAAAAACACAATATTTAACAAAATTAGAAGATGGAGTAGATCTAGTTCGTATGTCCAGTATCTTAAGTGGAGCAGGAGCTAATGCTGCGGGAGCCTTTAAAGACATATAATCTTTGGTTTGATCAGAACAAAAAAAAACACAATATTTAACAAAATTAGAAGAAGATAGAGTAGATGTAGTTCGTGTGTCTAGTATCTTAAGTGGAGCAGGAGCTAATGCTGAGAAAGCCTTTAAAGACTTATATAATCTTTGGATTGATCAGAACAAAAAAAACACAATATTTAACAAAATTAGAAGAAGATGGAGTAGATCTAGTTCGTATGTCCAGTATCTTAGTGGAGCAGGAGCTAATGCTGCGGGAGCCTTTAAAGACTTATATAATCTTTGGTTTGATAAGAACGAAAAAAAAACACAATGTTTAACAAAATTAGAAGATGGAGTAGATCTAGTTCGTATGTCCAGTATCTTAAGTGGAGCAGGAGCTAATGCTGCGGGAGCCTTTAAAGACATATAATCTTTGGTTTGATCAGAACAAAAAAAAAACACAATATTTAACAAAATTAGAAGAAGATGGAGTAGATGTAGTTCGTACGTCTAGTATCTTAAGTGGAGCAGGAGCTAATGCTGCGAAAGCCTTTAAAGACTTATATAATCTTTGGTTTGATCAGAACGAAAAAAAACACAATATTTAACAAAATTAGAAGAAGATGGAGTAGATCTAGTTCGCATGTCTAGTATCTTAAGTGGAGCAGGAGCTAATGCTGCGGGAGCCTTTAAAGACTTATATAATCTTTGGTTTGATCAGAACGAAAAAAAAACACAATATTTAACAAAATTAGAAGAAGATGGAGTAGATCTAGTTCGCATGTCTAGTATCTTAAGTGGAGCAGGAGCTAATGCTGCGGGAGCCTTTAAAGACTTATATAATCTTTGGTTTGATCAGAACGAAAAAAAAACACAATATTTAACAAAATTAGAAGAAGTTGGAGTAGATCTAGTTCGCATGTCTAGTATCTTAAGTGGAGCAGGAGCTAATGCTGCGGGAGCCTTTAAAGACTTATATAATCTTTGGTTTGATCAGAACAAAAAAAAACACAATCTTTAACAAAATTAGAAGATGGAGTAGATCTAGTTCGTACGTCCAATATCTTAAGTGGAGCAGAAGCTAATGCTGCGGGAGCCTTTAAAGACTTATATAATCTTTGGAATGATCAGAACGAAAAAAAAACACAATATTTAACAAAATTAGAAGATGGAGTAGATCTAGTTCGTATGTCCAGTATCTTAAGTGGAGCAGAAGCTAATGCTGCGGGAGCCTTTAAAGACTTATATAATCTTAGGTTTGATCAGAACGAAAAAAAAACACAATATTTAACAAAATTAGAAGAAGATGGAGTAGATCTAGTTCGTATGTCCAGTATCTTAAGTGGAGCAGGAGCTAATGCTGCGGGAGCCTTTAAAGACATATATAATCTTTGGAATGATCAGAACGAAAAAAAAACACAATATTTAACAAAATTAGAAGATGGAGTAGATCTAGTTCGTATGTCCAGTATCTTAAGTGGAGCAGAAGCTAATGCTGCGGGAGCCTTTAAAGACTTATATAATCTTTGGTTTGATCAGAACAAAAAAAACATAATATTTAACAAAATTAGAAGAAGATGGAGTAGATCTAGTTCGTACGTCCAGTATCTTAAGTGGAGCAGAAGCTAATGCTGCGGGAGCCTTTAAAGACTTATATAATCTTTGGTTTGATCAGAACGCAAAAACAAACACAATATTTAAAAAAATTAGAAGAAGATGGAGTAGATCTAGTTCGCATGTCCAGTATCTTAAGTGGAGCAGAAGCTAATGCTGCGAGAGCCTTTAAAGACTTATATAATCTTTGGTTTGATCAGAACGAAAAAAAAACACAATATTTAACAAAATTAGAAGAGGATGGAGTAGATCTAGTTCGTATGTCCAGTATCTTAAGTGGAGCAGAAGCTAATGCTGCGGGAGCCTTTAAAGACTTATATAATCTTTGGTTTGATCAGAACAAAAAAAAAACACAATCTTTAACAAAATTAGAAGATGGAGTAGATCTAGTTCGTACGTCCAATATCTTAAGTGGAGCAGAAGCTAATGCTGCGGGAGCCTTTAAAGACTTATATAATCTTTGGAATGATCAGAACGAAAAAAAAACACAATATTTAACAAAATTAGAAGATGGAGTAGATCTAGTTCGTATGTCCAGTATCTTAAGTGGAGCAGAAGCTAATGCTGCGGGAGCCTTTAAAGACTTATATAATCTTAGGTTTGATCAGAACGAAAAAAAACACAATATTTAACAAAATTAGAAGATGGAGTAGATCTAGTTCGTATGTCCAGTATCTTAAGTGGAGCAGGAGCTAATGCTGCGGGAGCCTTTAAAGACATATATAATCTTTGGAATGATGAGAACGAAAAAAAAACACAATATTTAACAAAATTAGAAGATGGAGTAGATCTAGTTCGTATGTCCAGTATCTTAAGTGGAGCAGAAGCTAATGATGCGGAAGCCTTTAAAGACTTATATAATCTTTGGTTTGATCAGAACGCAAAAACAAACACAATATTTAACAAAATTAGAAGAAGATGGAGTAGATCTAGTTCGCATGTCCAGTATCTTAAGTGGAGCACGAGCTAATGCTGCGGGAGCCTTTAAAGACTTATATAATCTTAGGTTTGATCAGAACGAAAAAAAACACAATATTTAACAAAATTAGAAGAAGATGGAGTAGATCTAGTTCGTACGTCCAGTATCTTAAGTGGAGCAGAAGCTAATGCTGCGGGAGCCTTTAAAGACTTATATAATCTTTGGTTTGATCAGAACGCAAAAACAAACACAATATTTAAAAAAATTAGAAGAAGATGGAGTAGATCTAGTTCGCATGTCCAGTATCTTAAGTGGAGCAGAAGCTAATGCTGCGGGAGTCTTTAAAGACTTAATCTTTGGTTTGATCAGAACGAAAAAAAAAACACAATATTTAACAAAATTAGAAGAGGATGGAGTAGATCTAGTTCGTATGTCCAGTATCTTAAGTGGAGCAGAAGCTAATGCTGCGAAAGCCTTTAAAGACTTATATAATCTTTGGTTTGATCAGAACAAAAAAAAACACAATCTTTAACAAAATTAGAAGATGGAGTAGATCTAGTTCGTACGTCCAATATCTTAAGTGGAGCAGAAGCTAATGCTGCGGGAGCCTTTAAAGACTTATATAATCTTTGGAATGATCAGAACGAAAAAAAAACAATATTTAACAAAATTAGAAGATGGAGTAGATCTAGTTCGTATGTCCAGTATCTTAAGTGGAGCAGAAGCTAATGCTGCGGGAGCCTTTAAAGACTTATATAATCTTAGGTTTGATCAGAACGAAAAAAAACACAATATTTACCAAAATTAGAAGAAGATGGAGTAGATCTAGTTCGTATGTCCAGTATCTTAAGTGGAGCAGGAGCTAATGCTGCGGGAGCCTTTAAAGACATATATAATCTTTGGAATGATCAGAACGAAAAAAAAAACACAATATGTAACAAAATTAGAAGATGGAGTAGATCTAATTCGTATGTCCAGTATCTTAAGAGGAGCAGAAGCTAATGCTGCGGGAGCCTTTAAAGACTTATATAATCTTAGGTTTGATCAGAACGAAAAAAAAACACAATATTTACCAAAATTAGAAGAAGATGGAGTAGATCTAGTTCGTATGTCCAGTATCTTAAGTGGAGCAGAAGCTAATGCTTCGGGAGCCTTTAAAGACATAAAATCTTTGGTTTGATCCGAACGAAAAAAAAACACAATATTTAACAAAATTAGTAGAAGATGGAGTAGATGTAGTTCGTATGTCCAGTATCTTAAGTGGAGCAGAAGCTAATACTGCGGGAGCCTTTAAAGACATATATAATCTTTGGATTGATCAGAACGAAAAAAAAACACAATATTTAACAAAATTAGAAGAAGATGGAGTAGATCTAGTTCGCATGTCTAGTATCTTAAGTGGAGCAGAAGCTAATGCTGCGGGAGCCTTTAAAGACTTATATAATCTTTGGTTTGCTCAGAACGAAAAAAAAACACAATATTTAACAAAATTAGAAGAAGATGGAGTAGATCTAGTTCGCATGTCTAGTATCTTAAGTGGAGCAGAAGCTAATGCTGCGGGAGCCTTTAAAGACTTATATAATCTTTGGTTTGATCAGAACAAAAAAAAACACAATATTTAACAAAATTAGAAGAAGATGGAGTAGATCTAGTTCGCATGTCTAGTATCTTAAGTGGAGCAGAAGCTAATGCTGCGGGAGCCTTTAAAGACTTATATAATCTTTGGTTTCATCAGAACGAAAAAAAAACACAATATTTAACAAAATTAGAAGATGGAGTAGATCTAGTTCGTATGTCCAGTATCTTAAGTGGAGCAGGAGCTAATGCTGCGGGAGCCTTTAAAGAATTATATAATCTTTGGTTTCATCAGAACGAAAAAAAAAACACAATATTTAACAAAATTAGAAGAAGATGGAGTAGATCTAGTTCGTATGTCCAGTACCTTAAGTGGAGCAGAAGCTAATGCTGCGGGAGCCTTTAAAGACTTATATAATCTTTGGATTGATCAGAACGAAAAAAAAAACACAATAGTTAACAAAATTAGAAGAAGATGGAGTAGATCTAGTTCGCATGTCTAGTATCTTAAGTGGAGCAGAAGCTAATGCTGCGGGAGCCTTTAAAGACTTATATAATCTTTGGTTTCATCAGAACGAAAAAAAAAACACAACATTTAACAAAATTAGAAGAAGATGGAGTAGATCTAGTTCGTATGTACAGTATCTTAAGTGGAGCAGAAGCTAATGCTGCGGGAGCCTTTAAAGACTTATATATTCTTTGGTTTGATCAGAACGAAAAAAAAAACACAATATTTAACAAAATTAGAAGAAGATGGAGTAGATCTAGTTCGCATGTTTAGTATCTTAAGTGGAGCAGAAGCTAATGCTGCGGGAGCCTTTAAAGACTTATATAATCTTTGGATTGATCAGAACGAAAAAAAAACACAATATTTAACAAAATTAGAAGAAGATGGAGTAGATCTAGTTCGTATGTCCAGTATCTTAAGTGGAGCAGAAGCTAATGCTGCGGGAGCCTTTAAAGACTTATATAATCTTTGGTTTGATAAGAACAAAAAAAACAAAATATTTAACAAAATTAGAAGAAGATGGAGTAGATCTAGTTCGTATGTCCAGTATCTTAAGTGGAGCAGGAGCTAATGCTGCGGGAGCCTTTAAAGACTTATATAATCTTTGGTTTGATCAGAACGAAAAAAAACACAATATTTAACAAAATTAGAAGAAGATGGAGTAGATCTAGTTTGCATGTCTAGTATCTTAAGTGAAGCAGAAGCTAATGCTGCGGGAGCCTTTAAAGACTTATATAATCTTTGGTTTGATCGGAACGAAAAAAAAACACAATATTTAACAAAATTAGAAGAAGATGGAGTAGATCTAGTTCGCATGTCCAGTATCTTAAGTGGAGCAGGAGCTAATGCTGCGGGAGCCTTTAAAGACTTATATAATCTTTGGACTGATCAGAAAGAAAAAAAAAACACAATATTTAACAAAATTAGAAGATGGAGTAGATCTAGTTCGCATGTCTAGTACCTTAAGTGGAGCAGGAGCTAATGCTGCGGGAGCCTTTAAAGACTTATATAATCTTTCGTTTGCTCAGAACGAAAAAAAAACACAATATTTAACAAAATTAGAAGAAGATGGAGTAGATCTAGTTCGCATGTCTAGTATCTTAAGTGGAGCAGAAGCTAATGCTGCGGGAGCCTTTAAAGACTTATATAATCTTTGGTTTCATCAGAACGAAAAAAAAAAACACAATATTTAACAAAATTAGAAGATGGAGTAGATCTAGTTCGTATGTCCAGTATCTTAAGTGGAGCAGGAGCTAATGCTGCGGGAGCTTTTAAAGAATTATATAATCTTTGGTTTCATCAGAACGAAAAAAAAAAACACAATATTTAACAAAATTAGAAGAAGATGGAGTAGATCTAGTTCGTATGTCCAGTACCTTAAGTGGAGCAGAAGCTAATGCTGCGGGAGCCTTTAAAGACTTATATAATCTTTGGATTGATCAGAACGAAAAAAAAACACAATAGTTAACAAAATTAGAAGAAGATGGAGTAGATCTAGTTCGCATGTCTAGTATCTTAAGTGGAGCAGAAGATAATGCTGCGGGAGCCTTTAAAGACTTATATAATCTTTGGTTTCATCAGAACGAAAAAAAAAACACAATATTTAACAAAATTAGAAGATGGAGTAGATCTAGTTCGTACGTCCAATATCTTAAGTGGAGCAGAAGCTAATGCTGCGGGAGCCTTTAAAGACTTATATAATCTTTGGAATGATCAGAACGAAAAAAAAACACAATATTTAACAAAATTAGAAGATGGAGTAGATCTAGTTCGTATGTCCAGTATCTTAAGTGGAGCAGAAGCTAATGCTGCGGGAGCCTTTAAAGACTTATATAATCTTTGGTTTCATCAGAACAAAAAAAACATAATATTTAACAAAATTAGAAGAAGATGGAGTAGATCTAGTTCGTACGTCCAGTATCTTAAGTGGAGCAGAAGCTAATGCTGCGGGAGCCTTTAAAGACTTATATAATCTTTGGTTTGATCAGAACGCAAAAACAAACACAATATTTAAAAAAATTAGAAGAAGATGGAGTAGATCTAGTTCGCATGTCCAGTATCTTAAGTGGAGCAGAAGCTAATGCTGCGGGAGTCTTTAAAGACTTATATAATCTTTGGTTTGATCAGAACGAAAAAAAAAACACAATATTTAACAAAATTAGAAGAGGATGGAGTAGATCTAGTTCGTATGTCCAGTATCTTAAGTGGAGCAGAAGCTAATGCTGCGGGAGCCTTTAAAGACTTATATAATCTTTGGTTTGATCAGAACAAAAAAAAACACAATCTTTAACAAAATTAGAAGATGGAGTAGATCTAGTTCGCATGTCCAGTATCTTAAGTGGAGCAGGAGCTAATGCTGCGGGAGCCTTTAAAGACTTATATAATCTTTGGACTGATCAGAAAGAAAAAAAAAACACAATATTTAACAAAATTAGAAGATGGAGTAGATCTAGTTCGCATGTCTAGTATCTTAAGTGGAGCAGGAGCTAATGCTGCGGGAGCCTTTAAAGACTTATATAATCTTTGGATTGATCAGAACGAAAAAAAAAAACACAATATTTAACAAAATTAGAAGATGGAGTAGATCTAGTTCGTATGTCCAGTATCTTAAGTGGAGCAGAAGCTAATGCTGCGGGAGCCTTTAAAGACTTATATAATCTTTGGTTTGATCAGAACGAAAAAAAAAACAATATTTAAGAAAATTAGAAGAAGATGGAGTAGATCTAGTTCGCATGTCTAGTATCTCAAGTGGAGCAGAAGCTAATGCTGCGGGAGCCTTTAAAGACTTATATAATCTTTGGTTTGATCAGAACGCAAAAACAAACACAATATTTAAAAAAATTAGAAGAAGATGGAGTAGATCTAGTTCGCATGTCCAGTATCTTAAGTGGAGCAGAAGCTAATGCTGCGGGAGTCTTTAAAGACTTATATAATCTTTGATTTGATCAGAACGAAAAAAAAAACACAATATTTAACAAAATTAGAAGAGGATGGAGTAGATCTAGTTCGTATGTCCAGTATCTTAAGTGGAGCAGAAGCTAATGCTGCGGGAGCCTTTAAAGACTTATATAATCTTTGGTTTGATCAGAACAAAAAAAAACACAATCTTTAACAAAATTAGAAGATGGAGTAGATCTAGTTCGCATGTCCAGTATCTTAAGTGGAGCAGGAGCTAATGCTGCGGGAGCCTTTAAAGACTTATATAATCTTTGGTTTGATCAGAACGAAAAAAAAACAATATTTAACAAAATTAGAAGAAGATGGAGTAGATCTAGTTCGCATGTCTAGTATCTTAAGTGGAGCAGGAGCTAATGCTGCGGGAGCCTTTAAAGACTTATATAATCTTTGGATTGATCAGAACGAAAAAAAAAAACACAATATTTAACAAAATTAGAAGATGGAGTAGATCTAGTTCGTATGTCCAGTATCTTAAGTGGAGCAGAAGCTAATGCTGCGGGAGCCTTTAAAGACTTATATAATCTTTGGTTTGATCAGAACGAAAAAAAAAACAATATTTAAGAAAATTAGAAGAAGATGGAGTAGATCTAGTTCGCATGTCTAGTATCTTAAGTGGAGCAGAAGCTAATGCTGCGGGAGCCTTTAAAGACTTATATAATCTTTGGTTTCATCAGAACGAAAAAAAAAAACACAATATTTAACAAAATTAGAAGATGGAGCAGATCTAGTTCGTATGTACAGTATCTTAAGTGGAGCAGGAGCTAATGCTGCGGGAGCGTTTAAAGAATTATATAATCTTTGGTTTCATCAGAACGAAAAAAAAAACACAATATTTAACAAAATTAGAAGAAGATGGAGTAGATCTAGTTCGTATGTCCAGTACCTTAAGTGGAGCAGAAGCTAATGCTGCGGGAGCCTTTAAAGATTTATATAATCTTTGGATTGATCAGAACGAAAAAAAAAAAACACAATAGTTAACAAAATTAGAAGAAGATGGAGTAGATCTAGTTCGCATGTCTAGTATCTTAAGTGGAGCAGAAGCTAATGCTGCGGGAGCCTTTAAAGACTTATATAATCTTTGGTTTGATCAGAACGAAAAAAAAAATACACAATATTAAACAAAATTAGAAGAAGATGGAGTAGATCTAGTTCGTATGTCCAGTACCTTAAGTGGAGCAGAAGCTAATGCTGCGGGAGCCTTTAAAGACTTATATAATCTTTGGATTGATCAGAACGAAAAAAAAAACACAATAGTTAACAAAATTAGAAGAAGATGGAGTAGATCTAGTTCGCATGTCTAGTATCTTAAGTGGAGCAGAAGCTAATGCTGCGGGAGCCTTTAAAACTTATATAATCTTTGGTTTCATCAGAACGAAAAAAAAAACACAATATTTAACAAAATTAGAAGAAGATGGAGTAGATCTAGTTCGCATGTCTAGTATCTTAAGTGGAGCAGAAGCCAATGCTGCGGGAGCCTTTAAAGACTTATATAATCTTTGGTTTCATCAGAACGAAAAAAAACACAATATTTAACAAAATTAGAAGATGGAGTAGATCTAGTTCGTATGTCCAGTATCTTAAGTGGAGCAGAAGCTAATGCTGCGGGAGCCTTTAAAGACTTATATAATCTTTGGATTGATCAGAACGAAAAAAAAAAACACAATATTTAACAAAATTAGAAGAAGATGGAGTAGATCTAGTTCGCATGTCCAGTATCTTAAGTGGAGCAGGAGCTAATGCTGCGGGAGCCTTTAAAGACTTATATAATCTTTGGTTCGATCAGAACGAAAAAAAAAACACAATATTTAACAAAATTAGAAGAAGATGGAGTAGATCTAGTTCGTATATCCAGTATCTTAAGTGGAGCAGGAGCTAATGCTGCGGGAGCCTTTAAAGACTTATATAATCTTTGGTTTGCTCAGAACGAAAAAAAAACACAATATTTAACAAAATTAGAAGAAGATGGAGTAGATCTAGTTCGCATGTCTAGTATCTTAAGTGGAGCAGGAGCTAATGCTGCGGGAGCCTTTAAAGACTTATATAATCTTTGGATTGATCAGAACGAAAAAAAAAACACAATATTTAACAAAATTAGAAGAATATGGAGTAGATCTAGTTCGCATGTCCAGTATCTTAAGTGGAGCAGGAGCTAATGCTGCGGGAGCCTTTAAAGACTTATATGATCTTTGGATTGATCAGAACGAAAAAAAAAACACAATATTTAACAAAATTAGAAGAAGATGGAGTAGATCTAGTTCGTATGTCCAGTATCTTAAGTGGAGCAGAAGCTAATGCTGCGGGAGCCTTTAAAGACTTATATAATCTTTGGATTGATCAGAACGAAAAAAAAAACACAATATTGAACAAAATTAGAAGAAGATGGAGTAGATCTAGTTCGTATGTCCAGTATCTTAAGTGGAGCAGGAGCTAATGCTGCGGGAGCCTTTAAAGACTTATATAATCTTTGGTTTGATCAGAACAAAAAAAAACACAATATTTAACAAAATTAGAAGATGGAGTAGATCTAGTTCGTATGTCCAGTATCTTAAGTGGAGCAGGAGCTAATGCTGCGGGAGCCTTTAAAGACATATAATCTTTGGTTTGATAAGAACGAAAAAAAAACACAATATTTAACAAAATTAGAAGAAGATGGAGTAGATCTAGTTCGTATGTCTAGTATCTTAAGTGGAGCAGGAGCTAATGCTGCGGGAGCCTTTAAAGACATATAATCTTTGGTTTGATCAGAACAAAAAAAAACACAATATTTAACAAAATTAGAAGAAGATGGAGTAAATGTAGTTCGTATGTCTAGTATCTTAAGTGGAGCAGGAGCTAATGCTGCGGGAGCCTTTAAAGACTTATATAATCTTTGGTTTGATCAGAACGAAAAAAAAAACAATATTTAAGAAAATTAGAAGAAGATGGAGTAGATCTAGTTCGCATGTCTAGTATCTTAAGTGGAGCAGAAGCTAATGCTGCGGGAGCCTTTAAAGACTTATATAATCTTTGGTTTCATCAGAACGAAAAAAAAAAAACACAATATTTAACAAAATTAGAAGATGGAGTAGATCTAGTTCGTATGTCCAGTATCTTAACTGGAGCAGGAGCTAATGCTGCGGGAGCCTTTAAAGAATTATATAATCTTTGGTTTCATCAGAACGAAAAAAAAAAACAATATTTAACAAAATTAGAAGAAGATGGAGTAGATCTAGTTCGTATGTCCAGTATCTTAAGTGGAGCAGAAGCTAATGCTGCGGGAGCCTTTAAAGACTTATATAATCTTTGGTTTGATAAGAACAAAAAAAACACAATATTTAACAAAATTAGAGGATGGAGTAGATCTAGTTCGTATGTCCAGTATCTTAAGTGGAGCAGGAGCTAATGCTGCGGGAGCCTTTAAAGACTTATATAATCTTTGGTTTGATCAGAACGAAAAAAAACACAATATTTAACAAAATTAGAAGAAGATGGAGTAGATCTAGTTTGCATGTCTAGTATCTTAAGTGGAGCAGAAGCTAATGCTGCGGGAGCCTTTAAAGACTTATATAATCTTTGGTTTGATCAGAACGAAAAAAAAAATACACAATATTAAACAAAATTAGAAGAAGATGGAGTAGATCTAGTTCGCATGTCTAGTATCTTAAGTGGAGCAGAAGCTAATGCTGCGGGAGCCTTTAAAGACTTATATAATCTTTGGATTGATCAGAACGAAAAAAAAAACACAATATTTAACAAAATTAGAAGAAGATGGAGTAGATCTAGTTCGCATGTCTAGTATCTTAAGTGGAGCAGAAACCAATGCTGCGGGAGCCTTTAAAGACTTATATAATCTTTGGTTTCATCAGAACGAAAAAAAAAACACAATATTTAACAAAATTAGAAGATGGAGTAGATCTAGTTCGTATGTCCAGTATCTTAAGTGGAGCAGAAGCTAATGCTGCGGGAGCCTTTAAAGACTTATATAATCTTTGGTTTGATCAGAACGAAAAAAAAAAACACAATATTTAACAAAATTAGAAGAAGATGGAGTAGATCTAGTTCGTATGTCCAGTATCTTAAGTGGAGCAGAAGCTAATGCTGCGGGAGCCTTTAAAGACTTATATAATCTTTGGTTTGATCAGAACGAAAAAAAAACACAATATTTAACAAAATTAGAAGAAGATGGAGTAGATCTAGTTCGCATGTCTAGTATCTTAAGTGGAGCAGGAGCTAATGCTGCGGGAGCCTTTAAAGACTTATATAATCTTTGGATTGATCAGAACGAAAAAAAAAACACAATATTTAACAAAATTAGAAGAAGATGGAGTAGATCTAGTTCGCATGTCCAGTATCTTAAGTGGAGCAGGAGCTAATGCTGCGGGAGCCTTTAAAGACTTATATAATCTTTGGATTGATCAGAACGAAAAAAAAAAAACACAATATTTAACAAAATTAGAAGAAGATGGAGTAGATCTAGTTCGTATGTCCAGTATCTTAAGTGGAGCAGAAGCTAATGCTGCGGGAGCCTTTAAAGACTTATATAATCTTTGGTTTGATCAGAACGAAAAAAAAAACACAATATTTAACAAAATTAGAAGAAGATGGAGTAGATCTAGTTCGCATGTCTAGTATCTTAAGTGGAGCAGGAGCTAATGCTGCGGGAGCCTTTAAAGACTTATATAATCTTTGGATTGATCAGAACGAAAAAAAAACACAATATTTAACAAAATTAGAAGAAGATGGAGTAGATCTAGTTCGCATGTCCAGTATCTTAAGTGGAGCAGGAGCTAATGCTGCGGGAGCCTTTAAAGACTTATATAATCTTTGGATTGATCAGAACGAAAAAAAAAACACAATATTTAACAAAATTAGAAGAAGATGGAGTAGATCTAGTTCGTATGTCCAGTATCTTAAGTGGAGCAGAAGCTAATGCTGCGGGAGCCTTTAAAGACTTATATAATCTTTGGTTTGATCAGAACAAAAAAAAACACAATATTTAACAAAATTAGAAGATGGAGTAGATCTAGTTCGTATGTCCAGTATCTTAAGTGGAGCAGGAGCTAATGCTGCGGGAGCCTTTAAAGACATATAATCTTTGGTTTGATAAGAACGAAAAAAAAACACAATATTTAACAAAATTAGAAGAGGATGGAGTAGATCTAGTTCGTATGTCTAGTATCTTAAGTGGAGCAGGAGCTAATGCTGCGGGAGCCTTTAAAGACATATAATCTTTGGTTTGATCAGAACAAAAAAAAAACACAATATTTAACAAAATTAGAAGAAGATGGAGTAAATGTAGTTCGTATGTCTAGTATCTTAAGTGGAGCAGGAGCTAATGCTGCGGGAGCCTTTAAAGACTTATATAATCTTTGGTTTGATCAGAACGAAAAAAAAACAATATTTAACAAAATTAGAAGAAGATGGAGTAGATCTAGTTCGCATGTCTAGTATCTTAAGTGGAGCAGGAGCTAATGCTGCGGGAGCCTTTAAAGACTTATATAATCTTTGGATTGATCAGAACGAAAAAAAAACACAATATTTAACAAAATTAGAAGATGGAGTAGATCTAGTTCGTATGTCCAGTATCTTAAGTGGAGCAGAAGCTAATGCTGCGGGAGCCTTTAAAGACTTATATAATCTTTGGTTTGATCAGAACGAAAAAAAAAACAATATTTAAGAAAATTAGAAGAAGATGGAGTAGATCTAGTTCGCATGTCTAGTATCTTAAGTGGAGCAGAAGCTAATGCTGCGGGAGCCTTTAAAGACTTATATAATCTTTGGTTTCATCAGAACGAAAAAAAAAAACACAATATTTAACAAAATTAGAAGATGGAGTAGATCTAGTTCGTATGTCTAGTATCTTAAGTGGAGCAGGAGCTAATGCTGCGGGAGCCTTTAAAGACTTATATAATCTTTGGATTGATCAGAACGAAAAAAAAACACAATATTTAACAAAATTAGAAGATGGAGTAGATCTAGTTCGTATGTCCAGTATCTTAAGTGGAGCAGAAGCTAATGCTGCGGGAGCCTTTAAAGACTTATATAATCTTTGGTTTGATCAGAACGAAAAAAAAACAATATTTAAGAAAATTAGAAGAAGATGGAGTAGATCTAGTTCGCATGTCTAGTATCTTAAGTGGAGCAGAAGCTAATGCTGCGGGAGCCTTTAAAGACTTATATAATCTTTGGTTTCATCAGAACGAAAAAAAAAAACACAATATTTAACAAAATTAGAAGATGGAGTAGATCTAGTTCGTATGTACAGTATCTTAAGTGGAGCAGGAGCTAATGCTGCGGGAGCGTTTAAAGAATTATATAATCTTTGGTTTCATCAGAACGAAAAAAAAAACACAATATTTAACAAAATTAGAAGAAGATGGAGTAGATCTAGTTCGTATGTCCAGTACCTTAAGTGGAGCAGAAGCTAATGCTGCGGGAGCCTTTAAAGATTTATATAATCTTTGGATTGATCAGAACGAAAAAAAAAAAACACAATAGTTAACAAAATTAGAAGAAGATGGAGTAGATCTAGTTCGCATGTCTAGTATCTTAAGTGGAGCAGAAGCTAATGCTGCGGGAGCCTTTAAAGACTTATATAATCTTTGGTTTCATCAGAACGAAAAAAAAAAACACAATATTTAACAAAATTAGAAGAAGATGGAGTAGATCTAGTTCGTATGTCCAGTACCTTAAGTGGAGCAGAAGCTAATGCTGCGGGAGCCTTTAAAGACTTATATAATCTTTGGATTGATCAGAACGAAAAAAAAAACACAATAGTTAACAAAATTAGAAGAAGATGGAGTAGATCTAGTTCGCATGTCTAGTATCTTAAGTGGAGCAGAAGCCAATGCTGCGGGAGCCTTTAAAGACTTATATAATCTTTGGTTTCATCAGAACGAAAAAAAAACACAATATTTAACAAAATTAGAAGATGGAGTAGATCTAGTTCGTATGTCCAGTATCTTAAGTGGAGCAGAAGCTAATGCTGCGGGAGCCTTTAAAGACTTATATAATCTTTGGATTGATCAGAACGAAAAAAAAAAACACAATATTTAACAAAATTAGAAGAAGATGGAGTAGATCTAGTTCGCATGTCCAGTATCTTAAGTGGAGCAGGAGCTAATGCTGCGGGAGCCTTTAAAGACTTATATAATCTTTGGTTCGATCAGAACGAAAAAAAAAACACAATATTTAACAAAATTAGAAGAAGATGGAGTAGATCTAGTTCGTATATCCAGTATCTTAAGTGGAGCAGGAGCTAATGCTGCGGGAGCCTTTAAAGACTTATATAATCTTTGGTTTGCTCAGAACGAAAAAAAACACAATATTTAACAAAATTAGAAGAAGATGGAGTAGATCTAGTTCGCATGTCTAGTATCTTAAGTGGAGCAGGAGCTAATGCTGCGGGAGCCTTTAAAGACTTATATAATCTTTGGATTGATCAGAACGAAAAAAAAAACACAATATTTAACAAAATTAGAAGAATATGGAGTAGATCTAGTTCGCATGTCCAGTATCTTAAGTGGAGCAGGAGCTAATGCTGCGGGAGCCTTTAAAGACTTATATGATCTTTGGATTGATCAGAACGAAAAAAAAAACACAATATTTAACAAAATTAGAAGAAGATGGAGTAGATCTAGTTCGTATGTCCAGTATCTTAAGTGGAGCAGAAGCTAATGCTGCGGGAGCCTTTAAAGACTTATATAATCTTTGGATTGATCAGAACGAAAAAAAAAACACAATATTGAACAAAATTAGAAGAAGATGGAGTAGATCTAGTTCGTATGTCCAGTATCTTAAGTGGAGCAGGAGCTAATGCTGCGGGAGCCTTTAAAGACTTATATAATCTTTGGTTTGATCAGAACAAAAAAAAACACAATATTTAACAAAATTAGAAGATGGAGTAGATCTAGTTCGTATGTCCAGTATCTTAAGTGGAGCAGGAGCTAATGCTGCGGGAGCCTTTAAAGACATATAATCTTTGGTTTGATAAGAACGAAAAAAAAACACAATATTTAACAAAATTAGAAGAAGATGGAGTAGATCTAGTTCGTATGTCTAGTATCTTAAGTGGAGCAGGAGCTAATGCTGCGGGAGCCTTTAAAGACATATAATCTTTGGTTTGATCAGAACAAAAAAAAACACAATATTTAACAAAATTAGAAGAAGATGGAGTAAATGTAGTTCGTATGTCTAGTATCTTAAGTGGAGCAGGAGCTAATGCTGCGGGAGCCTTTAAAGACTTATATAATCTTTGGTTTGATCAGAACGAAAAAAAAAAACAATATTTAAGAAAATTAGAAGAAGATGGAGTAGATCTAGTTCGCATGTCTAGTATCTTAAGTGGAGCAGAAGCTAATGCTGCGGGAGCCTTTAAAGACTTATATAATCTTTGGTTTCATCAGAACGAAAAAAAAAAAACACAATATTTAACAAAATTAGAAGATGGAGTAGATCTAGTTCGTATGTCCAGTATCTTAACTGGAGCAGGAGCTAATGCTGCGGGAGCCTTTAAAGAATTATATAATCTTTGGTTTCATCAGAACGAAAAAAAAAAACAATATTTAACAAAATTAGAAGAAGATGGAGTAGATCTAGTTCGTATGTCCAGTACCTTAAGTGGAGCAGAAGCTAATGCTGCGGGAGCCTTTAAAGACTTATATAATCTTTGGATTGATCAGAACGAAAAAAAAAACACAATAGTTAACAAAATTAGAAGAAGATGGAGTAGATCTAGTTCGCATGTCTAGTATCTTAAGTGGAGCAGAAGCTAATGCTGCGGGAGCCTTTAAAGACTTATATAATCTTTGGTTTCATCAGAACGAAAAAAAAAACACAATATTTAACAAAATTAGAAGAAGATGGAGTAGATCTAGTTCGTATGTACAGTATCTTAAGTGGAGCAGAAGCTAATGCTGCGGGAGCCTTTAAAGACATATATTCTTTGGTTTGATCAGAACGAAAAAAAAAACACAATATTTAACAAAATTAGAAGAAGATGGAGTAGATCTAGTTCGCATGTTTAGTATCTTAAGTGGAGCAGAAGCTAATGCTGCGGGAGCCTTTAAAGACTTATATAATCTTTGGATTGATCAGAACGAAAAAAAAACACAATATTTAACAAAATTAGAAGAAGATGGAGTAGATCTAGTTCGTATGTCCAGTATCTTAAGTGGAGCAGAAGCTAATGCTGCGGGAGCCTTTAAAGACTTATATAATCTTTGGTTCGATCAGAACGAAAAAAAAAACACAATATTTAACAAAATTAGAAGAAGATGGAGTAGATCTAGTTCGTATATCCAGTATCTTAAGTGGAGCAGGAGCTAATGCTGCGGGAGCCTTTAAAGACTTATATAATCTTTGGTTTGATAAGAACAAAAAAAACAAAATATTTAACAAAATTAGAAGAAGATGGAGTAGATCTAGTTCGTATGTCCAGTATCTTAAGTGGAGCAGGAGCTAATGCTGCGGGAGCCTTTAAAGACTTATATAATCTTTGGTTTGATCAGAACGAAAAAAACACGATATTTAACAAAATTAGAAGAAGATGGAGTAGATCTAGTTTGCATGTCTAGTATCTTAAGTGGAGCAGAAGCTAATGCTGCGAGAGCCTTTAAAGACTTATATAATCTTTGGTTTGATCAGAACGAAAAAAAAACACAATATTTAACAAAATTAGAAGAAGATGGAGTAGATCTACTTCGCATGTCCAGTATCTTAAGTGGAGCAGGAGCTAATGCTGCGGGAGCCTTTAAAGACTTATATAATCTTTGGACTGATCAGAAAGAAAAAAAAAACACAATATTTAACAAAATTAGAAGATGGAGTAGATCTAGTTCGCATGTCTAGTATCTTAAGTGGAGCAGGAGCTAATGCTGTGGGAGCCTTTAAAGACTTATATAATCTTTCGTTTGCTCAGAACGAAAAAAAAAACACAATATTTAACAAAATTAGAAGAAGATGGAGTAGATCTAGTTCGTATGTCCTGTATCTTAAGTGGAGCAGGAGCTAATGCTGCGGGAGCCTTTGAAGACATATAATCTTTGGTTTGATCAGAACAAAAAAAAAACACAATATTTAACAAAATTAGAAGAAGATGGAGTAGATCTAGTTCGTATGTCCAGTATCTCAAGTGGAGCTGGAGCTAATACTGCGGGAGCGATTAAAGACTTATATAATCTTTGGTTTGATCAGAACGAAAAAAAAAACCCAATATTTAACAAAATTAGAAGATGGAGTAGATCTAGTTCGTATGTCTAGTATCTTAAGTGGAGCAGGAGCTAATGCTGCGGGAGCCTTTAAAGACTTATATAATCTTTGGATTGATCAGAACGAAAAAAAAACACAATATTTAACAAAATTAGAAGATGGAGTAGATCTAGTTCGTATATCCAGTATCTTAAGTGGAGCAGGAGCTAATGCTACGAGAGCCTTTAAAGACATATAATCTTTAGTTTGATCAGAACAAAAAAAAAACACAATATTTAACAAAATTAGAAGAAGATGGAGTAGATGTAGTTCGTATGTCTAGTATCTTAATTGGAGCAGGAGCTAATGCTGCGGGAGCCTTTAAAGACTTATATAATCTTTGGTTTGATCAGAACAAAAAAAAACACAATATTTAACAAAATTAGAAGAAGATGGAGTAAATGTAGTTCGTATGTCTAGTATCTTAAGTGGAGCAGGAGCTAATGCTGCGGGAGCCTTTAAAGACTTATATAATCTTTGGTTTCATCAGAACGAAAAAAAAAACACAATATTTAACAAAATTAGAAGATGGAGTAGATCTAGTTCGTATGTCCAGTATCTTAACTGGAGCAGGAGCTAATGCTGCGGGAGCCTTTAAAGAATTATATAATCTTTGGTTTCATCAGAACGAAAAAAAAAACAATATTTAACAAAATTAGAAGAAGATGGAGTAGATCTAGTTCGTATGTCCAGTACCTTAAGTGGAGCAGAAGCTAATGCTGCGGGAGCCTTTAAAGACTTATATAATCTTTGGATTGATCAGAACGAAAAAAAAAACACAATAGTTAACAAAATTAGAAGAAGATGGAGTAGATCTAGTTCGCATGTCTAGTATCTTAAGTGGAGCAGAAGCTAATGCTGCGGGAGCCTTTAAAGACTTATATAATCTTTGGTTTCATCAGAACGAAAAAAAAAACACAATATTTAACAAAATTAGAAGAAGATGGAGTAGATCTAGTTCGTATGTACAGTATCTTAAGTGGAGCAGAAGCTAATGCTGCGGGAGCCTTTAAAGACTTATATATTCTTTGGTTTGATCAGAACGAAAAAAAAAAACACAATATTTAACAAAATTAGAAGAAGATGGAGTAGATCTAGTTCGCATGTTTAGTATCTTAAGTGGAGCAGAAGCTAATGCTGCGGGAGCCTTTAAAGACTTATATAATCTTTGGATTGATCAGAACGAAAAAAAAACACAATATTTAACAAAATTAGAAGAAGATGGAGTAGATCTAGTTCGTATGTCCAGTATCTTAAGTGGAGCAGAAGCTAATGCTGCGGGAGCCTTTAAAGACTTATATAATCTTTGGTTTGATAAGAACAAAAAAAACAAAATATTTAACAAAATTAGAAGAAGATGGAGTAGATCTAGTTCGTATGTCCAGTATCTTAAGTGGAGCAGGAGCTAATGCTGCGGGAGCCTTTAAAGACTTATATAATCTTTGGTTTGATCAGAACGAAAAAAACACGATATTTAACAAAATTAGAAGAAGATGGAGTAGATCTAGTTTGCATGTCTAGTATCTTAAGTGGAGCAGAAGCTAATGCTGCGAGAGCCTTTAAAGACTTATATAATCTTTGGTTTGATCAGAACGAAAAAAAAACACAATATTTAACAAAATTAGAAGAAGATGGAGTAGATCTACTTCGCATGTCCAGTATCTTAAGTGGAGCAGGAGCTAATGCTGCGGGAGCCTTTAAAGACTTATATAATCTTTGGACTGATCAGAAAGAAAAAAAAAACACAATATTTAACAAAATTAGAAGATGGAGTAGATCTAGTTCGCATGTCTAGTATCTTAAGTGGAGCAGGAGCTAATGCTGCGGGAGCCTTTAAAGACTTATATAATCTTTCGTTTGCTCAGAACGAAAAAAAAAACACAATATTTAACAAAATTAGAAGAAGATGGAGTAGATCTAGTTCGTATGTCCTGTATCTTAAGTGGAGCAGGAGCTAATGCTGCGGGAGCCTTTGAAGACATATAATCTTTGGTTTGATCAGAACAAAAAAAAAACACAATATTTAACAAAATTAGAAGAAGATGGAGTAGATCTAGTTCGTATGTCCAGTATCTCAAGTGGAGCTGGAGCTAATACTGCGGGAGCGTTTAAAGACTTATATAATCTTTGGTTTGATCAGAACGAAAAAAAAAACCCAATATTTAACAAAATTAGAAGATGGAGTAGATCTAGTTCGTATGTCTAGTATCTTAAGTGGAGCAGGAGCTAATGCTGCGGGAGCCTTTAAAGACTTATATAATCTTTGGATTGATCAGAACGAAAAAAAAACACAATATTTAACAAAATTAGAAGAAGATGGAGTAGATCTAGTTCGCATGTCTAGTATCTTAAGTGGAGCAGGAGCTAATGCTGCGAGAGCCTTTAAAGACTTATATAATCTTTGGATTGATCAGAACGAAAAAAAAACACAATATTTAACAAAATTAGAAGAAGATGCAGTAGATCTAGTTCGCATGTCCAGTATCTTAAGTGGAGCAGGAGCTAATGCTGCGGGAGCCTTTAAAGACTTATATAATCTTTGGATTGATCAGAACGAAAAAAAAAAACACAATATTTAACAAAATTAGAAGAAGATGGAGTAGATCTAGTTCGTATGTCCAGTATCTTAAGTGGAGCAGGAGCTAATGCTGCGGGAGCCTTTAAAGACTTATATAATCTTTGGTTTGATCAGAACGAAAAAAAAAACACAATATTTAACAAAATTAGAAGATGGAGTAGATCTAGTTCGTATGTCCAGTATCTTAAATGGCGCAGAAGCTAATGCTGCGGGAGCCTTTAAAGACATATAATCTTTGGTTTGATCAGAACAAAAAAAAAACACAATATTTAACAAAATTAGAAGAAGATGGAGTAGATGTAGTTCGTATGTCTAGTATCTTAAGTGGAGCAGGAGCTAATGCTGCGGGAGCCTTTAAAGACTTATATAATCTTTGGTTTGATCAGAACGAAAAAAAAACACAATATTTAAGAAAATTAGAAGAAGATGGAGTAGATATAGTTCGCATGTCCAGTGTCTTAAGTGGAGCAGGAGCTAATACTGCGGGAGCGTTTAAAGACTTATATAATCTTTGGTTTGATCAGAACGAAAAAAAAACACAATATTTAACAAAATTAGAAGATGGAGTAGATCTAGTTCGTATGTCCAGTATCTTAAATGGAGCAGAAGCTAATGCTGCGGGAGCCTTTAAAGACTTATATAATCTTTGGGTTGATCAGAACGAAAAAAAAACACAATATTTAACAAAATTAGAAGAAGGAGTAGATCTAGTTCGTATGTCCAGTATCTTAAGTGGAGCAGGAGCTAATGCTGCGGGAGCCTTTAAAGACATATAATCTTTGGTTTGATCAGAACAAAAAAAAACACAATATTTAACAAAATTAGAAGAAGATAGAGTAGATGTAGTTCGTGTGTCTAGTATCTTAAGTGGAGCAGGAGCTAATGCTGAGAAAGCCTTTAAAGACTTATATAATCTTTGGATTGATCAGAACAAAAAAAACACAATATTTAACAAAATTAGAAGAAGATGGAGTAGATCTAGTTCGTATGTCCAGTATCTTAGTGGAGCAGGAGCTAATGCTGCGGGAGCCTTTAAAGACTTATATAATCTTTGGTTTGATAAGAACGAAAAAAAAACACAATGTTTAACAAAATTAGAAGATGGAGTAGATCTAGTTCGTATGTCCAGTATCTTAAGTGGAGCAGGAGCTAATGCTGCGGGAGCCTTTAAAGACTTATGTAATCTTTGGTTTGATCAGAACGAAAAAAAAACACAATATTTAACAAAATTAGAAGAAGATGGAGTAGATCTAGTTTGCATGTCTAGTATCTTAAGTGGAGCAGAAGCTAATGCTGCGAGAGCCTTTAAAGACTTATATAATCTTTGGTTTGATAAGAACAAAAAAAACACAATATTTAACAAAATTAGAAGATGGAGTAGATCTAGTTCGTATGTCCAGTATCTTAAGTGGAGCAGGAGCTAATGCTGCGGGAGCCTTTAAAGACTTATATAATCTTTGGTTCGATCAGAACGAAAAAAAACAAAATATTTAACAAAATTAGAAGAAGATGGAGTAGATCTAGTTCGTATGTCCAGTATCTTAGTGGAGCAGGAGCTAATGCTGCGGGAGCCTTTAAAGACTTATATAATCTTTGGATTGATCAGAACGAAAAAAAAAACACAATATTTAACAAAATTAGAAGAAGATGGAGTAGATCTAGTTCGCATGTCCAGTATCTTAAGTGGAGCAGGAGCTAATGCTGCGGGAGCCTTTAAAGACTTATATAATCTTTGGATTGATCAGAACGAAAAAAAAAAACACAATATTTAACAAAATTAGAAGAAGATGGAGTAGATCTAGTTCGTATGTCCAGTATCTTAAGTGGAGCAGGAGCTAATGCTGCGGGAGCCTTTAAAGACTTATATAATCTTTGGTTTGATCAGAACAAAAAAAACACAATATTTAACAAAATTAGAAGAAGATGGAGTAGATCTAGTTCGTATGTCCAGTATCTTAAATGGAGCAGAAGCTAATGCTGCGGGAGCCTTTAAAGACTTATATAATCTTTGGTTTGATCAGAACAAAAAAAAACACAATATTTAACAAAATTAGAAGATGGAGTAGATCTAGTTCGTATGTCCAGTATCTTAAGTGGAGCAGGAGCTAATGCTGCGGGAGCCTTTAAAGACTTATATAATCTTTGGTTTGATAAGAACGAAAAAAAAAACACAATATTTAACAAAATTAGAAGAAGATGGAGTAGATCTAGTTCGTATGTCTAGTATCTTAAGTGGAGCAGGAGCTAATGCTGCGGGAGCCTTTAAAGACATATAATCTTTGGTTTGATCAGAACGAAAAAAAAACACAATATTTAACAAAATTAGAAGAAGATGGAGTAGATCTAGTTCGTATGTCCAGTATCTTAAGTGGAGCAGAAGCTAATGCTGCGGGAGCCTTTAAAGACTTATATAATCTTTGGTTTGATCAGAACGAAAAAAAAAACACAATATTTAACAAAATTAGAAGAAGATGGAGTAGATCTAGTTTGCATGTCTAGTATCTTAAGTGGAGCAGAAGCTAATGCTGCGGGAGCCTTTAAAGACTTATATAATCTTTGGTTTGATCAGAACGAAAAAAAAAACAATATTTAACAAAATTAGAAGAAGATGGAGTAGATCTAGTTCGCATGTCTAGTATCTTAAGTGGAGCAGGAGCTAATGCTGCGGGAGCCTTTAAAGACTTATATAATCTTTGGATTGATCAGAACGAAAAAAAAAACACAATATTTAACAAAATTAGAAGATGGAGTAGATCTAGTTCGTATGTCCAGTATCTTAAGTGGAGCAGAAGCTAATGCTGCGGGAGCCTTTAAAGACTTATATAATCTTTGGTTTGATAAGAACAAAAAAAACACAATATTTAACAAAATTAGAAGAAGATAAAGTAGATCTAGTTCGTATGTCCAGTATCTTAAGTGGAGCAGGAGCTAATGCTGCGGGAGCCTTTAAAGACTTATATAATCTGTGGTTTGATCAGAACGAAAAAAAAAAACAATATTTAACAAAATTAGAAGAAGATGGAGTAGATCTAGTTTGCATGTCTAGTATCTTAAGTGGAGCAGAAGCTAATGCTGCGGGAGCCTGTAAAGACTTATATAATCTTTGGTTTCATCAGAACGAGAAAAAAAACACAATATTTAACAAAATTAGAAGAAGATGGAGTAGATCTAGTTCGTATGTCCAGTATCTTAAGTGGAGCAGAAGCTAATGCTGCGGGAGCCTTTAAAGACTTATATAATCTTTGGTTTGATCAGAACGAAAAAAAAAACACAATATTTAACAAAATTAGAAGAAGATGGAGTAGATCTAGTTCGCATGTCTACTATCTTAAGTGGAGCAGAAGCTAATGCTGCGGGAGCCTTTAAAGACATATAATCTTTGGTTTGATCAGAACGAAAAAAAAACACAATATTTAACAAAATTAGAAGAAGATGGAGTAGATCTAGTTCGTATGTCCAGTATCTTAAGTGGAGCAGAAGCTAATGCTGCGGGAGCCTTTAAAGACTTATATAATCTTTGGTTTGATAAGAACAAAAAAAACACAATATTTAACAAAATTAGAGGATGGAGTAGATCTAGTTCGTATGTCCAGTATCTTAAGTGGAGCAGGAGCTAATGCTGCGGGAGCCTTTAAAGACTTATATAATCTTTGGTTTGATCAGAACGAAAAAAAACACAATATTTAACAAAATTAGAAGAAGATGGAGTAGATCTAGTTTGCATGTCTAGTATCTTAAGTGGAGCAGAAGCTAATGCTGCGGGAGCCTTTAAAGACTTATATAATCTTTGGTTTGATCAGAACGAAAAAAAAAATACACAATATTAAACAAAATTAGAAGAAGATGGAGTAGATCTAGTTCGCATGTCTAGTATCTTAAGTGGAGCAGAAGCTAATGCTGCGGGAGCCTTTAAAGACTTATATAATCTTTGGATTGATCAGAACGAAAAAAAAAACACAATATTTAACAAAATTAGAAGAAGATGGAGTAGATCTAGTTCGCATGTCTAGTATCTTAAGTGGAGCAGAAACCAATGCTGCGGGAGCCTTTAAAGACTTATATAATCTTTGGTTTCATCAGAACGAAAAAAAAAACACAATATTTAACAAAATTAGAAGATGGAGTAGATCTAGTTCGTATGTCCAGTATCTTAAGTGGAGCAGAAGCTAATGCTGCGGGAGCCTTTAAAGACTTATATAATCTTTGGTTTGATCAGAACGAAAAAAAAAAACACAATATTTAACAAAATTAGAAGAAGATGGAGTAGATCTAGTTCGTATGTCCAGTATCTTAAGTGGAGCAGAAGCTAATGCTGCGGGAGCCTTTAAAGACTTATATAATCTTTGGTTTGATCAGAACGAAAAAAAAACACAATATTTAACAAAATTAGAAGAAGATGGAGTAGATCTAGTTCGCATGTCTAGTATCTTAAGTGGAGCAGGAGCTAATGCTGCGGGAGCCTTTAAAGACTTATATAATCTTTGGATTGATCAGAACGAAAAAAAAAACACAATATTTAACAAAATTAGAAGAAGATGGAGTAGATCTAGTTCGTATGTCCAGTATCTTAAGTGGAGCAGGAGCTAATGCTGCGGGAGCCTTTAAAGACTTATATAATCTTTGGATTGATCAGAACGAAAAAAAAAAACACAATATTTAACAAAATTAGAAGAAGATGGAGTAGATCTAGTTCGTATGTCCAGTATCTTAAGTGGAGCAGAAGCTAATGCTGCGGGAGCCTTTAAAGACTTATATAATCTTTGGTTTGATCAGAACGAAAAAAAAAACACAATATTTAACAAAATTAGAAGAAGATGGAGTAGATCTAGTTCGCATGTCTAGTATCTTAAGTGGAGCAGGAGCTAATGCTGCGGGAGCCTTTAAAGACTTATATAATCTTTGGATTGATCAGAACGAAAAAAAAACACAATATTTAACAAAATTAGAAGAAGATGGAGTAGATCTAGTTCGCATGTCCAGTATCTTAAGTGGAGCAGGAGCTAATGCTGCGGGAGCCTTTAAAGACTTATATAATCTTTGGATTGATCAGAACGAAAAAAAAAACACAATATTTAACAAAATTAGAAGAAGATGGAGTAGATCTAGTTCGTATGTCCAGTATCTTAAGTGGAGCAGAAGCTAATGCTGCGGGAGCCTTTAAAGACTTATATAATCTTTGGTTTGATCAGAACAAAAAAAAACACAATATTTAACAAAATTAGAAGATGGAGTAGATCTAGTTCGTATGTCCAGTATCTTAAGTGGAGCAGGAGCTAATGCTGCGGGAGCCTTTAAAGACATATAATCTTTGGTTTGATAAGAACGAAAAAAAAACACAATATTTAACAAAATTAGAAGAGGATTGAGTAGATCTAGTTCGTATGTCTAGTATCTTAAGTGGAGCAGGAGCTAATGCTGCGGGAGCCTTTAAAGACATATAATCTTTGGTTTGATCAGAACAAAAAAAAAACACAATATTTAACAAAATTAGAAGAAGATGGAGTAGATGTAGTTCGTATGTCTAGTATCTTAAGTGGAGCAGGAGCTAATGCTGCGGGAGCCTTTAAAGACTTATATAATCTTTGGTTTGATCAGAACGAAAAAAAAAAACAATATTTAAGAAAATTAGAAGAAGATGGAGTAGATCTAGTTCGCATGTCTAGTATCTTAAGTGGAGCAGAAGCTAATGCTGCGGGAGCCTTTAAAGACTTATATAATCTTTGGTTTCATCAGAACGAAAAAAAAAAAACACAATATTTAACAAAATTAGAAGATGGAGTAGATCTAGTTCGTATGTACAGTATCTTAAGAGGAGCAGGAGCTAATGCTGCGGGAGCGTTTAAAGAATTATATAATCTTTGGTTTCATCAGAACGAAAAAAAAAACACAATATTTAACAAAATTAGAAGAAGATGGAGTAGATCTAGTTCGTATGTCCAGTACCTTAAGTGGAGCAGAAGCTAATGCTGCGGGAGCCTTTAAAGATTTATATAATCTTTGGATTGATCAGAACGAAAAAAAAAAACACAATAGTTAACAAAATTAGAAGAAGATGGAGTAGATCTAGTTCGCATGTCTAGTATCTTAAGTGGAGCAGAAGCTAATGCTGCGGGAGCCTTTAAAGACTTATATAATCTTTGGTTTCATCAGAACGAAAAAAAAAACACAATATTTAACAAAATTAGAAGAAGATGGAGTAGATCTAGTTCGTATGTCCAGTACCTTAAGTGGAGCAGAAGCTAATGCTGCGGGAGCCTTTAAAGACTTATATAATCTTTGGATTGATCAGAACGAAAAAAAAAAACACAATAGTTAACAAAATTAGAAGAAGATGGAGTAGATCTAGTTCGCATGTCTAGTATCTTAAGTGGAGCAGAAGCTAATGCTGCGGGAGCCTTTAAAGACTTATATAATCTTTGGTTTCATCAGAACGAAAAAAAAAACACAATATTTAACAAAATTAGAAGAAGATGGAGTAGATCTAGTTCGCATGTCTAGTATCTTAAGTGGGGCAGAAGCCAATGCTGCGGGAGCCTTTAAAGACTTATATAATCTTTGGTTTCATCAGAACGAAAAAAAAACACAATATTTAACAAAATTAGAAGATGGAGTAGATCTAGTTCGTATGTCCAGTATCTTAAGTGGAGCAGAAGCTAATGCTGCGGGAGCCTTTAAAGACTTATATAATCTTTGGATTGATCAGAACGAAAAAAAAACACAATATTTAACAAAATTAGAAGAAGATGGAGTAGATCTAGTTCGCATGTCCAGTATCTTAAGTGGAGCAGGAGCTAATGCTGCGGGAGCCTTTAAAGACTTATATAATCTTTGGTTCGATCAGAACGAAAAAAAAAACACAATATTTAACAAAATTAGAAGAAGATGGAGTAGATCTAGTTCGTATATCCAGTATCTTAAGTGGAGCAGGAGCTAATGCTGCGGGAGCCTTTAAAGACTTATATAATCTTTGGTTTGCTCAGAACGAAAAAAAAACACAATATTTAACAAAATTAGAAGAAGATGGAGTAGATCTAGTTCGCATGTCTAGTATCTTAAGTGGAGCAGGAGCTAATGCTGCGGGAGCCTTTAAAGACTTATATAATCTTTGGATTGATCAGAACGAAAAAAAAAACACAATATTTAACAAAATTAGAAGAATATGGAGTAGATCTAGTTCGCATGTCCAGTATCTTAAGTGGAGCAGGAGCTAATGCTGCGGGAGCCTTTAAAGACTTATATGATCTTTGGATTGATCAGAACGAAAAAAAAAACACAATATTTAACAAAATTAGAAGAAGATGGAGTAGATCTAGTTCGTATGTCCAGTATCTTAAGTGGAGCAGAAGCTAATGCTGCGGGAGCCTTTAAAGACTTATATAATCTTTGGATTGATCAGAACGAAAAAAAAAACACAATATTGAACAAAATTAGAAGAAGATGGAGTAGATCTAGTTCGTATGTCCAGTATCTTAAGTGGAGCAGGAGCTAATGCTGCGGGAGCCTTTAAAGACTTATATAATCTTTGGTTTGATCAGAACAAAAAAAAACACAATATTTAACAAAATTAGAAGATGGAGTAGATCTAGTTCGTATGTCCAGTATCTTAAGTGGAGCAGGAGCTAATGCTGCGGGAGCCTTTAAAGACATATAATCTTTGGTTTGATAAGAACGAAAAAAAAACACAATATTTAACAAAATTAGAAGAAGATGGAGTAGATCTAGTTCGTATGTCTAGTATCTTAAGTGGAGCAGGAGCTAATGCTGCGGGAGCCTTTAAAGACATATAATCTTTGGTTTGATCAGAACAAAAAAAAACACAATATTTAACAAAATTAGAAGAAGATGGAGTAAATGTAGTTCGTATGTCTAGTATCTTAAGTGGAGCAGGAGCTAATGCTGCGGGAGCCTTTAAAGACTTATATAATCTTTGGTTTGATCAGAACGAAAAAAAAAACAATATTTAAGAAAATTAGAAGAAGATGGAGTAGATCTAGTTCGTATGTCCAGTACCTTAAGTGGAGCAGAAGCTAATGCTGCGGGAGCCTTTAAAGACTTATATAATCTTTGGATTGATCAGAACGAAAAAAAAAACACAATAGTTAACAAAATTAGAAGAAGATGGAGTAGATCTAGTTCGCATGTCTAGTATCTTAAGTGGAGCAGAAGCTAATGCTGCGGGAGCCTTTAAAGACTTATATAATCTTTGGTTTCATCAGAACGAAAAAAAAAACACAATATTTAACAAAATTAGAAGAAGATGGAGTAGATCTAGTTCGTATGTACAGTATCTTAAGTGGAGCAGAAGCTAATGCTGCGGGAGCCTTTAAAGACTTATATATTCTTTGGTTTGATCAGAACGAAAAAAAAAAACACAATATTTAACAAAATTAGAAGAAGATGGAGTAGATCTAGTTCGCATGTTTAGTATCTTAAGTGGAGCAGAAGCTAATGCTGCGGGAGCCTTTAAAGACTTATATAATCTTTGGATTGATCAGAACGAAAAAAAAACACAATATTTAACAAAATTAGAAGAAGATGGAGTAGATCTAGTTCGTATGTCCAGTATCTTAAGTGGAGCAGAAGCTAATGCTGCGGGAGCCTTTAAAGACTTATATAATCTTTGGTTTGATAAGAACAAAAAAAACAAAATATTTAACAAAATTAGAAGAAGATGGAGTAGATCTAGTTCGTATGTCCAGTATCTTAAGTGGAGCAGGAGCTAATGCTGCGGGAGCCTTTAAAGACTTATATAATCTTTGGTTTGATCAGAACGAAAAAAACACGATATTTAACAAAATTAGAAGAAGATGGAGTAGATCTAGTTTGCATGTCTAGTATCTTAAGTGGAGCAGAAGCTAATGCTGCGAGAGCCTTTAAAGACTTATATAATCTTTGGTTTGATCAGAACGAAAAAAAAACACAATGTTTAACAAAATTAGAAGAAGATGGAGTAGATCTACTTCGCATGTCCAGTATCTTAAGTGGAGCAGGAGCTAATGCTGCGGGAGCCTTTAAAGACTTATATAATCTTTGGACTGATCAGAAAGAAAAAAAAAACACAATATTTAACAAAATTAGAAGATGGAGTAGATCTAGTTCGCATGTCTAGTATCTTAAGTGGAGCAGGAGCTAATGCTGCGGGAGCCTTTAAAGACTTATATAATCTTTCGTTTGCTCAGAACGAAAAAAAAACACAATATTTAACAAAATTAGAAGAAGATGGAGTAGATCTAGTTCGTATGTCCTGTATCTTAAGTGGAGCAGGAGCTAATGCTGCGGGAGCCTTTGAAGACATATAATCTTTGGTTTGATCAGAACAAAAAAAAAACACAATATTTAACAAAATTAGAAGAAGATGGAGTAGATCTAGTTCGTATGTCCAGTATCTCAAGTGGAGCTGGAGCTAATACTGCGGGAGCGTTTAAAGACTTATATAATCTTTGGTTTGATCAGAACGAAAAAAAAAACCCAATATTTAACAAAATTAGAAGATGGAGTAGATCTAGTTCGTATGTCTAGTATCTTAAGTGGAGCAGGAGCTAATGCTGCGGGAGCCTTTAAAGACTTATATAATCTTTGGATTGATCAGAACGAAAAAAAAACACAATATTTAACAAAATTAGAAGATGGAGTAGATCTAGTTCGTATATCCAGTATCTTAAGTGGAGCAGGAGCTAATGCTACGAGAGCCTTTAAAGACATATAATCTTTAGTTTGATCAGAACAAAAAAAAAACACAATATTTAACAAAATTAGAAGAAGATGGAGTAGATGTAGTTCGTATGTCTAGTATCTTAATTGGAGCAGGAGCTAATGCTGCGGGAGCCTTTAAAGACTTATATAATCTTTGGTTTGATCAGAACGAAAAAAAAAACACAATATTTAACAAAATTAGAAGAAGATGGAGTAGATCTAGTTCGCATGTCTAGTATCTTAAGTGGAGCAGGAGCTAATGCTGCGAGAGCCTTTAAAGACTTATATAATCTTTGGATTGATCAGAACGAAAAAAAAACACAATATTTAACAAAATTAGAAGAAGATGCAGTAGATCTAGTTCGCATGTCCAGTATCTTAAGTGGAGCAGGAGCTAATGCTGCGGGAGCCTTTAAAGACTTATATAATCTTTGGATTGATCAGAACGAAAAAAAAAACACAATATTTAACAAAATTAGAAGAAGATGGAGTAGATCTAGTTCGTATGTCCAGTATCTTAAGTGGAGCAGGAGCTAATGCTGCGGGAGCCTTTAAAGACTTATATAATCTTTGGTTTGATCAGAACGAAAAAAAAAACACAATATTTAACAAAATTAGAAGATGGAGTAGATCTAGTTCGTATGTCCAGTATCTTAAATGGAGCAGAAGCTAATGCTGCGGGAGCCTTTAAAGAGTTATATAATCTTTGGTTTGATCAGAACAAAAAAAAACACATTATTTAACAAAATTAGAAGATGGAGTAGATCTAGTTCGTATGTCCAGTATTTTAAGTAGAGCAGGAGCTAATGCTGCGGGAGCCCTTAAAGACTTATATAATCTTTGGTTTGATAAGAACGAAAAAAAAACACAATATTTAACAAAATTAGAAGAAGATGGAGTAGATCTAGTTCGTATGTCCAGTATCTTAAGTGGAGCAGGAGCTAATGCTGCGGGTGCCTTTAAAGAGTTATATAATCTTTGGTTTGATCAGAACAAAAAAAAACACAATATTTAACAAAATTAGAAGAAGATGGAGTTGATGTAGTTCGTATGTCTAGTATCTTAAGTGGAGCAGGAGCTAATGCTGCGGGAGCCTTTAAAGACTTATATAATCTTTGGTTTGATAAGAACGAGAAAAAACACAATATTTAACAAAATTAGAAGAAGATGGAGTAGATCTAGTTCGTATGTCTAGTATCTTAAGTGGAGCAGGAGCTAATGCTGCGGGAGCCTTTAAAGACATATAATGTTTGGTTTGATCAGAACAAAAAAAAAACACAATATTTAACAAAATTAGAAGAAGATGGAGTAGATGTAGTTCGTATGTCTAGTATCTTAAGTGGAGCAGGAGCTAATGCTGCGGGAGCCTTTAAAGACTTATATAATCTTTGGTTTGATCAGAACGAAAAAAAAACACAAAATTTAAGAAAATTAGAAGAAGATGGAGTAGATATAGTTCGCAAGTCCAGTGTCTTAAGTGGAGCAGGAGCTAATACTGCGGGAGCGTTTAAAGACTTATATAATCTTTGGTTTGATCAGAACGAAAAAAAAACACAATATTTAACAAAATTAGAAGATGGAGTAGATCTAGTTCGTATGTCCAGTATCTTAAATGGAGCAGAAGCTAATGCTGCGGGAGCCTTTAAAGACTTATATAATCTTTGGGTTGATCAGAACGAAAAAAAAACACAATATTTAACAAAATTAGAAGATGGAGTAGATCTAGTTCGTATGTCCAGTATCTTAAGTGGAGCAGGAGCTAATGCTGCGGGAGCCTTTAAAGACATATAATCTTTGGTTTGATCAGAACAAAAAAAAACACAATATTTAACAAAATTAGAAGAAGATAGAGTAGATGTAGTTCGTGTGTCTAGTATCTTAAGTGGAGCAGGAGCTAATGCTGAGAAAGCCTTTAAAGACCTATATAATCTTTGGATTGATCAGAACAAAAAAAACACAATATTTAACAAAATTAGAAGAAGATGGAGTAGATCTAGTTCGTATGTCCAGTATCTTAGTGGAGCAGGAGCTAATGCTGCGGGAGCCTTTAAAGACATATAATCTTTGGTTTGATCAGAACAAAAAAAAACACAATATTTAACAAAATTAGAAGAAGATAGAGTAGATGTAGTTCGTGTGTCTAGTATCTTAAGTGGAGCAGGAGCTAATGCTGAGAAAGCCTTTAAAGACTTATATAATCTTTGGATTGATCAGAACAAAAAAAACACAATATTTAACAAAATTAGAAGAAGATGGAGTAGATCTAGTTCGTATGTCCAGTATCTTAGTGGAGCAGGAGCTAATGCTGCGGGAGCCTTTAAAGACTTATATAATCTTTGGTTTGATAAGAACGAAAAAAAAACACAATGTTTAACAAAATTAGAAGATGGAGTAGATCTAGTTCGTATGTCCAGTATCTTAAGTGGAGCAGGAGCTAATGCTGCGGGAGCCTTTAAAGACATATAATCTTTGGTTTGATCAGAACAAAAAAAAAACACAATATTTAACAAAATTAGAAGAAGATGGAGTAGATGTAGTTCGTGTGTCTAGTATCTTAAGTGGAGCAGGAGCTAATGCTGAGAAAGCCTTTAAAGACTTATATAATCTTTGGATTGATCAGAACAAAAAAAACACAATATTTAACAAAATTAGAAGAAGATGGAGTAGATCTACTTCGTATGTCCAGTATCTTAGTGGAGCAGGAGCTAATGCTGCGGGAGCCTTTAAAGACTTATATAATCTTTGGTTTGATAAGAACGAAAAAAAAAACACAATGTTTAACAAAATTAGAAGATGGAGTAGATCTAGTTCGTATGTCCAGTATCTTAAGTGGAGCAGGAGCTAATGCTGCGGGAGCCTTTAAAGACATATAATCTTTGGTTTGATCAGAACAAAAAAAAAACACATTATTTAACAAAATTAGAAGAAGATGGAGTAGATGTAGTTCGTACGTCTAGTATCTTAAGTGGAGCAGGAGCTAATGCTGCGAAAGCCTTTAAAGACTTATATAATCTTTGGTTTGATCAGAACGAAAAAAAACACAATATTTAACAAAATTAGAAGAAGATGGAGTAGATCTAGTTCGCATGTCTAGTATCTTAAGTGGAGCAGGAGCTAATGCTGCGGGAGCCTTTAAAGACTTATATAATCTTTGGTTTGATCAGAACGAAAAAAAAACACAATATTTAACAAAATTAGAAGAAGATGGAGTAGATCTAGTTCGCATGTCTAGTATCTTAAGTGAAGCAGGAGCTAATACTGCGGGAGCCTTTAAAGACTTATATAATCTTTGGTTTGATCAGAACGAAAAAAAAACACAATATTTAACAAAATTAGAAGAAGTTGGAGTAGATCTAGTTCGCATGTCTAGTATCTTAAGTGGAGCAGGAGCTAATGCTGCGGGAGCCTTTAAAGACTTATATAATCTTTGGTTTGATCAGAACAAAAAAAACACAATCTTTAACAAAATTAGAAGATGGAGTAGATCTAGTTCGTACGTCCAATATCTTAAGTGGAGCAGAAGCTAATGCTGCGGGAGCCTTTAAAGACTTATATAATCTTTGGAATGATCAGAACGAAAAAAAAACACAATATTTAACAAAATTAGAAGATGGAGTAGATCTAGTTCGTATGTCCAGTATCTTAAGTGGAGCAGAAGCTAATGCTGCGGAAGCCTTTAAAGACTTATATAATCTTAGGTTTGATCAGAACGAAAAAAAAACACAATATTTAACAAAATTAGAAGAAGATGGAGTAGATCTAGTTCGTATGTCCAGTATCTTAAGTGGAGCAGGAGCTAATGCTGCGGGAGCCTTTAAAGACATATATAATCTTTGGAATGATCAGAACGAAAAAAAAACACAATATTTAACAAAATTAGAAGATGGAGTAGATCTAGTTCGTATGTCCAGTATCTTAAGTGGAGCAGAAGCTAATGCTGCGGGAGCCTTTAAAGACTTATATAATCTTTGGTTTGATCAGAACAAAAAAAACATAATATTTAACAAAATTAGAAGAAGATGGAGTAGATCTAGTTCGTACGTCCAGTATCTTAAGTGGAGCAGAAGCTAATGCTGCGGGAGCCTTTAAAGACTTATATAATCTTTGGTTTGATCAGAACGCAAAAACAAACACAATATTTAAAAAAATTAGAAGAAGATGGAGTAGATCTAGTTCGCATGTCCAGTATCTTAAGTGGAGCAGAAGCTAATGCTGCGAGAGCCTTTAAAGACTTATATAATCTTTGGTTTGATCAGAACAAAAAAAAACACAATATTTAACAAAATTAGAAGAAGATGGAGTTGATGTAGTTCGTATGTCTAGTATCTTAAGTGGAGCAGGAGCTAATGCTGCGGGAGCCTTTAAAGACTTATATAATCTTTGGTTTGATAAGAACGAGAAAAAACACAATATTTAACAAAATTAGAAGAAGATGGAGTAGATCTAGTTCGTATGTCTAGTATCTTAAGTGGAGCAGGAGCTAATGCTGCGGGAGCCTTTAAAGACATATAATCTTTAGTTTGATCAGAACAAAAAAAAAACACAATATTTAACAAAATTAGAAGAAGATGGAGTAGATGTAGTTCGTATGTCTAGTATCTTAAGTGGAGCAGGAGCTAATGCTGCGGGAGCCTTTAAAGACTTATATAATCTTTGGTTTGATCAGAACGAAAAAAAAACACAATATTTAAGAAAATTAGAAGAAGATGGAGTAGATATAGTTCGCATGTCCAGTGTCTTAAGTGGAGCAGGAGCTAATACTGCGGGAGCGTTTAAAGACTTATATAATCTTTGGTTTGATCAGAACGAAAAAAAAACACAATATTTAACAAAATTAGAAGATGGAGTAGATCTAGTTCGTATGTCCAGTATCTTAAATGGAGCAGAAGCTAATGCTGCGGGAGCCTTTAAAGACTTATATAATCTTTGGGTTGATCAGAACGAAAAAAAAACACAATATTTAACAAAATTAGAAGATGGAGTAGATCTAGTTCGTATGTCCAGTATCTTAAGTGGAGCAGGAGCTAATGCTGCGGGAGCCTTTAAAGACATATAATCTTTGGTTTGATCAGAACAAAAAAAAACACAATATTTAACAAAATTAGAAGAAGATAGAGTAGATGTAGTTCGTGTGTCTAGTATCTTAAGTGGAGCAGGAGCTAATGCTGAGAAAGCCTTTAAAGACTTATATAATCTTTGGATTGATCAGAACAAAAAAAACACAATATTTAACAAAATTAGAAGAAGATGGAGTAGATCTAGTTCGTATGTCCAGTATCTTAGTGGAGCAGGAGCTAATGCTGCGGGAGCCTTTAAAGACTTATATAATCTTTGGTTTGATAAGAACGAAAAAAAAACACAATGTTTAACAAAATTAGAAGATGGAGTAGATCTAGTTCGTATGTCCAGTATCTTAAGTGGAGCAGGAGCTAATGCTGCGGGAGCCTTTAAAGACATATAATCTTTGGTTTGATCAGAACAAAAAAAAAACACAATATTTAACAAAATTAGAAGAAGATGGAGTAGATGTAGTTCGTACGTCTAGTATCTTAAGTGGAGCAGGAGCTAATGCTGCGAAAGCCTTTAAAGACTTATATAATCTTTGGTTTGATCAGAACGAAAAAAAACACAATATTTAACAAAATTAGAAGAAGATGGAGTAGATCTAGTTCGCATGTCTAGTATCTTAAGTGGAGCAGGAGCTAATGCTGCGGGAGCCTTTAAAGACTTATATAATCTTTGGTTTGATCAGAACGAAATAAAAACACAATATTTAACAAAATTAGAAGAAGATGGAGTAGATCTAGTTCGCATGTCTAGTATCTTAAGTGGAGCAGGAGCTAATGCTGCGGGAGCCTTTAAAGACTTATATAATCTTTGGTTTGATCAGAACGAAAAAAAAACACAATATTTAACAAAATTAGAAGAAGTTGGAGTAGATCTAGTTCGCATGTCTAGTATCTTAAGTGGAGCAGGAGCTAATGCTGCGGGAGCCTTTAAAGACTTATATAATCTTTGGTTTGATCAGAACAAAAAAAAACACAATCTTTAACAAAATTAGAAGATGGAGTAGATCTAGTTCGTACGTCCAATATCTTAAGTGGAGCAGAAGCTAATGCTGCGGGAGCCTTTAAAGACTTATATAATCTTTGGAATGATCAGAACGAAAAAAAAACACAATATTTAACAAAATTAGAAGATGGAGTAGATCTAGTTCGTATGTCCAGTATCTTAAGTGGAGCAGAAGCTAATGCTGCGGGAGCCTTTAAAGACTTATATAATCTTAGGTTTGATCAGAACGAAAAAAAAACACAATATTTAACAAAATTAGAAGAAGATGGAGTAGATCTAGTTCGTATGTCCAGTATCTTAAGTGGAGCAGGAGCTAATGCTGCGGGAGCCTTTAAAGACATATATAATCTTTGGAATGATCAGAACGAAAAAAAAACACAATATTTAACAAAATTAGAAGATGGAGTAGATCTAGTTCGTATGTCCAGTATCTTAAGTGGAGCAGAAGCTAATGCTGCGGGAGCCTTTAAAGACTTATATAATCTTTGGTTTGATCAGAACAAAAAAAACATAATATTTAACAAAATTAGAAGAAGATGGAGTAGATCTAGTTCGTACGTCCAGTATCTTAAGTGGAGCAGAAGCTAATGCTGCGGGAGCCTTTAAAGACTTATATAATCTTTGGTTTGATCAGAACGCAAAAACAAACACAATATTTAAAAAAATTAGAAGAAGATGGAGTAGATCTAGTTCGCATGTCCAGTATCTTAAGTGGAGCAGAAGCTAATGCTGCGAGAGCCTTTAAAGACTTATATAATCTTTGGTTTGATCAGAACGAAAAAAAAACACAATATTTAACAAAATTAGAAGAGGATGGAGTAGATCTAGTTCGTATGTCCAGTATCTTAAGTGGAGCAGAAGCTAATGCTGCGGGAGCCTTTAAAGACTTATATAATCTTTGGTTTGATCAGAACAAAAAAAAAACACAATCTTTAACAAAATTAGAAGATGGAGTAGATCTAGTTCGTACGTCCAATATCTTAAGTGGAGCAGAAGCTAATGCTGCGGGAGCCTTTAAAGACTTATATAATCTTTGGAATGATCAGAACGAAAAAAAAACACAATATTTAACAAAATTAGAAGATGGAGTAGATCTAGTTCGTATGTCCAGTATCTTAAGTGGAGCAGAAGCTAATGCTGCGGGAGCCTTTAAAGACTTATATAATCTTAGGTTTGATCAGAACGAAAAAAAACACAATATTTAACAAAATTAGAAGATGGAGTAGATCTAGTTCGTATGTCCAGTATCTTAAGTGGAGCAGGAGCTAATGCTGCGGGAGCCTTTAAAGACATATATAATCTTTGGAATGATGAGAACGAAAAAAAAACACAATATTTAACAAAATTAGAAGATGGAGTAGATCTAGTTCGTATGTCCAGTATCTTAAGTGGAGCAGAAGCTAATGATGCGGAAGCCTTTAAAGACTTATATAATCTTTGGTTTGATCAGAACGCAAAAACAAACACAATATTTAACAAAATTAGAAGAAGATGGAGTAGATCTAGTTCGCATGTCCAGTATCTTAAGTGGAGCACGAGCTAATGCTGCGGGAGCCTTTAAAGACTTATATAATCTTAGGTTTGATCAGAACGAAAAAAAACACAATATTTAACAAAATTAGAAGAAGATGGAGTAGATCTAGTTCGTACGTCCAGTATCTTAAGTGGAGCAGAAGCTAATGCTGCGGGAGCCTTTAAAGACTTATATAATCTTTGGTTTGATCAGAACGCAAAAACAAACACAATATTTAAAAAAATTAGAAGAAGATGGAGTAGATCTAGTTCGCATGTCCAGTATCTTAAGTGGAGCAGAAGCTAATGCTGCGGGAGTCTTTAAAGACTTAATCTTTGGTTTGATCAGAACGAAAAAAAAAACACAATATTTAACAAAATTAGAAGAGGATGGAGTAGATCTAGTTCGTATGTCCAGTATCTTAAGTGGAGCAGAAGCTAATGCTGCGAAAGCCTTTAAAGACTTATATAATCTTTGGTTTGATCAGAACAAAAAAAAACACAATCTTTAACAAAATTAGAAGATGGAGTAGATCTAGTTCGTACGTCCAATATCTTAAGTGGAGCAGAAGCTAATGCTGCGGGAGCCTTTAAAGACTTATATAATCTTTGGAATGATCAGAACGAAAAAAAAACAATATTTAACAAAATTAGAAGATGGAGTAGATCTAGTTCGTATGTCCAGTATCTTAAGTGGAGCAGAAGCTAATGCTGCGGGAGCCTTTAAAGACTTATATAATCTTAGGTTTGATCAGAACGAAAAAAAACACAATATTTACCAAAATTAGAAGAAGATGGAGTAGATCTAGTTCGTATGTCCAGTATCTTAAGTGGAGCAGGAGCTAATGCTGCGGGAGCCTTTAAAGACATATATAATCTTTGGAATGATCAGAACGAAAAAAAAACACAATATGTAACAAAATTAGAAGATGGAGTAGATCTAATTCGTATGTCCAGTATCTTAAGAGGAGCAGAAGCTAATGCTGCGGGAGCCTTTAAAGACTTATATAATCTTAGGTTTGATCAGAACGAAAAAAAAACACAATATTTACCAAAATTAGAAGAAGATGGAGTAGATCTAGTTCGTATGTCCAGTATCTTAAGTGGAGCAGAAGCTAATGCTGCGGGAGCCTTTAAAGACATAAAATCTTTGGTTTGATCCGAACGAAAAAAAAACACAATATTTAACAAAATTAGTAGAAGATGGAGTAGATGTAGTTCGTATGTCCAGTATCTTAAGTGGAGCAGAAGCTAATACTGCGGGAGCCTTTAAAGACATATATAATCTTTGGATTGATCAGAACGAAAAAAAAACACAATATTTAACAAAATTAGAAGAAGATGGAGTAGATCTAGTTCGCATGTCTAGTATCTTAAGTGGAGCAGAAGCTAATGCTGCGGGAGCCTTTAAAGACTTATATAATCTTTGGTTTGCTCAGAACGAAAAAAAAACACAATATTTAACAAAATTAGAAGAAGATGGAGTAGATCTAGTTCGCATGTCTAGTATCTTAAGTGGAGCAGAAGCTAATGCTGCGGGAGCCTTTAAAGACTTATATAATCTTTGGTTTGATCAGAACAAAAAAAAACACAATATTTAACAAAATTAGAAGAAGATGGAGTAGATCTAGTTCGCATGTCTAGTATCTTAAGTGGAGCAGAAGCTAATGCTGCGGGAGCCTTTAAAGACTTATATAATCTTTGGTTTCATCAGAACGAAAAAAAAAAACACAATATTTAACAAAATTAGAAGATGGAGTAGATCTAGTTCGTATGTCCAGTATCTTAAGTGGAGCAGGAGCTAATGCTGCGGGAGCCTTTAAAGAATTATATAATCTTTGGTTTCATCAGAACGAAAAAAAAAACACAATATTTAACAAAATTAGAAGAAGATGGAGTAGATCTAGTTCGTATGTCCAGTACCTTAAGTGGAGCAGAAGCTAATGCTGCGGGAGCCTTTAAAGACTTATATAATCTTTGGATTGATCAGAACGAAAAAAAAAACACAATAGTTAACAAAATTAGAAGAAGATGGAGTAGATCTAGTTCGCATGTCTAGTATCTTAAGTGGAGCAGAAGCTAATGCTGCGGGAGCCTTTAAAGACTTATATAATCTTTGGTTTCATCAGAACGAAAAAAAAAACACAACATTTAACAAAATTAGAAGAAGATGGAGTAGATCTAGTTCGTATGTACAGTATCTTAAGTGGAGCAGAAGCTAATGCTGCGGGAGCCTTTAAAGACTTATATATTCTTTGGTTTGATCAGAACGAAAAAAAAAACACAATATTTAACAAAATTAGAAGAAGATGGAGTAGATCTAGTTCGCATGTTTAGTATCTTAAGTGGAGCAGAAGCTAATGCTGCGGGAGCCTTTAAAGACTTATATAATCTTTGGATTGATCAGAACGAAAAAAAAACACAATATTTAACAAAATTAGAAGAAGATGGAGTAGATCTAGTTCGTATGTCCAGTATCTTAAGTGGAGCAGAAGCTAATGCTGCGGGAGCCTTTAAAGACTTATATAATCTTTGGTTTGATAAGAACAAAAAAAACAAAATATTTAACAAAATTAGAAGAAGATGGAGTAGATCTAGTTCGTATGTCCAGTATCTTAAGTGGAGCAGGAGCTAATGCTGCGGAAGCCTTTAAAGACTTATATAATCTTTGGTTTGATCAGAACGAAAAAAAACACAATATTTAACAAAATTAGAAGAAGATGGAGTAGATCTAGTTTGCATGTCTAGTATCTTAAGTGAAGCAGAAGCTAATGCTGCGGGAGCCTTTAAAGACTTATATAATCTTTGGTTTGATCAGAACGAAAAAAAAACACAATATTTAACAAAATTAGAAGAAGATGGAGTAGATCTAGTTCGCATGTCCAGTATCTTAAGTGGAGCAGGAGCTAATGCTGCGGGAGCCTTTAAAGACTTATATAATCTTTGGACTGATCAGAAAGAAAAAAAAAACACAATATTTAACAAAATTAGAAGATGGAGTAGATCTAGTTCGCATGTCTAGTACCTTAAGTGGAGCAGGAGCTAATGCTGCGGGAGCCTTTAAAGACTTATATAATCTTTCGTTTGCTCAGAACGAAAAAAAAACACAATATTTAACAAAATTAGAAGAAGATGGAGTAGATCTAGTTCGCATGTCTAGTATCTTAAGTGGAGCAGAAGCTAATGCTGCGGGAGCCTTTAAAGACTTATATAATCTTTGGTTTCATCAGAACGAAAAAAAAAAACACAATATTTAACAAAATTAGAAGATGGAGTAGATCTAGTTCGTATGTCCAGTATCTTAAGTGGAGCAGGAGCTAATGCTGCGGGAGCTTTTAAAGAATTATATAATCTTTGGTTTCATCAGAACGAAAAAAAAAAACACAATATTTAACAAAATTAGAAGAAGATGGAGTAGATCTAGTTCGTATGTCCAGTACCTTAAGTGGAGCAGAAGCTAATGCTGCGGGAGCCTTTAAAGACTTATATAATCTTTGGATTGATCAGAACGAAAAAAAAACACAATAGTTAACAAAATTAGAAGAAGATGGAGTAGATCTAGTTCGCATGTCTAGTATCTTAAGTGGAGCAGAAGCTAATGCTGCGGGAGCCTTTAAAGACTTATATAATCTTTGGTTTCATCAGAACGAAAAAAAAAACACAATATTTAACAAAATTAGAAGATGGAGTAGATCTAGTTCGTACGTCCAATATCTTAAGTGGAGCAGAAGCTAATGCTGCGGGAGCCTTTAAAGACTTATATAATCTTTGGAATGATCAGAACGAAAAAAAAACACAATATTTAACAAAATTAGAAGATGGAGTAGATCTAGTTCGTATGTCCAGTATCTTAAGTGGAGCAGAAGCTAATGCTGCGGGAGCCTTTAAAGACTTATATAATCTTTGGTTTCATCAGAACAAAAAAAACATAATATTTAACAAAATTAGAAGAAGATGGAGTAGATCTAGTTCGTACGTCCAGTATCTTAAGTGGAGCAGAAGCTAATGCTGCGGGAGCCTTTAAAGACTTATATAATCTTTGGTTTGATCAGAACGCAAAAACAAACACAATATTTAAAAAAATTAGAAGAAGATGGAGTAGATCTAGTTCGCATGTCCAGTATCTTAAGTGGAGCAGAAGCTAATGCTGCGGGAGTCTTTAAAGACTTATATAATCTTTGGTTTGATCAGAACAAAAAAAAACACAATCTTTAACAAAATTAGAAGATGGAGTAGATCTAGTTCGCATGTCCAGTATCTTAAGTGGAGCAGGAGCTAATGCTGCGGGAGTCTTTAAAGACTTATATAATCTTTGGTTTGATCAGAACAAAAAAAAACACAATCTTTAACAAAATTAGAAGATGGAGTAGATCTAGTTCGCATGTCCAGTATCTTAAGTGGAGCAGGAGCTAATGCTGCGGGAGCCTTTAAAGACTTATATAATCTTTGGACTGATCAGAACGAAAAAAAACACAATCTTTAACAAAATTAGAAGATGGAGTAGATCTAGTTCGCATGTCCAGTATCTTAAGTGGAGCAGGAGCTAATGCTGCGGGAGCTTTTAAAGAATTATATAATCTTTGGTTTCATCAGAACGAAAAAAAAAACACAATATTTAACAAAATTAGAAGAAGATGGAGTAGATCTAGTTCGTATGTCCAGTACCTTAAGTGGAGCAGAAGCTAATGCTGCGGGAGCCTTTAAAGACTTATATAATCTTTGGATTGATCAGAACGAAAAAAAAACACAATAGTTAACAAAATTAGAAGAAGATGGAGTAGATCTAGTTCGCATGTCTAGTATCTTAAGTGGAGCAGAAGCTAATGCTGCGGGAGCCTTTAAAGACTTATATAATCTTTGGTTTGATCAGAACAAAAAAAAACACAATCTTTAACAAAATTAGAAGATGGAGTAGATCTAGTTCGCATGTCCAGTATCTTAAGTGGAGCAGGAGCTAATGCTGCGGGAGCCTTTAAAGACTTATATAATCTTTGGACTGATCAGAAAGAAAAAAAAAACACAATATTTAACAAAATTAGAAGATGGAGTAGATCTAGTTCGCATGTCTAGTATCTTAAGTGGAGCAGGAGCTAATGCTGCGGGAGCCTTTAAAGACTTATATAATCTTTCGTTTGCTCAGAACGAAAAAAAAAACACAATATTTAACAAAATTAGAAGAAGATGGAGTAGATCTAGTTCGTATGTCCTGTATCTTAAGTGGAGCAGGAGCTAATGCTGCGGGAGCCTTTGAAGACATATAATCTTTGGTTTGATCAGATCAAAAAAAAACACAATATTTAACAAAATTAGAAGAAGATGGAGTAGATCTAGTTCGTATGTCCAGAATCTTAATTGGAGCAGAAGCTAATGCTGCGGGAGCCTTTAAAGACATATATAATTTTTGGTTTGATAAGAACAAAAAAAAAACACAATATTTAACAAAATTAGAAGAAGATGGAGTAGATCTAGTTCGTATGTCCAGTATCTCAAGTGGAGCTGGAGGTAATACTGCGGGAGCGTTTAAAGACTTATATAATCTTTGGTTTGATCAGAACGAAAAAAAAACCCAATATTTAACAAAATTAGAAGATGGAGTAGATCTAGTTCGTATGTCTAGTATCTTAAGTGGAGCAGGAGCTAATGCTGCGGGAGCCTTTAAAGACTTATATAATCTTTGGATTGATCAGAACGAAAAAAAAACACAATATTTAACAAAATTAGAAGATGGAGTAGATCTAGTTCGTATATCCAGTATCTTAAGTGGAGCAGGAGCTAATGCTACGAGAGCCTTTAAAGACATATAATCTTTAGTTTGATCAGAACAAAAAAAAAACACAATATTTAACAAAATTAGAAGAAGATGGAGTAGATGTAGTTCGTATGTCTAGTATCTTAATTGGAGCAGGAGCTAATGCTGCGGGAGCCTTTAAAGACTTATATAATCTTTGGTTTGATCAGAACGAAAAAAAAAACACAATATTTAACAAAATTAGAAGAAGATGGAGTAGATCTAGTTCGCATGTCTAGTATCTTAAGTGGAGCAGGAGCTAATGCTGCGAGAGCCTTTAAAGACTTATATAATCTTTGGATTGATCAGAACGAAAAAAAAACACAATATTTAACAAAATTAGAAGAAGATGCAGTAGATCTAGTTCGCATGTCCAGTATCTTAAGTGGAGCAGGAGCTAATGCTGCGGGAGCCTTTAAAGACTTATATAATCTTTGGATTGATCAGAACGAAAAAAAAAACACAATATTTAACAAAATTAGAAGAAGATGGAGTAGATCTAGTTCGTATGTCCAGTATCTTAAGTGGAGCAGGAGCTAATGCTGCGGGAGCCTTTAAAGACTTATATAATCTTTGGTTTGATCAGAACGAAAAAAAAAAACACAATATTTAACAAAATTAGAAGATGGAGTAGATCTAGTTCGTATGTCCAGTATCTTAAATGGAGCAGAAGCTAATGCTGCGGGAGCCTTTAAAGAGTTATATAATCTTTGGTTTGATCAGAACAAAAAAAAACACATTATTTAACAAAATTAGAAGATGGAGTAGATCTAGTTCGTATGTCCAGTATCTTAAGTGGAGCAGGAGCTAATGCTGCGGGAGCCTTTAAAGACTTATATAATCTTTGGTTTGATAAGAACGAAAAAAAAAACACAATATTTAACAAAATTAGAAGAAGATGGAGTAGATCTAGTTCGTATGTCTAGTATCTTAAGTGGAGCAGGAGCTAATGCTGCGGGAGCCTTTAAAGAGTTATATAATCTTTGGTTTGATCAGAACAAAAAAAAAACACAATATTTAACAAAATTAGAAGAAGATGGAGTTGATGTAGTTCGTATGTCTAGTATCTTAAGTGGAGCAGGAGCTAATGCTGCGGGAGCCTTTAAAGACTTATATAATCTTTGGTTTGATAAGAACGAGAAAAAACACAATATTTAACAAAATTAGAAGAAGATGGAGTAGATCTAGTTCGTATGTCTAGTATCTTAAGTGGAGCAGGAGCTAATGCTGCGGGAGCCTTTAAAGACATATAATCTTTGGTTTGATCAGAACAAAAAAAAAACACAATATTTAACAAAATTAGAAGAAGATGGAGTAGATGTAGTTCGTATGTCTAGTATCTTAAGTGGAGCAGGAGCTAATGCTGCGGGAGCCTTTAAAGACTTATATAATCTTTGGTTTGATCAGAACGAAAAAAAAACACAATATTTAAGAAAATTAGAAGAAGATGGAGTAGATTTAGTTCGCATGTCCAGTGTCTTAAGTGGAGCAGGAGCTAATACTGCGGGAGCGTTTAAAGACTTATATAATCTTTGGTTTGATCAGAACGAAAAAAAAACACAATATTTAACAAAATTAGAAGATGGAGTAGATCTAGTTCGTATGTCCAGTATCTTAAATGGAGCAGAAGCTAATGCTGCGGGAGCCTTTAAAGACTTATATAATCTTTGGGTTGATCAGAACGAAAAAAAAACACAATATTTAACAAAATTAGAAGATGGAGTAGATCTAGTTCGTATGTCCAGTATCTTAAGTGGAGCAGGAGCTAATGCTGCGGGAGCCTTTAAAGACATATAATCTTTGGTTTGATCAGAACAAAAAAAAAACACAATATTTAACAAAATTAGAAGAAGATAGAGTAGATGTAGTTCGTGTGTCTAGTATCTTAAGTGGAGCAGGAGCTAATGCTGCGAAAGCCTTTAAAGACTTATATAATCTTTGGATTGATCAGAACAAAAAAAAAACACAATATTTAACAAAATTAGAAGAAGATGGAGTAGATCTAGTTCGTATGTCCAGTATCTTAAGTGGAGCAGGAGCTAATGCTGCGGGAGCCTTTAAAGACTTATATAATCTTTGGTTTGATAAGAACGAAAAAAAAACACAATGTTTAACAAAATTAGAAGATGGAGTAGATCTAGTTCGTATGTCCAGTATCTTAAGTGGAGCAGGAGCTAATGCTGCGGGAGCCTTTAAAGACATATAATCTTTGGTTTGATCAGAACAAAAAAAAAAACACAATATTTAACAAAATTAGAAGAAGATGGAGTAGATGTAGTTCGTACGTCTAGTATCTTAAGTGGAGCAGGAGCTAATGCTGCGAAAGCCTTTAAAGACTTATATAATCTTTGGTTTGATCAGAACGAAAAAAAACACAATATTTAACAAAATTAGAAGAAGATGGAGTAGATCTAGTTCGCATGTCTAGTATCTTAAGTGGAGCAGGAGCTAATGCTGCGGGAGCCTTTAAAGACTTATATAATATTTGGTTTGATCAGAACGAAAAAAAAACACAATATTTAACAAAATTAGAAGAAGTTGGAGTAGATCTAGTTCGCATGTCTAGTATCTTAAGTGGAGCAGGAGCTAATGCTGCGGGAGCCTTTAAAGACTTATATAATCTTTGGTTTGATCAGAACAAAAAAAAACACAATCTTTAACAAAATTAGAAGATGGAGTAGATCTAGTTCGTACGTCCAATATCTTAAGTGGAGCAGAAGCTAATGCTGCGGGAGCCTTTAAAGACTTATATAATCTTTGGAATGATCAGAACGAAAAAAAAACACAATATTTAACAAAATTAGAAGATGGAGTAGATCTAGTTCGTATGTCCAGTATCTTAAGTGGAGCAGAAGCTAATGCTGCGGGAGCCTTTAAAGACTTATATAATCTTTGGTTTGATCAGAACAAAAAAAAACACAATCTTTAACAAAATTAGAAGATGGAGTAGATCTAGTTCGTACGTCCAATATCTTAAGTGGAGCAGAAGCTAATGCTGCGGGAGCCTTTAAAGACTTATATAATCTTTGGAATGATCAGAACGAAAAAAAAACACAATATTTAACAAAATTAGAAGATGGAGTAGATCTAGTTCGTATGTCCAGTATCTTAAGTGGAGCAGAAGCTAATGCTGCGGGAGCCTTTAAAGACTTATATAATCTTAGGTTTAATCAGAACGAAAAAAAACACAATATTTAACAAAATTAGAAGAAGATGGAGTAGATCTAGTTCGTATGTCCAGTATCTTAAGTGGAGCAGGAGCTAATGCTGCGGGAGCCTTTAAAGACATATATAATCTTTGGAATGATCAGAACGAAAAAAAAACACAATATTTAACAAAATTAGAAGATGGAGTAGATCTAGTTCGTATGTCCAGTATCTTAAGTGGAGCAGAAGCTAATGATGCGGAAGCCTTTAAAGACTTATATAATCTTTGGTTTGATCAGAACGAAAAAAAAACACAATATTTAACAAAATTAGAAGAAGATGGAGTAGATCTAGTTCGCATGTCCAGTATCTTAAGTGGAGCACGAGCTAATGCTGCGGGAGCCTTTAAAGACTTATATAATCTTAGGTTTGATCAGAACGAAAAAAAACACAATATTTAACAAAATTAGAAGATGATGGAGTAGATCTAGTTCGTACGTCCAGTATCTTAAGTGGAGCAGAAGCTAATGCTGCGGGAGCCTTTAAAGACTTATATAATCTTTGGTTTGATCAGAACGCAAAAACAAACACAATATTTAAAAAAATTAGAAGAAGATGGAGTAGATCTAGTTCGCATGTCCAGTATCTTAAGTGGAGCAGAAGCTAATGCTGCGGGAGTCTTTAAAGACTTATATAATCTTTGGTTTGATCAGAACGAAAAAAAAAACACAATATTTAACAAAATTAGAAGAGGATGGAGTAGATCTAGTTCGTATGTCCAGTATCTTAAGTGGAGCAGAAGCTAATGCTGCGGGAGCCTTTAAAGACTTATATAATCTTTGGTTTGATCAGAACAAAAAAAACACAATCTTTAACAAAATTAGAAGATGGAGTAGATCTAGTTCGTACGTCCAATATCTTAAGTGGAGCAGAAGCTAATGCTGCGGGAGCCTTTAAAGACTTATATAATCTTTGGAATGATCAGAACGAAAAAAAAACACAATATTTAACAAAATTAGAAGATGGAGTAGATCTAGTTCGTATGTCCAGTATCTTAAGTGGAGCAGAAGCTAATGCTGCGGGAGCCTTTAAAGACTTATATAATCTTAGGTTTGATCAGAACGAAAAAAAACACAATATTTACCAAAATTAGAAGAAGATGGAGTAGATCTAGTTCGTATGTCCAGTATCTTAAGTGGAGCAGGAGCTAATGCTGCGGGAGCCTTTAAAGACATATATAATCTTTGGAATGATCAGAACGAAAAAAAAACACAATATTTAACAAAATTAGAAGATGGAGTAGATCTAGTTCGTATGTCCAGTATCTTAAGAGGAGCAGAAGCTAATGCTGCGGGAGCCTTTAAAGACTTATATAATCTTAGGTTTGATCAGAACGAAAAAAAAACACAATATTTACCAAAATTAGAAGAAGATGGAGTAGATCTAGTTCGTATGTCCAGTATCTTAAGTGGAGCAGAAGCTAATGCTGCGGGAGCCTTTAAAGACATATAATCTTTGGTTTCATCAGAACGAAAAAAAAACACAATATTTAACAAAATTAGTAGAAGATGGAGTAGATGTAGTTCGTATGTCCAGTATCTTAAGTGGAGCAGAAGCTAATACTGCGGGAGCCTTTAAAGACATATATAATCTTTGGATTGATCAGAACGAAAAAAACACAATATTTAACAAAATTAGAAGAAGATGGAGTAGATCTAGTTCGTATGTCCAGTATCTTAAGTGGAGCAGGAGCTAATGCTGCGGGAGCCTTTAAAGACTTATATAATCTTTGGTTTGCTCAGAACGAAAAAAAAAACACAATATTTAACAAAATTAGAAGAAGATGGAGTAGATCTAGTTCGCATGTCTAGTATCTTAAGTGGAGCAGAAGCTAATGCTGCGGGAGCCTTTAAAGACTTATATAATCTTTGGTTTGCTCAGAACGAAAAAAAAACACAATATTTAACAAAATTAGAAGAAGATGGAGTAGATCTAGTTCGTATGTCCAGTATCTTAAGTGGAGCAGGAGCTAATGCTGCGAGAGCCTTTAAAGACTTATATAATCTTTGGTTTGATCAGAACGAAAAAAAAAACACAATATTTAACAAAATTAGAAGAAGATGGAGTAGATCTAGTTCGTATGTCCAGTATCTTAAGTGGAGCAGAAGCTAATGCTGCGGGAGCCTTTAAAGACATATATAATCTTTGGATTGATCAGAACGAAAAAAAAACACAATATTTAACAAAATTAGAAGAAGATGGAGTAGATGTAGTTCGTATGTCCAGTATCTTAAGTGGAGCAGAAGCTAATGCTGCGGGAGCCTTTAAAGACATATATAATCTTTGGTTTGATCAGAACAAAAAAAAACACAATAATTAACAAAATTAGAAGAAGATGTAGTAGATCTAGTTCGTATGTCCAGTATCTTAAGTGGAGCAGAAGCTAATGCTGCGGGAGCCTTTAAAGACATATATAATCTTTGGATTGATCAGAACGAAAAAAAAACACAATAATTAACAAAATTAGAAGAAGATGGAGTAGATCTAGTTCGTATGACCAGTATCTTAAGTGGAGCAGAAGCTAATGCTGCGGGAGCCTTTAAAGACATATATAATCTTTGGATTGAACAGAACGAAAAAAAAAACACAATATTTAACAAAATTAGAAGAAGATGGAGTAGATCTAGTTCGTATGTCCACTATCTTAAGTGGAGCAGAAGCTAATGCTGCGGGAGCCTTTAAAGACATATATAATCTTTAGATTGATCAGAAAGAAAAAAAAAAAACACAATATTTAACAAAATTAGAAGAAGATGGAGTAGATCTAGTTCGTATGTCCAGTATCTTAAGTGGAGCAGAAGCTAATGCTGCGGGAGCCTTTAAAGACATATATAATCTTTGGTTTGATCAGAACAAAAAAAAACACAATAATTAACAAAATTAGAAGAAGATGGAGTAGATCTAGTTCGTATGTCCAGTATCTTAAGTGGAGCAGAAGCTAATGCTGCGGGAGCCTTTAAAGACTTATATAATCTTTGGTTTGCTCAGAACGAAAAAAAAACACAATATTTAACAAAATTAGAAGAAGATGGAGTAGATCTAGTTCGCATGTCTAGTATCTTAAGTGGAGCAGGAGCTAATGCTGCGGGAGCCTTTAAAGACTTATATAATCTTTGGTTTGATCAGAACGAAAAAAAAACACAATATTTAACAAAATTAGAAGAAGATGGAGTAGATCTAGTTCGCATGTCTAGTATGTTAAGTGGAGCAGGAGCTAATGCTGCGGGAGCCTTTAAAGACTTATATAATCTTTGGTTTGATCAGAACGAAAAAAAAACACAATATTTAACAAAATTAGAAGAAGTTGGAGTAGATCTAGTTCGCATGTCTAGTATCTTAAGTGGAGCAGGAGCTAATGCTGCGGGAGCCTTTAAAGACTTATATAATCTTTGGTTTGATCAGAACGAAAAAAAAACACAATATTTAACAAAATTAGAAGAAGATGGAGTAGATCTAGTTCACATGTCTAGTATCTTAAGTGGAGCAGAAGCTAATGCTGCGGGAGCCTTTAAAGACTTATATAAACTTTGGTTTGATCAGAACAAAAAAAACATAATATTTAACAAAATTAGAAGATGATGGAGTAGATCTAGTTCGTACGTCCAGTATCTTAAGTGGAGCAGAAGCTAAAGCTGCGGGAACCTTTAAAGACTTATATAATCTTTGGTTTGATCAGAACGAAAAAAAAAACACAATATTTAACAAAATTAGAAGAGGATGGAGTAGATCTAGTTCGTATGTCCAGTATCTTAAGTGGAGCAGAAGCTAATGCTGCGGGAGCCTTTAAAGACTTATATAATCTTTGGTTTGATCAGAACAAAAAAAACACAATCTTTAACAAAATTAGAAGATGGAGTAGATCTAGTTCGTACGTCCAATATCTTAAGTGGAGCAGAAGCTAATGCTGCGGGAGCCTTTAAAGACTTATATAATCTTTGGAATGATCAGAACGAAAAAAAAACACAATATTTAACAAAATTAGAAGATGGAGTAGATCTAGTTCGTATGTCCAGTATCTTAAGTGGAGCAGAAGCTAATGCTGCGGGAGCCTTTAAAGACTTATATAATCTTAGGTTTGATCAGAACGAAAAAAAAACACAATATTTAACAAAATTAGAAGAAGATGGAGTAGATCTAGTTCGTATGTCCAGTATCTTAAGTGGAGCAGGAGCTAATGCTGCGGGAGCCTTTAAAGACATATATAATCTTTGGAATGATCAGAACGAAAAAAAAACACAATATTTAACAAAATTAGAAGATGGAGTAGATCTAGTTCGTACGTCCAATATCTTAAGTGGAGCAGAAGCTAATGCTGCGGGAGCCTTTAAAGACTTATATAATTTTTGGAATGATCAGAACGAAAAAAAAACACAATATTTAACAAAATTAGAAGATGGAGTAGATCTAGTTCGTATGTCCAGTATCTTAAGTGGAGCAGAAGCTAATGCTGCGGGAGCCTTTAAAGACATATATAATCTTTGGATTGATCAGAACGAAAAAAAAACACAATATTTAACAAAATTAGAAGAAGATGGAGTAGATGTAGTTCGTATGTCCAGTATCTTAAGTGGAGCAGAAGCTAATGCTGCGGGAGCCTTTAAAGACATATATAATCTTTGGTTTGATCAGAACAAAAAAAAACACAATAATTAACAAAATTAGAAGAAGATGGAGTAGATCTAGTTCGTATGTCCAGTATCTTAAGTGGAGCAGAAGCTAATGCTGCGGGAGCCTTTAAAGACTTATATAATCTTTGGTTTGCTCAGAACGAAAAAAATACACAATATTTAACAAAATTAGAAGAAGATGGAGTAGATCTAGTTCGCATGTCTAGTATCTTAAGTGGAGCAGGAGCTAATGCTGCGGGAGCCTTTAAAGACTTATATAATCTTTGGTTTGATCAGAACGAAAAAAAACACAATATTTAACAAAATTAGAAGAAGATGGAGTAGATCTAGTTCGCATGTCTAGTATGTTAAGTGGAGCAGGAGCTAATGCTGCGGGAGCCTTTAAAGACTTATATAATCTTTGGTTTGATCAGAACGAAAAAAAAACACAATATTTAACAAAATTAGAAGAAGTTGGAGTAGATCTAGTTCGCATGTCTAGTATCTTAAGTGGAGCAGGAGCTAATGCTGCGGGAGCCTTTAAAGACTTATATAATCTTTGGTTTGATCAGAACGAAAAAAAAACACAATATTTAACAAAATTAGAAGAAGATGGAGTAGATCTAGTTCACATGTCTAGTATCTTAAGTGGAGCAGAAGCTAATGCTGCGGGAGCCTTTAAAGACTTATATAAACTTTGGTTTGATCAGAACAAAAAAAACATAATATTTAACAAAATTAGAAGATGATGGAGTAGATCTAGTTCGTACGTCCAGTATCTTAAGTGGAGCAGAAGCTAAAGCTGCGGGAGCCTTTAAAGACTTATATAATCTTTGGTTTGATCAGAACGAAAAAAAAACACAATATTTAACAAAATTAGAAGAGGATGGAGTAGATCTAGTTCGTATGTCCAGTATCTTAAGTGGAGCAGAAGCTAATGCTGCGGGAGCCTTTAAAGACTTATATAATCTTTGGTTTGATCAGAACAAAAAAAAACACAATCTTTAACAAAATTAGAAGATGGAGTAGATCTAGTTCGTATGTCCAGTATCTTAAGTGGAGCAGAAGCTAATGCTGCGGGAGCCTTTAAAGACTTATATAATCTTAGGTTTGATCAGAACGAAAAAAAAACACAATATTTAACAAAATTAGAAGAAGATGGAGTAGATCTAGTTCGTATGTCCAGTATCTTAAGTGGAGCAGGAGCTAATGCTGCGGGAGCCTTTAAAGACATATATAATCTTTGGAATGATCAGAACGAAAAAAAAACACAATATTTAACAAAATTAGAAGATGGAGTAGATCTAGTTCGTACGTCCAATATCTTAAGTGGAGCAGAAGCTAATGCTGCGGGAGCCTTTAAAGACTTATATAATCTTTGGAATGATCAGAACGAAAAAAAAACACAATATTTAACAAAATTAGAAGATGGAGTAGATCTAGTTCGTATGTCCAGTATCTTAAGTGGAGCAGAAGCTAATGCTGCGGGAGCCTTTAAAGACTTATATAATCTTTGGTTTGATCAGAACAAAAAAAACATAATATTTAACAAAATTAGAAGAAGATGGAGTAGATCTAGTTCGTACGTCCAGTATCTTAAGTGGAGCAGAAGCTAATGCTGCGGGAGCCTTTAAAGACTTATATAATCTTTGGTTTGATCAGAACGCAAAAACAAACACAATATTTAAAAAAATTAGAAGAAGATGGAGTAGATCTAGTTCGCATGTCCAGTATCTTAAGTGGAGCAGAAGCTAATGCTGCGGGAGTCTTTAAAGACTTATATAATCTTTGGTTTGATCAGAACGAAAAAAAAAACACAATATTTAACAAAATTAGAAGAGGATGGAGTAGATCTAGTTCGTATGTCCAGTATCTTAAGTGGAGCAGAAGCTAATGCTGCGGGAGCCTTTAAAGACTTATATAATCTTTGGAATGATCAGAACGAAAAAAAAACACAATATTTAACAAAATTAGAAGATGGAGTAGATCTAGTTCGTATGTCCAGTATCTTAAGTGGAGCAGAAGCTAATGCTGCGGGAGCCTAAGTTTGATCAGAACGAAAAAAAAACACAATATTTAACAAAATTAGTAGAAGATGGAGTAGATGTAGTTCGTATGTCCAGTATCTTAAGTGGAGCAGAAGCTAATGCTGCGGGAGCCTTTAAAGACATATATAATCTTTGGTTTGATCAGAACAAAAAAAAACACAATAATTAACAAAATTAGAAGAAGATGGAGTAGATCTAGTTCGTATGTCCAGTATCTTAAGTGGAGCAGAAGCGAATGCTGCGGGAGCCTTTAAAGACATATATAATCTTTGGATTGATCAGAACGAAAAAAAAACACAATATTTAACAAAATTAGAAGAAGATGGAGTAGATGTAGTTCGTATGTCCAGTATCTTAAGTGGAGCAGAAGCTAATGCTGCGGGAGCCTTTAAAGACACATATAATCTTTGGTTTGATCAGAACAAAAAAAAACACAATAATTAACAAAATTAGAAGAAGATGGAGTAGATCTAGTTCGTATGTCCAGTATCTTAAGTGGAGCAGAAGCTAATGCTGCGGGAGCCTTTAAAGACTTATATAATTTTTGGATTGATCAGAACGAAAAAAAAACACAATATTTAACAAAATTAGAAGAAGATGGAGTAGATCTAGTTCGTACGTCCAGTATCTTAAGTGGAGCAGAAGCTAATGCTGCGGGAGCCTTTAAAGACTTATATAATCTTTGGTTTGATCAGAACAAAAAAAACACAATAATTAACAAAATTAGAAGAAGATGGAGTAGATCTAGTTCGTATGTCCAGTATCTTAAGTGGAGCAGAAGTTAATGCTGCGGGAGCCTTTAAAGACATATATAATCTTTGGATGGATCAGAACGAAAAAAAAACACAATATTTAACAAAATTAGAAGAAGATGGAGTAGATCTAGTTCGTATGTCCAGTATCTTAAGTGGAGCAGAAGCTAATGCTGCGGGAGCCTTTAAAGACATGTATAATCTTTGGATTGATCAGAACGAAAAAAAAACACAATATTTAACAAAATTAGAAGATAGAGTAGATCTAGTTCGTATGTCCAGTATCTTAAGTGGAGCAGAAGCTAATGCTGCGGGAGCCTAAGTTTGATCAGAACGAAAAAAAAACACAATATCTAACAAAATTAGTAGAAGATGGAGTAGATGTAGTTCGTATGTCCAGTATCTTAAGTGGAGCAGAAGCTAATACTGCAGGAGCCTTTAAAGACATATATAATCTTTGGATTGATCAGAACGAAAAAAAAACACAATATTTAACAAAATTAGAAGAAGATGGAGTAGATCTAGTTCGTATGTCCAGTATCTTAAGTGGAGCAGGAGCTAATGCTGCGGGAGCCTTTAAAGACATATATAATCTTTGGAATGATCAGAACGAAAAAAAAACACAATATTTAACAAAATTAGAAGATGGAGTAGATCTAGTTCGTATGTCCAGTATCTTAAGTGGAGCAGAAGCTAATGATGCGGAAGCCTTTAAAGACTGATATAATCTTTGGTTTGATCAGAACGAAAAAAAAACACAATATTTAACAAAATTAGAAGAAGATGGAGTAGATCTAGTTCGCATGTCCAGTATCTTAAGTGGAGCACGAGCTAATGCTGCGGGAGCCTTTAAAGACTTATATAATCTTAGGTTTGATCAGAACGAAAAAAAAAACACAATATTTAACAAAATTAGAAGAAGATGGAGTAGATCTAGTTCGTACGTCCAGTATCTTAAGTGGAGCAGAAGCTAATGCTGCGGGAGCCTTTAAAGACATATAATCTTTGGTTTGATCAGAACAAAAAAAAAACACAATATTTAACAAAATTAGTAGAAGATGGAGTAGATGTAGTTCGTATGTCCAGTATCTTAAGTGGAGCAGAAGCTAATACTGCGGGAGCCTTTAAAGACATATATAATCTTTGGATTGATCAGAACGAAAAAAAAACACAATATTTAACAAAATTAGAAGAAGATGGAGTAGATCTAGTTCGTATGTCCAGTATCTTAAGTGGAGCAGGAGCTAATGCTGCGGGAGCCTTTAAAGACTTATATAATCTTTGGTTTGCTCAGAACGAAAAAAAAACACAATATTTAACAAAATTAGAAGAAGATGGAGTAGATCTAGTTCGCATGTCTAGTATCTTAAGTGGAGCAGAAGCTAATGCTGCGGGAGCCTTTAAAGACTTATATAATCTTTGGTTTGCTCAGAACGAAAAAAAAACACAATATTTAACAAAATTAGAAGAAGATGGAGTAGATCTAGTTCGCATGTCTAGTATCTTAAGTGGAGCAGAAGCTAATGCTGCGGGAGCCTTTAAAGACTTATATAATCTTTGGTTTGATCAGAACAAAAAAAAACACAATATTTAACAAAATTAGAAGAAGATGGAGTAGATCTAGTTCGTATGTCCAGTATCTTAAGTGGAGTAGGAGCTAATGCTGCGAGAGCCTTTAAAGACTTATATAATCTTTGGTTTGATCAGAACGAAAAAAAAACACAATATTTAACAAAATTAGAAGAAGATGGAGTAGATCTAGTTCGTATGTCCAGTATCTTAAGTGGAGCAGAAGCTAATGCTGCGGGAGCCTTTAAAGACATATATAATCTTTGGATTGATCAGAACGAAAAAAAAACACAATATTTAACAAAATTAGAAGAAGATGGAGTAGATGTAGTTCGTATGTCCAGTATCTTAAGTGGAGCAGAAGCTAATGCTGCGGGAGCCTTTAAAGACATATATAATCTTTGGTTTGATCAGAACAAAAAAAAACACAATAATTAACAAAATTAGAAGAAGATGGAGTAGATCTAGTTCGTATGTCCAGTATCTTAAGTGGAGCAGAAGCTAATGCTGCGGGAGCCTTTAAAGACTTATATAATTTTTGGATTGATCAGAACGAAAAAAAAACACAATATTTAACAAAATTAGAAGAAGATGGAGTAGATCTAGTTCGTACGTCCAGTATCTTAAGTGGAGCAGAAGCTAATGCTGCGGGAGCCTTTAAAGACTTATATAATCTTTGGTTTGATCAGAACAAAAAAAACACAATAATTAACAAAATTAGAAGAAGATGGAGTAGATCTAGTTCGTATGTCCAGTATCTTAAGTGGAGCAGAAGTTAATGCTGCGGGAGCCTTTAAAGACATATATAATCTTTGGATTGATCAGAACGAAAAAAAAACACAATATTTAACAAAATTAGAAGAAGATGGAGTAGATCTAGTTCGTATGTCCAGTATCTTAAGTGGAACAGAAGCTAATGCTGCGGGAGCCTTTAAAGACATATATAATCTTTGGATTGATCAGAACGAAAAAAAAACACAATATTTAACAAAATTAGAAGAAGATGGAGTAGATCTAGTTCGTATGTCCAGTATCTTAAGTGGAGCAGAAGCTAATGCTGCGGGAGCCTTTAAAGACATATATAATCTTTGGATTGATCAGAACGAAAAAAAAAACACAATATTTAAAAAAATTAGAAGATAGAGTAGATCTAGTTCGTATGTCCAGTATCTTAAGTGGAGCAGAAGCTAATGCTGCGGGAGCCTAAGTTTGATCAGAACGAAAAAAAAACACAATATTTAACAAAATTAGTAGAAGATGGAGTAGATGTAGTTCGTATGTCCAGTATCTTAAGTGGAGCAGAAGCTAATACTGCGGGAGCCTTTAAAGACATATATAATCTTTGGATTGATCAGAACGAAAAAAAAACACAATATTTAACAAAATTAGAAGAAGATGGAGTAGATCTAGTTCGTATGTCCAGTATCTTAAGTGGAGCAGGAGCTAATGCTGCGGGAGCCTTTAAAGACTTATATAATCTTTGGTTTGCTCAGAACGAAAAAAAAAACACAATATTTAACAAAATTAGAAGAAGATGGAGTAGATCTAGTTCGCATGTCTAGTATCTTAAGTGGAGCAGGAGCTAATGCTGCGGGAGCCTTTAAAGACTTATATAATCTTTGGTTTGATCAGAACGAAAAAAAAACACAATATTTAACAAAATTAGAAGAAGATGGAGCAGATGTAGTTCGTATGTCCAGTATCTTAAGTGGAGCAGAAGCTAATGCTGCGGGAGCCTTTAAAGACATATATAATCTTTGGATTGATCAGAACGAAAAAAAAAACACAATATTTAACAAAATTAGAAGAAGATGGAGTAGATCTAGTTCGTATGTCCAGTATCTTAAGTGGAGCAGAAGCTAATGCTGCGGGAGCCTTTAAAGACTTATATAATCTTTGGTTTGATCAGAACGAAAAAAAAAACACAATATGTAACAAAATTAGAAGAAGATGGAGTAGATCTAGTTCGTATGTCCAGTATCTTAAGTGGAGCATAAGCTAATGCTGCGGGAGCCTTTAAAGACATATAATCTTTGGAATGATCAGAACGAAAAAAAAACACAATATTTAACAAAATTAGAAGATGGAGTAGATCTAGTTCGTATGTCCAGTATCTTAAGTGGAGCAGAAGCTAATGCTGCGGGAGCCTTTAAAGACTTATATAATCTTAGGTTTGATCAGAACGAAAAAAAACACAATATTTACCAAAATTAGAAGAAGATGGAGTAGATCTAGTTCGTATGTCCAGTATCTTAAGTGGAGCAGAAGCTAATGCTGCGGGAGCCTTTAAAGACATATAATCTTTGGTTTGATCAGAACGAAAAAAAAAACAATATTTAACAAAATTAGTAGAAGATGAAGTAGATGTAGTTCGTATGTCCAGTATCTTAAGTGGAGCAGAAGCTAATACTGCGGGAGCCTTTAAAGACTTATATAATCTTAGGTTTGATCAGAACGAAAAAAAACACAATATTTACCAAAATTAGAAGAAGATGGAGTAGATCTAGTTCGTATGTCCAGTATCTTAAGTGGAGCAGGAGCTAATGCTGCGAGAGCCTTTAAAGACTTATATAATCTTTGGTTTGATCAGAACGAAAAAAAAAACACAATATTTAACAAAATTAGAAGAAGATGGAGTAGATCTAGTTCGTATGTCCAGTATCTTAAGTGGAGCAGAAGCTAATGCTGCGGGAGCCTTTAAAGACATATATAATCTTTGGATTGATCAGAACGAAAAAAAAACACAATATTTAACAAAATTAGAAGAAGATGGAGTAGATGTAGTTCGTATGTCCAGTATCTTAAGTGGAGCAGAAGCTAATGCTGCGGGAGCCTTTAAAGACATATATAATCTTTGGTTTGATCAGAACAAAAAAAAACACAATAATTAACAAAATTAGAAGAAGATGGAGTAGATCTAGTTCGTATGTCCAGTATCTTAAGTGGAGCAGAAGCTAATGCTGCGGGAGCCTTTAAAGACTTATATAATTTTTGGATTGATCAGAACGAAAAAAAACACAATATTTAACAAAATTAGAAGAAGATGGAGTAGATCTAGTTCGTACGTCCAGTATCTTAAGTGGAGCAGAAGCTAATGCTGCGGGAGCCTTTAAAGACTTATATAATCTTTGGTTTGATCAGAACAAAAAAAAACACAATAATTAACAAAATTAGAAGAAGATGGAGTAGATCTAGTTCGTATGTCCAGTATCTTAAGTGGAGCAGAAGCTAATGCTGCGGGAGCCTTTAAAGACATATATAATCTTTGGATTGATCAGAACGAAAAAAAAAACACAATATTTAACAAAATTAGAAGAAGATGGAGTAGATCTAGTTCGTATGTCCAGTATCTTAAGTGGAGCAGAAGCTAATGCTGCGGGAGCCTTTAAAGACATATATAATCTTTGGATTGATCAGAACGAAAAAAAAAACACAATATTTAACAAAATTAGAAGAAGATGGAGTAGATCTAGTTCGTATGTCCAGTATCTTAAGTGGAGCAGAAGCTAATGCTGCGGGAGCCTTTAAAGACATATATAATCTTTGGATTGAACAGAACGAAAAAAAAAACACAATATTTAACAAAATTAGAAGATAGAGTAGATCTAGTTCGTATGTCCAGTATCTTAAGTGGAGCAGAAGCTAATGCTGCGGGAGCCTTTAAAGACATATATAATCTTTGGATTGATCAGAACGAAAAAAAAAACACAATATTTAACAAAATTAGAAGAAGATGGAGTAGATCTAGTTCGTATGTCCAGTATCTTAAGTGGAGCAGAAGCTAATGCTGCGGGAGCCTTTAAAGACATATAATCTTTGGTTTGATCAGAACGAAAAAAAAACACAATATTTAACAAAATTAGTAGAAAATGGAGTAGATGTAGTTCGTATGTCCAGTATCTTAAGTGGAGCAGAAGCTAATACTGCGGGAGCCTTTAAAGACATATATAATCTTTGGATTGATCAGAACGAAAAAAAACACAATATTTAACAAAATTAGAAGATGGAGTAGATCTAGTTCGTATGTCCAGTTTCTTAAGTGGAGCAGGAGCTAATGCTGCGGGAGCCTTTAAAGACTTATATAATCTTTGGTTTGCTCAGAACGAAAAAAAAACACAATATTTAACAAAATTAGAAGAAGATGGAGTAGATCTAGTTCGCATGTCTAGTATCTTAAGTGGAGCAGAAGCTAATGCTGCGGGAGCCTTTAAAGACTTATATAATCTTTGGTTTGCTCAGAACGAAAAAAAAACACAATATTTAACAAAATTGGAAGAAGATGGAGTAGATCTAGTTCGCATGTCTAGTATCTTAAGTGGAGCAGAAGCTAATGCTGCGAGAGCCTTTAAAGACTTATATAATCTTTGGTTTGATCAGAACAAAAAAAAACACAATATTTAACAAAATTAGCAGAAGATGGAGTAGATCTAGTTCGTATGTCCAGTATCTTAAGTGGAGCAGGAGCTAATGCTGCGAGAGCCTTTAAAGACTTATATAATCTTTGGTTTGATCAGAACGAAAAAAAAACACAATATTTAACAAAATTAGAAGAAGATGGAGTAGATCTAGTTCGTATGTCCAGTATCTTAAGTGGAGCAGAAGCTAATGCTGCGGGAGCCTTTAAAGACATATATAATCTTTGGATTGATCAGAACGAAAAAAAAACACAATATTTAACAAAATTAGAAGAAGATGGAGTAGATGTAGTTCGTATGTCCAGTATCTTAAGTGGAGCAGAAGCTAATGCTGCGGGAGCCTTTAAAGACATATATAATCTTTGGTTTGATCAGAACAAAAAAAAACACAATAATTAACAAAATTAGAAGATGGAGTAGATCTAGTTCGTATGTCCAGTATCTTAAGTGGAGCAGAAGCTAATGATGCGGAAGCCTTTAAAGACTGATATAATCTTTGGTTTGATCAGAACGAAAAAAAAACACAATATTTAACAAAATTAGAAGAAGATGGAGTAGATCTAGTTCGCATGTCCAGTATCTTAAGTGGAGCACGAGCTAATGCTGCGGGAGCCTTTAAAGACTTATATAATCTTAGGTTTGATCAGAACGAAAAAAAAAACACAATATTTAACAAAATTAGAAGAAGATGGAGTAGATCTAGTTCGTACGTCCAGTATCTTAAGTGGAGCAGAAGCTAATGCTGCGGGAGCCTTTAAAGACATATAATCTTTGGTTTGATCAGAACAAAAAAAAAACACAATATTTAACAAAATTAGTAGAAGATGGAGTAGATGTAGTTCGTATGTCCAGTATCTTAAGTGGAGCAGAAGCTAATACTGCGGGAGCCTTTAAAGACATATATAATCTTTGGATTGATCAGAACGAAAAAAAAACACAATATTTAACAAAATTAGAAGAAGATGGAGTAGATCTAGTTCGTATGTCCAGTATCTTAAGTGGAGCAGGAGCTAATGCTGCGGGAGCCTTTAAAGACTTATATAATCTTTGGTTTGCTCAGAACGAAAAAAAAACACAATATTTAACAAAATTAGAAGAAGATGGAGTAGATCTAGTTCGCATGTCTAGTATCTTAAGTGGAGCAGAAGCTAATGCTGCGGGAGCCTTTAAAGACTTATATAATCTTTGGTTTGCTCAGAACGAAAAAAAAACACAATATTTAACAAAATTAGAAGAAGATGGAGTAGATCTAGTTCGCATGTCTAGTATCTTAAGTGGAGCAGAAGCTAATGCTGCGGGAGCCTTTAAAGACTTATATAATCTTTGGTTTGATCAGAACAAAAAAAAACACAATATTTAACAAAATTAGAAGAAGATGGAGTAGATCTAGTTCGTATGTCCAGTATCTTAAGTGGAGTAGGAGCTAATGCTGCGAGAGCCTTTAAAGACTTATATAATCTTTGGTTTGATCAGAACGAAAAAAAAACACAATATTTAACAAAATTAGAAGAAGATGGAGTAGATCTAGTTCGTATGTCCAGTATCTTAAGTGGAGCAGAAGCTAATGCTGCGGGAGCCTTTAAAGACATATATAATCTTTGGATTGATCAGAACGAAAAAAAAACACAATATTTAACAAAATTAGAAGAAGATGGAGTAGATGTAGTTCGTATGTCCAGTATCTTAAGTGGAGCAGAAGCTAATGCTGCGGGAGCCTTTAAAGACATATATAATCTTTGGTTTGATCAGAACAAAAAAAAACACAATAATTAACAAAATTAGAAGAAGATGGAGTAGATCTAGTTCGTATGTCCAGTATCTTAAGTGGAGCAGAAGCTAATGCTGCGGGAGCCTTTAAAGACTTATATAATTTTTGGATTGATCAGAACGAAAAAAAAACACAATATTTAACAAAATTAGAAGAAGATGGAGTAGATCTAGTTCGTACGTCCAGTATCTTAAGTGGAGCAGAAGCTAATGCTGCGGGAGCCTTTAAAGACTTATATAATCTTTGGTTTGATCAGAACAAAAAAAACACAATAATTAACAAAATTAGAAGAAGATGGAGTAGATCTAGTTCGTATGTCCAGTATCTTAAGTGGAGCAGAAGTTAATGCTGCGGGAGCCTTTAAAGACATATATAATCTTTGGATTGATCAGAACGAAAAAAAAACACAATATTTAACAAAATTAGAAGAAGATGGAGTAGATCTAGTTCGTATGTCCAGTATCTTAAGTGGAACAGAAGCTAATGCTGCGGGAGCCTTTAAAGACATATATAATCTTTGGATTGATCAGAACGAAAAAAAAACACAATATTTAACAAAATTAGAAGAAGATGGAGTAGATCTAGTTCGTATGTCCAGTATCTTAAGTGGAGCAGAAGCTAATGCTGCGGGAGCCTTTAAAGACATATATAATCTTTTGATTGATCAGAACGAAAAAAAAAACACAATATTTAAAAAAATTAGAAGATAGAGTAGATCTAGTTCGTATGTCCAGTATCTTAAGTGGAGCAGAAGCTAATGCTGCGGGAGCCTAAGTTTGATCAGAACGAAAAAAAAACACAATATTTAACAAAATTAGTAGAAGATGGAGTAGATGTAGTTCGTATGTCCAGTATCTTAAGTGGAGCAGAAGCTAATACTGCGGGAGCCTTTAAAGACATATATAATCTTTGGATTGATCAGAACGAAAAAAAAACACAATATTTAACAAAATTAGAAGAAGATGGAGTAGATCTAGTTCGTATGTCCAGTATCTTAAGTGGAGCAGGAGCTAATGCTGCGGGAGCCTTTAAAGACTTATATAATCTTTGGTTTGCTCAGAACGAAAAAAAAAACCCAATATTTAACAAAATTAGAAGAAGATGGAGTAGATCTAGTTCGCATGTCTAGTATCTTAAGTGGAGCAGGAGCTAATGCTGCGGGAGCCTTTAAAGACTTATATAATCTTTGGTTTGATCAGAACGAAAAAAAAACACAATATTTAACAAAATTAGAAGAAGATGGAGCAGATGTAGTTCGTATGTCCAGTATCTTAAGTGGAGCAGAAGCTAATGCTGCGGGAGCCTTTAAAGACATATATAATCTTTGGATTGATCAGAACGAAAAAAAAAACACAATATTTAACAAAATTAGAAGAAGATGGAGTAGATCTAGTTCGTATGTCCAGTATCTTAAGTGGAGCAGAAGCTAATGCTGCGGGAGCCTTTAAAGACTTATATAATCTTTGGTTTGATCAGAACGAAAAAAAAAACACAATATGTAACAAAATTAGAAGAAGATGGAGTAGATCTAGTTCGTATGTCCAGTATCTTAAGTGGAGCAGAAGCTAATGCTGCGGGAGCCTTTAAAGACATATAATCTTTGGAATGATCAGAACGAAAAAAAAACACAATATTTAACAAAATTAGAAGATGGAGTAGATCTAGTTCGTATGTCCAGTATCTTAAGTGGAGCAGAAGCTAATGCTGCGGGAGCCTTTAAAGACTTATATAATCTTAGGTTTGATCAGAACGAAAAAAAACACAATATTTACCAAAATTAGAAGAAGATGGAGTAGATCTAGTTCGTATGTCCAGTATCTTAAGTGGAGCAGAAGCTAATGCTGCGGGAGCCTTTAAAGACATATAATCTTTGGTTTGATCAGAACGAAAAAAAAAACAATATTTAACAAAATTAGTAGAAGATGAAGTAGATGTAGTTCGTATGTCCAGTATCTTAAGTGGAGCAGAAGCTAATACTGCGGGAGCCTTTAAAGACTTATATAATCTTAGGTTTGATCAGAACGAAAAAAAACACAATATTTACCAAAATTAGAAGAAGATGGAGTAGATCTAGTTCGTATGTCCAGTATCTTAAGTGGAGCAGGAGCTAATGCTGCGAGAGCCTTTAAAGACTTATATAATCTTTGGTTTGATCAGAACGAAAAAAAAAACACAATATTTAACAAAATTAGAAGAAGATGGAGTAGATCTAGTTCGTATGTCCAGTATCTTAAGTGGAGCAGAAGCTAATGCTGCGGGAGCCTTTAAAGACATATATAATCTTTGGATTGATCAGAACGAAAAAAAAACACAATATTTAACAAAATTAGAAGAAGATGGAGTAGATGTAGTTCGTATGTCCAGTATCTTAAGTGGAGCAGAAGCTAATGCTGCGGGAGCCTTTAAAGACATATATAATCTTTGGTTTGATCAGAACAAAAAAAAACACAATAATTAACAAAATTAGAAGAAGATGGAGTAGATCTAGTTCGTATGTCCAGTATCTTAAGTGGAGCAGAAGCTAATGCTGCGGGAGCCTTTAAAGACTTATATAATTTTTGGATTGATCAGAACGAAAAAAAACACAATATTTAACAAAATTAGAAGAAGATGGAGTAGATCTAGTTCGTACGTCCAGTATCTTAAGTGGAGCAGAAGCTAATGCTGCGGGAGCCTTTAAAGACTTATATAATCTTTGGTTTGATCAGAACAAAAAAAAACACAATAATTAACAAAATTAGAAGAAGATGGAGTAGATCTAGTTCGTATGTCCAGTATCTTAAGTGGAGCAGAAGCTAATGCTGCGGGAGCCTTTAAAGACATATATAATCTTTGGATTGATCAGAACGAAAAAAAAAACACAATATTTAACAAAATTAGAAGAAGATGGAGTAGATCTAGTTCGTATGTCCAGTATCTTAAGTGGAGCAGAAGCTAATGCTGCGGGAGCCTTTAAAGACATATATAATCTTTGGATTGATCAGAACGAAAAAAAAAACACAATATTTAACAAAATTAGAAGAAGATGGAGTAGATCTAGTTCGTATGTCCAGTATCTTAAGTGGAGCAGAAGCTAATGCTGCGGGAGCCTTTAAAGACATATATAATCTTTGGATTGAACAGAACGAAAAAAAAAACACAATATTTAACAAAATTAGAAGATAGAGTAGATCTAGTTCGTATGTCCAGTATCTTAAGTGGAGCAGAAGCTAATGCTGCGGGAGCCTTTAAAGACATATATAATCTTTGGATTGATCAGAACGAAAAAAAAAACACAATATTTAACAAAATTAGAAGAAGATGGAGTAGATCTAGTTCGTATGTCCAGTATCTTAAGTGGAGCAGAAGCTAATGCTGCGGGAGCCTTTAAAGACATATAATCTTTGGTTTGATCAGAACGAAAAAAAAACACAATATTTAACAAAATTAGTAGAAAATGGAGTAGATGTAGTTCGTATGTCCAGTATCTTAAGTGGAGCAGAAGCTAATACTGCGGGAGCCTTTAAAGACATATATAATCTTTGGATTGATCAGAACGAAAAAAAACACAATATTTAACAAAATTAGAAGATGGAGTAGATCTAGTTCGTATGTCCAGTTTCTTAAGTGGAGCAGGAGCTAATGCTGCGGGAGCCTTTAAAGACTTATATAATCTTTGGTTTGCTCAGAACGAAAAAAAAACACAATATTTAACAAAATTAGAAGAAGATGGAGTAGATCTAGTTCGCATGTCTAGTATCTTAAGTGGAGCAGAAGCTAATGCTGCGGGAGCCTTTAAAGACTTATATAATCTTTGGTTTGCTCAGAACGAAAAAAAAACACAATATTTAACAAAATTGGAAGAAGATGGAGTAGATCTAGTTCGCATGTCTAGTATCTTAAGTGGAGCAGAAGCTAATGCTGCGAGAGCCTTTAAAGACTTATATAATCTTTGGTTTGATCAGAACAAAAAAAAACACAATATTTAACAAAATTAGCAGAAGATGGAGTAGATCTAGTTCGTATGTCCAGTATCTTAAGTGGAGCAGGAGCTAATGCTGCGAGAGCCTTTAAAGACTTATATAATCTTTGGTTTGATCAGAACGAAAAAAAAACACAATATTTAACAAAATTAGAAGAAGATGGAGTAGATCTAGTTCGTATGTCCAGTATCTTAAGTGGAGCAGAAGCTAATGCTGCGGGAGCCTTTAAAGACATATATAATCTTTGGATTGATCAGAACGAAAAAAAAACACAATATTTAACAAAATTAGAAGAAGATGGAGTAGATGTAGTTCGTATGTCCAGTATCTTAAGTGAAGCAGAAGCTAATGCTGCGGGAGCCTTTAAAGACATATATAATCTTTGGTTTGATCAGAACAAAAAAAAACACAATAATTAACAAAATTAGAAGATGGAGTAGATCTAGTTCGTATGTCCAGTATCTTAAGTGGAGCAGAAGCTAATGCTGCGGGAGCCTTTAAAGACTTATATAATCTTTGGTTTGCTCAGAACGAAAAAAAAACACAATATTTAACAAAATTAGAAGAAGATGGAGTAGATCTAGTTCGCATGTCTAGTATCTTAAGTGGAGCAGGAGCTAATGCTGCGGGAGCCTTTAAAGACTTATATAATCTTTGGTTTGATCAGAACGAAAAAAAAACACAATATTTAACAAAATTAGAAGAAGATGGAGTAGATCTAGTTCGCATGTCTAGTATCTTAAGTGGAGCAGGAGCTAATGCTGCGGGAGCCTTTAAAGACTTATATAATCTTTGGTTTGATCAGAACGAAAAAAAAACACAATATTTAACAAAATTAGAAGAAGTTGGAGTAGATCTAGTTCGCATGTCTAGTATCTTAAGTGGAGCAGGAGCTAATGCTGCGGGAGCCTTTAAAGACTTATATAATCTTTGGTTTGATCAGAACGAAAAAAAAACACAATATTTAACAAAATTAGAAGAAGATGGAGTAGATCTAGTTCACATGTCTAGTATCTTAAGTGGAGCAGAAGCTAATGCTGCGGGAGCCTTTAAAGACTTATATAAACTTTGGTTTGATCAGAACAAAAAAAACATAATATTTAACAAAATTAGAAGATGATGGAGTAGATCTAGTTCGTACGTCCAGTATCTTAAGTGGAGCAGAAGCTAATGCTGCGGGAGCCTTTAAAGACTTATATAAACTTTGGTTTGATCAGAACAAAAAAAACATAATATTTAACAAAATTAGAAGATGATGGAGTAGATCTAGTTCGTACGTCCAGTATCTTAAGTGGAGCAGAAGCTAATGCTGCGGGAGCCTTTAAAGACTTATATAATCTTTGGTTTGATCAGAACGAAAAAAAAAACACAATATTTAACAAAATTAGAAGAGGATGGAGTAGATCTAGTTCGTATGTCCAGTATCTTAAGTGGAGCAGAAGCTAATGCTGCGGGAGCCTTTAAAGACTTATTTAATCTTTGGTTTGATCAGAACAAAAAAAACATAATATTTAACAAAATTAGAAGAAGATGGAGTAGATCTAGTTCGTACGTCCAGTATCTTAAGTGGAGCAGAAGCTAATGCTGCGGGAGCCTTTAAAGACTTATATAATCTTTGGTTTGATCAGAACGCAAAAACAAACACAATATTTAAAAAAATTAGAAGAAGATGGAGTAGATCTAGTTCGCATGTCCAGTATCTTAAGTGGAGCAGAAGCTAATGCTGCGGGAGTCTTTAAAGACTTATATAATCTTTGGCTTGATCAGAACGAAAAAAAAAACACAATATTTAACAAAATTAGAAGAGGATGGAGTAGATCTAGTTCGTATGTCCAGTATCTTAAGTGGAGCAGAAGCTAATGCTGCGGGAGCCTTTAAAGACTTATATAATCTTTGGTTTGATCAGAACAAAAAAAAACACAATCTTTAACAAAATTAGAAGATGGAGTAGATCTAGTTCGTACGTCCAATATCTTAAGTGGAGCAGAAGCTAATGCTGCGGGAGCCTTTAAAGACTTATATAATCTTTGGAATGATCAGAACGAAAAAAAAACACAATATTTAACAAAATTAGAAGATGGAGTAGATCTAGTTCGTATGTCCAGTATCTTAAGTGGAGCAGAAGCTAATGCTGCGGGAGCCTTTAAAGACTTATATAATCTTAGGTTTGATCAGAACGAAAAAAAAACACAATATTTAACAAAATTAGAAGAAGATGGAGTAGATCTAGTTCGTATGTCCAGTATCTTAAGTGGAGCAGGAGCTAATGCTGCGGGAGCCTTTAAAGACATATATAATCTTTGGAATGATCAGAACGAAAAGAAAACACAATATTTAACAAAATTAGAAGATGGAGTAGATCTAGTTCGTATGTCCAGTATCTTAAGTGGAGCAGAAGCTAATGATGCGGAAGCCTTTAAAGACTTATATAATCTTTGGTTTGATCAGAACGAAAAAAAAACACAATATTTAACAAAATTAGAAGAAGATGGAGTAGATCTAGTTCGCATGTCCAGTATCTTAAGTGGAGCACGAGCTAATGCTGCGGGAGCCTTTAAAGACTTATATAATCTTAGGTTTGATCAGAACGAAAAAAAAACACAATATTTAACAAAATTAGAAGAAGATGGAGTAGATCTAGTTCGTACGTCCAGTATCTTAAGTGGAGCAGAAGCTAATGCTGCGGGAGCCTTTAAAGACATATAATCTTTGGTTTGATCAGAACGAAAAAAAAACACAATATTTAACAAAATTAGTAGAAGATGGAGTAGATGTAGTTCGTATGTCCAGTATCTTAAGTGGAGCAGAAGCTAATACTGCGGGAGCCTTTAAAGACATATATAATCTTTGGTTTGATCAGAACAAAAAAAAACACAATATTTAACAAAATTAGAAGAAGATGGAGTAGATCTAGTTCGTATGTCCAGTATCTTAAGTGGAGCAGGAGCTAATGCTGCGAGAGCCTTTAAAGACTTATATAATCTTTGGTTTGATCAGAACGAAAAAAAAAACACAATATTTAACAAAATTAGAAGAAGATGGAGTAGATCTAGTTCGTATGTCCAGTATCTTAAGTGGAGCAGAAGCTAATGCTGCGGGAGCCTTTAAAGACATATATAATCTTTGGCTTGATCAGAACGAAAAAAAAACACAATATTTAACAAAATTAGAAGAAGATGGAGTAGATGTAGTTCGTATGTCCAGTATCTTAAGTGGAGCAGAAGCTAATGCTGCGGGAGCCTTTAAAGACATATATAATCTTTGGTTTGATCAGAACAAAAAAAAACACAATAATTAACAAAATTAGAAGAAGATGGAGTAGATCTAGTTCGTATGTCCAGTATCTTAAGTGGAGCAGAAGCTAATGCTGCGGGAGCCTTTAAAGACTTATATAATTTTTGGATTGATCAGAACGAAAAAAAAACACAATATTTAACAAAATTAGAAGAAGATGGAGTAGATCTAGTTCGTACGTCCAGTATCTTAAGTGGAGCAGAAGCTAATGCTGCGGGAGACTTTAAAGACTTATATAATCTTTGGTTTGATCAGAACAAAAAAAACACAATAATTAACAAAATTAGAAGAAGATGGAGTAGATCTAGTTCGTATGTCCAGTATCTTAAGTGGAGCAGAAGTTAATGCTGCGGGAGCCTTTAAAGACATATATAATCTTTGGATTGATCAGAACGAAAAAAAAACACAATATTTAACAAAATTAGAAGAAGATGGAGTAGATCTAGTTCGTATGTCCAGTATCTTAAGTGGAGCAGAAGCTAATGCTGCGGGAGCCTTTAAAGACATATATAATCTTTGGATTGATCAGAACGAAAAAAAAACAAAATATTTAACAAAATTAGAAGAAGATGGAGTAGATCTAGTTCGTATGTCCAGTATCTTAAGTGGAGCAGAAGCTAATGCTGCGGGAGCCTTTAAAGACATATATAATCTTTGGATTGAACAGAACGAAAAAAAAAACACAATATTTAACAAAATTAGAAGAAGATAGAGTAGATCTAGTTCGTATGTCCAGTATCTTAAGTGGAGCAGAAGCTAATGCTGCGGGAGCCTTTAAAGACATATATAATCTTTGGATTGATCAGAACGAAAAAAAAACACAATATTTAACAAAATTAGAAGAAGATGGAGTAGATCTAGTTCGTATGTCCAGTATCTTAAGTGGAGCAGAAGCTAATGCTGCGGGAGCCTTTAAAGACATATATAATCTTTGGATTGATCAGAACGAAAAAAAAAACACAATATTTAAAAAAATTAGAAGATAGAGTAGATCTAGTTCGTATGTCCAGTATCTTAAGTGGAGCAGAAGCTAATGCTGCGGGAGCCTTTAAAGACATATATAATCTTTGGATTGATCAGAACGAAAAAAAAAACACAATATTTAAAAAAATTAGAAGATAGAGTAGATCTAGTTCGTATGTCCAGTATCTTAAGTGGAGCAGAAGCTAATGCTGCGGGAGCCTTTAAAGACATATATAATCTTTGGATTGATCAGAACGAAAAAAAAACACAATATTTAACAAAATTAGAAGAAGATGGAGTAGATCTAGTTCGTATGTCCAGTATCTTAAGTGGAGCAGGAGCTAATGCTGCGGGAGCCTTTAAAGACATATATAATCTTTGGTTTGATCAGAACGAAAAAAAAACACAATATTTAACAAAATTAGTAGAAGATGGAGTAGATGTAGTTCGTATGTCCAGTATCTTAAGTGGAGCAGAAGCTAATACTGCGGGAGCCTTTAAAGACATATATAATCTTTGGATTGATCAGAACGAAAAAAAAACACAATATTTAACAAAATTAGAAGAAGATGGAGTAGATCTAGTTCGTATGTCCAGTATCTTAAGTGGAGCAGGAGCTAATGCTGCGGGAGCCTTTAAAGACTTATATAATCTTTGGTTTGCTCAGAACGAAAAAAAAAACACAATATTTAACAAAATTAGAAGAAGATGGAGTAGATCTAGTTCGCATGTCTAGTATCTTAAGTGGAGCAGGAGCTAATGCTGCGGGAGCCTTTAAAGACTTATATAATCTTTGGTTTGATCAGAACGAAAAAAAAACACAATATTTAACAAAATTAGAAGAAGATGGAGCAGATGTAGTTCGTATGTCCAGTATCTTAAGTGGAGCAGAAGCTAATGCTGCGGGAGCCTTTAAAGACATATATAATCTTTGGATTGATCAGAACGAAAAAAAAAACACAATATTTAACAAAATTAGAAGAAGATGGAGTAGATCTAGTTCGTATGTCCAGTATCTTAAGTGGAGCAGAAGCTAATGCTGCGGGAGCCTTTAAAGACTTATATAATCTTTGGTTTGATCAGAACGAAAAAAAAAACACAATATGTAACAAAATTAGAAGAAGATGGAGTATATCTAGTTCGAATGTCTAGTATCTTAAGTGGAGCAGGAGCTAATGCTGCGGGAGCCTTTAAAGACTTATATAATCTTTGGTTTGATCAGAACGAAAAAAAAAACACAATATTTAACAAAATTAGAAGAAGATGGAATAGATGTAGTTCGTATGTCCAGTATCTTAAGTGGAGCAGAAGCTAATGCTGCGGGAGCCTTTAAAGACATATATAATCTTTGGATTGATCAGAACGAAAAAAAAACACAATATTTAACAAAATTAGAAGAATATGGAGTAGATCTAGTTCGCATGTCCAGTATCTTAAGTGGAGCAGAAGCTAATGCTGCGGGAGCCTTTAAAGACTTATATAATCTTTGGTTTGATCAGAACGAAAAAAAAAACACAATATGTAACAAAATTAGAAGAAGATGGAGTATATCTAGTTCGAATGTCTAGTATCTTAAGTGGAGCAGGAGCTAATGCTGCGGGAGCCTTTAAAGACTTATATAATCTTTGGTTTGATCAGAACGAAAAAAAAAACACAATATTTAACAAAATTAGAAGAAGATGGAGTAGATGTATTTCGTATGTCCAGTATCTTAAGTGGAGCAGAAGCTAATGCTGCGGGAGCCTTTAAAGACTTATATAATCTTTGGAATGATCAGAACGAAAAAAAAAACACAATATTTAACAAAATTAGAAGAAGATGGAGTAGATCTAGTTCGCATGTCTAGTATCTTAAGTGGAGCAGGAGCTAATGCTGCGGGAGCCTTTAAAGACTTATATAATCTTTGGTTTGATCAGAACAAAAAAAAAACACAATATTTAACAAAATTAGAAGAAGATGGAGTAGATGTATTTCGTATGTCCAGTATCTTAAGTGGAGCAGAAGCTGTGCTGCGGGAGCCTTTAAAGACTTATATAATCTTTGGTTTGATCAGAACAAAAAAAATCTGATGTGGCCAGCACATAACCTCTCGCCGTATATTTTACCTGGCTGTATGCATAAAGCAAAGAATATTTTTATAAACACAAATAATATATTCATATAAATCTATGACGTATAAACTTCTTTATTATTCAATAATAGCATGTCTCAACATGAAGATATTTTACCATAAATTATGTTACAATAAATTACAAAGTAGAGTTTACCATATATAAATATTAGGCTGGTAACAGCAATTTTCAATTCGAACAACCTTGTTTACTTTCTCTTCATATTCTTCTAGTAAAAACATTAATTTTGGGCGGTCTAAAATGTATATATGGATTGTGCATCTATTCTTACATATCTTCTTTTACATTTTATTTTTTCATACTTGTTATATCTAAAAAACACTAATTCCCTTTAATAAAGTGACGGATAGATTGCACTCCGATTATTCTTATATCGATGTGTAATTTTGTCAATATTTACAACTTACTTGAGAAGAATTTGATAGCTTTTTCGCAATTCAAAGTTACTCTAGTCTACAGTACTGGTGTACATTGTCCCATAATGTTTGAAACAAATTTAAGTCCTTCAACCTAGACTTGTCATCTCCATAATAGTCACAGATCAAGAATTAAGGGATTCTCCAAATACATTTTTCTTTCATTACTCATTATTTCTGACACTGACATTTATCTGTCAGTTACAAATAATTTAAATTTGCAACTATTTTTCATGGCATCCTTTCGGTTGTAAAATTAATTACAACATTATTTTATATATTATATTCCTTTTATCTCTAAATCTATAAAATATGTATAAAAATATTTAAAGGTATCAGAAAGAGAATTTATTTTTCTTTAATATTATCAAGAAAAATTTTCAAAAAATAATATTTAGAAGATTTTTTTTCAAGAATCTTCTACTTCCGGTTGTCCAATTGTTACCAAAACCTTTTCAGATCTTCCCATGAATGTCCGATTGGGAAATACGTTGTTAAACAAATTTTAAGTCTTATAGTTTTTGAGTAACCGTCCTTCCAACATCCCACACACACACATCCACACACACACACACACACACACACAGACATCATCGTAAAAATGTTAAAATCGGATTGTAGGGACCTTAAAACGTGCTTATTCAATAAAATCTGGATATGCGATTTTTAGCATGAATCCAATACCTCTCTTAGCGAGAGGTAAAAAACACAATATTTAACAAAATTAGCAGAAGATGGAGTAGATCTAGTTCGCATGTCTAGTATCTTAAGTGGAGCAGGAGCTAATGCTGCGGGAGCCTTTAAAGACTTATATAATCTTTGGATTGATCAGAAAGAAAAAAAAACACAATATTTAACAAAATTAGAAGAAGATGGAGTAGATCTAGTTCGCATGTCTAGTATCTTAAGTGGAGCAGGAGCTAATGCTGCGGGAGCCTTTAAAGACTTATATAATCTTTGGTTTGATCAGAACAAAAAAAAACACAATATTTAACAAAATTAGAAGAAGATGGAGTAGATCTAGTTCGCATGTCTAGTATCTTAAGTGGAGCAGGAGCTAATGCTGCGGGAGCCTTTAAAGACTTATATAATCTTTGGAATGATCAGAACGAAAAAAAAACACAATATTTAACAAAATTAGAAGAAGATGGAGTAGATCTAGTTCGCATGTCCAGTATCCTAAGTGGAGCAGGAGCTAATGCTGCGGGAGCCTTTAAAGACTTATATAATCTTTGGTTTGATCAGAACAAAAAAAACACAATATTTAACAAAATTAGAAGAAGATGGAGTAGATCTAGTTCGTATGTCCAGTATCTTAAGTGGAGCAGAAGCTAATGCTGCGGAAGCCTTTAAAGACTTATATAATCTTTGGTTTGATCAGAACGAAAAAAAAAACACAATATTTAACAAAATTAGAAGAAGATGGAGTAGATCTAGTTCGCATGTCCAGTATCTTACGTGGAGCAGGAGCTAATGCTGCGGGAGCCTTTAAAGACTTATATAATCTTTGGTTTGATCAGAACAAAAAAAAACACAATATTTAACAAAATTAGAAGAAGATGGAGTAGATCTAGTTCGCATGTCCAGTATCTTAAGTGGAGCAGAAGCTAATGCTGCGGGAGCCTTTAAAGACTTATATAATCTTTGGTTTGATCAGAACGAAAAAAAAAACACAATATGTAACAAAATTAGAAGAAGATGGAGTATATCTAGTTCGAATGTCTAGTATCTTAAGTGGAGCAGGAGCTAATGCTGCGGGAGCCTTTAAAGACTTATATAATCTTTGGTTTGATCAGAACGAAAAAAAAAACACAATATTTAACAAAATTAGAAGAAGATGGAGTAGATGTATTTCGTATGTCCAGTATCTTAAGTGGAGCAGAAGCTAATGCTGCAGGAGCCTTTAAAGACTTATATAATCTTTGGTTTGATCAGAACGAAAAAAAAAAAACACAATATGTAACAAAATTAGAAGAAGATGGAGTATATCTAGTTCGAATGTCTAGTATCTTAAGTGGAGCAGAAGCTAATGCTGCGGGAGCCTTTAAAGACATATATAATCTTTGGTTTGATCAGAACAAAAAAAAACACAATAATTAACAAAATTAGAAGAAGATGGAGTAGATCTAGTTCGTATGTCCAGTATCTTAAGTGGAGCAGAAGCTAATGCTGCGGGAGCCTTTAAAGACTTATATAATTTTTGGATTGATCAGAACGAAAAAAAAACACAATATTTAACAAAATTAGAAGAAGATGGAGTAGATCTAGTTCGTACGTCCAGTATCTTAAGTGGAGCAGAAGCTAATGCTGCGGGAGACTTTAAAGACTTATATAATCTTTGGTTTGATCAGAACAAAAAAAACACAATAATTAACAAAATTAGAAGAAGATGGAGTAGATCTAGTTCGTATGTCCAGTATCTTAAGTGGAGCAGAAGTTAATGCTGCGGGAGCCTTTAAAGACATATATAATCTTTGGATTGATCAGAACGAAAAAAAAACACAATATTTAACAAAATTAGAAGAAGATGGAGTAGATCTAGTTCGTATGTCCAGTATCTTAAGTGGAGCAGAAGCTAATGCTGCGGGAGCCTTTAAAGACATATATAATCTTTGGATTGATCAGAACGAAAAAAAAACAAAATATTTAACAAAATTAGAAGAAGATGGAGTAGATCTAGTTCGTATGTCCAGTATCTTAAGTGGAGCAGAAGCTAATGCTGCGGGAGCCTTTAAAGACATATATAATCTTTGGATTGAACAGAACGAAAAAAAAAAACACAATATTTAACAAAATTAGAAGAAGATAGAGTAGATCTAGTTCGTATGTCCAGTATCTTAAGTGGAGCAGAAGCTAATGCTGCGGGAGCCTTTAAAGACATATATAATCTTTGGATTGATCAGAACGAAAAAAAAACACAATATTTAACAAAATTAGAAGAAGATGGAGTAGATCTAGTTCGTATGTCCAGTATCTTAAGTGGAGCAGAAGCTAATGCTGCGGGAGCCTTTAAAGACATATATAATCTTTGGATTGATCAGAACGAAAAAAAAAACACAATATTTAAAAAAATTAGAAGATAGAGTAGATCTAGTTCGTATGTCCAGTATCTTAAGTGGAGCAGAAGCTAATGCTGCGGGAGCCTTTAAAGACATATAATCTTTGGTTTGATCAGAACGAAAAAAAAAACACAATATTTAACAAAATTAGTAGAAGATGGAGTAGATGTAGTTCGTATGTCCAGTATCTTAAGTGGAGCAGAAGCTAATACTGCGGGAGCCTTTAAAGACATATATAATCTTTGGATTGATCAGAACGAAAAAAAAACACAATATTTAACAAAATTAGAAGAAGATGGAGTAGATCTAGTTCGTATGTCCAGTATCTTAAGTGGAGCAGGAGCTAATGCTGCGGGAGCCTTTAAAGACTTATATAATCTTTGGTTTGCTCAGAACGAAAAAAAAAACACAATATTTAACAAAATTAGAAGAAGATGGAGTAGATCTAGTTCGCATGTCTAGTATCTTAAGTGGAGCAGGAGCTAATGCTGCGGGAGCCTTTAAAGACTTATATAATCTTTGGTTTGATCAGAACGAAAAAAAAACACAATATTTAACAAAATTAGAAGAAGATGGAGCAGATGTAGTTCGTATGTCCAGTATCTTAAGTGGAGCAGAAGCTAATGCTGCGGGAGCCTTTAAAGACATATATAATCTTTGGATTGATCAGAACGAAAAAAAAAACACAATATTTAACAAAATTAGAAGAAGATGGAGTAGATCTAGTTCGTATGTCCAGTATCTTAAGTGGAGCAGAAGCTAATGCTGCGGGAGCCTTTAAAGACTTATATAATCTTTGGTTTGATCAGAACGAAAAAAAAAACACAATATGTAACAAAATTAGAAGAAGATGGAGTATATCTAGTTCGAATGTCTAGTATCTTAAGTGGAGCAGGAGCTAATGCTGCGGGAGCCTTTAAAGACTTATATAATCTTTGGTTTGATCAGAACGAAAAAAAAAACACAATATTTAACAAAATAAGAAGAAGATGGAATAGATGTAGTTCGTATGTCCAGTATCTTAAGTGGAGCAGAAGCTAATGCTGCGGGAGCCTTTAAAGACATATATAATCTTTGGATTGATCAGAACGAAAAAAAAACACAATATTTAACAAAATTAGAAGAATATGGAGTAGATCTAGTTCGCATGTCCAGTATCTTAAGTGGAGCAGAAGCTAATGCTGCGGGAGCCTTTAAAGACTTATATAATCTTTGGTTTGATCAGAACGAAAAAAAAAACACAATATGTAACAAAATTAGAAGAAGATGGAGTATATCTAGTTCGAATGTCTAGTATCTTAAGTGGAGCAGGAGCTAATGCTGCGGGAGCCTTTAAAGACTTATATAATCTTTGGTTTGATCAGAACGAAAAAAAAAACACAATATTTAACAAAATTAGAAGAAGATGGAGTAGATGTATTTCGTATGTCCAGTATCTTAAGTGGAGCAGAAGCTAATGCTGCGGGAGCCTTTAAAGACTTATATAATCTTTGGAATGATCAGAACGAAAAAAAAAACACAATATTTAACAAAATTAGAAGAAGATGGAGTAGATCTAGTTCGCATGTCTAGTATCTTAAGTGGAGCAGGAGCTAATGCTGCGGGAGCCTTTAAAGACTTATATAATCTTTGGTTTGATCAGAACAAAAAAAAAACACAATATTTAACAAAATTAGAAGAAGATGGAGTAGATGTATTTCGTATGTCCAGTATCTTAAGTGGAGCAGAAGCTGTGCTGCGGGAGCCTTTAAAGACTTATATAATCTTTGGTTTGATCAGAACAAAAAAAATCTGATGTGGCCAGCACATAACCTCTCGCCGTATATTTTACCTGGCTGTATGCATAAAGCAAAGAATATTTTTATAAACACAAATAATATATTCATATAAATCTATGACGTATAAACTTCTTTATTATTCAATAATAGCATGTCTCAACATGAAGATATTTTACCATAAATTATGTTACAATAAATTACAAAGTAGAGTTTACCATATATAAATATTAGGCTGGTAACAGCAATTTTCAATTCGAACAACCTTGTTTACTTTCTCTTCATATTCTTCTAGTAAAAACATTAATTTTGGGCGGTCTAAAATGTATATATGGATTGTGCATCTATTCTTACATATCTTCTTTTACATTTTATTTTTTCATACTTGTTATATCTAAAAAACACTAATTCCCTTTAATAAAGTGACGGATAGATTGCACTCCGATTATTCTTATATCGATGTGTAATTTTGTCAATATTTACAACTTACTTGAGAAGAATTTGATAGCTTTTTCGCAATTCAAAGTTACTCTAGTCTACAGTACTGGTGTACATTGTCCCATAATGTTTGAAACAAATTTAAGTCCTTCAACCTAGACTTGTCATCTCCATAATAGTCACAGATCAAGAATTAAGGGATTCTCCAAATACATTTTTCTTTCATTACTCATTATTTCTGACACTGACATTTATCTGTCAGTTACAAATAATTTAAATTTGCAACTATTTTTCATGGCATCCTTTCGGTTGTAAAATTAATTACAACATTATTTTATATATTATATTCCTTTTATCTCTAAATCTATAAAATATGTATAAAAATATTTAAAGGTATCAGAAAGAGAATTTATTTTTCTTTAATATTATCAAGAAAAATTTTCAAAAAATAATATTTAGAAGATTTTTTTTCAAGAATCTTCTACTTCCGGTTGTCCAATTGTTACCAAAACCTTTTCAGATCTTCCCATGAATGTCCGATTGGGAAATACGTTGTTAAACAAATTTTAAGTCTTATAGTTTTTGAGTAACCGTCCTTCCAACATCCCACACACACACATCCACACACACACACACACACACACACACACAGACATCATCGTAAAAATGTTAAAATCGGATTGTAGGGACCTTAAAACGTGCTTATTCAATAAAATCTGGATATGCGATTTTTAGCATGAATCCAATACCTCTCTTAGCGAGAGGTAAAAAACACAATATTTAACAAAATTAGCAGAAGATGGAGTAGATCTAGTTCGCATGTCTAGTATCTTAAGTGGAGCAGGAGCTAATGCTGCGGGAGCCTTTAAAGACTTATATAATCTTTGGATTGATCAGAAAGAAAAAAAAACACAATATTTAACAAAATTAGAAGAAGATGGAGTAGATCTAGTTCGCATGTCTAGTATCTTAAGTGGAGCAGGAGCTAATGCTGCGGGAGCCTTTAAAGACTTATATAATCTTTGGTTTGATCAGAACAAAAAAAAACACAATATTTAACAAAATTAGAAGAAGATGGAGTAGATCTAGTTCGCATGTCTAGTATCTTAAGTGGAGCAGGAGCTAATGCTGCGGGAGCCTTTAAAGACTTATATAATCTTTGGAATGATCAGAACGAAAAAAAAACACAATATTTAACAAAATTAGAAGAAGATGGAGTAGATCTAGTTCGCATGTCCAGTATCCTAAGTGGAGCAGGAGCTAATGCTGCGGGAGCCTTTAAAGACTTATATAATCTTTGGTTTGATCAGAACAAAAAAAACACAATATTTAACAAAATTAGAAGAAGATGGAGTAGATCTAGTTCGTATGTCCAGTATCTTAAGTGGAGCAGAAGCTAATGCTGCGGAAGCCTTTAAAGACTTATATAATCTTTGGTTTGATCAGAACGAAAAAAAAAACACAATATTTAACAAAATTAGAAGAAGATGGAGTAGATCTAGTTCGCATGTCCAGTATCTTACGTGGAGCAGGAGCTAATGCTGCGGGAGCCTTTAAAGACTTATATAATCTTTGGTTTGATCAGAACAAAAAAAAACACAATATTTAACAAAATTAGAAGAAGATGGAGTAGATCTAGTTCGCATGTCCAGTATCTTAAGTGGAGCAGAAGCTAATGCTGCGGGAGCCTTTAAAGACTTATATAATCTTTGGTTTGATCAGAACGAAAAAAAAAACACAATATGTAACAAAATTAGAAGAAGATGGAGTATATCTAGTTCGAATGTCTAGTATCTTAAGTGGAGCAGGAGCTAATGCTGCGGGAGCCTTTAAAGACTTATATAATCTTTGGTTTGATCAGAACGAAAAAAAAAACACAATATTTAACAAAATTAGAAGAAGATGGAGTAGATGTATTTCGTATGTCCAGTATCTTAAGTGGAGCAGAAGCTAATGCTGCAGGAGCCTTTAAAGACTTATATAATCTTTGGTTTGATCAGAACGAAAAAAAAAAAAACACAATATGTAACAAAATTAGAAGAAGATGGAGTATATCTAGTTCGAATGTCTAGTATCTTAAGTGGAGCAGGAGCTAATGCTGCGGGAGCCTTTAAAGACTTATATAATCTTTGGTTTGATCAGAACGAAAAAAAAAACACAATATTTAACAAAATTAGAAGAAGATGGAGTAGATGTATTTCGTATGTCCAGTATCTTAAGTGGAGCAGAAGCTAATGCTGCGGGAGCTTTTAAAGACTTATATAATCTTTGGAATGATCAGAACGAAAAAAAAAACACAATATTTAACAAAATTAGAAGAAGATGGAGTAGATCTAGTTCGCATGTCTAGTATCTTAAGTGGAGCAGGAGCTAATGCTGCGGGAGCCTTTAAAGACTTATATAATCTTTGGTTTGATCAGAACAAAAAAAAAACACAATATTTAACAAAATTAGAAGAAGATGGAGTAGATGTATTTCGTATGTCCAGTATCTTAAGTGGAGCAGAAGCTGTGCTGCGGGAGCCTTTAAAGACTTATATAATCTTTGGTTTGATCAGAACAAAAAAAATCTGATGTGGCCAGCACATAACCTCTCGCCGTATATTTTACCTGGCTGTATGCATAAAGCAAAGAATATTTTTATAAACACAAATAATATATTCATATAAATCTATGACGTATAAACTTCTTTATTATTCAATAATAGCATGTCTCAACATGAAGATATTTTACCATAAATTATGTTACAATAAATTACAAAGTAGAGTTTACCATATATAAATATTAGGCTGGTAACAGCAATTTTCAATTCGAACAACCTTGTTTACTTTCTCTTCATATTCTTCTAGTAAAAACATTAATTTTGGGCGGTCTAAAATGTATATATAGATTGTGCATCTATTCTTACATATCTTCTTTTACATTTTATTTTTTCATACTTGTTATATCTAAAAAACACTAATTCCCTTTAATAAAGTGACGGATAGATTGCACTCCGATTATTCTTATATCGATGTGTAATTTTGTCAATATTTACAACTTACTTGAGAAGAATTTGATAGCTTTTTCGCAATTCAAAGTTACTCTAGTCTACAGTACTGGTGTACATTGTCCCATAATGTTTGAAACAAATTTAAGTCCTTCAACCTAGACTTGTCATCTCCATAATAGTCACAGATCAAGAATTAAGGGATTCTCCAAATACATTTTTCTTTCATTACTCATTATTTCTGACACTGACATTTATCTGTCAGTTACAAATAATTTAAATTTGCAACTATTTTTCATGGCATCCTTTCGGTTGTAAAATTAATTACAACATTATTTTATATATTATATTCCTTTTATCTCTAAATCTATAAAATATGTATAAAAATATTTAAAGGTATCAGAAAGAGAATTTATTTTTCTTTAATATTATCAAGAAAAATTTTCAAAAAATAATATTTAGAAGATTTTTTTTCAAGAATCTTCTACTTCCGGTTGTCCAATTGTTACCAAAACCTTTTCAGATCTTCCCATGAATGTCCGATTGGGAAATACGTTGTTAAACAAATTTTAAGTCTTATAGTTTTTGAGTAACCGTCCTTCCAACATCCCACACACACACATCCACACACACACACACACACACACACACACACACAGACATCATCGTAAAAATGTTAAAATCGGATTGTAGGGACCTTAAAACGTGCTTATTCAATAAAATCTGGATATGCGATTTTTAGCATGAATCCAATACCTCTCTTAGCGAGAGGTAAAAAACACAATATTTAACAAAATTAGCAGAAGATGGAGTAGATCTAGTTCGCATGTCTAGTATCTTAAGTGGAGCAGGAGCTAATGCTGCGGGAGCCTTTAAAGACTTATATAATCTTTGGATTGATCAGAAAGAAAAAAAAACACAATATTTAACAAAATTAGAAGAAGATGGAGTAGATCTAGTTCGCATGTCTAGTATCTTAAGTGGAGCAGGAGCTAATGCTGCGGGAGCCTTTAAAGACTTATATAATCTTTGGTTTGATCAGAACAAAAAAAAACACAATATTTAACAAAATTAGAAGAAGATGGAGTAGATCTAGTTCGCATGTCTAGTATCTTAAGTGGAGCAGGAGCTAATGCTGCGGGAGCCTTTAAAGACTTATATAATCTTTGGAATGATCAGAACGAAAAAAAAACACAATATTTAACAAAATTAGAAGAAGATGGAGTAGATCTAGTTCGCATGTCCAGTATCCTAAGTGGAGCAGGAGCTAATGCTGCGGGAGCCTTTAAAGACTTATATAATCTTTGGTTTGATCAGAACAAAAAAAACACAATATTTAACAAAATTAGAAGAAGATGGAGTAGATCTAGTTCGTATGTCCAGTATCTTAAGTGGAGCAGAAGCTAATGCTGCGGAAGCCTTTAAAGACTTATATAATCTTTGGTTTGATCAGAACGAAATAAAAACACAATATTTAACAAAATTAGAAGAAGATGGAGTAGATCTAGTTCGCATGTCCAGTATCTTACGTGGAGCAGGAGCTAATGCTGCGGGAGCCTTTAAAGACTTATATAATCTTTGGTTTGATCAGAACAAAAAAAAAACAATATTTAACAAAATTAGAAGAAGATGGAGTAGATGTATTTCGTATGTCCAGTATCTTAAGTGGAGCAGAAGCTAATGCTGCGGGAGCCTTTAAAGACTTATATAATCTTTGGTTTGATCAGAACAAAAAAAAACACAATATTTAACAAAATTAGCAGAAGATGGAGTAGATCTAGTTCGCATGTCTAGTATCTTAAGTGGAGCAGGAGCTAATGCTGCGGGAGCCTTTAAAGACTTATATAATCTTTGGATTGATCAGAAAGAAAAAAAAACACAATATTTAACAAAATTAGAAGAAGATGGAGTAGATCTAGTTCGCATGTCTAGTATCTTAAGTGGAGCAGGAGCTAATGCTGCGGGAGCCTTTAAAGACTTATATAATCTTTGGTTTGATCAGAACAAAAAAAAAACACAATATTTAACAAAATTAGAAGAAGATGGAGTAGATCTAGTTCGCATGTCTAGTATCTTAAGTGGAGCAGGAGCTAATGCTGCGGGAGCCTTTAAAGACTTATTTAATCTTTGGAATGATCAGAACGAAAAAAAAACACAATATTTAACAAAATTAGAAGAAGATGGAGTAGATCTAGTTCGCATGTCTAGTATCTTAAGTGGAGCAGGAGCTAATGCTGCGGGAGCCTTTAAAGACTTATATAATCTTTGGAATGATCAGAACGAAAAAAAAACACAATATTTAACAAAATTAGAAGAAGATGGAGTAGATCTAGTTCGCATGTCCAGTATCTTAAGTGGAGCAGGAGCTAATGCTGCGGGAGCCTTTAAAGACTTATATAATCTTTGGTTTGATCAGAACAAAAAAAACACAATATTTAACAAAATTAGAAGAAGATGGATTAGATCTAGTTCGTATGTCCAGTATCTTAAGTGGAGCAGAAGCTAATGCTGCGGAAGCCTTTAAAGACTTATATAATCTTTGGTTTGATCAGAACGAAAAAAAAACACAATATTTAACAAAATTAGAAGAAGATGGAGTAGATCTAGTTCGCATGTCCAGTATCTTACGTGGAACAGGAGCTAATGCTGCGGGAGCCTTTAAAGACTTATATAATCTTTGGTTTGATCAGAACAAAAAAAAAACACAATATTTAACAAAATTAGAAGAAGATGGAGTAGATCTAGTTCGTATGTCCAGTATCTTAAGTGGAGCAGGAGCTAATGCTGCGGGAGCCTTTAAAGACTTATATAATCTTTGGACTGATCAGAACGAAAAAAAAACACAATATTTAACAAAATTAGAAGAAGATGGAGTAGATCTAGTTCGTATGTCCAGTATCTTAAGTGGAGCAGAAGCTAATGCTGCGGAAGCCTTTAAAGACTTATATAATCTTTGGTTTGATGAGAACGAAAAAAAAAACACAATATTTAACAAAATTAGAAGAAGATGGAGTAGATCTAGTTCGTAGTCCAGTATCTTAAGTGGAGCAGGAGCTAATGCTGCGGGAGCCTTTAACGACTTATATAATCTTTGGTTTGCTCAGAACGAAAAAAAAACACAATATATAACAAAATTAGAAGAAGATGGAGTAGATCTAGTTCGTATGTCCAGTATCTTAAGTGGAGCAGGAGCTAATGCTGCGGGAGCCTTTAAAGACTTATATAATCTTTGGACTGATCAGAACGAAAAAAAAAAAAACACAATATTTAACAAAATTAGAAGAAGATGGAGTAGATCTAGTTCGTAGTCCAGTATCTTAAGTGGAGCAGGAGCTAATGCTGCGGGAGCCTTTAACGACTTATATAATCTTTGGTTTGCTCAGAACGAAAAAAAAACACAATATTTAACAAAATTAGAAGAAGATGGAGTAGATCTAGTTCGCATGTCTAGTATCTTAAGTGGAGCAGGAGCTAATGCTGCGGGAGCCTTTAAAGACTTATATAATCTTTGGACTGATCAGAACGAAAAAAAAAACAATATTTAACAAAATTAGAAGAAGATGGAGTAGATCTAGTTCGTAGTCCAGTATCTTAAGTGGAGCAGGAGCTAATGCTGCGGGAGCCTTTAACGACTTATATAATCTTTGGTTTGCTCAGAACGAAAAAAAACACAATATTTAACAAAATTAGAAGAAGATGGAGTAGATCTAGTTCGTATGTCCAGTATCTTAAGTGGAGCAGGAGCTAATGCTGCGGGAGCCTTTAAAGACTTATTTAATCTTTGGAATGATCAGAACGAAAAAAAAACACAATATTTAACAAAATTAGAAGAAGATGGAGTAGATCTAGTTCGCATGTCTAGTATCTTAAGTGGAGCAGGAGCTAATGCTGCGGGAGCCTTTAAAGACTTATATAATCTTTGGAATGATCAGAACGAAAAAAAAACACAATATTTAACAAAATTAGAAGAAGATGGAGTAGATCTAGTTCGTATGTCCAGTATCTTAAGTGGATCAGGAGCTAATGCTGCGGGAGCCTTTAAAGACTTATATAATCTTTGGACTGATCAGAACGAAAAAAAAACACAATATTTAACAAAATTAGAAGAAGATGGAGTAGATCTAGTTCGTATGTCCAGTATCTTAAGTGGAGCACGAGCTAATGCTGCGGGAGCCTTTAAAGACTTATATAATCTTTGGTTTGCTCAGAACGAAAAAAAAACACAATATTTAACAAAATTAGAAGAAGATGGAGTAGATCTAGTTCGTATGTCCAGTATCTTAAGTGGAGCAGGAGCTAATGCTGCGGGAGCCTTTAACGACTTATATAATCTTTGGTTTGCTCAGAACGAAAAAAAACACAATATTTAACAAAATTAGAAGAAGATGGAGTAGATCTAGTTCGTATGTCCAGTATCTTAAGTGGAGCAGGAGCTAATGCTGCGGGAGCCTTTAAAGACTTATATAATCTTTGGACTGATCAGAACGAAAAAAAAACACAATATTTAACAAAATTAGAAGAAGATGGAGTAGATCTAGTTCGTAGTCCAGTATCTTAAGTGGAGCAGGAGCTAATGCTGCGGGAGCCTTTAACGACTTATATAATCTTTGGTTTGCTCAGAACGAAAAAAAAACACAATATTTAACAAAATTAGAAGAAGATGGAGTAGATCTAGTTCGTATGTCCAGTATCTTAAGTGGAGCAGGAGCTAATGCTGCGGGAGCCTTTAAAGACTTATATAATCTTTGGACTGATCAGAACGAAAAAAAAACACAATATTTAACAAAATTAGAAGAAGATGGAGTAGATCTAGTTCGTATGTCCAGTATCTTAAGTGGAGCACGAGCTAATGCTGCGGGAGCCTTTAAAGACTTATATAATCTTTGGTTTGCTCAGAACGAAAAAAAAACACAATATTTAACAAAATTAGAAGAATATGGAGTAGATCTAGTTCGCATGTCCAGTATCTTAAGTGGAGCAGAAGCTAATGCTGCGGGAGCCTTTAAAGACATATAATCTTTGGTTTGATCAGAACGAAAAAAAAACACAATATTTAACAAAATTAGAAGAAGATGGAGTAGATGTAGTTCGTATGTCCAGTATCTTAAGTGGAGCAGAAGCTAATGCTGCGGGAGCCTTTAAAGACATATATAATCTTTGGTTTGATCAGAACAAAAAAAAACACAATAATTAACAAAATTAGAAGAAGATGGAGTAGATCTAGTTCGTATGTCCAGTATCTTAAGTGGAGCAGAAGCTAATGCTGCGGGAGCCTTTAAAGACTTATATAATTTTTGGATTGATCAGAACGAAAAAAAACACAATATTTAACAAAATTAGAAGAAGATGGAGTAGATCTAGTTCGTACGTCCAGTATCTTAAGTGGAGCAGAAGCTAATGCTGCGGGAGCCTTTAAAGACTTATATAATCTTTGGTTTGATCAGAACAAAAAAAAACACAATAATTAACAAAATTAGAAGAAGATGGAGTAGATCTAGTTCGTATGTCCAGTATCTTAAGTGGAGCAGAAGCTAATGCTGCGGGAGCCTTTAAAGACATATATAATCTTTGGATTGATCAGAACGAAAAAAAAAACACAATATTTAACAAAATTAGAAGAAGATGGAGTAGATCTAGTTCGTATGTCCAGTATCTTAAGTGGAGCAGAAGCTAATGCTGCGGGAGCCTTTAAAGACATATATAATCTTTGGATTGATCAGAACGAAAAAAAAAACACAATATTTAACAAAATTAGAAGAAGATGGAGTAGATCTAGTTCGTATGTCCAGTATCTTAAGTGGAGCAGAAGCTAATGCTGCGGGAGCCTTTAAAGACATATATAATCTTTGGATTGAACAGAACGAAAAAAAAAACACAATATTTAACAAAATTAGAAGATAGAGTAGATCTAGTTCGTATGTCCAGTATCTTAAGTGGAGCAGAAGCTAATGCTGCGGGAGCCTTTAAAGACATATATAATCTTTGGATTGATCAGAACGAAAAAAAAAACACAATATTTAACAAAATTAGAAGAAGATGGAGTAGATCTAGTTCGTATGTCCAGTATCTTAAGTGGAGCAGAAGCTAATGCTGCGGGAGCCTTTAAAGACATATAATCTTTGGTTTGATCAGAACGAAAAAAAAACACAATATTTAACAAAATTAGTAGAAAATGGAGTAGATGTAGTTCGTATGTCCAGTATCTTAAGTGGAGCAGAAGCTAATACTGCGGGAGCCTTTAAAGACATATATAATCTTTGGATTGATCAGAACGAAAAAAAACACAATATTTAACAAAATTAGAAGATGGAGTAGATCTAGTTCGTATGTCCAGTTTCTTAAGTGGAGCAGGAGCTAATGCTGCGGGAGCCTTTAAAGACTTATATAATCTTTGGTTTGCTCAGAACGAAAAAAAAACACAATATTTAACAAAATTAGAAGAAGATGGAGTAGATCTAGTTCGCATGTCTAGTATCTTAAGTGGAGCAGAAGCTAATGCTGCGGGAGCCTTTAAAGACTTATATAATCTTTGGTTTGCTCAGAACGAAAAAAAAACACAATATTTAACAAAATTGGAAGAAGATGGAGTACATCTAGTTCGCATGTCTAGTATCTTAAGTGGAGCAGAAGCTAATGCTGCGAGAGCCTTTAAAGACTTATATAATCTTTGGTTTGATCAGAACAAAAAAAAACACAATATTTAACAAAATTAGCAGAAGATGGAGTAGATCTAGTTCGTATGTCCAGTATCTTAAGTGGAGCAGGAGCTAATGCTGCGAGAGCCTTTAAAGACTTATATAATCTTTGGTTTGATCAGAACGAAAAAAAAAACACAATATTTAACAAAATTAGAAGAAGATGGAGTAGATCTAGTTCGTATGTCCAGTATCTTAAGTGGAGCAGAAGCTAATGCTGCGGGAGCCTTTAAAGACATATATAATCTTTGGATTGATCAGAACGAAAAAAAAAACACAATATTTAACAAAATTAGAAGAAGATGGAGTAGATGTAGTTCGTATGTCCAGTATCTTAAGTGGAGCAGAAGCTAATGCTGCGGGAGCCTTTAAAGACATATATAATCTTTGGTTTGATCAGAACAAAAAAAAACACAATAATTAACAAAATTAGAAGATGGAGTAGATCTAGTTCGTATGTCCAGTATCTTAAGTGGAGCAGAAGCTAATGCTGCGGGAGCCTTTAAAGACTTATATAATCTTTGGTTTGCTCAGAACGAAAAAAAAACACAATATTTAACAAAATTAGAAGAAGATGGAGTAGATCTAGTTCGCATGTCTAGTATCTTAAGTGGAGCAGGAGCTAATGCTGCGGGAGCCTTTAAAGACTTATATAATCTTTGGTTTGATCAGAACGAAAAAAAAACACAATATTTAACAGAATTAGAAGAAGATGGAGTAGATCTAGTTCGCATGTCTAGTATCTTAAGTGGAGCAGGAGCTAATGCTGCGGGAGCCTTTAAAGACTTATATAATCTTTGGTTTGATCAGAACGAAAAAAAAACACAATATTTAACAAAATTAGAAGAAGTTGGAGTAGATCTAGTTCGCATGTCTAGTATCTTAAGTGGAGCAGGAGCTAATGCTGCGGGAGCCTTTAAAGACTTATATAATCTTTGGTTTGATCAGAACGAAAAAAAAACACAATATTTAACAAAATTAGAAGAAGATGGAGTAGATCTAGTTCACATGTCTAGTATCTTAAGTGGAGCAGAAGCTAATGCTGCGGGAGCCTTTAAAGACTTATATAAACTTTGGTTTGATCAGAACAAAAAAAACATAATATTTAACAAAATTAGAAGATGATGGAGTAGATCTAGTTCGTACGTCCAGTATCTTAAGTGGAGCAGAAGCTAATGCTGCGGGAGCCTTTAAAGACTTATATAAACTTTGGTTTGATCAGAACAAAAAAAACATAATATTTAACAAAATTAGAAGATGATGGAGTAGATCTAGTTCGTACGTCCAGTATCTTAAGTGGAGCAGAAGCTAATGCTGCGGGAGCCTTTAAAGACTTATATAATCTTTGGTTTGATCAGAACGAAAAAAAAAACACAATATTTAACAAAATTAGAAGAGGATGGAGTAGATCTAGTTCGTATGTCCAGTATCTTAAGTGGAGCAGAAGCTAATGCTGCGGGAGCCTTTAAAGACTTATATAATCTTTGGTTTGATCAGAACAAAAAAAAACACAATCTTTAACAAAATTAGAAGATGGAGTAGATCTAGTTCGTACGTCCAATATCTTAAGTGGAGCAGAAGCTAATGCTGCGGGAGCCTTTAAAGACTTATATAATCTTTGGAATGATCAGAACGAAAAAAAAACACAATATTTAACAAAATTAGAAGATGGAGTAGATCTAGTTCGTATGTCCAGTATCTTAAGTGGAGCAGAAGCTAATGCTGCGGGAGCCTTTAAAGACTTATATAATCTTAGGTTTGATCAGAACGAAAAAAAAACACAATATTTAACAAAATTAGAAGAAGATGGAGTAGATCTAGTTCGTATGTCCAGTATCTTAAGTGGAGCAGGAGCTAATGCTGCGGGAGCCTTTAAAGACATATATAATCTTTGGAATGATCAGAACGAAAAAAAAACACAATATTTAACAAAATTAGAAGATGGAGTAGATCTAGTTCGTATGTCCAGTATCTTAAGTGGAGCAGAAGCTAATGCTGCGGGAGCCTTTAAAGACTTATTTAATCTTTGGTTTGATCAGAACAAAAAAAACATAATATTTAACAAAATTAGAAGAAGATGGAGTAGATCTAGTTCGTACGTCCAGTATCTTAAGTGGAGCAGAAGCTAATGCTGCGGGAGCCTTTAAAGACTTATATAATCTTTGGTTTGATCAGAACGCAAAAACAAACACAATACTTAAAAAAATTAGAAGAAGATGGAGTAGATCTAGTTCGCATGTCCAGTATCTTAAGTGGAGCAGAAGCTAATGCTGCGGGAGTCTTTAAAGACTTATATAATCTTTGGCTTGATCAGAACGAAAAAAAAAACACAATATTTAACAAAATTAGAAGAGGATGGAGTAGATCTAGTTCGTATGTCCAGTATCTTAAGTGGAGCAGAAGCTAATGCTGCGGGAGCCTTTAAAGACTTATATAATCTTTGGTTTGATCAGAACAAAAAAAAACACAATCTTTAACAAAATTAGAAGATGGAGTAGATCTAGTTCGTACGTCCAATATCTTAAGTGGAGCAGAAGCTAATGCTGCGGGAGCCTTTAAAGACTTATATAATCTTTGGAATGATCAGAACGAAAAAAAAACACAATATTTAACAAAATTAGAAGATGGAGTAGATCTAGTTCGTATGTCCAGTATCTTAAGTGGAGCAGAAGCTAATGCTGCGGGAGCCTTTAAAGACTTATATAATCTTAGGTTTGATCAGAACGAAAAAAAAACACAATATTTAACAAAATTAGAAGAAGATGGAGTAGATCTAGTTCGTATGTCCAGTATCTTAAGTGGAGCAGGAGCTAATGCTGCAGGAGCCTTTAAAGACATATATAATCTTTGGAATGATCAGAACGAAAAAAAAACACAATATTTAACAAAATTAGAAGATGGAGTAGATCTAGTTCGTATGTCCAGTATCTTAAGTGGAGCAGAAGCTAATGATGCGGAAGCCTTTAAAGACTTATATAATCTTTGGTTTGATCAGAACGAAAAAAAAACACAATATTTAACAAAATTAGAAGAAGATGGAGTAGATCTAGTTCGCATGTCCAGTATCTTAAGTGGAGCACGAGCTAATGCTGCGGGAGCCTTTAAAGACTTATATAATCTTAGGTTTGATCAGAACGAAAAAAAAACACAATATTTAACAAAATTAGAAGAAGATGGAGTAGATCTAGTTCGTACGTCCAGTATCTTAAGTGGAGCAGAAGCTAATGCTGCGGGAGCCTTTAAAGACATATAATCTTTGGTTTGATCAGAACGAAAAAAAAACACAATATTTAACAAAATTAGTAGAAGATGGAGTAGATGTAGTTCGTATGTCCAGTATCTTAAGTGGAGCAGAAGCTAATACTGCGGGAGCCTTTAAAGACATATATAATCTTTGGTTTGATCAGAACAAAAAAAAACACAATATTTAACAAAATTAGAAGAAGGTGGAGTAGATCTAGTTCGTATGTCCAGTATCTTAAGTGGAGCAGGAGCTAATGCTGCGAGAGCCTTTAAAGACTTATATAATCTTTGGTTTGATCAGAACGAAAAAAAAAACTCAATATTTAACAAAATTAGAAGAAGATGGAGTAGATCTAGTTCGTATGTCCAGTATCTTAAGTGGAGCAGAAGCTAATGCTGCGGGAGCCTTTAAAGACATATATAATCTTTGGCTTGATCAGAACGAAAAAAAAACACAATATTTAACAAAATTAGAAGAAGATGGAGTAGATGTAGTTCGTATGTCCAGTATCTTAAGTGGAGCAGAAGCTAATGCTGCGGGAGCCTTTAAAGACATATATAATCTTTGGTTTGATCAGAACAAAAAAAAACACAATAATTAACAAAATTAGAAGAAGATGGAGTAGATCTAGTTCGTATGTCCAGTATCTTAAGTGGAGCAGAAGCTAATGCTGCGGGAGCCTTTAAAGACTTATATAATTTTTGGATTGATCAGAACGAAAAAAAAACACAATATTTAACAAAATTAGAAGAAGATGGAGTAGATCTAGTTCGTACGTCCAGTATCTTAAGTGGAGCAGAAGCTAATGCTGCGGGAGACTTTAAAGACTTATATAATCTTTGGTTTGATCAGAACAAAAAAAACACAATAATTAACAAAATTAGAAGAAGATGGAGTAGATCTAGTTCGTATGTCCAGTATCTTAAGTGGAGCAGAAGTTAATGCTGCGGGAGCCTTTAAAGACATATATAATCTTTGGATTGATCAGAACGAAAAAAAAACACAATATTTAACAAAATTAGAAGAAGATGGAGTAGATCTAGTTCGTATGTCCAGTATCTTAAGTGGAGCAGAAGCTAATGCTGCGGGAGCCTTTAAAGACATATATAATCTTTGGATTGATCAGAACGAAAAAAAAACAAAATATTTAACAAAATTAGAAGAAGATGGAGTAGATCTAGTTCGTATGTCCAGTATCTTAAGTGGAGCAGAAGCTAATGCTGCGGGAGCCTTTAAAGACATATATAATCTTTGGATTGAACAGAACGAAAAAAAAAACACAATATTTAACAAAATTAGAAGAAGATAGAGTAGATCTAGTTCGTATGTCCAGTATCTTAAGTGGAGCAGAAGCTAATGCTGCGGGAGCCTTTAAAGACATATATAATCTTTGGATTGATCAGAACGAAAAAAAAACACAATATTTAACAAAATTAGAAGAAGATGGAGTAGATCTAGTTCGTATGTCCAGTATCTTAAGTGGAGCAGAAGCTAATGCTGCGGGAGCCTTTAAAGACATATATAATCTTTGGATTGATCAGAACGAAAAAAAAAACACAATATTTAAAAAAATTAGAAGATAGAGTAGATCTAGTTCGTATGTCCAGTATCTTAAGTGGAGCAGAAGCTAATGCTGCGGGAGCCTTTAAAGACATATAATCTTTGGTTTGATCAGAACGAAAAAAAAACACAATATTTAACAAAATTAGTAGAAGATGGAGTAGATGTAGTTCGTATGTCCAGTATCTTAAGTGGAGCAGAAGCTAATACTGCGGGAGCCTTTAAAGACATATATAATCTTTGGATTGATCAGAACGAAAAAAAAACACAATATTTAACAAAATTAGAAGAAGATGGAGTAGATCTAGTTCGTATGTCAAGTATCTTAAGTGGAGCAGGAGCTAATGCTGCGGGAGCCTTTAAAGACTTATATAATCTTTGGTTTGCTCAGAACGAAAAAAAAACACAATATTTAACAAAATTAGAAGAAGATGGAGTAGATCTAGTTCGCATGTCTAGTATCTTAAGTGGAGCAGGAGCTAATGCTGCGGGAGCCTTTAAAGACTTATATAATCTTTGGTTTGATCAGAACGAAAAAAAAACACAATATTTAACAAAATTAGAAGAAGATGGAGCAGATGTAGTTCGTATGTCCAGTATCTTAAGTGGAGCAGAAGCTAATGCTGCGGGAGCCTTTAAAGACATATATAATCTTTGGATTGATCAGAACGAAAAAAAAAACACAATATTTAACAAAATTAGAAGAAGATGGAGTAGATCTAGTTCGTATGTCCAGTATCTTAAGTGGAGCAGAAGCTAATGCTGCGGGAGCCTTTAAAGACTTATATAATCTTTGGTTTGATCAGAACGAAAAAAAAAACACAATATGTAACAAAATTAGAAGAAGATGGAGTATATCTAGTTCGAATGTCTAGTATCTTAAGTGGAGCAGGAGCTAATGCTGCGGGAGCCTTTAAAGACTTATATAATCTTTGGTTTGATCAGAACGAAAAAAAAAACACAATATTTAACAAAATTAGAAGAAGATGGAATAGATGTAGTTCGTATGTCCAGTATCTTAAGTGGAGCAGAAGCTAATGCTGCGGGAGCCTTTAAAGACATATATAATCTTTGGATTGATCAGAACGAAAAAAAAACACAATATTTAACAAAATTAGAAGAATATGGAGTAGATCTAGTTCGCATGTCCAGTATCTTAAGTGGAGCAGAAGCTAATGCTGCGGGAGCCTTTAAAGACTTATATAATCTTTGGTTTGATCAGAACGAAAAAAAAAACACAATATGTAACAAAATTAGAAGAAGATGGAGTATATCTAGTTCGAATGTCTAGTATCTTAAGTGGAGCAGGAGCTAATGCTGCGGGAGCCTTTAAAGACTTATATAATCTTTGGTTTGATCAGAACGAAAAAAAAAACACAATATTTAACAAAATTAGAAGAAGATGGAGTAGATGTATTTCGTATGTCCAGTATCTTAAGTGGAGCAGAAGCTAATGCTGCGGGAGCCTTTAAAGACTTATATAATCTTTGGAATGATCAGAACGAAAAAAAAAACACAATATTTAACAAAATTAGAAGAAGATGGAGTAGATCTAGTTCGCATGTCTAGTATCTTAAGTGGAGCAGGAGCTAATGCTGCGGGAGCCTTTAAAGACTTATATAATCTTTGGTTTGATCAGCACAAAAAAAAAACACAATATTTAACAAAATTAGAAGAAGATGGAGTAGATGTATTTCGTATGTCCAGTATCTTAAGTGGAGCAGAAGCTGTGCTGCGGGAGCCTTTAAAGACTTATATAATCTTTGGTTTGATCAGAACAAAAAAAATCTGATGTGGCCAGCACATAACCTCTCGCCGTATATTTTACCTGGCTGTATGCATAAAGCAAAGAATATTTTTATAAACACAAATAATATATTCATATAAATCTATGACGTATAAACTTCTTTATTATTCAATAATAGCATGTCTCAACATGAAGATATTTTACCATAAATTATGTTACAATAAATTACAAAGTAGAGTTTACCATATATAAATATTAGGCTGGTAACAGCAATTTTCAATTCGAACAACCTTGTTTACTTTCTCTTCATATTCTTCTAGTAAAAACATTAATTTTGGGCGGTCTAAAATGTATATATGGATTGTGCATCTATTCTTACATATCTTCTTTTACATTTTATTTTTTCATACTTGTTATATCTAAAAAACACTAATTCCCTTTAATAAAGTGACGGATAGATTGCACTCCGATTATTCTTATATCGATGTGTAATTTTGTCAATATTTACAACTTACTTGAGAAGAATTTGATAGCTTTTTCGCAATTCAAAGTTACTCTAGTCTACAGTACTGGTGTACATTGTCCCATAATGTTTGAAACAAATTTAAGTCCTTCAACCTAGACTTGTCATCTCCATAATAGTCACAGATCAAGAATTAAGGGATTCTCCAAATACATTTTTCTTTCATTACTCATTATTTCTGACACTGACATTTATCTGTCAGTTACAAATAATTTAAATTTGCAACTATTTTTCATGGCATCCTTTCGGTTGTAAAATTAATTACAACATTATTTTATATATTATATTCCTTTTATCTCTAAATCTATAAAATATGTATAAAAATATTTAAAGGTATCAGAAAGAGAATTTATTTTTCTTTAATATTATCAAGAAAAATTTTCAAAAAATAATATTTAGAAGATTTTTTTTCAAGAATCTTCTACTTCCGGTTGTCCAATTGTTACCAAAACCTTTTCAGATCTTCCCATGAATGTCCGATTGGGAAATACGTTGTTAAACAAATTTTAAGTCTTATAGTTTTTGAGTAACCGTCCTTCCAACATCCCACACACACACATCCACACACACACACACACACACACACACACAGACATCATCGTAAAAATGTTAAAATCGGATTGTAGGGACCTTAAAACGTGCTTATTCAATAAAATCTGGATATGCGATTTTTAGCATGAATCCAATACCTCTCTTAGCGAGAGGTAAAAAACACAATAATTAACAAAATTAGAAGAAGATGGAGTAGATCTAGTTCGTATGTCCAGTATCTTAAGTGGAGCAGAAGTTAATGCTGCGGGAGCCTTTAAAGACATATATAATCTTTGGATTGATCAGAACGAAAAAAAAACACAATATTTAACAAAATTAGAAGAAGATGGAGTAGATCTAGTTCGTATGTCCAGTATCTTAAGTGGAGCAGAAGCTAATGCTGCGGGAGCCTTTAAAGACATATATAATCTTTGGATTGATCAGAACGAAAAAAAAACAAAATATTTAACAAAATTAGAAGAAGATGGAGTAGATCTAGTTCGTATGTCCAGTATCTTAAGTGGAGCAGAAGCTAATGCTGCGGGAGCCTTTAAAGACATATATAATCTTTGGATTGAACAGAACGAAAAAAAAAACACAATATTTAACAAAATTAGAAGAAGATAGAGTAGATCTAGTTCGTATGTCCAGTATCTTAAGTGGAGCAGAAGCTAATGCTGCGGGAGCCTTTAAAGACATATATAATCTTTGGATTGATCAGAACGAAAAAAAAACACAATATTTAACAAAATTAGAAGAAGATGGAGTAGATCTAGTTCGTATGTCCAGTATCTTAAGTGGAGCAGAAGCTAATGCTGCGGGAGCCTTTAAAGACATATATAATCTTTGGATTGATCAGAACGAAAAAAAAACACAATATTTAAAAAAATTAGAAGATAGAGTAGATCTAGTTCGTATGTCCAGTATCTTAAGTGGAGCAGAAGCTAATGCTGCGGGAGCCTTTAAAGACATATAATCTTTGGTTTGATCAGAACGAAAAAAAAACACAATATTTAACAAAATTAGTAGAAGATGGAGTAGATGTAGTTCGTATGTCCAGTATCTTAAGTGGAGCAGAAGCTAATACTGCGGGAGCCTTTAAAGACATATATAATCTTTGGATTGATCAGAACGAAAAAAAAACAAAATATTTAACAAAATTAGAAGAAGATGGAGTAGATCTAGTTCGTATGTCCAGTATCTTAAGTGGAGCAGAAGCTAATGCTGCGGGAGCCTTTAAAGACATATAATCTTTGGTTTGATCAGAACGAAAAAAAAACACAATATTTAAAAAAATTAGAAGATAGAGTAGATCTAGTTCGTATGTCCAGTATCTTAAGTGGAGCAGAAGCTAATGCTGCGGGAGCCTTTAAAGACATATAATCTTTGGTTTGATCAGAACGAAAAAAAAACACAATATTTAACAAAATTAGTAGAAGATGGAGTAGATGTAGTTCGTATGTCCAGTATCTTAAGTGGAGCAGAAGCTAATACTGCGGGAGCCTTTAAAGACATATATAATCTTTGGATTGATCAGAACGAAAAAAAAACACAATATTTAACAAAATTAGAAGAAGATGGAGTAGATCTAGTTCGTATGTCAAGTATCTTAAGTGGAGCAGGAGCTAATGCTGCGGGAGCCTTTAAAGACTTATATAATCTTTGGTTTGCTCAGAACGAAAAAAAAAACACAATATTTAACAAAATTAGAAGAAGATGGAGTAGATCTAGTTCGCATGTCTAGTATCTTAAGTGGAGCAGGAGCTAATGCTGCGGGAGCCTTTAAAGACTTATATAATCTTTGGTTTGATCAGAACGAAAAAAAAACACAATATTTAACAAAATTAGAAGAAGATGGAGCAGATGTAGTTCGTATGTCCAGTATCTTAAGTGGAGCAGAAGCTAATGCTGCGGGAGCCTTTAAAGACATATATAATCTTTGGATTGATCAGAACGAAAAAAAAAACACAATATTTAACAAAATTAGAAGAAGATGGAGTAGATCTAGTTCGTATGTCCAGTATCTTAAGTGGAGCAGAAGCTAATGCTGCGGGAGCCTTTAAAGACTTATATAATCTTTGGTTTGATCAGAACGAAAAAAAAAACACAATATGTAACAAAATTAGAAGAAGATGGAGTATATCTAGTTCGAATGTCTAGTATCTTAAGTGGAGCAGGAGCTAATGCTGCGGGAGCCTTTAAAGACTTATATAATCTTTGGTTTGATCAGAACGAAAAAAAAAACACAATATTTAACAAAATTAGAAGAAGATGGAATAGATGTAGTTCGTATGTCCAGTATCTTAAGTGGAGCAGAAGCTAATGCTGCGGGAGCCTTTAAAGACATATATAATCTTTGGATTGATCAGAACGAAAAAAAAACACAATATTTAACAAAATTAGAAGAATATGGAGTAGATCTAGTTCGCATGTCCAGTATCTTAAGTGGAGCAGAAGCTAATGCTGCGGGAGCCTTTAAAGACTTATATAATCTTTGGTTTGATCAGAACGAAAAAAAAAACACAATATGTAACAAAATTAGAAGAAGATGGAGTATATCTAGTTCGAATGTCTAGTATCTTAAGTGGAGCAGGAGCTAATGCTGCGGGAGCCTTTAAAGACTTATATAATCTTTGGTTTGATCAGAACGAAAAAAAAAACACAATATTTAACAAAATTAGAAGAAGATGGAGTAGATGTATTTCGTATGTCCAGTATCTTAAGTGGAGCAGAAGCTAATGCTGCGGGAGCCTTTAAAGACTTATATAATCTTTGGAATGATCAGAACGAAAAAAAAAACACAATATTTAACAAAATTAGAAGAAGATGGAGTAGATCTAGTTCGCATGTCTAGTATCTTAAGTGGAGCAGGAGCTAATGCTGCGGGAGCCTTTAAAGACTTATATAATCTTTGGTTTGATCAGCACAAAAAAAAAACACAATATTTAACAAAATTAGAAGAAGATGGAGTAGATGTATTTCGTATGTCCAGTATCTTAAGTGGAGCAGAAGCTGTGCTGCGGGAGCCTTTAAAGACTTATATAATCTTTGGTTTGATCAGAACAAAAAAAATCTGATGTGGCCAGCACATAACCTCTCGCCGTATATTTTACCTGGCTGTATGCATAAAGCAAAGAATATTTTTATAAACACAAATAATATATTCATATAAATCTATGACGTATAAACTTCTTTATTATTCAATAATAGCATGTCTCAACATGAAGATATTTTACCATAAATTATGTTACAATAAATTACAAAGTAGAGTTTACCATATATAAATATTAGGCTGGTAACAGCAATTTTCAATTCGAACAACCTTGTTTACTTTCTCTTCATATTCTTCTAGTAAAAACATTAATTTTGGGCGGTCTAAAATGTATATATGGATTGTGCATCTATTCTTACATATCTTCTTTTACATTTTATTTTTTCATACTTGTTATATCTAAAAAACACTAATTCCCTTTAATAAAGTGACGGATAGATTGCACTCCGATTATTCTTATATCGATGTGTAATTTTGTCAATATTTACAACTTACTTGAGAAGAATTTGATAGCTTTTTCGCAATTCAAAGTTACTCTAGTCTACAGTACTGGTGTACATTGTCCCATAATGTTTGAAACAAATTTAAGTCCTTCAACCTAGACTTGTCATCTCCATAATAGTCACAGATCAAGAATTAAGGGATTCTCCAAATACATTTTTCTTTCATTACTCATTATTTCTGACACTGACATTTATCTGTCAGTTACAAATAATTTAAATTTGCAACTATTTTTCATGGCATCCTTTCGGTTGTAAAATTAATTACAACATTATTTTATATATTATATTCCTTTTATCTCTAAATCTATAAAATATGTATAAAAATATTTAAAGGTATCAGAAAGAGAATTTATTTTTCTTTAATATTATCAAGAAAAATTTTCAAAAAATAATATTTAGAAGATTTTTTTTCAAGAATCTTCTACTTCCGGTTGTCCAATTGTTACCAAAACCTTTTCAGATCTTCCCATGAATGTCCGATTGGGAAATACGTTGTTAAACAAATTTTAAGTCTTATAGTTTTTGAGTAACCGTCCTTCCAACATCCCACACACACACATCCACACACACACACACACACACACACACAGACATCATCGTAAAAATGTTAAAATCGGATTGTAGGGACCTTAAAACGTGCTTATTCAATAAAATCTGGATATGCGATTTTTAGCATGAATCCAATACCTCTCTTAGCGAGAGGTAAAAAACACAATATTTAACAAAATTAGCAGAAGATGGAGTAGATCTAGTTCGCATGTCTAGTATCTTAAGTGGAGCAGGAGCTAATGCTGCGGGAGCCTTTAAAGACTTATATAATCTTTGGATTGATCAGAAAGAAAAAAAAACACAATATTTAACAAAATTAGAAGAAGATGGAGTAGATCTAGTTCGCATGTCTAGTATCTTAAGTGGAGCAGGAGCTAATGCTGCGGGAGCCTTTAAAGACTTATATAATCTTTGGTTTGATCAGAACAAAAAAAAACACAATATTTAACAAAATTAGAAGAAGATGGAGTAGATCTAGTTCGCATGTCTAGTATCTTAAGTGGAGCAGGAGCTAATGCTGCGGGAGCCTTTAAAGACTTATATAATCTTTGGAATGATCAGAACGAAAAAAAAACACAATATTTAACAAAATTAGAAGAAGATGGAGTAGATCTAGTTCGCATGTCCAGTATCCTAAGTGGAGCAGGAGCTAATGCTGCGGGAGCCTTTAAAGACTTATATAATCTTTGGTTTGATCAGAACAAAAAAAACACAATATTTAACAAAATTAGAAGAAGATGGAGTAGATCTAGTTCGTATGTCCAGTATCTTAAGTGGAGCAGAAGCTAATGCTGCGGAAGCCTTTAAAGACTTATATAATCTTTGGTTTGATCAGAACGAAAAAAAAACACAATATTTAACAAAATTAGAAGAAGATGGAGTAGATCTAGTTCGCATGTCCAGTATCTTACGTGGAGCAGGAGCTAATGCTGCGGGAGCCTTTAAAGACTTATATAATCTTTGGTTTGATCAGAACAAAAAAAAACACAATATTTAACAAAATTAGAAGAAGATGGAGTAGATCTAGTTCGCATGTCCAGTATCTTAAGTGGAGCAGAAGCTAATGCTGCGGGATCCTTTAAAGACTTATATAATCTTTGGTTTGATCAGAACGAAAAAAAAAACACAATATGTAACAAAATTAGAAGAAGATGGAGTATATCTAGTTCGAATGTCTAGTATCTTAAGTGGAGCAGGAGCTAATGCTGCGGGAGCCTTTAAAGACTTATATAATCTTTGGTTTGATCAGAACGAAAAAAAAAACACAATATTTAACAAAATTAGAAGAAGATGGAGTAGATGTATTTCGTATGTCCAGTATCTTAAGTGGAGCAGAAGCTAATGCTGCAGGAGCCTTTAAAGACTTATATAATCTTTGGTTTGATCAGAACGAAAAAAAAAAAACACAATATGTAACAAAATTAGAAGAAGATGGAGTATATCTAGTTCGAATGTCTAGTATCTTAAGTGGAGCAGAAGCTAATGCTGCGGGAGCCTTTAAAGACATATATAATCTTTGGTTTGATCACAACAAAAAAAAACACAATAATTAACAAAATTAGAAGAAGATGGAGTAGATCTAGTTCGTATGTCCAGTATCTTAAGTGGAGCAGAAGCTAATGCTGCGGGAGCCTTTAAAGACTTATATAATTTTTGGATTGATCAGAACGAAAAAAAAACACAATATTTAACAAAATTAGAAGAAGATGGAGTAGATCTAGTTCGTACGTCCAGTATCTTAAGTGGAGCAGAAGCTAATGCTGCGGGAGACTTTAAAGACTTATATAATCTTTGGTTTGATCAGAACAAAAAAAACACAATAATTAACAAAATTAGAAGAAGATGGAGTAGATCTAGTTCGTATGTCCAGTATCTTAAGTGGAGCAGAAGTTAATGCTGCGGGAGCCTTTAAAGACATATATAATCTTTGGATTGATCAGAACGAAAAAAAAACACAATATTTAACAAAATTAGAAGAAGATGGAGTAGATCTAGTTCGTATGTCCAGTATCTTAAGTGGAGCAGAAGCTAATGCTGCGGGAGCCTTTAAAGACATATATAATCTTTGGATTGATCAGAACGAAAAAAAAACAAAATATTTAACAAAATTAGAAGAAGATGGAGTAGATCTAGTTCGTATGTCCAGTATCTTAAGTGGAGCAGAAGCTAATGCTGCGGGAGCCTTTAAAGACATATATAATCTTTGGATTGAACAGAACGAAAAAAAAAACACAATATTTAACAAAATTAGAAGAAGATAGAGTAGATCTAGTTCGTATGTCCAGTATCTTAAGTGGAGCAGAAGCTAATGCTGCGGGAGCCTTTAAAGACATATATAATCTTTGGATTGATCAGAACGAAAAAAAAACACAATATTTAACAAAATTAGAAGAAGATGGAGTAGATCTAGTTCGTATGTCCAGTATCTTAAGTGGAGCAGAAGCTAATGCTGCGGGAGCCTTTAAAGACATATATAATCTTTGGATTGATCAGAACGAAAAAAAAACACAATATTTAAAAAAATTAGAAGATAGAGTAGATCTAGTTCGTATGTCCAGTATCTTAAGTGGAGCAGAAGCTAATGCTGCGGGAGCCTTTAAAGACATATAATCTTTGGTTTGATCAGAACGAAAAAAAAACACAATATTTAACAAAATTAGTAGAAGATGGAGTAGATGTAGTTCGTATGTCCAGTATCTTAAGTGGAGCAGAAGCTAATACTGCGGGAGCCTTTAAAGACATATATAATCTTTGGATTGATCAGAACGAAAAAAAAACAAAATATTTAACAAAATTAGAAGAAGATGGAGTAGATCTAGTTCGTATGTCCAGTATCTTAAGTGGAGCAGGAGCTAATGCTGCGGGAGCCTTTAAAGACTTATATAATCTTTGGTTTGCTCAGAACGAAAAAAAAAAACACAATATTTAACAAAATTAGAAGAAGATGGAGTAGATCTAGTTCGCATGTCTAGTATCTTAAGTGGAGCAGGAGCTAATGCTGCGGGAGCCTTTAAAGACTTATATAATCTTTGGTTTGATCAGAACGAAAAAAAAACACAATATTTAACAAAATTAGAAGAAGATGGAGCAGATGTAGTTCGTATGTCCAGTATCTTAAGTGGAGCAGAAGCTAATGCTGCGGGAGCCTTTAAAGACATATATAATCTTTGGATTGATCAGAACGAAAAAAAAACACAATATTTAACAAAATTAGAAGAAGATGGAGTAGATCTAGTTCGTATGTCCAGTATCTTAAGTGGAGCAGAAGCTAATGCTGCGGGAGCCTTTAAAGACTTATATAATCTTTGGTTTGATCAGAACGAAAAAAAAAACACAATATGTAACAAAATTAGAAGAAGATGGAGTATATCTAGTTCGAATGTCTAGTATCTTAAGTGGAGCAGGAGCTAATGCTGCGGGAGCCTTTAAAGACTTATATAATCTTTGGTTTGATCAGAACGAAAAAAAAAACACAATATTTAACAAAATAAGAAGAAGATGGAATAGATGTAGTTCGTATGTCCAGTATCTTAAGTGGAGCAGAAGCTAATGCTGCGGGAGCCTTTAAAGACATATATAATCTTTGGATTGATCAGAACGAAAAAAAAACACAATATTTAACAAAATTAGAAGAATATGGAGTAGATCTAGTTCGCATGTCCAGTATCTTAAGTGGAGCAGAAGCTAATGCTGCGGGAGCCTTTAAAGACTTATATAATCTTTGGTTTGATCAGAACGAAAAAAAAAACACAATATGTAACAAAATTAGAAGAAGATGGAGTATATCTAGTTCGAATGTCTAGTATCTTAAGTGGAGCAGGAGCTAATGCTGCGGGAGCCTTTAAAGACTTATATAATCTTTGGTTTGATCAGAACGAAAAAAAAAACACAATATTTAACAAAATTAGAAGAAGATGGAGTAGATGTATTTCGTATGTCCAGTATCTTAAGTGGAGCAGAAGCTAATGCTGCGGGAGCCTTTAAAGACTTATATAATCTTTGGAATGATCAGAACGAAAAAAAAAACACAATATTTAACAAAATTAGAAGAAGATGGAGTAGATCTAGTTCGCATGTCTAGTATCTTAAGTGGAGCAGGAGCTAATGCTGCGGGAGCCTTTAAAGACTTATATAATCTTTGGTTTGATCAGAACAAAAAAAAAACACAATATTTAACAAAATTAGAAGAAGATGGAGTAGATGTATTTCGTATGTCCAGTATCTTAAGTGGAGCAGAAGCTGTGCTGCGGGAGCCTTTAAAGACTTATATAATCTTTGGTTTGATCAGAACAAAAAAAATCTGATGTGGCCAGCACATAACCTCTCGCCGTATATTTTACCTGGCTGTATGCATAAAGCAAAGAATATTTTTATAAACACAAATAATATATTCATATAAATCTATGACGTATAAACTTCTTTATTATTCAATAATAGCATGTCTCAACATGAAGATATTTTACCATAAATTATGTTACAATAAATTACAAAGTAGAGTTTACCATATATAAATATTAGGCTGGTAACAGCAATTTTCAATTCGAACAACCTTGTTTACTTTCTCTTCATATTCTTCTAGTAAAAACATTAATTTTGGGCGGTCTAAAATGTATATATGGATTGTGCATCTATTCTTACATATCTTCTTTTACATTTTATTTTTTCATACTTGTTATATCTAAAAAACACTAATTCCCTTTAATAAAGTGACGGATAGATTGCACTCCGATTATTCTTATATCGATGTGTAATTTTGTCAATATTTACAACTTACTTGAGAAGAATTTGATAGCTTTTTCGCAATTCAAAGTTACTCTAGTCTACAGTACTGGTGTACATTGTCCCATAATGTTTGAAACAAATTTAAGTCCTTCAACCTAGACTTGTCATCTCCATAATAGTCACAGATCAAGAATTAAGGGATTCTCCAAATACATTTTTCTTTCATTACTCATTATTTCTGACACTGACATTTATCTGTCAGTTACAAATAATTTAAATTTGCAACTATTTTTCATGGCATCCTTTCGGTTGTAAAATTAATTACAACATTATTTTATATATTATATTCCTTTTATCTCTAAATCTATAAAATATGTATAAAAATATTTAAAGGTATCAGAAAGAGAATTTATTTTTCTTTAATATTATCAAGAAAAATTTTCAAAAAATAATATTTAGAAGATTTTTTTTCAAGAATCTTCTACTTCCGGTTGTCCAATTGTTACCAAAACCTTTTCAGATCTTCCCATGAATGTCCGATTGGGAAATACGTTGTTAAACAAATTTTAAGTCTTATAGTTTTTGAGTAACCGTCCTTCCAACATCCCACACACACACATCCACACACACACACACACACACACACACAGACATCATCGTAAAAATGTTAAAATCGGATTGTAGGGACCTTAAAACGTGCTTATTCAATAAAATCTGGATATGCGATTTTTAGCATGAATCCAATACCTCTCTTAGCGAGAGGTAAAAAACACAATATTTAACAAAATTAGCAGAAGATGGAGTAGATCTAGTTCGCATGTCTAGTATCTTAAGTGGAGCAGGAGCTAATGCTGCGGGAGCCTTTAAAGACTTATATAATCTTTGGATTGATCAGAAAGAAAAAAAAACACAATATTTAACAAAATTAGAAGAAGATGGAGTAGATCTAGTTCGCATGTCTAGTATCTTAAGTGGAGCAGGAGCTAATGCTGCGGGAGCCTTTAAAGACTTATATAATCTTTGGTTTGATCAGAACAAAAAAAAACACAATATTTAACAAAATTAGAAGAAGATGGAGTAGATCTAGTTCGCATGTCTAGTATCTTAAGTGGAGCAGGAGCTAATGCTGCGGGAGCCTTTAAAGACTTATATAATCTTTGGAATGATCAGAACGAAAAAAAAACACAATATTTAACAAAATTAGAAGAAGATGGAGTAGATCTAGTTCGCATGTCCAGTATCCTAAGTGGAGCAGGAGCTAATGCTGCGGGAGCCTTTAAAGACTTATATAATCTTTGGTTTGATCAGAACAAAAAAAACACAATATTTAACAAAATTAGAAGAAGATGGAGTAGATCTAGTTCGTATGTCCAGTATCTTAAGTGGAGCAGAAGCTAATGCTGCGGAAGCCTTTAAAGACTTATATAATCTTTGGTTTGATCAGAACGAAAAAAAAACACATTATTTAACAAAATTAGAAGAAGATGGAGTAGATCTAGTTCGCATGTCCAGTATCTTACGTGGAGCAGGAGCTAATGCTGCGGGAGCCTTTAAAGACTTATATAATCTTTGGTTTGATCAGAACAAAAAAAAAACAATATTTAACAAAATTAGAAGAAGATGGAGTAGATGTATTTCGTATGTCCAGTATCTTAAGTGGAGCAGAAGCTAATGCTGCGGGAGCCTTTAAAGACTTATATAATCTTTGGTTTGATCAGAACAAAAAAAACACAATATTTAACAAAATTAGCAGAAGATGGAGTAGATCTAGTTCGCATGTCTAGTATCTTAAGTGGAGCAGGAGCTAATGCTGCGGGAGCCTTTAAAGACTTATATAATCTTTGGATTGATCAGAAAGAAAAAAAAACACAATATTTAACAAAATTAGAAGAAGATGGAGTAGATCTAGTTCGCATGTCTAGTATCTTAAGTGGAGCAGGAGCTAATGCTGCGGGAGCCTTTAAAGACTTATATAATCTTTGGTTTGATCAGAACAAAAAAAAAACACAATATTTAACAAAATTAGAAGAAGATGGAGTAGATCTAGTTCGCATGTCTAGTATCTTAAGTGGAGCAGGAGCTAATGCTGCGGGAGCCTTTAAAGACTTATTTAATCTTTGGAATGATCAGAACGAAAAAAAAACACAATATTTAACAAAATTAGAAGAAGATGGAGTAGATCTAGTTCGCATGTCTAGTATCTTAAGTGGAGCAGGAGCTAATGCTGCGGGAGCCTTTAAAGACTTATATAATCTTTGGAATGATCAGAACGAAAAAAAAACACAATATTTAACAAAATTAGAAGAAGATGGAGTAGATCTAGTTCGCATGTCCAGTATCTTAAGTGGAGCAGGAGCTAATGCTGCGGGAGCCTTTAAAGACTTATATAATCTTTGGTTTGATCAGAACAAAAAAAACACAATATTTAACAAAATTAGAAGAAGATGGATTAGATCTAGTTCGTATGTCCAGTATCTTAAGTGGAGCAGAAGCTAATGCTGCGGAAGCCTTTAAAGACTTATATAATCTTTGGTTTGATCAGAACGAAAAAAAAACACAATATTTAACAAAATTAGAAGAAGATGGAGTAGATCTAGTTCGCATGTCCAGTATCTTACGTGGAACAGGAGCTAATGCTGCGGGAGCCTTTAAAGACTTATATAATCTTTGGTTTGATCAGAACAAAAAAAAAACACAATATTTAACAAAATTAGAAGAAGATGGAGTAGATCTAGTTCGTATGTCCAGTATCTTAAGTGGAGCAGGAGCTAATGCTGCGGGAGCCTTTAAAGACTTATATAATCTTTGGACTGATCAGAACGAAAAAAAAACACAATATTTAACAAAATTAGAAGAAGATGGAGTAGATCTAGTTCGTATGTCCAGTATCTTAAGTGGAGCAGAAGCTAATGCTGCGGAAGCCTTTAAAGACTTATATAATCTTTGGTTTGATCAGAACGAAAAAAAAAACACAATATTTAACAAAATTAGAAGAAGATGGAGTAGATCTAGTTCGTAGTCCAGTATCTTAAGTGGAGCAGGAGCTAATGCTGCGGGAGCCTTTAACGACTTATATAATCTTTGGTTTGCTCAGAACGAAAAAAAAACACAATATATAACAAAATTAGAAGAAGATGGAGTAGATCTAGTTCGTATGTCCAGTATCTTAAGTGGAGCAGGAGCTAATGCTGCGGGAGCCTTTAAAGACTTATATAATCTTTGGACTGATCAGAACAAAAAAAAAAAAACACAATATTTAACAAAATTAGAAGAAGATGGAGTAGATCTAGTTCGTAGTCCAGTATCTTAAGTGGAGCAGGAGCTAATGCTGCGGGAGCCTTTAACGACTTATATAATCTTTGGTTTGCTCAGAACGAAAAAAAAACACAATATTTAACAAAATTAGAAGAAGATGGAGTAGATCTAGTTCGTATGTCCAGTATCTTAAGTAAAGCAGGAGCTAATGCTGCGGGAGCCTTTAAAGACTTATATAATCTTTGGACTGATCAGAACGAAAAAAAACACAATATTTAACAAAATTAGAAGAAGATGGAGTAGATCTAGTTCGTAGTCCAGTATCTTAAGTGGAGCAGGAGCTAATGCGGCGGGAGCCTTTAACGACTTAAATAATCTTTGGTTTGCTCAGAACGAAAAAAAAACACAATATTTAACAAAATTAGAAGAAGATGGAGTAGATCTAGTTCGTATGTCCAGTATCTTAAGTGGAGCAGGAGCTAATGCTGCGGGAGCCTTTAAAGACTTATATAATCTTTGGACTGATCAGAACGAAAAAAAAACACAATATTTAACAAAATTAGAAGAAGATGGAGTAGATCTAGTTCGTATGTCCAGTATCTTAAGTGGAGCACGAGCTAATGCTGCGGGAGCCTTTAAAGACTTATATAATCTTTGGTTTGCTCAGAACGAAAAAAAAACACAATATTTAACAAAATTAGAAGAAGATGGAGTAGATCTAGTTCGTATGTCCAGTATCTTAAGTGGAGCAGGAGCTAATGCTGCGGGAGCCTTTAACGACTTATATAATCTTTGGTTTGCTCAGAACGAAAAAAAACACAATATTTAACAAAATTAGAAGAAGATGGAGTAGATCTAGTTCGTATGTCCAGTATCTTAAGTGGAGCAGGAGCTAATGCTGCGGGAGCCTTTAAAGACTTATATAATCTTTGGACTGATCAGAACGAAAAAAAAACACAATATTTAACAAAATTAGAAGAAGATGGAGTAGATCTAGTTCGTAGTCCAGTATCTTAAGTGGAGCAGGAGCTAATGCTGCGGGAGCCTTTAACGACTTATATAATCTTTGGTTTGCTCAGAACGAAAAAAAAACACAATATTTAACAAAATTAGAAGAAGATGGAGTAGATCTAGTTCGTATGTCCAGTATCTTAAGTGGAGCAGGAGCTAATGCTGCGGGAGCCTTTAAAGACTTATATAATCTTTGGACTGATCAGAACGAAAAAAAAACACAATATTTAACAAAATTAGAAGAAGATGGAGTAGATCTAGTTCGTATGTCCAGTATCTTAAGTGGAGCACGAGCTAATGCTGCGGGAGCCTTTAAAGACTTATATAATCTTTGGTTTGCTCAGAACGAAAAAAAAACACAATATTTAACAAAATTAGAAGAAGATGGAGTAGATCTAGTTCGTATGTCCAGTATCTTAAGTGCAGCAGGAGCTAATGCTGCGGGAGCCTTTAACGACTTATATAATCTTTGGTTTGCTCAGAACGAAAAAAAAAACACAATATTTAACAAAATTAGAAGAAGATGGAGTAGATCTAGTTCGTATGTCCAGTATCTTAAGTGGAGCAGGAGCTAATGCTGCGGGAGCCTTTAAAGACTTATATAATCTTTGGATTGATCAGAACGAAAAAAAAAAACACAATAGTTAACAAAATTAGAAGAAGATGGAGTAGATCTAGTTCGTATGTCCAGTACCTTAAGTGGAGCAGAAGCTAATGCTGCGGGAGCCTTTAACGACTTATATAATCTTTGGTTTGCTCAGAACGAAAAAAAAACACAATATTTAACAAAATTAGAAGAAGATGGAGTAGATCTAGTTCGTATGTCCAGTATCTTAAGTAAAGCAGGAGCTAATGCTGCGGGAGCCTTTAAAGACTTATATAATCTTTGGACTGATCAGAACGAAAAAAAACACAATATTTAACAAAATTAGAAGAAGATGGAGTAGATCTAGTTCGTAGTCCAGTATCTTAAGTGGAGCAGGAGCTAATGCGGCGGGAGCCTTTAACGACTTAAATAATCTTTGGTTTGCTCAGAACGAAAAAAAAACACAATATTTAACAAAATTAGAAGAAGATGGAGTAGATCTAGTTCGTATGTCCAGTATCTTAAGTGGAGCAGGAGCTAATGCTGCGGGAGCCTTTAAAGACTTATATAATCTTTGGACTGATCAGAACGAAAAAAAAACACAATATTTAACAAAATTAGAAGAAGATGGAGTAGATCTAGTTCGTATGTCCAGTATCTTAAGTGGAGCACGAGCTAATGCTGCGGGAGCCTTTAAAGACTTATATAATCTTTGGTTTGCTCAGAACGAAAAAAAAACACAATATTTAACAAAATTAGAAGAAGATGGAGTAGATCTAGTTCGTATGTCCAGTATCTTAAGTGGAGCAGGAGCTAATGCTGCGGGAGCCTTTAACGACTTATATAATCTTTGGTTTGCTCAGAACGAAAAAAAACACAATATTTAACAAAATTAGAAGAAGATGGAGTAGATCTAGTTCGTATGTCCAGTATCTTAAGTGGAGCAGGAGCTAATGCTGCGGGAGCCTTTAAAGACTTATATAATCTTTGGACTGATCAGAACGAAAAAAAAACACAATATTTAACAAAATTAGAAGAAGATGGAGTAGATCTAGTTCGTAGTCCAGTATCTTAAGTGGAGCAGGAGCTAATGCTGCGGGAGCCTTTAACGACTTATATAATCTTTGGTTTGCTCAGAACGAAAAAAAAACACAATATTTAACAAAATTAGAAGAAGATGGAGTAGATCTAGTTCGTATGTCCAGTATCTTAAGTGGAGCAGGAGCTAATGCTGCGGGAGCCTTTAAAGACTTATATAATCTTTGGACTGATCAGAACGAAAAAAAAACACAATATTTAACAAAATTAGAAGAAGATGGAGTAGATCTAGTTCGTATGTCCAGTATCTTAAGTGGAGCACGAGCTAATGCTGCGGGAGCCTTTAAAGACTTATATAATCTTTGGTTTGCTCAGAACGAAAAAAAAACACAATATTTAACAAAATTAGAAGAAGATGGAGTAGATCTAGTTCGTATGTCCAGTATCTTAAGTGCAGCAGGAGCTAATGCTGCGGGAGCCTTTAACGACTTATATAATCTTTGGTTTGCTCAGAACGAAAAAAAAAACACAATATTTAACAAAATTAGAAGAAGATGGAGTAGATCTAGTTCGTATGTCCAGTATCTTAAGTGGAGCAGGAGCTAATGCTGCGGGAGCCTTTAAAGACTTATATAATCTTTGGATTGATCAGAACGAAAAAAAAAAACACAATAGTTAACAAAATTAGAAGAAGATGGAGTAGATCTAGTTCGTATGTCCAGTACCTTAAGTGGAGCAGAAGCTAATGCTGCGGGAGCCTTTAAAGACTTATATAATCTTTGGTTTCATCAGAACGAAAAAAAAACACAATATTTAACAAAATTAGAAGAAGATGGAGTAGATCTAGTTCGCATGTCTAGTATCTTAAGTGGAGCAGAAGCCAATGCTGCGGGAGCCTTTAAAGACTTATATAATCTTTGGTTTCATCAGAACGAAAAAAAAACACAATATTTAACAAAATTAGAAGATGGAGTAGATCTAGTTCGTATGTCCAGTATCTTAAGTGGAGCAGAAGCTAATGCTGCGGGAGCCTTTAAAGACTTATATAATCTTTGGTTTGATCAGAACGAAAAAAAAAAACACAATATTTAACAAAATTAGAAGAAGATGGAGTAGATCTAGTTCGTATGTCCAGTATCTTAAGTGGAGCACGAGCTAATGCTGCGGGAGCCTTTAAAGACTTATATAATCTTTGGTTTGCTCAGAACGAAAAAAAAACACAATATTTAACAAAATTAGAAGAAGATGGAGTAGATCTAGTTCGTATGTCCAGTATCTTAAGTGGAGCAGGAGCTAATGCTGCGGGAGCCTTTAACGACTTATATAATCTTTGGTTTGCTCAGAACGAAAAAAAAAACACAATATTTAACAAAATTAGAAGAAGATGGAGTAGATCTAGTTCGTATGTCCAGTATCTTAAGTGGAGCAGGAGCTAATGCTGCGGGAGCCTTTAACGACTTATATAATCTTTTGTTTGATCAGAACGAAAAAAAAACACAATATTTAACAAAATTAAAAGAAGATGGAGTAGATCTAAATCGTATGTCCAGTATCTTAAGTGGAGCAGGAGCTAATGCTGCGGGAGCCTTTAACGACTTATATAATCTTTGGTTTGCTCAGAACGAAAAAAAAAAACACAATATTTAACAAAATTAGAAGAAGATGGAGTAGATATAGTTCGTATGTCCAGTATCTTAAGTGGAGCAGAAGCTAATGCTGCGGGAGCCTTTAAAGACATATATAATCTTTCGATTGATCAGAACGAAAAAAAAACATAATATTTAACAAAATTAGAAGAAGATGGAGTAGATCTAGTTCGTATGTCCAGTATCTTAAGTGGAGCAGAAGCTAATGCTGCGGGAGCCTTTAAAGACTTATATAATCTTTGGTTTGATCAGAACGAAAAAAAAAACACAATATTTAACAAAATTAGAAGAAGATGGAGTAGATCTAGTTCGTACGTCCAGTATCTTAAGTGGAGCAGAAGCTAATGCTGCGGGAGCCTTTAAAGACTTATATAATCTTTGGTTTGATCAGAACGAAAAAAAAACACAATATTAAACAAAATTAGAAGAAGATGGAGTAGATCTAGTTCGCATGTCCAGTATCTTAAGTGGAGCAGGAGCTAATGCTGCGGGAGCCTTTAAAGACTTATATAATCTTTGGTTTGATCAGAACAAAAAAAAACACGATATTTAACAAAATTAGAAGAAGATGGAGTAGATCTAGTTCGTATGTCCAGTACCTTAAGTGGAGCAGAAGCTAATGCTGCGGGAGCCTTTAAAGACTTATATAATCTTTGGATTGATCAGAACGAAAAAAAAAACACAATAGTTAACAAAATTAGAAGAAGATGGAGTAGATCTAGTTCGTATGTCCAGTACCTTAAGTGGAGCAGAAGCTAATGCTGCGGGAGCCTTTAAAGACTTATATAATCTTTGGATTGATCAGAACGAAAAAAAAAACACAATAGTTAACAAAATTAGAAGAAGATGGAGTAGATCTAGTTCGCATGTCTAGTGTCTTAAGTGGAGCAGAAGCTAATGCTGCGGGAGCCTTTAAAGACTTATATAATCTTTGGTTTCATCAGAACGAAAAAAAAAACACAATATTTAACAAAATTAGAAGAAGATGGAGTAGATCTAGTTCGTATGTCCAGTACCTTAAGTGGAGCAGAAGCTAATGCTGCGGGAGCCTTTAAAGACTTATATAATCTTTGGATTGATCAGAACGAAAAAAAAAAACACAATAGTTAACAAAATTAGAAGAAGATGGAGTAGATCTAGTTCGCATGTCTAGTATCTTAAGTGGAGGAGAAGCTAATGCTGCGGGAGCCTTTAAAGACTTATATAATCTTTGGTTTCATCAGAACGAAAAAAAAACACAATATTTAACAAAATTAGAAGAAGATGGAGTAGATCTAGTTCGCATGTCTAGTATCTTAAGTGGAGCAGAAGCCAATGCTGCGGGAGCCTTTAAAGACTTATATAATCTTTGGTTTCATCAGAACGAAAAAAAAACACAATATTTAACAAAATTAGAAGATGGAGTAGATCTAGTTCGTATGTCCAGTATCTTAAGTGGAGCAGAAGCTAATGCTGCGGGAGCCTTTAAAGACTTATATAATCTTTGGTTTGATCAGAACGAAAAAAAAAAACACAATATTTAACAAAATTAGAAGATGGAGTAGATCTAGTTCGTATGTCCAGTATCTTAAGTGGAGCAGGAGCTAATGCTGCGGGAGCCTTTAAAGACTTATATAATCTTTGGTTTGCTCAGAACGAAAAAAAAACACAATATTTAACAAAATTAGAAGAAGATGGAGTAGATTTAGTTCGCATGTCTAGTATCTTAAGTGGAGCAGGAGCTAATGCTGCGGGAGCCTTTAAAGACTTATATAATCTTTGGATTGATCAGAACGAAAAAAAAAACACAATATTTAACAAAATTAGAAGAAGATGGAGTAGATCTAGTTCGCATGTCCAGTATCTTAAGTGGAGCAGGAGCTAATGCTGCGGGAGCCTTTAAAGACTTATATAATCTTTGGATTGATCAGAACGAAAAAAAAAACACAATATTTAACAAAATTAGAAGAAGATGGAGTAGATCTAGTTCGTATGTCCAGTATCTTAAGTGGAGCAGAAGCTAGTGCTGCGGGAGCCTTTAAAGACTTATATAATCTTTGGTTGGATCAGAACGAAAAAAAAAACACAATATTTAACAAAATTAGAAGAAGATGGAGTAGATCTAGTTCGCATGTCTAGTATCTTAAGTGGAGCAGGAGCTAATGCTGCGGGAGCCTTTAAAGACTTATATAATCTTTGGATTGATCAGAACGAAAAAAAAAACACAATATTTAACAAAATTAGAAGAAGATGGAGTAGATCTAGTTCGCATGTCCAGTATCTTAAGTGGAGCAGGAGCTAATGCTGCGGGAGCCTTTAAAGACTTATATAATCTTTGGATTGATCAGAACGAAAAAAAAACACAATATTGAACAAAATTAGAAGAAGATGGAGTAGATCTAGTTCGTATGTCCAGTATCTTAAGTGGAGCAGGAGCTAATGCTGCGGGAGCCTTTAAAGACTTATATAATCTTTGGTTTGATCAGAACAAAAAAAAACACAATATTTAACAAAATTAGAAGATGGAGTAGATCTAGTTCGTATGTCCAGTATCTTAAGTGGAGCAGGAGCTAATGCTGCGGGAGCCTTTAAAGACATATAATCTTTGGTTTGATAAGAACGAAAAAAAAACACAATATTTAACAAAATTAGAAGAAGATGGAGTAGATCTAGTTCGTATGTCTAGTATCTTAAGTGGAGCAGGAGCTAATGCTGTGGGAGCCTTTAAAGACATATAATCTTTGGTTTGATCAGAACAAAAAAAAACACAATATTTAACAAAATTAGAAGATGGAGTAGATGTAGTTCGTATGTCTAGTATCTTAAGTGGAGCAGGAGCTAATGCTGCGGGAGCCTTTAAAGACTTATATAATCTTTGGTTTGATCAGAACGAAAAAAAAAACAATATTTAAGAAAATTAGAAGAAGATGGAGTAGATCTAGTTCGCATGTCTAGTATCTTAAGTGGAGCAGAAGCTAATGCTGCGGGAGCCTTTAAAGACTTATATAATCTTTGGTTTCATCAGAACGAAAAAAAAAAACACAATATTTAACAAAATTAGAAGATGGAGTAGATCTAGTTCGTATGTCCAGTATCTTAAGTGGAGCAGGAGCTAATGCTGCGGGAGCCTTTAAAGAATTATATATTCTTTGGTTTCATCAGAACGAAAAAAAAAACACAATATTTAACAAAATTAGAAGAAGATGGAGTAGATCTAGTTCGTATGTCCAGTACCTTAAGTGGAGCAGAAGCTAATGCTGCGGGAGCCTTTAAAGACTTATATAATCTTTGGATTGATCAGAACGAAAAAAAAACACAATAGTTAACAAAATTAGAAGAAGATGGAGTAGATCTAGTTCGCATGTCTAGTATCTTAAGTGGAGCAGAAGCTAATGCTGCGGGAGCCTTTAAAGACTTATATAATCTTTGGTTTCATCAGAACGAAAAAAAAAACACAATATTTAACAAAATTAGAAGAAGATGGAGTAGATCTAGTTCGTATGTACAGTATCTTAAGTGGAGCAGAAGCTAATGCTGCGGGAGCCTTTAAAGACTTATATAATCTTTGGTTTGATCAGAACGAAAAAAAAAAACACAATATTTAACAAAATTAGAAGAAGATGGAGTAGATCTAGTTCGCATGTTTAGTATCTTAAGTGGAGCAGAAGCTAATGCTGCGGGAGCCTTTAAAGACTTATATAATCTTTGGATTGATCAGAACGAAAAAAAAACACAATATTTAACAAAATTAGAAGAAGATGGAGTAGATCTAGTTCGTATGTCCAGTATCTTAAGTGGAGCAGAAGCTAATGCTGCGGGAGCCTTTAAAGACTTATATAATCTTTGGTTTGATAAGAACAAAAAAAACAAAATATTTAACAAAATTAGAAGAAGATGGAGTAGATCTAGTTCGTATGTCCAGTATCTTAAGTGGAGCAGGAGCTAATGCTGCGGGAGCCTTTAAAGACTTATATAATCTTTGGTTTGATCAGAACGAAAAAAAACACAATATATAACAAAATTAGAAGAAGATGGAGTAGATCTAGTTTGCATGTCTAGTATCTTAAGTGGAGCAGAAGCTAATGCTGCGGGAGCCTTTAAAGACTTATATAATCTTTGGTTTGATCAGAACGAAAAAAAAAACACAATATTTAACAAAATTAGAAGAAGATGGAGTAGATCTAGTTCGCATGTCCAGTATCTTAAGTGGAGCAGGAGGTAATGCTGCGGGAGCCTTTAAAGACTTATATAATCTTTGGTTTGATCAGAACGAAAAAAAAAACACAATATTTAACAAAATTAGAAGAAGATGGAGTAGATCTAGTTCGCATGTCTAGTATCTTAAGTGGAGCAGAAGCTAATGCTGCGGGAGCCTTTAAAGACTTATATAATCTTTGGTTTCATCAGAACGAAAAAAAAAAACACAATATTTAACAAAATTAGAAGATGGAGTAGATCTAGTTCGTATGTCCAGTATCTTAAGTGGAGCAGGAGCTAATGCTGCGGGAGCCTTTAAAGAATTATATATTCTTTGGTTTCATCAGAACGAAAAAAAAAACACAATATTTAACAAAATTAGAAGAAGATGGAGTAGATCTAGTTCGTATGTCCAGTACCTTAAGTGGAGCAGAAGCTAATGCTGCGGGAGCCTTTAAAGACTTATATAATCTTTGGATTGATCAGAACGAAAAAAAAACACAATAGTTAACAAAATTAGAAGAAGATGGAGTAGATCTAGTTCGCATGTCTAGTATCTTAAGTGGAGCAGAAGCTAATGCTGCGGGAGCCTTTAAAGACTTATATAATCTTTGGTTTCATCAGAACGAAAAAAAAAACACAATATTTAACAAAATTAGAAGAAGATGGAGTAGATCTAGTTCGTATGTACAGTATCTTAAGTGGAGCAGAAGCTAATGCTGCGGGAGCCTTTAAAGACTTATATAATCTTTGGTTTGATCAGAACGAAAAAAAAAAACACAATATTTAACAAAATTAGAAGAAGATGGAGTAGATCTAGTTCGCATGTTTAGTATCTTAAGTGGAGCAGAAGCTAATGCTGCGGGAGCCTTTAAAGACTTATATAATCTTTGGATTGATCAGAACGAAAAAAAAACACAATATTTAACAAAATTAGAAGAAGATGGAGTAGATCTAGTTCGTATGTCCAGTATCTTAAGTGGAGCAGAAGCTAATGCTGCGGGAGCCTTTAAAGACTTATATAATCTTTGGTTTGATAAGAACAAAAAAAACAAAATATTTAACAAAATTAGAAGAAGATGGAGTAGATCTAGTTCGTATGTCCAGTATCTTAAGTGGAGCAGGAGCTAATGCTGCGGGAGCCTTTAAAGACTTATATAATCTTTGGTTTGATCAGAACGAAAAAAAACACAATATATAACAAAATTAGAAGAAGATGGAGTAGATCTAGTTTGCATGTCTAGTATCTTAAGTGGAGCAGAAGCTAATGCTGCGGGAGCCTTTAAAGACTTATATAATCTTTGGTTTGATCAGAACGAAAAAAAAAACACAATATTTAACAAAATTAGAAGAAGATGGAGTAGATCTAGTTCGCATGTCCAGTATCTTAAGTGGAGCAGGAGGTAATGCTGCGGGAGCCTTTAAAGACTTATATAATCTTTGGACTGATCAGAAAGAAAAAAAAAACACAATATTTAACAAAATTAGAAGATGGAGTAGATCTAGTTCGCATGTCTAGTATCTTAAGTGGAGCAGGAGCTAATGCTGCGGGAGCCTTTAAAGACTTATATAATCTTTCGTTTGCTCAGAACGAAAAAAAAAACACAATATTTAACAAAATTAGAAGAAGATGGAGTAGATCTAGTTCGTATGTCCTGTATCTTAAGTGGAGCAGGAGCTAATGCTGCGGGAGCCTTTGAAGACATATAATCTTTGGTTTGATCAGAACAAAAAAAAACACAATATTTAACAAAATTAGAAGAAGATGGAGTAGATCTAGTTCGTATGTCCAGAATCTTAATTGGAGCAGAAGCTAATGCTGCGGGAGCCTTTAAAGACATATATAATCTTTGGTTTGATAAGAACAAAAAAAACACAATATTTAACAAAATTAGAAGAAGATGGAGTAGATCTAGTTCGTATGTCCAGTATCTCAAGTGGAGCTGGAGCTAATACTGCGGGAGCGTTTAAAGACTTATATAATCTTTGGTTTGATCAGAACGAAAAAAAAACCCAATATTTAACAAAATTAGAAGATGGAGTAGATCTAGTTCGTATGTCTAGTATCTTAAGTGGAGCAGGAGCTAATGCTGCGGGAGCCTTTAAAGACTTATATAATCTTTGGATTGATCAGAACGAAAAAAAAACACAATATTTAACAAAATTAGAAGATGGAGTAGATCTAGTTCGTATATCCAGTATCTTAAGTGGAGCAGGAGCTAATGCTACGAGAGCCTTTAAAGACATATAATCTTTAGTTTGATCAGAACAAAAAAAACACAATATTTAACAAAATTAGAAGAAGATGGAGTAGATGTAGTTCGTATGTCTAGTATCTTAATTGGAGCAGGAGCTAATGCTGCGGGAGCCTTTAAAGACTTATATAATCTTTGGTTTGATCAGAACGAAAAAAAAAACACAATATTTAACAAAATTAGAAGAAGATGGAGTAGATCTAGTTCGCATGTCTAGTATCTTAAGTGGAGCAGGAGCTAATGCTGCGAGAGCCTTTAAAGACTTATATAATCTTTGGATTGATCAGAACGAAAAAAAAACACAATATTTAACAAAATTAGAAGAAGATGCAGTAGATCTAGTTCGCATGTCCAGTATCTTAAGTGGAGCAGGAGCTAATGCTGCGGGAGCCTTTAAAGACTTATATAATCTTTGGATTGATCAGAACGAAAAAAAAAACACAATATTTAACAAAATTAGAAGAAGATGGAGTAGATCTAGTTCGTATGTCCAGTATCTTAAGTGGAGCAGGAGCTAATGCTGCGGGAGCCTTTAAAGACTTATATAATCTTTGGTTTGATCAGAACGAAAAAAAAAAACACAATATTTAACAAAATTAGAAGATGGAGTAGATCTAGTTCGTATGTCCAGTATCTTAAATGGAGCAGAAGCTAATGCTGCGGGAGCCTTTAAAGAGTTATATAATCTTTGGTTTGATCAGAACAAAAAAAAAACACAATATTTAACAAAATTAGAAGATGGAGTAGATCTAGTTCGTATGTCCAGTATCTTAAGTGGAGCAGGAGCTAATGCTGCGGGAGCCTTTAAAGACTTATATAATCTTTGGTTTGATAAGAACGAAAAAAAAACACAATATTTAACAAAATTAGAAGAAGATGGAGTAGATCTAGTTCGTATGTCTAGTATCTTAAGTGGAGCAGGAGCTAATGCTGCGGGAGCCTTTAAAGAGTTATATAATCTTTGGTTTGATCAGAACAAAAAAAAACACAATATTTAACAAAATTAGAAGAAGATGGAGTTGATGTAGTTCGTATGTCTAGTATCTTAAGTGGAGCAGGAGCTAATGCTGCGGGAGCCTTTAAAGACTTATATAATCTTTGGTTTGATAAGAACGAGAAAAAACACAATATTTAACAAAATTAGAAGAAGATGGAGTAGATCTAGTTCGTATGTCTAGTATCTTAAGTGGAACAGGAGCTAATGCTGCGGGAGCCTTTAAAGACATATAATCTTTGGTTTGATCAGAACAAAAAAAAACACAATATTTAACAAAATTAGAAGAAGATGGAGTAGATGTAGTTCGTATGTCTAGTATCTTAAGTGGAGCAGGAGCTAATGCTGCGGGAGCCTTTAAAGACTTATATAATCTTTGGTTTGATCAGAACGAAAAAAAAACACAATATTTAAGAAAATTAGAAGAAGATGGAGTAGATCTAGTTCGTATGTCCAGTATCTTAAGTGGAGCAGGAGCTAATGCTGCGGGAGCCTTTAAAGACTTATATAATCTTTGGTTTGATAAGAACGAAAAAAAAACACAATGTTTAACAAAATTAGAAGATGGAGTAGATCTAGTTCGTATGTCCAGTATCTTAAGTGGAGCAGGAGCTAATGCTGCGGGAGCCTTTAAAGACATATAATCTTTGGTTTGATCAGAACAAAAAAAAAAACACAATATTTAACAAAATTAGAAGAAGATGGAGTAGATGTAGTTCGTACGTCTAGTATCTTAAGTGGAGCAGGAGCTAATGCTGCGAAAGCCTTTAAAGACTTATATAATCTTTGGTTTGATCAAAACGAAAAAAAAACACAATATTTAACAAAATTAGAAGAAGATGGAGTAGATCTAGTTCGCATGTCTAGTATCTTAAGTGGAGCAGGAGCTAATGCTGCGGGAGCCTTTAAAGACTTATATAATCTTTGGTTTGATCAGAACGAAAAAAAAACACAATATTTAACAAAATTAGAAGAAGATGGAGTAGATCTAGTTCGCATGTCTAGTATCTTAAGTGGAGCAGGAGCTAATGCTGCGGGAGCCTTTAAAGACATATATAATCTTTGGTTTGATCAGAACGAAAAAAAAACACAATATTTAACAAAATTAGAAGAAGTTGGAGTAGATCTAGTTCGCATGTCTAGTATCTTAAGTGGAGCAGGAGCTAATGCTGCGGGAGCCTTTAAAGACATATAATCTTTGGTTTGATCAGAACAAAAAAAAAACACAATATTTAACAAAATTAGAAGAAGATGGAGTAGATGTAGTTCGTACGTCTAGTATCTTAAGTGGAGCAGGAGCTAATGCTGCGAAAGCCTTTAAAGACTTATATAAACTTTGGTTTGATCAGAACAAAAAAAACATAATATTTAACAAAATTAGAAGATGATGGAGTAGATCTAGTTCGTACGTCCAGTATCTTAAGCGGAGCAGAAGCTAATGCTGCGGGAGCCTTTAAAGACTTATATAATCTTTGGTTTGATCAGAACGAAAAAAAAACACAATATTTAACAAAATTAGAAGAGGATGGAGTAGATCTAGTTCGTATGTCCAGTATCTTAAGTGGAGCAGAAGCTAATGCTGCGGGAGCCTTTAAAGACTTATATAATCTTTGGTTTGATCAGAACGAAAAAAAAAACACAATATTTAACAAAATTAGAAGAAGATGGAGTAGATCTAGTTCGTAGTCCAGTATCTTAAGTGGAGCAGGAGCTAATGCTGCGGGAGCCTTTAACGACTTATATAATCTTTGGTTTGCTCAGAACGAAAAAAAAACACAATATATAACAAAATTAGAAGAAGATGGAGTAGATCTAGTTCGTATGTCCAGTATCTTAAGTGGAGCAGGAGCTAATGCTGCGGGAGCCTTTAAAGACTTATATAATCTTTGGACTGATCAGAACAAAAAAAAAAAAACACAATATTTAACAAAATTAGAAGAAGATGGAGTAGATCTAGTTCGTAGTCCAGTATCTTAAGTGGAGCAGGAGCTAATGCTGCGGGAGCCTTTAACGACTTATATAATCTTTGGTTTGCTCAGAACGAAAAAAAAACACAATATTTAACAAAATTAGAAGAAGATGGAGTAGATCTAGTTCGTATGTCCAGTATCTTAAGTAAAGCAGGAGCTAATGCTGCGGGAGCCTTTAAAGACTTATATAATCTTTGGACTGATCAGAACGAAAAAAAACACAATATTTAACAAAATTAGAAGAAGATGGAGTAGATCTAGTTCGTAGTCCAGTATCTTAAGTGGAGCAGGAGCTAATGCGGCGGGAGCCTTTAACGACTTAAATAATCTTTGGTTTGCTCAGAACGAAAAAAAAACACAATATTTAACAAAATTAGAAGAAGATGGAGTAGATCTAGTTCGTATGTCCAGTATCTTAAGTGGAGCAGGAGCTAATGCTGCGGGAGCCTTTAAAGACTTATATAATCTTTGGACTGATCAGAACGAAAAAAAAACACAATATTTAACAAAATTAGAAGAAGATGGAGTAGATCTAGTTCGTATGTCCAGTATCTTAAGTGGAGCACGAGCTAATGCTGCGGGAGCCTTTAAAGACTTATATAATCTTTGGTTTGCTCAGAACGAAAAAAAAACACAATATTTAACAAAATTAGAAGAAGATGGAGTAGATCTAGTTCGTATGTCCAGTATCTTAAGTGGAGCAGGAGCTAATGCTGCGGGAGCCTTTAACGACTTATATAATCTTTGGTTTGCTCAGAACGAAAAAAAACACAATATTTAACAAAATTAGAAGAAGATGGAGTAGATCTAGTTCGTATGTCCAGTATCTTAAGTGGAGCAGGAGCTAATGCTGCGGGAGCCTTTAAAGACTTATATAATCTTTGGACTGATCAGAACGAAAAAAAAACACAATATTTAACAAAATTAGAAGAAGATGGAGTAGATCTAGTTCGTAGTCCAGTATCTTAAGTGGAGCAGGAGCTAATGCTGCGGGAGCCTTTAACGACTTATATAATCTTTGGTTTGCTCAGAACGAAAAAAAAACACAATATTTAACAAAATTAGAAGAAGATGGAGTAGATCTAGTTCGTATGTCCAGTATCTTAAGTGGAGCAGGAGCTAATGCTGCGGGAGCCTTTAAAGACTTATATAATCTTTGGACTGATCAGAACGAAAAAAAAACACAATATTTAACAAAATTAGAAGAAGATGGAGTAGATCTAGTTCGTATGTCCAGTATCTTAAGTGGAGCACGAGCTAATGCTGCGGGAGCCTTTAAAGACTTATATAATCTTTGGTTTGCTCAGAACGAAAAAAAAACACAATATTTAACAAAATTAGAAGAAGATGGAGTAGATCTAGTTCGTATGTCCAGTATCTTAAGTGCAGCAGGAGCTAATGCTGCGGGAGCCTTTAACGACTTATATAATCTTTGGTTTGCTCAGAACGAAAAAAAAAACACAATATTTAACAAAATTAGAAGAAGATGGAGTAGATCTAGTTCGTATGTCCAGTATCTTAAGTGGAGCAGGAGCTAATGCTGCGGGAGCCTTTAAAGACTTATATAATCTTTGGATTGATCAGAACGAAAAAAAAAAACACAATAGTTAACAAAATTAGAAGAAGATGGAGTAGATCTAGTTCGTATGTCCAGTACCTTAAGTGGAGCAGAAGCTAATGCTGCGGGAGCCTTTAAAGACTTATATAATCTTTGGTTTCATCAGAACGAAAAAAAAACACAATATTTAACAAAATTAGAAGAAGATGGAGTAGATCTAGTTCGCATGTCTAGTATCTTAAGTGGAGCAGAAGCCAATGCTGCGGGAGCCTTTAAAGACTTATATAATCTTTGGTTTCATCAGAACGAAAAAAAAACACAATATTTAACAAAATTAGAAGATGGAGTAGATCTAGTTCGTATGTCCAGTATCTTAAGTGGAGCAGAAGCTAATGCTGCGGGAGCCTTTAAAGACTTATATAATCTTTGGTTTGATCAGAACGAAAAAAAAAAACACAATATTTAACAAAATTAGAAGAAGATGGAGTAGATCTAGTTCGTATGTCCAGTATCTTAAGTGGAGCACGAGCTAATGCTGCGGGAGCCTTTAAAGACTTATATAATCTTTGGTTTGCTCAGAACGAAAAAAAAACACAATATTTAACAAAATTAGAAGAAGATGGAGTAGATCTAGTTCGTATGTCCAGTATCTTAAGTGGAGCAGGAGCTAATGCTGCGGGAGCCTTTAACGACTTATATAATCTTTGGTTTGCTCAGAACGAAAAAAAAAACACAATATTTAACAAAATTAGAAGAAGATGGAGTAGATCTAGTTCGTATGTCCAGTATCTTAAGTGGAGCAGGAGCTAATGCTGCGGGAGCCTTTAACGACTTATATAATCTTTTGTTTGATCAGAACGAAAAAAAAACACAATATTTAACAAAATTAAAAGAAGATGGAGTAGATCTAAATCGTATGTCCAGTATCTTAAGTGGAGCAGGAGCTAATGCTGCGGGAGCCTTTAACGACTTATATAATCTTTGGTTTGCTCAGAACGAAAAAAAAAAACACAATATTTAACAAAATTAGAAGAAGATGGAGTAGATATAGTTCGTATGTCCAGTATCTTAAGTGGAGCAGAAGCTAATGCTGCGGGAGCCTTTAAAGACATATATAATCTTTCGATTGATCAGAACGAAAAAAAAACATAATATTTAACAAAATTAGAAGAAGATGGAGTAGATCTAGTTCGTATGTCCAGTATCTTAAGTGGAGCAGAAGCTAATGCTGCGGGAGCCTTTAAAGACTTATATAATCTTTGGTTTGATCAGAACGAAAAAAAAAACACAATATTTAACAAAATTAGAAGAAGATGGAGTAGATCTAGTTCGTACGTCCAGTATCTTAAGTGGAGCAGAAGCTAATGCTGCGGGAGCCTTTAAAGACTTATATAATCTTTGGTTTGATCAGAACGAAAAAAAAACACAATATTAAACAAAATTAGAAGAAGATGGAGTAGATCTAGTTCGCATGTCCAGTATCTTAAGTGGAGCAGGAGCTAATGCTGCGGGAGCCTTTAAAGACTTATATAATCTTTGGTTTGATCAGAACAAAAAAAAACACGATATTTAACAAAATTAGAAGAAGATGGAGTAGATCTAGTTCGTATGTCCAGTACCTTAAGTGGAGCAGAAGCTAATGCTGCGGGAGCCTTTAAAGACTTATATAATCTTTGGATTGATCAGAACGAAAAAAAAAACACAATAGTTAACAAAATTAGAAGAAGATGGAGTAGATCTAGTTCGTATGTCCAGTACCTTAAGTGGAGCAGAAGCTAATGCTGCGGGAGCCTTTAAAGACTTATATAATCTTTGGATTGATCAGAACGAAAAAAAAAACACAATAGTTAACAAAATTAGAAGAAGATGGAGTAGATCTAGTTCGCATGTCTAGTGTCTTAAGTGGAGCAGAAGCTAATGCTGCGGGAGCCTTTAAAGACTTATATAATCTTTGGTTTCATCAGAACGAAAAAAAAAACACAATATTTAACAAAATTAGAAGAAGATGGAGTAGATCTAGTTCGTATGTCCAGTACCTTAAGTGGAGCAGAAGCTAATGCTGCGGGAGCCTTTAAAGACTTATATAATCTTTGGATTGATCAGAACGAAAAAAAAAAACACAATAGTTAACAAAATTAGAAGAAGATGGAGTAGATCTAGTTCGCATGTCTAGTATCTTAAGTGGAGGAGAAGCTAATGCTGCGGGAGCCTTTAAAGACTTATATAATCTTTGGTTTCATCAGAACGAAAAAAAAACACAATATTTAACAAAATTAGAAGAAGATGGAGTAGATCTAGTTCGCATGTCTAGTATCTTAAGTGGAGCAGAAGCCAATGCTGCGGGAGCCTTTAAAGACTTATATAATCTTTGGTTTCATCAGAACGAAAAAAAAACACAATATTTAACAAAATTAGAAGATGGAGTAGATCTAGTTCGTATGTCCAGTATCTTAAGTGGAGCAGAAGCTAATGCTGCGGGAGCCTTTAAAGACTTATATAATCTTTGGTTTGATCAGAACGAAAAAAAAAAACACAATATTTAACAAAATTAGAAGATGGAGTAGATCTAGTTCGTATGTCCAGTATCTTAAGTGGAGCAGGAGCTAATGCTGCGGGAGCCTTTAAAGACTTATATAATCTTTGGTTTGCTCAGAACGAAAAAAAAACACAATATTTAACAAAATTAGAAGAAGATGGAGTAGATTTAGTTCGCATGTCTAGTATCTTAAGTGGAGCAGGAGCTAATGCTGCGGGAGCCTTTAAAGACTTATATAATCTTTGGATTGATCAGAACGAAAAAAAAAACACAATATTTAACAAAATTAGAAGAAGATGGAGTAGATCTAGTTCGCATGTCCAGTATCTTAAGTGGAGCAGGAGCTAATGCTGCGGGAGCCTTTAAAGACTTATATAATCTTTGGATTGATCAGAACGAAAAAAAAAACACAATATTTAACAAAATTAGAAGAAGATGGAGTAGATCTAGTTCGTATGTCCAGTATCTTAAGTGGAGCAGAAGCTAGTGCTGCGGGAGCCTTTAAAGACTTATATAATCTTTGGTTGGATCAGAACGAAAAAAAAAACACAATATTTAACAAAATTAGAAGAAGATGGAGTAGATCTAGTTCGCATGTCTAGTATCTTAAGTGGAGCAGGAGCTAATGCTGCGGGAGCCTTTAAAGACTTATATAATCTTTGGATTGATCAGAACGAAAAAAAAAACACAATATTTAACAAAATTAGAAGAAGATGGAGTAGATCTAGTTCGCATGTCCAGTATCTTAAGTGGAGCAGGAGCTAATGCTGCGGGAGCCTTTAAAGACTTATATAATCTTTGGATTGATCAGAACGAAAAAAAAACACAATATTGAACAAAATTAGAAGAAGATGGAGTAGATCTAGTTCGTATGTCCAGTATCTTAAGTGGAGCAGGAGCTAATGCTGCGGGAGCCTTTAAAGACTTATATAATCTTTGGTTTGATCAGAACAAAAAAAAACACAATATTTAACAAAATTAGAAGATGGAGTAGATCTAGTTCGTATGTCCAGTATCTTAAGTGGAGCAGGAGCTAATGCTGCGGGAGCCTTTAAAGACATATAATCTTTGGTTTGATAAGAACGAAAAAAAAACACAATATTTAACAAAATTAGAAGAAGATGGAGTAGATCTAGTTCGTATGTCTAGTATCTTAAGTGGAGCAGGAGCTAATGCTGTGGGAGCCTTTAAAGACATATAATCTTTGGTTTGATCAGAACAAAAAAAAACACAATATTTAACAAAATTAGAAGATGGAGTAGATGTAGTTCGTATGTCTAGTATCTTAAGTGGAGCAGGAGCTAATGCTGCGGGAGCCTTTAAAGACTTATATAATCTTTGGTTTGATCAGAACGAAAAAAAAAACAATATTTAAGAAAATTAGAAGAAGATGGAGTAGATCTAGTTCGCATGTCTAGTATCTTAAGTGGAGCAGAAGCTAATGCTGCGGGAGCCTTTAAAGACTTATATAATCTTTGGTTTCATCAGAACGAAAAAAAAAAACACAATATTTAACAAAATTAGAAGATGGAGTAGATCTAGTTCGTATGTCCAGTATCTTAAGTGGAGCAGGAGCTAATGCTGCGGGAGCCTTTAAAGAATTATATATTCTTTGGTTTCATCAGAACGAAAAAAAAAACACAATATTTAACAAAATTAGAAGAAGATGGAGTAGATCTAGTTCGTATGTCCAGTACCTTAAGTGGAGCAGAAGCTAATGCTGCGGGAGCCTTTAAAGACTTATATAATCTTTGGATTGATCAGAACGAAAAAAAAACACAATAGTTAACAAAATTAGAAGAAGATGGAGTAGATCTAGTTCGCATGTCTAGTATCTTAAGTGGAGCAGAAGCTAATGCTGCGGGAGCCTTTAAAGACTTATATAATCTTTGGTTTCATCAGAACGAAAAAAAAAACACAATATTTAACAAAATTAGAAGAAGATGGAGTAGATCTAGTTCGTATGTACAGTATCTTAAGTGGAGCAGAAGCTAATGCTGCGGGAGCCTTTAAAGACTTATATAATCTTTGGTTTGATCAGAACGAAAAAAAAAAACACAATATTTAACAAAATTAGAAGAAGATGGAGTAGATCTAGTTCGCATGTTTAGTATCTTAAGTGGAGCAGAAGCTAATGCTGCGGGAGCCTTTAAAGACTTATATAATCTTTGGATTGATCAGAACGAAAAAAAAACACAATATTTAACAAAATTAGAAGAAGATGGAGTAGATCTAGTTCGTATGTCCAGTATCTTAAGTGGAGCAGAAGCTAATGCTGCGGGAGCCTTTAAAGACTTATATAATCTTTGGTTTGATAAGAACAAAAAAAACAAAATATTTAACAAAATTAGAAGAAGATGGAGTAGATCTAGTTCGTATGTCCAGTATCTTAAGTGGAGCAGGAGCTAATGCTGCGGGAGCCTTTAAAGACTTATATAATCTTTGGTTTGATCAGAACGAAAAAAAACACAATATATAACAAAATTAGAAGAAGATGGAGTAGATCTAGTTTGCATGTCTAGTATCTTAAGTGGAGCAGAAGCTAATGCTGCGGGAGCCTTTAAAGACTTATATAATCTTTGGTTTGATCAGAACGAAAAAAAAAACACAATATTTAACAAAATTAGAAGAAGATGGAGTAGATCTAGTTCGCATGTCCAGTATCTTAAGTGGAGCAGGAGGTAATGCTGCGGGAGCCTTTAAAGACTTATATAATCTTTGGTTTGATCAGAACGAAAAAAAAAACACAATATTTAACAAAATTAGAAGAAGATGGAGTAGATCTAGTTCGCATGTCTAGTATCTTAAGTGGAGCAGAAGCTAATGCTGCGGGAGCCTTTAAAGACTTATATAATCTTTGGTTTCATCAGAACGAAAAAAAAAAACACAATATTTAACAAAATTAGAAGATGGAGTAGATCTAGTTCGTATGTCCAGTATCTTAAGTGGAGCAGGAGCTAATGCTGCGGGAGCCTTTAAAGAATTATATATTCTTTGGTTTCATCAGAACGAAAAAAAAAACACAATATTTAACAAAATTAGAAGAAGATGGAGTAGATCTAGTTCGTATGTCCAGTACCTTAAGTGGAGCAGAAGCTAATGCTGCGGGAGCCTTTAAAGACTTATATAATCTTTGGATTGATCAGAACGAAAAAAAAACACAATAGTTAACAAAATTAGAAGAAGATGGAGTAGATCTAGTTCGCATGTCTAGTATCTTAAGTGGAGCAGAAGCTAATGCTGCGGGAGCCTTTAAAGACTTATATAATCTTTGGTTTCATCAGAACGAAAAAAAAAACACAATATTTAACAAAATTAGAAGAAGATGGAGTAGATCTAGTTCGTATGTACAGTATCTTAAGTGGAGCAGAAGCTAATGCTGCGGGAGCCTTTAAAGACTTATATAATCTTTGGTTTGATCAGAACGAAAAAAAAAAACACAATATTTAACAAAATTAGAAGAAGATGGAGTAGATCTAGTTCGCATGTTTAGTATCTTAAGTGGAGCAGAAGCTAATGCTGCGGGAGCCTTTAAAGACTTATATAATCTTTGGATTGATCAGAACGAAAAAAAAACACAATATTTAACAAAATTAGAAGAAGATGGAGTAGATCTAGTTCGTATGTCCAGTATCTTAAGTGGAGCAGAAGCTAATGCTGCGGGAGCCTTTAAAGACTTATATAATCTTTGGTTTGATAAGAACAAAAAAAACAAAATATTTAACAAAATTAGAAGAAGATGGAGTAGATCTAGTTCGTATGTCCAGTATCTTAAGTGGAGCAGGAGCTAATGCTGCGGGAGCCTTTAAAGACTTATATAATCTTTGGTTTGATCAGAACGAAAAAAAACACAATATATAACAAAATTAGAAGAAGATGGAGTAGATCTAGTTTGCATGTCTAGTATCTTAAGTGGAGCAGAAGCTAATGCTGCGGGAGCCTTTAAAGACTTATATAATCTTTGGTTTGATCAGAACGAAAAAAAAAACACAATATTTAACAAAATTAGAAGAAGATGGAGTAGATCTAGTTCGCATGTCCAGTATCTTAAGTGGAGCAGGAGGTAATGCTGCGGGAGCCTTTAAAGACTTATATAATCTTTGGACTGATCAGAAAGAAAAAAAAAACACAATATTTAACAAAATTAGAAGATGGAGTAGATCTAGTTCGCATGTCTAGTATCTTAAGTGGAGCAGGAGCTAATGCTGCGGGAGCCTTTAAAGACTTATATAATCTTTCGTTTGCTCAGAACGAAAAAAAAAACACAATATTTAACAAAATTAGAAGAAGATGGAGTAGATCTAGTTCGTATGTCCTGTATCTTAAGTGGAGCAGGAGCTAATGCTGCGGGAGCCTTTGAAGACATATAATCTTTGGTTTGATCAGAACAAAAAAAAACACAATATTTAACAAAATTAGAAGAAGATGGAGTAGATCTAGTTCGTATGTCCAGAATCTTAATTGGAGCAGAAGCTAATGCTGCGGGAGCCTTTAAAGACATATATAATCTTTGGTTTGATAAGAACAAAAAAAACACAATATTTAACAAAATTAGAAGAAGATGGAGTAGATCTAGTTCGTATGTCCAGTATCTCAAGTGGAGCTGGAGCTAATACTGCGGGAGCGTTTAAAGACTTATATAATCTTTGGTTTGATCAGAACGAAAAAAAAACCCAATATTTAACAAAATTAGAAGATGGAGTAGATCTAGTTCGTATGTCTAGTATCTTAAGTGGAGCAGGAGCTAATGCTGCGGGAGCCTTTAAAGACTTATATAATCTTTGGATTGATCAGAACGAAAAAAAAACACAATATTTAACAAAATTAGAAGATGGAGTAGATCTAGTTCGTATATCCAGTATCTTAAGTGGAGCAGGAGCTAATGCTACGAGAGCCTTTAAAGACATATAATCTTTAGTTTGATCAGAACAAAAAAAACACAATATTTAACAAAATTAGAAGAAGATGGAGTAGATGTAGTTCGTATGTCTAGTATCTTAATTGGAGCAGGAGCTAATGCTGCGGGAGCCTTTAAAGACTTATATAATCTTTGGTTTGATCAGAACGAAAAAAAAAACACAATATTTAACAAAATTAGAAGAAGATGGAGTAGATCTAGTTCGCATGTCTAGTATCTTAAGTGGAGCAGGAGCTAATGCTGCGAGAGCCTTTAAAGACTTATATAATCTTTGGATTGATCAGAACGAAAAAAAAACACAATATTTAACAAAATTAGAAGAAGATGCAGTAGATCTAGTTCGCATGTCCAGTATCTTAAGTGGAGCAGGAGCTAATGCTGCGGGAGCCTTTAAAGACTTATATAATCTTTGGATTGATCAGAACGAAAAAAAAAACACAATATTTAACAAAATTAGAAGAAGATGGAGTAGATCTAGTTCGTATGTCCAGTATCTTAAGTGGAGCAGGAGCTAATGCTGCGGGAGCCTTTAAAGACTTATATAATCTTTGGTTTGATCAGAACGAAAAAAAAAAACACAATATTTAACAAAATTAGAAGATGGAGTAGATCTAGTTCGTATGTCCAGTATCTTAAATGGAGCAGAAGCTAATGCTGCGGGAGCCTTTAAAGAGTTATATAATCTTTGGTTTGATCAGAACAAAAAAAAAACACAATATTTAACAAAATTAGAAGATGGAGTAGATCTAGTTCGTATGTCCAGTATCTTAAGTGGAGCAGGAGCTAATGCTGCGGGAGCCTTTAAAGACTTATATAATCTTTGGTTTGATAAGAACGAAAAAAAAACACAATATTTAACAAAATTAGAAGAAGATGGAGTAGATCTAGTTCGTATGTCTAGTATCTTAAGTGGAGCAGGAGCTAATGCTGCGGGAGCCTTTAAAGAGTTATATAATCTTTGGTTTGATCAGAACAAAAAAAAACACAATATTTAACAAAATTAGAAGAAGATGGAGTTGATGTAGTTCGTATGTCTAGTATCTTAAGTGGAGCAGGAGCTAATGCTGCGGGAGCCTTTAAAGACTTATATAATCTTTGGTTTGATAAGAACGAGAAAAAACACAATATTTAACAAAATTAGAAGAAGATGGAGTAGATCTAGTTCGTATGTCTAGTATCTTAAGTGGAACAGGAGCTAATGCTGCGGGAGCCTTTAAAGACATATAATCTTTGGTTTGATCAGAACAAAAAAAAACACAATATTTAACAAAATTAGAAGAAGATGGAGTAGATGTAGTTCGTATGTCTAGTATCTTAAGTGGAGCAGGAGCTAATGCTGCGGGAGCCTTTAAAGACTTATATAATCTTTGGTTTGATCAGAACGAAAAAAAAACACAATATTTAAGAAAATTAGAAGAAGATGGAGTAGATCTAGTTCGTATGTCCAGTATCTTAAGTGGAGCAGGAGCTAATGCTGCGGGAGCCTTTAAAGACTTATATAATCTTTGGTTTGATAAGAACGAAAAAAAAACACAATGTTTAACAAAATTAGAAGATGGAGTAGATCTAGTTCGTATGTCCAGTATCTTAAGTGGAGCAGGAGCTAATGCTGCGGGAGCCTTTAAAGACATATAATCTTTGGTTTGATCAGAACAAAAAAAAAAACACAATATTTAACAAAATTAGAAGAAGATGGAGTAGATGTAGTTCGTACGTCTAGTATCTTAAGTGGAGCAGGAGCTAATGCTGCGAAAGCCTTTAAAGACTTATATAATCTTTGGTTTGATCAAAACGAAAAAAAAACACAATATTTAACAAAATTAGAAGAAGATGGAGTAGATCTAGTTCGCATGTCTAGTATCTTAAGTGGAGCAGGAGCTAATGCTGCGGGAGCCTTTAAAGACTTATATAATCTTTGGTTTGATCAGAACGAAAAAAAAACACAATATTTAACAAAATTAGAAGAAGATGGAGTAGATCTAGTTCGCATGTCTAGTATCTTAAGTGGAGCAGGAGCTAATGCTGCGGGAGCCTTTAAAGACATATATAATCTTTGGTTTGATCAGAACGAAAAAAAAACACAATATTTAACAAAATTAGAAGAAGTTGGAGTAGATCTAGTTCGCATGTCTAGTATCTTAAGTGGAGCAGGAGCTAATGCTGCGGGAGCCTTTAAAGACATATAATCTTTGGTTTGATCAGAACAAAAAAAAAACACAATATTTAACAAAATTAGAAGAAGATGGAGTAGATGTAGTTCGTACGTCTAGTATCTTAAGTGGAGCAGGAGCTAATGCTGCGAAAGCCTTTAAAGACTTATATAAACTTTGGTTTGATCAGAACAAAAAAAACATAATATTTAACAAAATTAGAAGATGATGGAGTAGATCTAGTTCGTACGTCCAGTATCTTAAGCGGAGCAGAAGCTAATGCTGCGGGAGCCTTTAAAGACTTATATAATCTTTGGTTTGATCAGAACGAAAAAAAAACACAATATTTAACAAAATTAGAAGAGGATGGAGTAGATCTAGTTCGTATGTCCAGTATCTTAAGTGGAGCAGAAGCTAATGCTGCGGGAGCCTTTAAAGACTTATATAATCTTTGGTTTGATCAGAACAAAAAAAAAACACAATCTTTAACAAAATTAGAAGATGGAGTAGATCTAGTTCGTACGTCCAATATCTTAAGTGGAGCAGAAGCTAATGCTGCGGGAGCCTTTAAAGACTTATATAATCTTTGGAATGATCAGAACGAAAAAAAAACACAATATTTAACAAAATTAGAAGATGGAGTAGATCTAGTTCGTATGTCCAGTATCTTAAGTGGAGCAGAAGCTAATGCTGCGGGAGCCTTTAAAGACTTATATAATGTTAGGTTTGATCAGAACGAAAAAAAAACACAATATTTAACAAAATTAGAAGAAGATGGAGTAGATCTAGTTCGTATGTCCAGTATCTTAAGTGGAGCAGGAGCTAATGCTGCGGGAGCCTTTAAAGACATATATAATCTTTGGAATGATCAGAACGAAAGAAAAACACAATATTTAACAAAATTAGAAGATGGAGTAGATCTAGTTCGTATGTCCAGTATCTTAAGTGGAGCAGAAGCTAATGCTGCGGGAGCCTTTAAAGACTTATATAATCTTTGGTTTGATCAGAACGAAAAAAAAAACACAATATTTAACAAAATTAGAAGAAGATGGAGTAGATCTAGTTCGTACGTCCAGTATCTTAAGTGGAGCAGAAGCTAATGCTGCGGGAGCCTTTAAAGACTTATATAATCTTTGGTTTGATCAGAACGCAAAGACAAACACAATATTTAAAAAAATTAGAAGAAGATGGAGTAGATCTAGTTCGCATGTCCAGTATCTTAAGTGGAGCAGAAGCTAATGCTGCGGGAGTCTTTAAAGACTTATATAATCTTTGGTTTGATCAGAACGAAAAAAAAACACAATATTTAACAAAATTAGAAGAGGATGGAGTAGATCTAGTTCGTATGTCCAGTATCTTAAGTGGAGCAGAAGCTAATGCTGCGAGAGCCTTTAAAGACTTATATAATCTTTGGTTTGATCAGAACAAAAAAAAACACAATCTTTAACAAAATTAGAAGATGGAGTAGATCTAGTTCGTACGTCCAATATCTTAAGTGGAGCAGAAGCTAATGCTGCGGGAGCCTTTAAAGACTTATATAATCTTTGGAATGATCAGAACGAAAAAAAAAACACAATATTTAACAAAATTAGAAGATGGAGTAGATCTAGTTCGTATGTCCAGTATCTTAAGTGGAGCAGAAGCTAATGCTGCGGGAGCCTTTAAAGACTTATATAATCTTAGGTTTGATCAGAACGAAAAAAAACACAATATTTAACAAAATTAGAAGAAGATGGAGTAGATCTAGTTCGTATGTCCAGTATCTTAAGTGGAGCAGGAGCTAATGCTGCGGGAGCCTTTAAAGACATATATAATCTTTGGAATGATCAGAACGAAAAAAAAACACAATATTTAACAAAATTAGAAGATGGAGTAGATCTAGTTCGTATGTCCAGTATCTTAAGTGGAGCAGAAGCTAATGATGCGGAAGCCTTTAAAGACTTATATAATCTTTGGTTTGATCAGAACGAAAAAAAAACACAATATTTAACAAAATTAGAAGATGATGGAGTAGATCTAGTTCGCATGTCCAGTATCTTAAGTGGAGCACGAGCTAATGCTGCGGGAGCCTTTAAAGACTTATATAATCTTAGGTTTGATCAGAACGAAAAAAAACACAATATTTAACAAAATTAGAAGAAGATGGAGTAGATCTAGTTCGTACGTCCAGTATCTTAAGTGGAGCAGAAGCTAATGCTGCGGGAGCCTTTAAAGACTTATATAATCTTTGGTTTGATCAGAACGCAAAAACAAACACAATATTTAAAAAAATTAGAAGATGGAGTAGATCTAGTTCGCATGTCCAGTATCTTAAGTGGAGCAGAAGCTAATGCTGCGGGAGTCTTTAAAGACTTATATAATCTTTGGTTTGATCAGAACGAAAAAAAAAACACAATATTTAACAAAATTAGAAGAGGATGGAGTAGATCTAGTTCGTATGTCCAGTATCTTAAGTGGAGCAGAAGCTAATGCTGCGGGAGCCTTTAAAGACTTATATAATCTTTGGTTTGATCAGAACAAAAAAAAACACAATCTTTAACAAAATTAGAAGATGGAGTAGATCTAGTTCGTACGTCCAATATCTTAAGTGGAGCAGAAGCTAATGATGCGGAAGCCTTTAAAGACTTATATAATCTTTGGTTTGATCAGAACGCAAAAACAAACACAATATTTAAAAAAATTAGAAGAAGATGGAGTAGATCTAGTTCGCATGTCCAGTATCTTAAGTGGAGCAGAAGCTAATGCTGCGGGAGTCTTTAAAGACTTATATAATCTTTGGTTTGATCAGAACGAAAAAAAAAACACAATATTTAACAAAATTAGAAGAGGATGGAGTAGATCTAGTTCGTATGTCCAGTATCTTAAGTGGAGCAGAAGCTAATGCTGCGGGAGCCTTTAAAGACTTATATAATCTTTGGTTTGATCAGAACGAAAAAAAAACACAATATTTAACAAAATTAGAAGAAGATGGAGTAGATCTAGTTCGTATGTCTAGTATCTTAAGTGGAGCAGGAGCTAATGCTGCGGGAGCCTTTAAAGAGTTATATAATCTTTGGTTTGATCAGAACGAAAAAAAACACAATATTTACCAAAATTAGAAGAAGATGGAGTAGATCTAGTTCGTATGTCCAGTATCTTAAGTGGAGCAGGAGCTAATGCTGCGGGAGCCTTTAAAGACATATATAATCTTTGGAATGATCAGAACGAAAAAAAAACACAATATTTAACAAAATTAGAAGATGGAGTAGATCTAGTTCGTATGTCCAGTATCTTAAGTGGAGCAGAAGCTAATGCTGCGGGAGCCTTTAAAGACTTATATAATCTTAGGTTTGATCAGAACGAAAAAAAACACAATATTTACCAAAATTAGAAGAAGATGGAGTAGATCTAGTTCGTATGTCCAGTATCTTAAGTGGAGCAGAAGCTAATGCTGCGGGAGCCTTTAAAGACATATAATCTTTGGTTTGATCAGAACGAAAAAAAAACACAATATTTAACAAAATTAGTAGAAGATGGAGTAGATGTAGTTCGTATGTCCAGTATCTTAAGTGGAGCAGAAGCTAATACTGCGGGAGCCTTTAAAGACATATATAATCTTTGGATTGATCAGAACGAAAAAAAAACACAATATTTAACAAAATTAGAAGAAGATGGAGTAGATCTAGTTCGTATGTCCAGTATCTTAAGTGGAGCAAGAGCTAATGCTGCGGGAGCCTTTAAAGACTTATATAATCTTTGGTTTGCTCAGAACGAAAAAAAAAACATAATATTTAACAAAATTAGAAGAAGATGGAGTAGATCTAGTTCGCATGTCTAGTATCTTAAGTGGAGCAGAAGCTAATGCTGCGGGAGCCTTTAAAGACTTATATAATCTTTGGTTTGCTCAGAACGAAAAAAAAACACAATATTTAACAAAATTAGAAGAAGATGGAGTAGATCTAGTTCGCATGTCTAGTATCTTAAGTGGAGCAGAAGCTAATGCTGCGGGAGCCTTTAAAGACTTATATAATCTTTGGTTTGATCAGAACAAAAAAAAACACAATATTTAACAAAATTAGAAGAAGATGGAGTAGATCTAGGTCGTATGTCCAGTATCTTAAGTGGAGCAGGAGCTAATGCTGCGGGAGCCTTTAAAGACATATATAATCTTTGGTTTGATCAGAACGAAAAAAAAAAACACAATATTTAACAAAATTAGAAGAAGATGGAGTAGATCTAGTTCGTATGTCCAGTATCTTAAGTGGAGCAGAAGCTAATGCTGCGGGAGCCTTTAAAGACATATATAATCTTTGGATTGATCAGAACGAAAAAAAAACACAATATTTAACAAAATTAGAAGAAGATGGAGTATATGTAGTACGTATGTCCAGTATCTTAAGTGGAGCAGAAGCTAATGCTGCGGGAGCCTTTAAAGACATATATAATCTTTGGTTTGATCAGAACAAAAAAAAACACAATAATTAACAAAATTAGAAGAAGATGGAGTAGATCTAGTTCGTATGTCCGGTATCTTAAGTGGAGCAGAAGCTAATGCTGCGGGAGCCTTTAAAGACTTATATAATTTTTGGATTGATCAGAACGAAAAAAAAACACAATATTTAACAAAATTAGAAGAAGATGGAGTAGATCTAGTTCGTACGTCCAGTATCTTAAGTGGAGCAGAAGCTAATGCTGCGGGAGCCTTTAAAGACTTATATAATCTTTGGTTTGATCAGAACAAAAAAAAACACAATTAACAAAATTAGAAGAAGATGGAGTAGATCTAGTTCGTATGTCCAGTATCTTAAGTGGAGCAGAAGCTAATGCTGCGGGAGCCTTTAAAGACATATATAAACTTTGGATTGATCAGAACGAAAAAAAAACACAATATTTAACAAAATTAGAAGAAGATGGAGTAGATCTAGTTCGTATGTCCAGTATCTTAAGTGGAGCAGAAGCTAATGCTGCGGGAGCCTTTAAAGACATATATAATCTTTGGATTGATCAGAACGAAAAAAAAAACACAATATTTAAAAAAATTAGAAGAAGATGGAGTAGATCTAGTTCGTATGTCCAGTATCTTAAGTGGAGCAGAAGCTAATGCTGCGGGAGCTTTAAAGACATATATAATCTTTGGATTGAACAGAACGAAAAAAAAAACACAATATTTAACAAAATTAGAAGAATATAGAGTAGATCTAGTTCGTATGTCCAGTATCTTAAGTGGAGCAGAAACTAATGCTGCGGGAGCCTTTAAAGACATATATAATCTTTGGATTGATCAGAACGAAAAAAAAACACAATATTTAACAAAATTAGAAGAAGATGGAGTAGATCTAGTTCGTATGTCCAGTATCTTAAGTGGAGCAGAAGCTAATGCTGCGGGAGCCTTTAAAGACATATAATCTTTGGTTTGATCAGAACGAAAAAAAAACACAATATTTAACAAAATTAGTAGAAGATGGAGTAGATGTAGTTCGTATGTCCAGTATCTTAAGTGGAGCAGAAGCTAATACTGCGGGAGCCTTTAAAGACATATATAATCTTTGGATTGATCAGAACGAAAAAAAAACACAATATTTAACAAAATTAGAAGAAGATGGAGTAGATCTAGTTCGTATGTCCAGTATCTTAAGTGGAGCAGGAGCTAATGCTGCGGGAGCCTTTAAAGACTTATATAATCTTTGGTTTGCTCAGAACGAAAAAAAACACAATATTTAACAAAATTAGAAGAAGATGGAGTAGATCTAGTTCGCATGTCTAGTATCTTAAGTGGAGCAGAAGCTAATGCTGCGGGAGCCTTTAAAGACTTATATAATCTTTGGTTTGCTCAGAACGAAAAAAAAACACAATATTTAACAAAATTAGAAGAAGATGGAGTAGATCTAGTTCGCATGTCTAGTATCTTAAGTGGAGCAGAAGCTAATGCTGCGGGAGCCTTTAAAGACTTATATAATCTTTGGTTTGATCAGAACAAAAAAAAACACAATATTTAACAAAATTAGAAGAAGATGGAGTAGATCTAGTTCGTATGTTTAGTATCTTAAGTGGAGCAGGAGCTAATGCTGCGAGAGCCTTTAAAGACTTATATAATCTTTGGTTTGATCAGAACGAAAAAAAAAACACAATATTTAACAAAATTAGAAGAAGATGGAGTAGATCTAGTTCGTATGTCCAGTATCTTAAGTGGAGCAGAAGCTAATGCTGCGGGAGCCTTTAAAGACATATATAATCTTTGGATTGATCAGAACGAAAAAAAAACACAATATTTAACAAAATTAGAAGAAGATGGAGTAGATGTAGTTCGTATGTCCAGTATCTTAAGTGGAGCAGAAGCTAATGCTGCGGGAGCCTTTAAAGACATATAATCTTTGGTTTGATCAGAACGAAAAAAAAACACAATATTTAACAAAATTAGTAGAAGATGGAGTAGATGTAGTTCGTATGTCCAGTATCTTAAGTGGAGCAGAAGCTAATACTGCGGGAGCCTTTAAAGACATATATAATCTTTGGATTGATCAGAACGAAAAAAAAACACAATATTTAACAAAATTAGAAGAAGATGGAGTAGATCTAGTTCGTATGTCCAGTATCTTAAGTGGAGCAAGAGCTAATGCTGCGGGAGCCTTTAAAGACTTATATAATCTTTGGTTTGCTCAGAACGAAAAAAAAAACATAATATTTAACAAAATTAGAAGAAGATGGAGTAGATCTAGTTCGCATGTCTAGTATCTTAAGTGGAGCAGAAGCTAATGCTGCGGGAGCCTTTAAAGACTTATATAATCTTTGGTTTGCTCAGAACGAAAAAAAAACACAATATTTAACAAAATTAGAAGAAGATGGAGTAGATCTAGTTCGCATGTCTAGTATCTTAAGTGGAGCAGAAGCTAATGCTGCGGGAGCCTTTAAAGACTTATATAATCTTTGGTTTGATCAGAACAAAAAAAAACACAATATTTAACAAAATTAGAAGAAGATGGAGTAGATCTAGGTCGTATGTCCAGTATCTTAAGTGGAGCAGGAGCTAATGCTGCGGGAGCCTTTAAAGACATATATAATCTTTGGTTTGATCAGAACGAAAAAAAAAAACACAATATTTAACAAAATTAGAAGAAGATGGAGTAGATCTAGTTCGTATGTCCAGTATCTTAAGTGGAGCAGAAGCTAATGCTGCGGGAGCCTTTAAAGACATATATAATCTTTGGATTGATCAGAACGAAAAAAAAACACAATATTTAACAAAATTAGAAGAAGATGGAGTATATGTAGTACGTATGTCCAGTATCTTAAGTGGAGCAGAAGCTAATGCTGCGGGAGCCTTTAAAGACATATATAATCTTTGGTTTGATCAGAACAAAAAAAAACACAATAATTAACAAAATTAGAAGAAGATGGAGTAGATCTAGTTCGTATGTCCGGTATCTTAAGTGGAGCAGAAGCTAATGCTGCGGGAGCCTTTAAAGACTTATATAATTTTTGGATTGATCAGAACGAAAAAAAAACACAATATTTAACAAAATTAGAAGAAGATGGAGTAGATCTAGTTCGTACGTCCAGTATCTTAAGTGGAGCAGAAGCTAATGCTGCGGGAGCCTTTAAAGACTTATATAATCTTTGGTTTGATCAGAACAAAAAAAAACACAATTAACAAAATTAGAAGAAGATGGAGTAGATCTAGTTCGTATGTCCAGTATCTTAAGTGGAGCAGAAGCTAATGCTGCGGGAGCCTTTAAAGACATATATAAACTTTGGATTGATCAGAACGAAAAAAAAACACAATATTTAACAAAATTAGAAGAAGATGGAGTAGATCTAGTTCGTATGTCCAGTATCTTAAGTGGAGCAGAAGCTAATGCTGCGGGAGCCTTTAAAGACATATATAATCTTTGGATTGATCAGAACGAAAAAAAAAACACAATATTTAAAAAAATTAGAAGAAGATGGAGTAGATCTAGTTCGTATGTCCAGTATCTTAAGTGGAGCAGAAGCTAATGCTGCGGGAGCTTTAAAGACATATATAATCTTTGGATTGAACAGAACGAAAAAAAAAACACAATATTTAACAAAATTAGAAGAATATAGAGTAGATCTAGTTCGTATGTCCAGTATCTTAAGTGGAGCAGAAACTAATGCTGCGGGAGCCTTTAAAGACATATATAATCTTTGGATTGATCAGAACGAAAAAAAAACACAATATTTAACAAAATTAGAAGAAGATGGAGTAGATCTAGTTCGTATGTCCAGTATCTTAAGTGGAGCAGAAGCTAATGCTGCGGGAGCCTTTAAAGACATATAATCTTTGGTTTGATCAGAACGAAAAAAAAACACAATATTTAACAAAATTAGTAGAAGATGGAGTAGATGTAGTTCGTATGTCCAGTATCTTAAGTGGAGCAGAAGCTAATACTGCGGGAGCCTTTAAAGACATATATAATCTTTGGATTGATCAGAACGAAAAAAAAACACAATATTTAACAAAATTAGAAGAAGATGGAGTAGATCTAGTTCGTATGTCCAGTATCTTAAGTGGAGCAGGAGCTAATGCTGCGGGAGCCTTTAAAGACTTATATAATCTTTGGTTTGCTCAGAACGAAAAAAAACACAATATTTAACAAAATTAGAAGAAGATGGAGTAGATCTAGTTCGCATGTCTAGTATCTTAAGTGGAGCAGAAGCTAATGCTGCGGGAGCCTTTAAAGACTTATATAATCTTTGGTTTGCTCAGAACGAAAAAAAAACACAATATTTAACAAAATTAGAAGAAGATGGAGTAGATCTAGTTCGCATGTCTAGTATCTTAAGTGGAGCAGAAGCTAATGCTGCGGGAGCCTTTAAAGACTTATATAATCTTTGGTTTGATCAGAACAAAAAAAAACACAATATTTAACAAAATTAGAAGAAGATGGAGTAGATCTAGTTCGTATGTTTAGTATCTTAAGTGGAGCAGGAGCTAATGCTGCGAGAGCCTTTAAAGACTTATATAATCTTTGGTTTGATCAGAACGAAAAAAAAAACACAATATTTAACAAAATTAGAAGAAGATGGAGTAGATCTAGTTCGTATGTCCAGTATCTTAAGTGGAGCAGAAGCTAATGCTGCGGGAGCCTTTAAAGACATATATAATCTTTGGATTGATCAGAACGAAAAAAAAACACAATATTTAACAAAATTAGAAGAAGATGGAGTAGATGTAGTTCGTATGTCCAGTATCTTAAGTGGAGCAGAAGCTAATGCTGCGGGAGCCTTTAAAGACATATATAATCTTTGGTTTGATCAGAACAAAAAAAAACACAATAATTAACAAAATTAGAAGAAGATGGAGTAGATCTAGTTCGTATGTCCAGTATCTTAAGTGGAGCAGAAGCTAATGCTGCGGGAGCCTTTAAAGACTTATATAATCTTTGGTTTGCTCAGAACGAAAAAAAAACACAATATTTAACAAAATTAGAAGAAGATGGAGTAGATCTAGTTCGCATGTCTAGTATCTTAAGTGGAGCAGAAGCTAATGCTGCGGGAGCCTTTAAAGACTTATATAATCTTTGGTTTGATCAGAACGAAAAAAAAACACAATATTTAACAAAATTAGAAGAAGATGGAGTAGATCTAGTTCGCATGTCTAGTATCTTAAGTGGAGCAGGAGCTAATGCTGCGGGAGCCTTTAAAGACTTATATAATCTTTGGTTTGATCAGAACGAAAAAAAAACACAATATTTAACAAAATTAGAAGAAGTTGGAGTAGATCTAGTTCGCATGTCTAGTATCTTAAGTGGAGCAGGAGCTAATGCTGCGGGAGCCTTTAAAGACTTATATAATCTTTGGTTTGATCAGAACGAAAAAAAAAACACAATATTTAACAAAATTAGAAGAAGATGGAGTAGATCTAGTTCACATGTCTAGTATCTTAAGTGGAGCAGAAGCTAATGCTGCGGGAGCCTTTAAAGACTTATATAAACTTTGGTTTGATCAGAACAAAAAAAAACATAATATTTAACAAAATTAGAAGATGATGGAGTAGATCTAGTTCGTACGTCCAGTATCTTAAGTGGAGCAGAAGCTAATGCTGCGGGAGTCTTTAAAGACTTATATAATCTTTGGTTTGATCAGAACGAAAAAAAAAACACAATATTTAACAAAATTAGAAGAGGATGGAGTAGATCTAGTTCGTATGTCCAGTATCTTAAGTGGAGCAGAAGCTAATGCTGCGGGAGCCTTTAAAGACTTATATAATCTTTGGTTTGATCAGAACAAAAAAAAACACAATCTTTAACAAAATTAGAAGATGGAGTAGATCTAGTTCGTACGTCCAATATCTTAAGTGGAGCAGAAGCTAATGCTGCGGGAGCCTTTAAAGACTTATATAATCTTTGGAATGATCAGAAAGAAAAAAAAACACAATATTTAACAAAATTAGAAGATGGAGTAGATCTAGTTCGTATGTCCAGTATCTTAAGTGGAGCAGAAGCTAATGCTGCGGGAGCCTTTAAAGACTTATATAATCTTAGGTTTGATCAGAACGAAAAAAAAACACAATATTTAACAAAATTAGAAGAAGATGGAGTAGATCTAGTTCGTATGACCAGTATCTTAAGTGGAGCAGGAGCTAATGCTGCGGGAGCCTTTAAAGACATATATAATCTTTGGAATGATCAGAACGAAAAAAAAACACTATATTTAACAAAATTAGAAGATGGAGTAGATCTAGTTCGTATGTCCAGTATCTTAAGTGGAGCAGAAGCTAATGCTGCGGGAGCCTTTAAAGACTTATATAATCTTTGGTTTGATCAGAACAAAAAAAACATAATATTTAACAAAATTAGAAGAAGATGGAGTAGATCTAGTTCGTACGTCCAGTATCTTAAGTGGAGCAGAAGCTAATGCTGCGGGAGCCTTTAAAGACTTATATAATCTTTGGTTTGATCAGAACGCAAAAACAAACACAATATTTAAAAAAATTAGAAGAAGATGGAGGAGATCTAGTTCGCATGTCCAGTATCTTAAGTGGAGCAGAAGCTAATGCTGCGGGAGTCTTTAAAGACTTATATAGTCTTTGGTTTGATCAGAACGAAAAAAAACACAATATTTAACAAAATTAGAAGAGGATGGAGTAGATCTAGTTTGTATGTCCAGTATCTTAAGTGGAGCAGAAGCTAATGCTGCGGGAGCCTTTAAAGACTTATATAATCTTTGGTTTGATCAGAACAAAAAAAAACACAATCTTTAACAAAATTAGAAGATGGAGTAGATCTAGTTCGTACGTCTAATATCTTAAGTGGAGCAGAAGCTAATGCTGCGGGAGCCTTTAAAGACTTATATAATCTTTGGAATGATCAGAACGAAAAAAAAACACAATATTTAACAAAATTAGAAGATGGAGTAGATCTAGTTCGTATGTCCAGTATCTTAAGTGGAGCAGAAGCTAATGCTGCGGGAGCCTTTAAAGACATATAATCTTAGGTTTGATCAGAACGAAAAAAAAACACAATATTTAACAAAATTAGAAGAAGATGGAGTAGATCTAGTTCGTATGTCCAGTATCTTAAGTGGAGCAGGAGCTAATGCTGCAGGAGCCTTTAAAGACATATATAATCTTTGGAATGATCAGAACGAAAAAAAAACACAATATTTAACAAAATTAGAAGATGGAGTAGATCTAGTTCGTATGTCCAGTATCTTAAGTGGAGCAGAAGCTAATGCTGCGGGAGCCTTTAAAGACTTATATAATCTTTGGTTTGATCAGAACAAAAAAAACATAATATTTAACAAAATTAGAAGAAGATGGAGTAGATCTAGTTCGTACGTCCAGTATCTTAAGTGGAGCAGAAGCTAATGCTGCGGGAGCCTTTAAAGACTTATATAATCTTTGGTTTGATCAGAACGCAAAAACAAACACAATATTTAAAAAAATTAGAAGAAGATGGAGTAGATCTAGTTCGCATGTCCAGTATCTTAAGTGGAGCAGAAGCTAATGCTGCGGGAGTCTTTAAAGACTTATATAGTCTTTGGTTTGATCAGAACGAAAAAAAAAACACAATATTTAACAAAATTAGAAGAGGATGGAGTAGATCTAGTTCGTATGTCCAGTATCTTAAGTGGAGCAGAAGCTAATGCTGCAGGAGCCTTTAAATACTTATATAATTTTTGGTTTGATCAGAACAAAAAAAAACACAATCTTTAACAAAATTAGAAGATGGAGTAGATCTAGTTCGTACGTCCAATATCTTAAGTGGAGCAGAAGCTAATGCTGCGGGAGCCTTTAAAGACTTATATAATCTTTGGAATGATCAGAACGAAAAAAAAACACAATATTTAACAAAATTAGAAGATGGAGTAGATCTAGTTCGTATGTCCAGTATCTTAAGTGGAGCAGAAGCTAATGCTGCGGGAGCCTTTAAAGACTTATATAATCTTAGGTTTGATCAGAACGAAAAAAAAACACAATATTTAACAAAATTAGAAGAAGATGGAGTAGATCTAGTTCGTATGTCCAGTATCTTAAGTGGAGCAGGAGCTAATGCTGCGGGAGCCTTTAAAGACATATATAATCTTTGGAATGATCAGAACGAAAAAAAACACAATATTTAACAAAATTAGAAGATGGAGTAGATCTAGTTCGTATGTCCAGTATCTTAAGTGGAGCAGAAGCTAATGCTGCGGGAGCCTTTAAAGACTTATATAATCTTTGGTTTGATCAGAACAAAAAAAACATAATATTTAACAAAATTAGAAGAAGATGGAGTAGATCTAGTTCGTACGTCCAGTATCTTAAGTGGAGCAGAAGCTAATGCTGCGGGAGCCTTTAAAGACTTATATAATCTTTGGTTTGATCAGAACGCAAAAACAAACACAATATTTAAAAAAATTAGAAGAAGATGGAGTAGATCTAGTTCGCATGTCCAGTATCTTAAGTGGAGCAGAAGCTAATGCTGCGGGAGTCTTTAAAGACTTATATAGTCTTTGGTTTGATCAGAACGAAAAAAAAAACACAATATTTAACAAAATTAGAAGAGGATGGAGTAGATCTAGTTCGTATGTCCAGTATCTTAAGTGGAGGAGAAGCTAATGCTGCGGGAGCCTTTAAAGACTTATATAATCTTTGGTTTGATCAGAACAAAAAAAAACACAATCTTTAACAAAATTAGAAGATGGAGTAGATCTAGTTCGTACGTCCAATATCTTAAGTGGAGCAGAAGCTAATGCTGCGGGAGCCTTTAAAGACTTATATAATCTTTGGAATGATCAGAACGAAAAAAAAACACAATATTTAACAAAATTAGAAGATGGAGTAGATCTAGTTCGTATGTCCAGTATCTTAAGTGGAGCAGAAGCTAATGCTGCGGGAGCCTTTAAAGACTTATATAATCTTAGGTTTGATCAGAACGAAAAAAAACACAATATTTAACAAAATTAGAAGAAGATGGAGTAGATCTAGTTCGTATGTCCAGTATCTTAAGTGGAGCAGGAGCTAATGCTGCGGGAGCCTTTAAAGACATATATAATCTTTGGAATGATCAGAACGAAAAAAAAACACAATATTTAACAAAATTAGAAGATGGAGTAGATCTAGTTCGTATGTCCAGTATCTTAAGTGGAGCAGAAGCTAATGATGCGGAAGCCTTTAAAGACTTATATAATCTTTGGTTTGATCAGAACGAAAAATAAACACAATATTTAACAAAATTAGAAGAAGATGGAGTAGATCTAGTTCGCATGTCCAGTATCTTAAGTGGAGCAGAAGCTAATGCTGCGGGAGTCTTTAAAGACTTATATAGTCTTTGGTTTGATCAGAACGAAAAAAAAAACACAATATTTAACAAAATTAGAAGAGGATGGAGTAGATCTAGTTCGTATGTCCAGTATCTTAAGTGGAGGAGAAGCTAATGCTGCGGGAGCCTTTAAAGACTTATATAATCTTTGGTTTGATCAGAACAAAAAAAAACACAATCTTTAACAAAATTAGAAGATGGAGTAGATCTAGTTCGTACGTCCAATATCTTAAGTGGAGCAGAAGCTAATGCTGCGGGAGCCTTTAAAGACTTATATAATCTTTGGAATGATCAGAACGAAAAAAAAACACAATATTTAACAAAATTAGAAGATGGAGTAGATCTAGTTCGTATGTCCAGTATCTTAAGTGGAGCAGAAGCTAATGCTGCGGGAGCCTTTAAGACTTATATAATCTTAGGTTTGATCAGAACGAAAAAAAACACAATATTTAACAAAATTAGAAGAAGATGGAGTAGATCTAGTTCGTATGTCCAGTATCTTAAGTGGAGCAGGAGCTAATGCTGCGGGAGCCTTTAAAGACATATATAATCTTTGGAATGATCAGAACGAAAAAAAAACAATATTTAACAAAATTAGAAGATGGAGTAGATCTAGTTCGTATGTCCAGTATCTTAAGTGGAGCAGAAGCTAATGATGCGGAAGCCTTTAAAGACTTATATAATCTTTGGTTTGATCAGAACGAAAAATAAACACAATATTTAACAAAATTAGAAGATGATGGAGTAGATCTAGTTCGCATGTCCAGTATCTTAAGTGGAGCACGAGCTAATGCTGCGGGAGCCTTTAAAGACTTATATAATCTTAGGTTTGATCAGAACGAAAAAAAACACAATATTTAACAAAATTAGAAGAAGATGGAGTAGATCTAGTTCGTACGTCCAGTATCTTAAGTGGAGCAGAAGCTAATGCTGCGGGAGCCTTTAAAGACTTATATAATCTTTGGTTTGATCAGAACGCAAAAACAAACACAATATTTAAAAAAATTAGAAGAAGATGGAGTAGATCTAGTTCGCATGTCCAGTATCTTAAGTGGAGCAGAAGCTAATGCTGCGGGAGTCTTTAAAGACTTATATAATCTTTGGTTTGATCAGAACGAAAAAAAAACACAATATTTAACAAAATTAGAAGAGGATGGAGTAGATCTAGTTCGTATGTCCAGTATCTTAAGTGGAGCAGAAGCTAATGCTGCGGGAGCCTTTAAAGACTTATATAATCTTTGGTTTGATCAGAACAAAAAAAAACACAATCTTTAACAAAATTAGAAGATGGAGTAGATCTAGTTCGTACGTCCAATATCTTAAGTGGAGCAGAAGCTAATGCTGCGGGAGCCTTTAAAGACTTATATAATCTTTGGAATGATCAGAACGAAAAAAAAACACAATATTTAACAAAATTAGAAGATGGAGTAGATCTAGTTCGTATGTCCAGTATCTTAAGTGGAGCAGAAGCTAATGCTGCGGGAGCCTTTAAAGACTTATATAATCTTAGGTTTGATCAGAACGAAAAAAAACACAATATTTACCAAAATTAGAAGAAGATGGAGTAGATCTAGTTCGTATGTCCAGTATCTTAAGTGGAGCAGGAGCTAATGCTGCGGGAGCCTTTAAAGACATATATAATCTTTGGAATGATCAGAACGAAAAAAAAACACAATATTTAACAAAATTAGAAGATGGAGTAGATCTAGTTCGTATGTCCAGTATCTTAAGTGGAGCAGAAGCTAATGCTGCGGGAGCCTTTAAAGACTTATATAATCTTAGGTTTGATCAGAACGAAAAAAAACACAATATTTACCAAAATTAGAAGAAGATGGAGTAGATCTAGTTCGTATGTCCAGTATCTTAAGTGGAGCAGAAGCTAATGCTGCGGGAGCCTTTAAAGACATATAATCTTTGGTTTGATCAGAACGAAAAAAAAACACAATATTTCACAAAATTAGTAGAAGATGGAGTAGATGTAGTTCGTATGTCCAGTATCTTAAGTGGAGCAGAAGCTAATACTGCGGGAGCCTTTAAAGACATATATAATCTTTGGATTGATCAGAACGAAAAAAAAACACAATATTTAACAAAATTAGAAGAAGATGGAGTAGATCTAGTTCGTATGTCCAGTATCTTAAGTGGAGCAGGAGCTAATGCTGCGGGAGCCTTTAAAGACTTATATAATCTTTGGTTTGCTCAGAACGAAAAAAAAAACACAATATTTAACAAAATTAGAAGAAGATGGAGTAGATCTAGTTCGCATGTCTAGTATCTTAAGTGGAGCAGAAGCTAATGCTGCGGGAGCCTTTAAAGACTTATATAATCTTTGGTTTGCTCAGAACGAAAAAAAAACACAATATTTAACAAAATTAGAAGAAGATGGAGTAGATCTAGTTCGTATGTCCAGTATCTTAAGTGGAGTAGGAGCTAATGCTGCGAGAGCCTTTAAAGACTTATATAATCTTTGGTTTGATCAGAACGAAAAAAAAAACACAATATTTAACAAAATTAGAAGAAGATGGAGTAGATCTAGTTCGTATGTCCAGTATCTTAAGTGGAGCAGAAGCTAATGCTGCGGGAGCCTTTAAAGACATATATAATCTTTGGATTGATCAGAACGAAAAAAAAACACAATATTTAACAAAATTAGAAGAAGATGGAGTAGATGTAGTTCGTATGTCCAGTATCTTAAGTGGAGCAGAAGCTAATGCTGCGGGAGCCTTTAAAGACATATATAATCTTTGGTTTGATCAGAACAAAAAAAAACACAATAATTAACAAAATTAGAAGAAGATGGAGTAGATCTAGTTCGTATGTCCAGTATCTTAAGTGGAGCAGAAGTTAATGCTGCGGGAGCCTTTAAAGACTTATATAATCTTTGGTTTGATCAGAACGCAAAAACAAACACAATATTTAAAAAAATTAGAAGAAGATGGAGTAGATCTAGTTCGCATGTCCAGTATCTTAAGTGGAGCAGAAGCTAATGCTGCGGGAGTCTTTAAAGACTTATATAATCTTTGGTTTGATCAGAACGAAAAAAAAAACACAATATTTAACAAAATTAGAAGAGGATGGAGTAGATCTAGTTCGTATGTCCAGTATCTTAAGTGGAGCAGAAGCTAATGCTGCGGGAGCCTTTAAAGACTTATATAATCTTTGGTTTGATCAGAACAAAAAAAAACACAATCTTTAACAAAATTAGAAGATGGAGTAGATATAGTTCGTACGACCAATATCTTAAGTGGAGCAGAAGCTAATGCTGCGGGAGCCTTTAAAGACTTATATAATCTTTGGAATGATCAGAACGAAAAAAAAACACAATATTTAACAAAATTAGAAGATGGAGTAGATCTAGTTCGTATGTCCAGTATCTTAAGTGGAGCAGAAGCTAATGCTGCGGGAGCCTTTAAAGACTTATATAATCTTAGGTTTGATCAGAACGAAAAAAAACACAATATTTACCAAAATTAGAAGAAGATGGAGTAGATCTAGTTCGTATGTCCAGTATCTTAAGTGGAGCAGGAGCTAATGCTGCGGGAGCCTTTAAAGACATATATAATCTTTGGAATGATCAGAACGAAAAAAAAACACAATATTTAACAAAATTAGAAGATGGAGTAGATCTAGTTCGTATGTCCAGTATCTTAAGTGGAGCAGAAGCTAATGCTGCGGGAGCCTTTAAAGACTTATATAATCTTAGGTTTGATCAGAACGAAAAAAAACACAATATTTACCAAAATTAGAAGAAGATGGAGTAGATCTAGTTCGTATGTCCAGTATCTTAAGTGGAGCAGAAGCTAATGCTGCGGGAGACTTTAAAGACATATAATCTTTGGTTTGATCAGAACGAAAAAAAAACACAATATTTAACAAAATTAGTAGAAGATGGAGTAGATGTAGTTCGTATGTCCAGTATCTTAAGTGGAGCAGAAGCTAATACTGCGGGAGCCTTTAAAGACATATATAATCTTTGGATTGATCAGAACGAAAAAAAAACACAATATTTAACAAAATTAGAAGATGGAGTAGATCTAGTTCGCATGTCTAGTATCTTAAGTGGAGCAGAAGCTAATGCTGCGGGAGCCTTTAAAGACTTATATAATCTTTGGTTTGATCAGAACAAAAAAAAACACAATATTTAACAAAATTAGAAGAAGATGGAGTAGATCTAGTTCGTATGTCCAGTATCTTAAGTGGAGCAGGAGCTAATGCTGCGGGAGCCTTTAAAGACATATATAATCTTTGGATTGATCAGAACGAAAAAAAAAACACAATATTTAACAAAATTAGAAGAAGATGGAGTAGATGTAGTTCGTATGTCCAGTATCTTAAGTGGAGCAGAAGCTAATGCTGCGGGAGCCTTTAAAGACATATATAATCTTTGGTTTGATCAGAACAAAAAAAAACACAATAATTAACAAAATTAGAAGAAGATGGAGTAGATCTAGTTCGTATGTCCAGTATCTTAAGTGGAGCAGAAGCTAATGCTGCGGGAGCCTTTAAAGACTTATATAATTTTTGGATTGATCAGAACGAAAAAAAAAACACAATATTTAACAAAATTAGAAGAAGATGGAGTAGATCTAGTTCGTACGTCCAGTATCTTAAGTGGAGCAGAAGCTAATGCTGCGGGAGCCTTTAAAGACTTATATAATCTTTGGTTTGATCAGAACAAAAAAAAACACAATAATTAACAAAATTAGAAGAAGATGGAGTAGATCTAGTTCGTATGTCCAGTATCTTAAGTGGAGCAGAAGTTAATGCTGCGGGAGCCTTTAAAGACATATATAATCTTTGGATTGATCAGAACGAAAAAAAAACACAATATTTAACAAAATTAGAAGAAGATGGAGTAGATCTAGTTCGTATGTCCAGTATCTTAAGTGGAGCAGAAGCTAATGCTGCGGGAGCCTTTAAAGACATATATAATCTTTGGATTGATCAGAACGAAAAAAAAACACAATATTTAACAAAATTAGAAGAAGATGGAGTAGATCTAGTTCGTATGTCCAGTATCTTAAGTGGAGCAGAAGCTAATGCTGCGGGAGCCTTTAAAGACATATATAATCTTTGGATTGAACAGAACGAAAAAAAAACACAATATTTAACAAAATTAGAAGAAGATAGAGTAGATCTAGTTCGTATGTCCAGTATCTTAAGTGGAGCAGAAGCTAATGCTGCGGGAGCCTTTAAAGACATATATAATCTTTGGATTGATCAGAACGAAAAAAAAACACAATATTTAACAAAATTAGAAGAAGATGGAGTAGATCTAGTTCGTATGTCCAGTATCTTAAGTGGAGCAGAAGCTAATGCTGCGGGAGCCTTTAAAGACATATATAATCTTTGGATTGATCAGAACGAAAAAAAAACACAATATTTAACAAAATTAGAAGAAGATGGAGTAGATCTAGTTCGTATGTCCAGTATCTTAAGTGGAGCAGAAGCTAATGCTGCGGGAGCCTTTAAAGACATATATAATCTTTGGATTGATCAGAACGAAAAAAAAAACACAATATTTAAAAAAATTAGAAGATAGAGTAGATCTAGTTCGTATGTCCAGTATCTTAAGTGGAGCAGAAGCTAATGCTGCGGGAGCCTTTAAAGACATATAATCTTTGGTTTGATCAGAACGAAAAAAAAACACAATATTTAACAAAATTAGTAGAAGATGGAGTAGATGTAGTTCGTATGTCCAGTATCTTAAGTGGAGCAGAAGCTAATGATGCGGAAGCCTTTAAAGACTTATATAATCTTTGGATTGATCAGAACGAAAAAAAAACACAATATTTAACAAAATTAGAAGAAGATGGAGTAGATCTAGTTCGTATGTCCAGTATCTTAAGTGGAGCAGAAGCTAATGCTGCGGGAGCCTTTAAAGACATATATAATCTTTGGATTGAACAGAACGAAAAAAAAACACAATATTTAACAAAATTAGAAGAAGATAGAGTAGATCTAGTTCGTATGTCCAGTATCTTAAGTGGAGCAGAAGCTAATGCTGCGGGAGCCTTTAAAGACATATATAATCTTTGGATTGATCAGAACGAAAAAAAAACACAATATTTAACAAAATTAGAAGAAGATGGAGTAGATCTAGTTCGTATGTCCAGTATCTTAAGTGGAGCAGAAGCTAATGCTGCGGGAGCCTTTAAAGACATATATAATCTTTGGATTGATCAGAACGAAAAAAAAACACAATATTTAACAAAATTAGAAGAAGATGGAGTAGATCTAGTTCGTATGTCCAGTATCTTAAGTGGAGCAGAAGCTAATGCTGCGGGAGCCTTTAAAGACATATATAATCTTTGGATTGATCAGAACGAAAAAAAAAACACAATATTTAAAAAAATTAGAAGATAGAGTAGATCTAGTTCGTATGTCCAGTATCTTAAGTGGAGCAGAAGCTAATGCTGCGGGAGCCTTTAAAGACATATAATCTTTGGTTTGATCAGAACGAAAAAAAAACACAATATTTAACAAAATTAGTAGAAGATGGAGTAGATGTAGTTCGTATGTCCAGTATCTTAAGTGGAGCAGAAGCTAATGATGCGGAAGCCTTTAAAGACTTATATAATCTTTGGTTTGATCAGAACGAAAAAAAAACACAATATTTAACAAAATTAGAAGAAGATGGAGTAGATATAGTTCGCATGTCCAGTATCTTAAGTGGAGCACGAGCTAATGCTGCGGGAGCCTTTAAAGACTTATATAATCTTAGGTTTGATCAGAACGAAAAAAAACACAATATTTAACAAAATTAGAAGAAGATGGAGTAGATCTAGTTCGTACGTCCAGTATCTTAAGTGGAGCAGAAGCTAATGCTGCGGGAGCCTTTAAAGACTTATATAATCTTTGGTTTGATCAGAACGCAAAAACAAACACAATATTTAAAAAAATTAGAAGAAGATGGAGTAGATCTAGTTCGCATGTCCAGTATCTTAAGTGGAGCAGAAGCTAATGCTGCGGGAGTCTTTAAAGACTTATATAATCTTTGGTTTGATCAGAACGAAAAAAAAAACACAATATTTAACAAAATTAGAAGAGGATGGAGTAGATCTAGTTCGTACGACCAATATCTTAAGTGGAGCATAAGCTAATGCTGCGGGAGCCTTTAAAGACTTATATAATCTTTGGAATGATCAGAACGAAAAAAAAACACAATATTTAACAAAATTAGAAGATGGAGTAGATCTAGTTCGTATGTCCAGTATCTTAAGTGGAGCAGAAGCTAATGCTGCGGGAGCCTTTAATGACTTATATAATCTTAGGTTTGATCAGAACGAAAAAAAACACAATATTTACCAAAATTAGAAGAAGATGGAGTAGATCTAGTTCGTATGTCCAGTATCTTAAGTGGAGCAGAAGCTAAAGCTGCGGGAGCCTTTAAAGACATATAATCTTTGGTTTGATCAGAACGAAAAAAAAACACAATATTTAACAAAATTAGTAGAAGATGGAGTAGATGTAGTTCGTATGTCCAGTATCTTAAGTGGAGCAGAAGCTAATACTGCGGGAGCCTTTAAAGACATATATAATCTTTGGATTGATCAGAACGAAAAAAAAACACAATATTTAACAAAATTAGAAGAAGATGGAGTAGATCTAGTTCGTATGTCCAGTATCTTAAGTGGAGCAGGAGCTAATGCTGCGGGAGCCTTTAAAGACTTATATAATCTTTGGTTTGCTCAGAACGAAAAAAAAACACAATATTTAACAAAATTAGAAGAAGATGGAGTAGATCTAGTTCGCATGTCTAGTATCTTAAGTGGAGCAGAAGCTAATGCTGCGGGAGCCTTTAAAGACTTATATAATCTTTGGTTTGCTCAGAACGAAAAAAAAACACAATATTTAACAAAATTAGAAGATGGAGTAGATCTAGTTCGCATGTCTAGTATCTTAAGTGGAGCAGAAGCTAATGCTGCGGGAGCCTTTAAAGACTTATATAATCTTTGGTTTGATTAGAACAAAAAAAAACACAATATTTAACAAAATTAGAAGAAGATGGAGTAGATCTAGTTCGTATGTCCAGTATCTTAAGTGGAGCAGGAGCTAATGCTGCGAGAGCCTTTAAAGACTTATATAATCTTTGGTTTGATCAGAACGAAAAAACAAACACAATATTTAACAAAATTAGAAGAAGATGGAGTAGATCTAGTTCGTATGTCCAGTATCTTAAGTGGAGCAGAAGCTAATGCTGCGGGAGCCTTTAAAGACATATATAATCTTTGGATTGATCAGAACGAAAAAAAAAACACAATATTTAACAAAATTAGAAGAAGATGGAGTAGATGTAGTTCGTATGTCCAGTATCTTAAGTGGAGCAGAAGCTAATGCTGCGGGAGCCTTTAAAGACATATATAATCTTTGGTTTGATCAGAACAAAAAAAAACACAATAATTAACAAAATTAGAAGAAGATGGAGTAGATCTAGTTCGTATGTCCAGTATCTTAAGTGGAGCAGAAGCTAATGCTGCGGGAGCCTTTAAAGACTTATATAATTTTTGGATTGATCAGAACGAAAAAAAAAACACAATATTTAACAAAATTAGAAGAAGATGGAGTAGATCTAGTTCGTACGTCCAGTATCTTAAGTGGAGCAGAAGCTAATGCTGCGGGAGCCTTTAAAGACTTATATAATCTTTGGTTTGATCAGAACAAAAAAAAACACAATAATTAACAAAATTAGAAGAAGATGGAGTAGATCTAGTTCGTATGTCCAGTATCTTAAGTGGAGCAGAAGTTAATGCTGCGGGAGCCTTTAAAGACATATATAATCTTTGGATTGATCAGAACGAAAAAAAAACACAATATTTAACAAAATTAGAAGAAGATGGAGTAGATCTAGTTCGTATGTCCAGTATCTTAAGTGGAGCAGAAGCTAATGCTGCGGGAGCCTTTAAAGACATATATAATCTTTGAATTGATCAGAACGAAAAAAAAACACAATATTTAACAAAATTAGAAGAAGATGGAGTAGATCTAGTTCGTATGTCCAGTATCTTAAGTGGAGCAGAAGCTAATGCTGCGGGAGCCTTTAAAGACATATATAATCTTTGGATTGAACAGAACGAAAAAAAAACACAATATTTAACAAAATTAGAAGAAGATAGAGTAGATCTAGTTCGTATGTCCAGTATCTTAAGTGGAGCAGAAGCTAATGCTGCGGGAGCCTTTAAAGACATATATAATCTTTGGATTGATCAGAACGAAAAAAAAACACAATATTTAACAAAATTAGAAGAAGTTGGAGTAGATCTAGTTCGTATGTCCAGTATCTTAAGTGGAGCAGAAGCTAATGCTGCGGGAGCCTTTAAAGACATATATAATCTTTGGATTGATCAGAACGAAAAAAAAACACAATATTTAACAAAATTAGAAGAAGATGGAGTAGATCTAGTTCGTATGTCCAGTATCTTAAGTGGAGCAGAAGCTAATGCTGCGGGAGCCTTTAAAGACATATATAATCTTTGGATTGATCAGAACGAAAAAAAAAACACAATATTTAAAAAAATTAGAAGATAGAGTAGATCTAGTTCGTATGTCCAGTATCTTAAGTGGAGCAGAAGCTAATGCTGCGGGAGCCTTTAAAGACATATAATCTTTGGTTTGATCAGAACGAAAAAAAAACACAATATTTAACAAAATTAGTAGAAGATGGAGTAGATGTAGTTCGTATGTCCAGTATCTTAAGTGGAGCAGAAGCTAATACTGCGGGAGCCTTTAAAGACAAATATAATCTTTGGATTGATCAGAACGAAAAAAAACACAATATTTAACAAAATTAGAAGAAGATGGAGTAGATCTAGTTCGTATGTCCAGTATCTTAAGTGGAGCAGGAGCTAATGCTGCGGGAGCCTTTAAAGACTTATATAATCTTTGGTTTGCTCAGAACGAAAAAAAAACACAATATTTAACAAAATTAGAAGAAGATGGAGTAGATCTAGTTCGTATGTCCAGTATCTTAAGTGGAGCAGAAGCTAATGCTGCGGGAGCCTTTAAAGACTTATATAATCTTTGGTTTGATCAGAACGAAAAAAAAAACACAATATGTAACAAAATTAGAAGAAGATGGAGTATATCTAGTTCGAATGTTTAGTATCTTAAGTGGAGCAGGAGCTAATGCTGCGGGAGCCTTTAAAGACTTATATAATCTTTGGTTTGATCAGAACAAAAAAAAAAACACAATATTTAACAAAATTAGAAGAAGATGGAATAGATGTAGTTCGTATGTCCAGTATCTTAAGTGGAGCAGAAGCTAATGCTGCGGGAGCTTTAAAGACATATATAATCTTTGGATTGATCAGAACGAAAAAAAAAACACAATATTTAACAAAATTAGAAGAATATGGAGTAGATCTAGTTCGCATGTCCAGTATCGTAAGTGGAGCAGAAGCTAATGCTGCGGGAGCCTTTAAAGACTTATATAATCTTTGGTTTGATCAGAACGAAAAAAAAAACACAATATGTAACAAAATTAGAAGAAGATGGAGTATATCTAGTTCGAATGTCTAGTATCTTAAGTGGAGCAGGAGCTAATGCTGCGGGAGCCTTTAAAGACTTATATAATCTTTGGTTTGATCAGAACGAAAAAAAAAACACAATATTTAACAAAATTAGAAGAAGATGGAGTAGATGTATTTCGTATGTCCAGTATCTTAAGTGGAGCAGAAGCTAATGCTGCGGGAGCCTTTAAAGACTTATATAATCTTTGGAATGATCAGAACGAAAAAAAAAACACAATATTTAACAAAATTAGAAGAAGATGGAGTAGATCTAGTTCGCATGTCTAGTATCTTAAGTGGAGCAGGAGCTAATGCTGCGGGAGCCTTTAAAGACTTATATAATCTTTGGTTTGATCAGAACAAAAAAAAACACAATATTTAACAAAATTAGAAGAAGATGGAGTAGATCTAGTTCGCATGTCTAGTATCTTAAGTGGAGCAGGAGCTAATGCTGCGGGAGCCTTTAAAGACTTATATAATCTTTGGAATGATCAGAACGAAAAAAAAAACACAATATTTAACAAAATTAGAAGAAGATGGAGTAGATCTAGTTCGCATGTCCAGTATCCTAAGTGGAGCAGGAGCTAATGCTGCGGGATCCTTTAAAGACTTATATAATCTTTGGTTTGATCAGAACAAAAAAAAACACAATATTTAACAAAATTAGAAGAAGATGGAGTAGATCTAGTTCGTATGTCCAGTATCTTAAGTGGAGCAGAAGCTAATGCTGCGGAAGCCTTTAAAGACTTATATAATCTTTGGTTTGATCAGAACGAAAAAAAAACACAATATTTAACAAAATTAGAAGAAGATGGAGTAGATCTAGTTCGCATGTCCAGTATCTTACGTGCAGCAGGAGCTAATGCTGCGGGAGCCTTTAAAGACTTATATAATCTTTGGTTTGATCAGAACAAAAAAAAACACAATATTTAACAAAATTAGAAGAAGATGGAGTAGATGTATTTCGTATGTCCAGTATCTTAAGTGGAGCAGAAGCTAATGCTGCGGGAGCCTTTAAAGACTTATATAATCTTTGGTTTGATCAGAACAAAAAAAAACACAATATTTAACAAAATTAGCAGAAGATGGAGTAGATCTAGTTCGCATGTCTAGTATCTTAAGTGGAGCAGGAGCTAATGCTGCGGGAGCCTTTAAAGACTTATATAATCTTTGGATTGATCAGAAAGAAAAAAAAACACAATATTTAACAAAATTAGAAGAAGATGGAGTAGATCTAGTTCGCATGTCTAGTATCTTAAGTGGAGCAGGAGCTAATGCTGCGGGAGCCTTTAAAGACTTATATAATCTTTGGTTTGATCAGAACAAAAAAAAAACACAATATTTAACAAAATTAGAAGAAGATGGAGTAGATCTAGTTCGCATGTCTAGTATCTTAAGTGGAGCAGGAGCTAATGCTGCGGGAGCCTTTAAAGACTTATATAATCTTTGGAATGATCAGAACGAAAAAAAAACACAATATTTAACAAAATTAGAAGAAGATGGAGTAGATCTAGTTCGCATGTCCAGTATCTTAAGTGGAGCAGGAGCTAATGCTGCGGGAGCCTTTAAAGACTTATATAATCTTTGGTTTGATCAGAACAAAAAAAAACACAATATTTAACAAAATTAGAAGAAGATGGAGTAGATCTAGTTCGTATGTCCAGTATCTTAAGTGGAGCAGAAGCTAATGCTGCGGAAGCCTTTAAAGACTTATATAATCTTTGGTTTGATCAGAACGAAAAAAAAACACAATATTTAACAAAATTAGAAGAAGATGGAGTAGATCTAGTTCGCATGTCCAGTATCTTACGTGGAGCAGGAGCTAATGCTGCGGGAGCCTTTAAAGACTTATATAATCTTTGGTTTGATCAGAACAAAAAAAAACACAATATTTAACAAAATTAGAAGAAGATAGAGTAGATCTAGTTCGTATGTCCAGTATCTTAAGTGGAGCAGGAGCTAATGCTGCGGGAGCCTTTAAAGACTTATATAATCTTTGGACTGATCAGAACGAAAAAAAAAACACAATATTTAACAAAATTAGAAGAAGATGGAGTAGATCTAGTTCGTATGTCCAGTATCTTAAGTGGAGCAGAAGCTAATGCTGCGGAAGCCTTTAGAGACTTATATAATCTTTGGTTTGATCAGAACGAAAAAAAAAACACAATATTTAACAAAATTAGAAGAAGATGGAGTAGATCTAGTTCGCATGTCTAGTATCTTAAGTGGAGCAGGAGCTAATGCTGCGGGAGCCTTTAAAGACTTATATAATCTTTGGTTTGATCAGAACAAAAAAAAAACACAATATTTAACAAAATTAGAAGAAGATGGAGTAGATCTAGTTCGCATGTCTAGTATCTTAAGTGGAGCAGGAGCTAATGCTGCGGGAGCCTTTAAAGACTTATATAATCTTTGGAATGATCAGAACGAAAAAAAAACACAATATTTAACAAAATTAGAAGAAGATGGAGTAGATCTAGTTCGCATGTCCAGTATCTTAAGTGAAGCAGGAGCTAATGCTGCGGGAGCCTTTAAAGACTTATATAATCTTTGGTTTGATCAGAACAAAAAAAAACACAATATTTAACAAAATTAGAAGAAGATGGAGTAGATCTAGTTCGTATGTCCAGTATCTTAAGTGGAGCAGAAGCTAATGCTGCGGAAGCCTTTAAAGACTTATATAATCTTTGGTTTGATCAGAACGAAAAAAAAACACAATATTTAACAAAATTAGAAGAAGATGGAGTAGATCTAGTTCGCATGTCCAGTATCTTACGTGGAGCAGGAGCTAATGCTGCGGGAGCCTTTAAAGACTTATATAATCTTTGGTTTGATCAGAACAAAAAAAAACACAATATTTAACAAAATTAGAAGAAGATAGAGTAGATCTAGTTCGTATGTCCAGTATCTTAAGTGGAGCAGGAGCTAATGCTGCGGGAGCCTTTAAAGACTTATATAATCTTTGGACTGATCAGAACGAAAAAAAAAACACAATATTTAACAAAATTAGAAGAAGATGGAGTAGATCTAGTTCGTATGTCCAGTATCTTAAGTGGAGCAGAAGCTAATGCTGCGGAAGCCTTTAAAGACTTATATAATCTTTGGTTTGATCAGAACGAAAAAAAAAACACAATATTTAACAAAATTAGAAGAAGATGGAGTAGATCTAGTTCGTAGTCCAGTATCTTAAGTGGAGCAGGAGCTAATGCTGCGGGAGCCTTTAACGACTTATATAATCTTTGGTTTGCTCAGAACGAAAAAAAAAACACAATATTTAACAAAATTAGAAGAAGATGGAGTAGATCTAGTTCGTATGTCCAGTATCTTAAGTGGAGCAGGAGCTAATGCTGCGGGAGCCTTTAAAGACTTATATAATCTTTGGACTGATCAGAACGAAAAAAAAAACACAATATTTAACAAAATTAGAAGAAGATGGCGTAGATCTAGTTCGCATGTCCAGTATCTTAAGTGGAGCACGAGCTAATGCTGCGGGAGCCTTTAACGACTTATATAATCTTTGGTTTGCTCAGAACGAAAAAAAACCACAATATTTAACAAAATTAGAAGAAGATGGAGTAGATCTAGTTCGTATGTCCAGTATCTTAAGTGGAGCAGGAGCTAATGCTGCGGGAGCCTTTAAAGACTTATATAATCTTTGGACTGATCAGAACGAAAAAAAAAAAACACAATATTTAACAAAATTAGAAGAAGATGGAGTAGATCTAGTTCGTAGTCCAGTATCTTAAGTGGAGCAGGAGCTAATGCTGCGGGAGCCTTTAACGACTTATATAATCTTTGGTTTGCTCAGAACGAAAAAAAAACACAATATTTAACAAAATTAGAAGAAGATGGAGTAGATCTAGTTCGTATGTCCAGTATCTTAAGTAAAGCAGGAGCTAATGCTGCGGGAGCCTTTAAAGACTTATATAATCTTTGGACTGATCAGAACGAAAAAAAAAAACACAATATTTAACAAAATTAGAAGAAGATGGAGTAGATCTAGTTCGTAGTCCAGTATCTTAAGTGGAGCAGGAGCTAATGCTGCGGGAGCCTTTAACGACTTATATAATCTTTGGTTTGCTCAGAACGAAAAAAAACACAATATTTAACAAAATTAGAACAAGATGGAGTAGATCTAGTTCGTATGTCCAGTATCTTAAGTGGAGCAGGAGCTAATGCTGCGGGATCCTTTAAAGACTTATATAATCTTTGGTTTGCTCAGAACAAAAAAAAAACACAATATTTAACAAAATTAGAAGAAGATGGAGTAGATCTAGTTCGTATGTCCAGTATCTTAAGTGGAGCAGAAGCTAATGCTGCGGGAGCCTTTAAAGACATATAATCTTTGGTTTGATCAGAACGAAAAAAAAAACACAATATTTAACAAAATTAGAAGAAGATGGAGTAGATGTAGTTCGTATGTCCAGTATCTTAAGTGGAGCAGAAGCTAATACTGCGGGAGCCTTTAAAGACATATATAATCTTTGGATTGATCAGAACGAAAAAAAAACACAATATTTAACAAAATTAGAAGAAGATGGAGTAGATCTAGTTCGTATGTCCAGTATCTTAAGTGGAGCAGGAGCTAATGCTGCGGGAGCCTTTAAAGACTTATATAATCTTTGGTTTGCTCAGAACGAAAAAAAAACACAATATTTAACAAAATTAGAAGAAGATGGAGTAGATCTAGTTCGTATGTCCAGTATCTTAAGTGGAGCAGAAGCTAATGCTGCGGGAGCCTTTAAAGACTTATATAATCTTTGGTTTGATCAGAACGAAAAAAAAAACACAATATGTAACAAAATTAGAATAAGATGGAGTATATCTAGTTCGAATGTCTAGTATCTTAAGTGGAGCAGGAGCTAATGCTGCGGGAGCCTTTAAAGACTTATATAATCTTTGGTTTGATCAGAACGAAAAAAAAAACACAATATTTAACAAAATTAGAAGAAGATGGAATAGATGTAGTTCGTATGTCCAGTATCTTAAGTGGAGCAGAAGCTAATGCTGCGGGAGCCTTTAAAGACATATATAATCTTTGGATTGATCAGAACGAAAAAAAAAACACAATATTTAACAAAATTAGAAGAATATGGAGTAGATCTAGTTCGCATGTCCAGTATCTTAATTGGAGCAGAAGCTAATGCTGCGGGAGCCTTTAAAGACTTATATAATCTTTGGTTTGATCAGAACGAAAAAAAAAACACAATATGTAACAAAATTAGAAGAAGATGGAGTATATCTAGTTCGAATGTCTAGTATCTTAAGTGGAGCAGGAGCTAATGCTGCGGGAGCCTTTAAAGACTTATATAATCTTTGGTTTGATCAGAACGAAAAAAAAAACACAATATTTAACAAAATTAGAAGAAGATGGAGTAGATGTATTTCGTATGTCCAGTATCTTAAGTGGAGCAGAAGCTAATGCTGCGGGAGCCTTTAAAGACTTATATAATCTTTGGAATGATCAGAACGAAAAAAAAAACACAATATTTAACAAAATTAGAAGAAGATGGAGTAGATCTAGTTCGCATGTCTAGTATCTTAAGTGGAGCAGGAGCTAATGCTGCGGGAGCCTTTAAAGACTTATATAATCTTTGGAATGATCAGAACGAAAAAAAAAACACAATATTTAACAAAATTAGAAGAAGATGGAGTAGATCTAGTTCGCATGTCCAGTATCCTAAGTGGAGCAGGAGCTAATGCTGCGGGATCCTTTAAAGACTTATATAATCTTTGGTTTGATCAGAACAAAAAAAAACACAATATTTAACAAAATTAGAAGAAGATGGAGTAGATCTAGTTCGTATGTCCAGTATCTTAAGTGGAGCAGAAGCTAATGCTGCGGAAGCCTTTAAAGACTTATATAATCTTTGGTTTGATCAGAACGAAAAAAAAACACAATATTTAACAAAATTAGAAGAAGATGGAGTAGATCTAGTTCGCATGTCCAGTATCTTACGTGGAGCAGGAGCTAATGCTGCGGGAGCCTTTAAAGACTTATATAATCTTTGGTTTGATCAGAACAAAAAAAAACACAATATTTAACAAAATTAGAAGAAGATGGAGTAGATGTATTTCGTATGTCCAGTATCTTAAGTGGAGCAGAAGCTAATGCTGCGGGAGCCTTTAAAGACTTATATAATCTTTGGTTTGATCAGAACAAAAAAAAACACAATATTTAACAAAATTAGCAGAAGATGGAGTAGATCTAGTTCGCATGTCTAGTATCTTAAGTGGAGCAGGAGCTAATGCTGCGGGAGCCTTTAAAGACTTATATAATCTTTGGATTGATCAGAAAGAAAAAAAAACACAATATTTAACAAAATTAGAAGAAGATGGAGTAGATCTAGTTCGCATGTCTAGTATCTTAAGTGGAGCAGGAGCTAATGCTGCGAGAGCCTTTAAAGACTTATATAATCTTTGGTTTGCTCAGAACGAAAAAAAAAACAATATTTAACAAAATTAGAAGATGGAGTAGATCTAGTTCGTATGTCCAGTATCTTAAGTGGAGCAGGAGCTAATGCTGCGGGAGCCTTTAACGACTTATATAATCTTTGGTTTGATCAGAACGAAAAAAAAAACACAATATTTAACAAAATTAGAAGAAGATGGAGTAGATCTAGTTCGTATGTCCAGTATCTTAAGTGGAGCAGGAGCTAATGCTGCGGGAGCCTTTAAAGACTTATATAATCTTTGAACTGATCAGAACGAAAAAAAAAAAACACAATATTTAACAAAATTAGAAGAAGATGGAGTAGATCTAGTTCGTAGTCCAGTATCTTAAGTGGAGCAGGAGCTAATGCTGCGGGAGCCTTTAACGACTTATATAATCTTTGGTTTGCTCAGAACGAAAAAAAAACACAATATTTAACAAAATTAGAAGAAGATGGAGTAGATCTAGTTCGTATGTCCAGTATCTTAAGTAAAGCAGGAGCTAATGCTGCGGGAGCCTTTAAAGACTTATATAATCTTTGGACTGATCAGAACGAAAAAAAAAAAACACAATATTTAACAAAATTAGAAGAAGATGGAGTAGATCTAGTTCGTAGTCCAGTATCTTAAGTGGAGCAGGAGCTAATGCTGCGGGAGCCTTTAACGACTTATATAATCTTTGGTTTGCTCAGAACGAAAAAAAAACACAATATTTAACAAAATTAGAAGAAGATGGAGTAGATCTAGTTCGTATGTCCAGTATCTTAAGTAAAGCAGGAGCTAATGCTGCGGGAGCCTTTAAAGACTTATATAATCTTTGGACTGATCAGAACGAAAAAAAAAAACACAATATTTAACAAAATTAGAAGAAGATGGAGTAGATCTAGTTCGTAGTCCAGTATCTTAAGTGGAGCAGGAGCTAATGCTGCGGGAGCCTTTAACGACTTATATAATCTTTGGTTTGCTCAGAACGAAAAAAAACACAATATTTAACAAAATTAGAACAAGATGGAGTAGATCTAGTTCGTATGTCCAGTATCTTAAGTGGAGCAGGAGCTAATGCTGCGGGATCCTTTAAAGACTTATGTAATCTTTGGTTTGCTCAGAACAAAAAAAAAAACACAATATTTAACAAAATTAGAAGAAGATGGAGTAGATCTAGTTCGTATGTCCAGTATCTTAAGTGGAGCAGAAGCTAATGCTGCGGGAGCCTTTAAAGACATATAATCTTTGGTTTGATCAGAACGAAAAAAAAACACAATATTTAACAAAATTAGAAGAAGATGGAGTAGATGTAGTTCGTATGTCCAGTATCTTAAGTGGAGCAGAAGCTAATACTGCGGGAGCCTTTAAAGACATATATAATCTTTGGATTGATCAGAACGAAAAAAAAACACAATATTTAACAAAATTAGAAGAAGATGGAGTAGATCTAGTTCGTATGTCCAGTATCTTAAGTGGAGCAGGAGCTAATGCTGCGGGAGCCTTTAAAGACTTATATAATCTTTGGTTTGCTCAGAACGAAAAAAAAACACAATATTTAACAAAATTAGAAGAAGATGGAGTAGATCTAGTTCGTATGTCCAGTATCTTAAGTGGAGCAGAAGCTAATGCTGCGGGAGCCTTTAAAGACTTATATAATCTTTGGTTTGATCAGAACGAAAAAAAAAACACAATATGTAACAAAATTAGAAGAAGATGGAGTATATCTAGTTCGAATGTCTAGTATCTTAAGTGGAGCAGGAGCTAATGCTGCGGGAGCCTTTAAAGACTTATATAATCTTTGGTTTGATCAGAACGAAAAAAAAAACACAATATTTAACAAAATTAGAAGAAGATGGAATAGATGTAGTTCGTATGTCCAGTATCTTAAGTGGAGCAGAAGCTAATGCTGCGGGAGCCTTTAAAGACATATATAATCTTTGGATTGATCAGAACGAAAAAAAAAACAATATTTAACAAAATTAGAAGAATATGGAGTAGATCTAGTTCGCATGTCCAGTATCTTAATTGGAGCAGAAGCTAATGCTGCGGGAGCCTTTAAAGACTTATATAATCTTTGGTTTGATCAGAACGAAAAAAAAAACACAATATGTAACAAAATTAGAAGAAGATGGAGTATATCTAGTTCGAATGTCTAGTATCTTAAGTGGAGCAGGAGCTAATGCTGCGGGAGCCTTTAAAGACTTATATAATCTTTGGTTTGATCAGAACGAAAAAAAAAACACAATATTTAACAAAATTAGAAGAAGATGGAGTAGATGTATTTCGTATGTCCAGTATCTTAAGTGGAGCAGAAGCTAATGCTGCGGGAGCCTTTAAAGACTTATATAATCTTTGGAATGATCAGAACGAAAAAAAAAACACAATATTTAACAAAATTAGAAGAAGATGGAGTAGATCTAGTTCGCATGTCTAGTATCTTAAGTGGAGCAGGAGCTAATGCTGCGGGAGCCTTTAAAGACTTATATAATCTTTGGAATGATCAGAACGAAAAAAAAAACACAATATTTAACAAAATTAGAAGAAGATGGAGTAGATCTAGTTCGCATGTCCAGTATCCTAAGTGGAGCAGGAGCTAATGCTGCGGGATCCTTTAAAGACTTATATAATCTTTGGTTTGATCAGAACAAAAAAAAACACAATATTTAACAAAATTAGAAGAAGATGGAGTAGATCTAGTTCGTATGTCCAGTATCTTAAGTGGAGCAGAAGCTAATGCTGCGGGAGCCTTTAAAGACTTATATAATCTTTGGTTTGATCAGAACGAAAAAAAAAACACAATATGTAACAAAATTAGAAGAAGATGGAGTATATCTAGTTCGAATGTCTAGTATCTTAAGTGGAGCAGGAGCTAATGCTGCGGGAGCCTTTAAAGACTTATATAATCTTTGGTTTGATCAGAACGAAAAAAAAAAAACAATATTTAACAAAATTAGAAGAAGATGGAATAGATGTAGTTCGTATGTCCAGTATCTTAAGTGGAGCAGAAGCTAATGCTGCGGGAGCCTTTAAAGACATATATAATCTTTGGATTGATCAGAACGAAAAAAAAAACACAATATTTAACAAAATTAGAAGAATATGGAGTAGATCTAGTTCGCATGTCCAGTATCCTAATTGGAGCAGAAGCTAATGCTGCGGGAGCCTTTAAAGACTTATATAATCTTTGGTTTGATCAGAACGAAAAAAAAAACACAATATGTAACAAAATTAGAAGAAGATGGAGTATATCTAGTTCGAATGTCTAGTATCTTAAGTGGAGCAGGAGCTAATGCTGCGGGAGCCTTTAAAGACTTATATAATCTTTGGTTTGATCAGAACGAAAAAAAAAACACAATATTTAACAAAATTAGAAGAAGATGGAGTAGATGTATTTCGTATGTCCAGTATCTTAAGTGGAGCAGAAGCTAATGCTGCGGGAGCCTTTAAAGACTTATATAATCTTTGGAATGATCAGAACGAAAAAAAAAACACAATATTTAACAAAATTAGAAGAAGATGGAGTAGATCTAGTTCGCATGTCTAGTATCTTAAGTGGAGCAGGAGCTAATGCTGCGGGAGCCTTTAAAGACTTATATAATCTTTGGAATGATCAGAACGAAAAAAAAAACACAATATTTAACAAAATTAGAAGAAGATGGAGTAGATCTAGTTCGCATGTCCAGTATCCTAAGTGGAGCAGGAGCTAATGCTGCGGGATCCTTTAAAGACTTATATAATCTTTGGTTTGATCAGAACAAAAAAAAACACAATATTTAACAAAATTAGAAGAAGATGGAGTAGATCTAGTTCGTATGTCCAGTATCTTAAGTGGAGCAGAAGCTAATGCTGCGGAAGCCTTTAAAGACTTATATAATCTTTGGTTTGATCAGAACGAAAAAAAAACACAATATTTAACAAAATTAGAAGAAGATGGAGTAGATCTAGTTCGCATGTCCAGTATCTTACGTGGAGCAGGAGCTAATGCTGCGGGAGCCTTTAAAGACTTATATAATCTTTGGTTTGATCAGAACAAAAAAAAACACAATATTTAACAAAATTAGAAGAAGATGGAGTAGATGTATTTCGTATGTCCAGTATCTTAAGTGGAGCAGAAGCTAATGCTGCGGGAGCCTTTAAAGACTTATATAATCTTTGGTTTGATCAGAACAAAAAAAAACACAATATTTAACAAAATTAGCAGAAGATGGAGTAGATCTAGTTCGCATGTCTAGTATCTTAAGTGGAGCAGGAGCTAATGCTGCGGGAGCCTTTAAAGACTTATATAATCTTTGGATTGATCAGAAAGAAAAAAAAACACAATATTTAACAAAATTAGAAGAAGATGGAGTAGATCTAGTTCGCATGTCTAGTATCTTAAGTGGAGCAGGAGCTAATGCTGCGGGAGCCTTTAAAGACTTATATAATCTTTGGTTTGATCAGAACAAAAAAAAAACACAATATTTAACAAAATTAGAAGAAGATGGAGTAGATCTAGTTCGCATGTCTAGTATCTTAAGTGGAGCAGGAGCTAATGCTGCGGGAGCCTTTAAAGACTTATATAATCTTTGGAATGATCAGAACGAAAAAAAAACACAATATTTAACAAAATTAGAAGAAGATGGAGTAGATCTAGTTCGCATGTCTAGTATCTTAAGTGGAGCAGGAGCTAATGCTGCGGGAGCCTTTAAAGACTTATATAATCTTTGGTTTGATCAGAACAAAAAAAAAACACAATATTTAACAAAATTAGAAGAAGATGGAGTAGATCTAGTTCGCATGTCTAGTATCTTAAGTGGAGCAGGAGCTAATGCTGCGGAAGCCTTTAAAGACTTATATAATCTTTGGTTTGATCAGAACGAAAAAAAAACACAATATTTAACAAAATTAGAAGAAGATGGAGTAGATCTAGTTCGCATGTCCAGTATCTTACGTGGAGCAGGAGCTAATGCTGCGGGAGCCTTTAAAGACTTATATAATCTTTGGTTTGATCAGAACAAAAAAAAACACAATATTTAACAAAATTAGAAGAAGATAGAGTAGATCTAGTTCGTATGTCCAGTATCTTAAGTGGAGCAGGAGCTAATGCTGCGGGAGCCTTTAAAGACTTATATAATCTTTGGACTGATCAGAACGAAAAAAAAAACACAATATTTAACAAAATTAGAAGAAGATGGAGTAGATCTAGTTCGTATGTCCAGTATCTTAAGTGGAGCAGAAGCTAATGCTGCGGAAGCCTTTAAAGACTTATATAATCTTTGGTTTGATCAGAACGAAAAAAAAAACACAATATTTAACAAAATTAGAAGAAGATGGAGTAGATCTAGTTCGTAGTCCAGTATCTTAAGTGGAGCAGGAGCTAATGCTGCGGGAGCCTTTAACGACTTATATAATCTTTGGTTTGCTCAGAACGAAAAAAAAACACAATATTTAACAAAATTAGAAGAAGATGGAGTGGATCTAGTTCGTATGTCCAGTATCTTAAGTGGAGCAGGAGCTAATGCTGCGGGAGCCTTTAAAGACTTATATAATCTTTGGACTGATCAGAACGAAAAAAAAAACACAATATTTAACAAAATTAGAAGAAGATGGCGTAGATCTAGTTCGCATGTCCAGTATCTTAAGTGGAGCACGAGCTAATGCTGCGGGAGCCTTTAAAGACTTATATAATCTTTGGTTTGCTCAGAACGAAAAAAAAACACAATATTTAACAAAATTAGAAGAAGATGGAGTAGATCTAGTTCGTATGTCCAGTATCTTAAGTGGAGCAGGAGCTAATGCTGCGGGAGCCTTTAAAGACTTATATAATCTTTGGACTGATCAGAACGAAAAAAAAACACAATATTTAACAAAATTAGAAGAAGATGGAGTAGATCTAGTTCGTAGTCCAGTATCTTAAGTGGAGCAGGAGCTAATGCTGCGGGAGCCTTTAACGACTTATATAATCTTTGGTTTGCTCAGAACGAAAAAAAACACAATATTTAACAAAATTAGAAGAAGATGGAGTAGATCTAGTTCGTATGTCCAGTATCTTAAGTGGAGCAGGAGCTAATGCTGCGGGAGCCTTTAAAGACTTATATAATCTTTGGACTGATCAGAACGAAAAAAAAACACAATATTTAACAAAATTAGAAGAAGATGGAGTAGATCTAGTTCGTATGTCCAGTATCTTAAGTGGAGCACGAGCTAATGCTGCGGGAGCCTTTAAAGACTTATATAATCTTTGATTTGCTCAGAACGAAAAAAAAACACAATATTTAACAAAATTAGAAGAAGATGGAGTAGATCTAGTTCGTATGTCCAGTATCTTAAGTGGAGCAGGAGCTAATGCTGCGGGAGCCTTTAACGACTTATATAATCTTTGGTTTGCTCAGAACGAAAAAAAAAACACAATATTTAACAAAATTAGAAGAAGATGGAGTAGATCTAGTTCGTATGTCCAGTATCTTAAGTGGAGCAGGAGCTAATGCTGCGGGAGCCTTTAACGACTTATATAATCTTTTGTTTGATCAGAACGAAAAAAAACACAATTTTTAACAAAATTAGAAGAAGATGGAGTAGATCTAAATCGTATGTCCAGTATCTTAAGTGGAGCAGGAGCTAATGCTGCGGGAGCCTTTAACGACTTATATAATCTTTGGTTTGCTCAGAACGAAAAAAAAAACACAATATTTAACAAAATTAGAAGAAGATGGAGTAGATATAGTTCGTATGTCCAGTATCTTAAGTGAAGCAGAAGCTAATGCTGCGGGAGCCTTTAAAGACATATATAATCTTTGGATTGATCAGAACGAAAAAAAAACATAATATTTAACAAAATTAGAAGAAGATGGAGTAGATCTAGTTCGTATGTCCAGTATCTTAAGTGAAGCAGAAGCTAATGCTGCGGGAGCCTTTAAAGACTTATATAATCTTTGGTTTGATCAGAACGAAAAAAAAAACACAATATTTAACAAAATTAGAAGAAGATGGAGTAGATCTAGTTCGTACGTCCAGTATCTTAAGTGGAGCAGAAGCTAATGCTGCGGGAGCCTTTAAAGACTTATATAATCTTTGGTTTGATCAGAACGAAAAAAAAACACAATTTTAAACAAAATTAGAAGAAGATGGAGTAGATCTAGTTCGCATATCCAGTATCTTAAGTGGAGCAGGAGCTAATGCTGCGGGAGCCTTTAAAGACTTATATAATCTTTGGTTTGATCAGAACAAAAAAAAACACGATATTTAACAAAATTAGAAGAAGATGGAGTAGATCTAGTTCGTATGTCCAGTATCTTAAGTGGAGCAGTAGCTAATGCTGCGGGAGCCTTTAAAGACTTATATAATCTTTGGACTGATCAGAACGAAAAAAAAAACACAATATTTAACAAAATTAGAAGAAGATGGAGTAGATCTAGTTCGTATGTCCAGTATCTTAAGTGGAGCAGAAGCTAATGCTGCGGAAGCCTTTAAAGACTTATATAATCTTTGGTTTGCTCAGAACGAAAAAAAAACACAATATTTAACAAAATTAGAAGATGGAGTAGATCTAGTTCATAGTCCAGTATCTTAAGTGGAGCAGGAGCTAATGCTGCGGGAGCCTTTAAAGACTTATATAATCTTTGGACTGATCAGAACGAAAAAAAAACACAATATTTAACAAAATTAGAAGAAGATGGAGTAGATCTAGTTCGTATGTCCAGTATCTTAAGTGGAGCACGAGCTAATGCTGCGGGAGCCTTTAAAGACTTATATAATCTTTGATTTGCTCAGAACGAAAAAAAAACACAATATTTAACAAAATTAGAAGAAGATGGAGTAGATCTAGTTCGTATGTCCAGTATCTTAAGTGGAGCAGGAGCTAATGCTGCGGGAGCCTTTAACGACTTATATAATCTTTGGTTTGCTCAGAACGAAAAAAAAAACACAATATTTAACAAAATTAGAAGAAGATGGAGTAGATCTAGTTCGTATGTCCAGTATCTTAAGTGGAGCAGGAGCTAATGCTGCGGGAGCCTTTAACGACTTATATAATCTTTTGTTTGATCAGAACGAAAAAAAAACACAATTTTTAACAAAATTAGAAGAAGATGGAGTAGATCTAAATCGTATGTCCAGTATCTTAAGTGGAGCAGGAGCTAATGCTGCGGGAGCCTTTAACGACTTATATAATCTTTGGAATGATCAGAACGAAAAAAAAACCACAATATTTAACAAAATTAGAAGAAGATGGAGTAGATCTAGTTCGTAGTCCAGTATCTTAAGTGGAGCAGGAGCTAATGCTGCGGGAGCCTTTAACGACTTATATAATCTTTGGTTTGCTCAGAACGAAAAAAAAACACAATATTTAACAAAATTAGAAGAAGATGGAGTAGATCTAGTTCGTATGTCCAGTATCTTAAGTGGAGCAGGAGCTAATGCTGCGGGAGCCTATAAAGACTTATATAATCTTTGGATTGAACAGAACGAAAAAAAAACACAATATTTAACAAAATTAGAAGAAGATAGAGTAGATCTAGTTCGTATGTCCAGTATCTTAAGTGGAGCAGAAGCTAATGCTGCGGGAGCCTTTAAAGACATATATAATCTTTGGATTGATCAGAACGAAAAAAAACACAATATTTAACAAAATTAGAAGAAGTTGGAGTAGATCTAGTTCGTATGTCCAGTATCTTAAGTGGAGCACGAGCTAATGCTGCGGGAGCCTTTAAAGACTTATATAATCTTTGGTTTGCTCAGAACGAAAAAAAAACACAATATTTAACAAAATTAGAAGAAGATGGAGTAGATCTAGTTCGTATGTCCAGTATCTTAAGTGGAGCAGGAGCTAATGCTGCGGGAGCCTTTAACGACTTATATAATCTTTGGTTTGCTCAGAACGAAAAAAAAACACAATATTTAACAAAATTAGAAGAAGATGGAGTAGATCTAGTTCGTATGTCCAGTATCTTAAGTGGAGCAGGAGCTAATGCTGCGGGAGCCTTTAAAGACTTATATAATCTTTGGACTGATCAGAACGAAAAAAAAACACAATATTTAACAAAATTAGAAGAAGATGGAGTAGATCTAGTTCGTAGTCCAGTATCTTAAGTGGAGCAGGAGCTAATGCTGCGGGAGCCTTTAACGACTTATATAATCTTTGGTTTGCTCAGAACGAAAAAAAAACACAATATTTAACAAAATTAGAAGAAGATGGAGTAGATCTAGTTCGTATGTCCAGTATCTTAAGTGGAGCAGGAGCTAATGCTGCGGGAGCCTTTAAAGACTTATATAATCTTTGGACTGATCAGAACGAAAAAAAAACACAATATTTAACAAAATTAGAAGAAGATGGAGTAGATCTAGTTCGTATGTCCAGTATCTTAAGTGGAGCACGAGCTAATGCTGCGGGAGCCTTTAAAGACTTATATAATCTTTGGTTTGCTCAGAACGAAAAAAAAACACAATATTTAACAAAATTAGAAGAAGATGGAGTAGATCTAGTTCGTATGTCCAGTATCTTAAGTGGAGCAGGAGCTAATGCTGCGGGAGCCTTTAACGACATATATAATCTTTGGATTGATCAGAACGAAAAAAAAACATAATATTTAACAAAATTAGAAGAAGATGGAGTAGATCTAGTTCGTATGTCCAGTATCTTAAGTGGAGCAGGAGCTAATGCTGCGGGAGCCTTTAACGACTTATATAATCTTTTGTTTGATCAGAACGAAAAAAAAACACAATATTTAACAAAATTAGAAGAAGATGGAGTAGATCTAAATCGTATGTCCAGTATCTTAAGTGGAGCAGGAGCTAATGCTGCGGGAGCCTTTAAAGACTTATATAATCTTTGGTTTGCTCAGAACGAAAAAAAAACACAATATTTAACAAAATTAGAAGAAGATGGAGTAGATCTAGTTCGCATGTCCAGTATCTTAAGTGGAGCAGGAGCTAATGCTGCGGGAGCCTTTAAAGACTTATATAATCTTTGGTTTGATCAGAACAAAAAAAACACGATATTTAACAAAATTAGAAGAAGATGGAGTAGATCTAGTTCGTATGTCCAGTATCTTAAGTGGAGCAGTAGCTAATGCTGCGGGAGCCTTTAAAGACTTATATAATCTTTGGACTGATCAGAACGAAAAAAAAACACAATATTTAACAAAATTAGAAGAAGATGGAGTAGATCTAGTTCGTATGTCCAGTATCTTAAGTGGAGCAGAAGCTAATGCTGCGGAAGCCTTTAAAGACTTATATAATCTTTGGTTTGCTCAGAACGAAAAAAAAACACAATATTTAACAAAATTAGAAGATGGAGTAGATCTAGTTCATAGTCCAGTATCTTAAGTGGAGCAGGAGCTAATGCTGCGGGAGCCTTTAAAGACTTATATAATCTTTGGTTTGATCAGAACGAAAAAAAAAACACAATATTTAACAAAATTAGAAGAAGATGGAGTAGATCTAGTTCGTATGTCCAGTATCTTAAGTGGAGCAGGAGCTAATGCTGCGGGAGCCTTTAAAGACTTATATAATCTTTGGACTGATCAGAACGAAAAAAAAAACACAATATTTAACAAAATTAGAAGAAGATGGAGTAGATCTAGTTCGTATGTCCAGTATCTTAAGTGGAGCAGAAGCTAATGCTGCGGAAGCCTTTAAAGACTTATATAATCTTTGGTTTGATCAGAACGAAAAAAAAAACACAATATTTAACAAAATTAGAAGAAGATGGAGTAGATCTAGTTCGTAGTCCAGTATCTTAAGTGGAGCAGGAGCTAATGCTGCGGGAGCCTTTAACGACTTATATAATCTTTGGTTTGCTCAGAACGAAAAAAAAACACAATATTTAACAAAATTAGAAGAAGATGGAGTAGATCTAGTTCGTATGTCCAGTATCTTAAGTGGAGCAGGAGCTAATGCTGCGGGAGCCTTTAAAGACTTATATAATCTTTGGACTGATCAGAACGAAAAAAAAAACACAATATTTAACAAAATTAGAAGAAGATGGCGTAGATCTAGTTCGCATGTCCAGTATCTTAAGTGTAGCACGAGCTAATGCTGCGGGAGCCTTTAACGACTTATATAATCTTTGGTTTGCTCAGAACGAAAAAAAACCACAATATTTAACAAAATAAGAAGAAGATGGAGTAGATCTAGTTCGTATGTCCAGTATCTTAAGTGGAGCAGGAGCTAATGCTGCGGGAGCCTTTAAAGACTTATATAATCTTTGAACTGATCAGAACGAAAAAAAAAACACAATATTTAACAAAATTAGAAGAAGATGGAGTAGATCTAGTTCGTAGTCCAGTATCTTAAGTGGAGCAGGAGCTAATGCTGCGGGAGCCTTTAACGACTTATATAATCTTTGGTTTGCTCAGAACGAAAAAAAAACACAATATTTAACAAAATTAGAAGAAGATGGAGTAGATCTAGTTCGTATGTCCAGTATCTTAAGTAAAGCAGGAGCTAATGCTGCGGGAGCCTTTAAAGACTTATATAATCTTTGGACTGATCAGAACGAAAATAAAACACAATATTTAACAAAATTAGAAGAAGATGGAGTAGATCTAGTTCGTAGTCCAGTATCTTCAGTGGAGCAGGAGCTAATGCTGCGGGAGCCTTTAACGACTTATATAATCTTTGGTTTGCTCAGAACGAAAAAAAACACAATATTTAACAAAATTAGAAGAAGATGGAGTCGATCTAGTTCGTATGTCCAGTATCTTAAGTGGAGCAGGAGCTAATGCTGCGGGAGCCTTTAAAGACTTATATAATCTTTGGACTGATCAGAACGAAAAAAAAACACAATATTTAACAAAATTAGAAGAAGATGGAGTAGATCTAGTTCGTAGTCCAGTATCTTAAGTGGAGCAGGAGCTAATGCTGCGGGAGCCTTTAACGACTTATATAATCTTTGGTTTGCTCAGAACGAAAAAAAACACAATATTTAACAAAATTAGAAGAAGATGGAGTAGATCTAGTTCGTATGTCCAGTATCTTAAGTGGAGCAGGAGCTAATGCTGCGGGAGCCTTTAAAGACTTATATAATCTTTGGACTGATCAGAACGAAAAAAAAACACAATATTTAACAAAATTAGAGTCAGATGGAGTAGATCTAGTTCGTATGTCCAGTATCTTAAGTGGAGCACGAGCTAATGCTGCGGGAGCCTTTAAAGACTTATATAATCTTTGGTTTGCTCAGAACGAAAAAAAAACACAATATTTAACAAAATTAGAAGTAGATGGAGTAGATCTAGTTCGTAGTCCAGTATCTTAAGTGAAGCAGGAGCTAATGCTGCGGGAGCCTTTAACGACTTATATAATCTTTGGTTTGCTCAGAACGAAAAAAAAACACAATATTTAACAAAATTAGAAGAAGATGGAGTAGATCTAGTTCGTATGTCCAGCATCTTAAGTGGAGCAGGAGCTAATACTGCGGGAGCCTTTAAAGACTTATATAATCTTTGGACTGATCAGAACGAAAAAAAAACACAATATTTAACAAAATTAGAAGAAGATGGAGTAGATCTAGTTCGTATGTCCAGTATCTTAAGTGGAGCACGAGCTAATGCTGCGGGAGCCTTTAAAGACTTATAAAATCTTTGGTTTGCTCAGAACGAAAAAAAAACACAATATTTAACAAAATTAGAAGAAGATGGAGTAGATCTAGTTCGTATGTCCAGTATCTTAAGTGGAGCAGGAGCTAATGCTGCGGGAGCCTTTAACGACTTATATAATCTTTGGTTTGCTCAGAACGAAAAAAAAAACACAATATTTAACAAAATTAGAAGAAGATGGAGTAGATCTAGTTCGTATGTCCAGTATCTTAAGTGGAGCAGGAGCTAATGCTGCGGGAGCCTTTAACGACTTATATAATCTTTTGTTTGATCAGAACGAAAAAAAAACACAATATTTAACAAAATTAGAAGAAGATGGAGTAGATCTAAATCGTATGTCCAGTATCTTAAGTGGAGCAGGAGCTAATGCTGCGGGAGCCTTTAACGACTTATATAATCTTTGGTTTGCTCAGAACGAAAAAAAAAACACAATATTTAACAAAATTAGAAGAAGATGGAGTAGATATAGTTCGCATGTCCAGTATCTTAAGTGGAGCAGAAGCTAATGCTGCGGGAGCCTTTAAAGACATATATAATCTTTGGATTGATCAGAACGAAAAAAAACATAATGTTTAACAAAATTAGAAGAAGATGGAGTAGATCTAGTTCGTATGTCCAGTATCTTAAGTGGAGCAGGAGCTAATGCTGCGGGAGCCTTTAAAGACTTATATAATCTTTGGTTTGATCAGAACGAAAAAAAAAACACAATATTTAACAAAATTAGAAGAAGATGGAGTAGATCTAGTTCGTATGTCCAGTATCTTAAGTGGAGCAGGAGCTAATGCTGCGGGAGCCTTTAAAGACTTATATAATCTTTGGTTTGATCAGAACGAAAAAAAAAACACAATATTTAACAAAATTAGAAGAAGATGGAGTAGATCTAGTTCGTATGTCCAGTATCTTAAGTGGAGCAGGAGCTAATGCTGCGGGAGCCTTTAAAGACTTATATAATCTTTGGTTTGATCAGAACGAAAAAAAAAACACAATATTTAACAAAATTAGAAGAAGATGGAGTAGATCTAGTTCGTATGTCCAGTATCTTAAGTGGAGCAGGAGCTAATGCTGCGGGAGCCTTTAAAGACTTATATAATCTTTGGTTTGATCAGAACGAAAAAAAAAACACAATATTTAACAAAATTAGAAGAAGATGGAGTAGATCTAGTTCGTATGTCCAGTATCTTAAGTGGAGCAGGAGCTAATGCTGCGGGAGCCTTTAACGACTTATATAATCTTTTGTTTGATCAGAACGAAAAAAAAACACAATATTTAACAAAATTAGAAGAAGATGGAGTAGATCTAGTTCGTAGTGCAGTATCTTAAGTGGAGCAGGAGCTAATGCTGCGGGAGTCTTTAAAGACTTATATAATCTTTGGTTTGCTCAGAACGAAAAAAAAAAACAATATTTAACAAAATTAGAAGATGGAGTAGATCTAGTTCATATGTCCAGTATCTTAAGTGGAGCAGGAGCTAATGCTGCGGGAGCCTTTAACGACTTATATAATCTTTGGTTTGATCAGAACGAAAAAAAAAACACAATATTTAATAAAATTAGAAGAAGATGGATTAGATCTAGTTCGCATGTCCAGTATCTTAAGTGGAGCACGAGCTAATGCTGCGGGAGCCTTTAAAGACTTACATAATCTTTGGTTTGCTCAGAACGAAAAAAAAAACACAATATTTAACAAAATTAGAAGAAGATGGAGTAGATCTAGTTCGTATGTCCAGTATCTTAAGTGGAGCAGGAGCTAATGCTGCGGGAGCCTTTAACGACTTATATAATCTTTGGTTTGATCAGAACGAAAAAAAAAACACAATATTTAACAAAATTAGAAGAAGATGGAGTAGATCTAGTTCGCATGTCCAGTATCTTAAGTGGAGCACGAGCTAATGCTGCGGGAGCCTTTAAAGACTTATATAATCTTTGGTTTGCTCAGAACGAAAAAAAAACACAATATTTAACAAAATTAGAAGAAGATGGAGTAGATCTAGTTCGTATGTCCAGTATCTTAAGTGGAGCAGGAGCTAATGCTGCGGGAGCCTTTAAAAACTTATATAATCTTTGGTTTGATCAGAACGAAAAAAAAACACAATATTTAACAAAATTAGAAGAAGATGGAGTAGATCTAAATCGTATGTCCAGTATCTTAAGTGGAGCAGGAGCTAATGCTGCGGGAGCCTTTAAAGACTTATATAATCTTTGGTTTGCTCAGAACGAAAAAAAAAACACAATATTTAACAAAATTAGAAGAAGATGGAGTAGATCTAGTTCGTATGTCCAGTATCTTAAGTGGAGCAGGAGCTAATGCTGCGGGAGCCTTTAACGACTTATATAATCTTTGGTTTGATCAGAACGAAAAAAAAAACACAATATTTAACAAAATTAGAAGAAGATGGAGTAGATCTAGTTCGCATGTCCAGTATCTTAAGTGGAGCACGAGCTAATGCTGCGGGAGCCTTTAAAGACTTATATAATCCTTGGTTTGCTCAGAACGAAAAAAAAACACAATATTTAACAAAATTAGAAGAAGATGGAGTAGATCTAGTTCGTACGTCCAGTATCTTAAGTGGAGCAGAAGCTAATGCTGCGGGAGCCTTTAAAGACTTATATAATCTTTGGTTTGATCAGAACAAAAAAAAACACGATATTTAACAAAATTAGAAGAAGATGGAGTAGATCTAGTTCGTATGTCCAGTATCTTAAGTGGAGCAGTAGCTAATGCTGCGGGAGCCTTTAAAGACTTATATAATCTTTGGACTGATCAGAACGAAAAAAAAACACAATATTTAACAAAATTAGAAGAAGATGGAGTAGATCTAGTTCGTATGTCCAGTATCTTAAGTGGAGCAGAAGCTAATGCTGCGGAAGCCTTTAAAGACTTATATAATCTTTGGTTTGCTCAGAACGAAAAAAAAACACAATATTTAACAAAATTAGAAGATGGAGTAGATCTAGTTCATAGTCCAGTATCTTAAGTGGAGCAGGAGCTAATGCTGCGGGAGCCTTTAAAGACTTATATAATCTTTGGTTTGATCAGAACGAAAAAAAAAACACAATATTTAACAAAATTAGAAGAAGATGGAGTAGATCTAGTTCGTATGTCCAGTATCTTAAGTGGAGCAGGAGCTAATGCTGCGGGAGCCTTTAAAGACTTGTATAATCTTTGGACTGATCAGAACGAAAAAAAAACACAATATTTAACAAAATTAGAAGAAGATGGAGTAGATCTAGTTCATATGTCCAGTATCTTAAGTGGAGCAGGAGCTAATGCTGCGGGAGCCTTTAACGACTTATATAATCTTTGGACTGATCAGAACGAAAAAAAAACACAATATTTAACAAAATTAGAAGAAGATGGAGTAGATCTAGTTCGTATGTCCAGTATCTTAAGTGGAGCAGAAGCTAATGCTGCGGAAGCCTTTAAAGACTTATATAATCTTTGGTTTGCTCAGAACGAAAAAAAAACACAATATTTAACAAAATTAGAAGATGGAGTAGATCTAGTTCATTGTCCAGTATCTTAAGTGGAGCAGGAGCTAATGCTGCGGGAGCCTTTAAAGACTTATATAATCTTTGGACTGATCAGAACGAAAAAAAAAAACAATATTTAACAAAATTAGAAGAAGATGGAGTAGATCTAGTTCGTATGTCCAGTATCTTAAGTGGAGCAGGAGCTAATGCTGCGGGAGCCTTTAAAGACTTATATAATCTTTGGACTGATCAGAACGAAAAAAAAACACAATATTTAACAAAATTAGAAGATGGAGTAGATCTAGTTCATAGTCCAGTATCTTAAGTGGAGCAGGAGCTAATGCTGCGGGAGCCTTTAAAGACTTATATAATCTTTGGTTTGATCAGAACGAAAAAAAAAACACAATATTTAACAAAATTAGAAGAAGATGGAGTAGATCTAGTTCGTATGTCCAGTATCTTAAGTGGAGCAGGAGCTAATGCTGCGGGAGCCTTTAAAGACTTATATAATCTTTGGACTGATCAGAACGAAAAAAAAACACAATATTTAACAAAATTAGAAGAAGATGGAGTAGATCTAGTTCATATGTCCAGTATCTTAAGTGGAGCAGGAGCTAATGCTGCGGGAGCCTTTAACGACTTATATAATCTTTGGACTGATCAGAACGAAAAAAAAACACAATATTTAACAAAATTAGAAGAAGATGGAGTAGATCTAGTTCGTATGTCCAGTATCTTAAGTGGAGCAGGAGCTAATGCTGCGGGAGCCTTTAAAGACTTATATAATCTTTGGTTTGATCAGAACGAAAAAAAAACACAATATTTAACAAAATTAGAAGAAGATGGAGTAGATCTAGTTCGTATGTCCAGTATCTTAAGTGGAGCAGGAGCTAATGCTGCGGGAGCCTTTAAAGACTTATATAATCTTTGGACTGATGAGAACGAAAAAAAAACACAATATTTAACAAAATTAGAAGAAGATGGAGTAGATCTAGTTCGTATGTCCAGTATCTTAAGTGGAGCAGGAGCTAATGCTGCGGGAGCCTTTAACGACTTATATAATCTTTGGTTTGATCAGAACGAAAAAAAAACACAATATTTAATAAAATTAGAAGAAGATGGAGTAAATCTAGTTCGCATGTCCAGTATCTTAAGTGGAGCACGAGCTAATGCTGCGGGAGCCTTTAAAGACTTATATAATCTTTGGTTTGCTCAGAACGAAAAAAAAACACAATATTTAACAAAATTAGAAGAAGATGGAGTAGATCTAGTTCGTATGTCCAGTATCTTAAGTGGAGCAGGAGCTAATGCTGCGGGAGCCTTTAACGACTTATATAATCTTTGGTTTGCTCAGAACGAAAAAAAACACAATATTTAACAAAATTAGAAGAAGATGGAGTAGATCTAGTTCGTATGTCCAGTATCTTAAGTGGAGCAGGAGCTAATGCTGCGGGAGCCTTTAAAGACTTATATAATCTTTGGACTGATCAGAACGAAAAAAAAACACAATATTTAACAAAATTAGAAGAAGATGGAGTAGATCTAGTTCGTAGTCCAGTATCTTAAGTGGAGCAGGAGCTAATGCTGCGGGAGCCTTTAACGACTTATATAATCTTTGGTTTGCTCAGAACGAAAAAAAAACACAATATTTAACAAAATTAGAAGAAGATGGAGTAGATCTAGTTCGTATGTCCAGTATCTTAAGTGGAGCAGGAGCTAATGCTGCGGGAGCCTTTAAAGACTTATATAATCTTTGGACTGATCAGAACGAAAAAAAAAACACAATATTTAACAAAATTAGAAGAAGATGGAGTAGATCTAGTTCGTATGTCCAGTATCTTAAGTGGAGCACGAGCTAATGCTGCGGGAGCCTTTAAAGACTTATATAATCTTTGGTTTGCTCAGAACGAAAAAAAAACACAATATTTAACAAAATTAGAAGAAGATGGAGTAGATCTAGTTCGTATGTCCAGTATCTTAAGTGGAGCAGGAGCTAATGCTGCGGGAGCCTTTAACGACTTATATAATCTTTGGTTTGCTCAGAACGAAAAAAAAAACACAATATTTAACAAAATTAGAAGAAGATGGAGTAGATCTTGTTCGTATGTCCAGTATCTTAAGTGGAGCAGGAGCTAATGCTGCGGGAGCCTTTAACGACTTATATAATCTTTTGTTTGATCAGAACGAAAAAAAAACACAATATTTAACAAAATTAGAAGAAGATGGAGTAGATCTAAATCGTATGTCCAGTATCTTAAGTGGAGCAGGAGCTAATGCTGCGGGAGCCTTTAACGACTTATATAATCTTTGGTTTGCTCAGAACGAAAAAAAAACACAATATTTAACAAAATTAGAAGAAGATGGAGTAGATATAGTTCGTATGTCCAGTATCTTAAGTGTAGCAGGAGCTAATGCTGCGGGAGCCTTTAAAGACTTATATAATCTTTGGTTTGCTCAGAACGAAAAAAAAAACACAATATTTAACAAAATTAGAAGAAGATGGAGTAGATCTAGTTCGTATGTCCAGTATCTTAAGTGGAGCAGGAGCTAATGCTGCGGGAGCCTTTAACGACTTATATAATCTTTTGTTTGATCAGAACGAAAAAAAAACACAATATTTAACAAAATTAGAAGAAGATGGAGTAGATCTAGTTCGTAGTGCAGTATCTTAAGTGGAGCAGGAGCTAATGCTGCGGGAGTCTTTAAAGACTTATATAATCTTTGGTTTGCTCAGAACGAAAAAAAAAACAATATTTAACAAAATTAGAAGATGGAGTAGATCTAGTTCGTATGTCCAGTATCTTAAGTGGAGCAGGAGCTAATGCAGCGGGAGCGTTTAAAGACTTATATAATCTTTGGTTTGATCAGAACGAAAAAAAAACACAATATTTAACCAAGTTAGAAGAAAATGGAGTAGATCTAGTTCGCATGTCCAGTATTTTAAGTGAAGCAGGAACTAATGCTGCGAGTGCCTTTTAAAGACTTATATAATCTTTGCTTTGATCAGAACAAAAAAAAACGCGATGTTTAAAAACTCTAGAAAAAGAAGGAATAAATCCAGCTAGTATGTCTAATATCTTGCATCGAGCAGGAAATAGTACTGCACAAGCTTTTACAGACTTAATGATCTTTGGTTTGATAAAAAAAGGAAATAAAACACTGTATTTAACAAAACCAACAGAAGATGGAGTAGATCTAGTTCGTATGTCCAGTATCTTAAGTGGAGCAGGAGCTAATGCTGCGGGTGCCTTTTAATAATGCTGTTCAGCTCTTCTCTACTAGGCTGATTAATTGCGAATACTAATTTATCTAAAAATGCTTCTTTCATTTCTTCCTGAGAAAGTTTTCTTTCTTTTACCACTTTCTGTATAGCAGACGAACATTCTAATCGCTTTAAAAGTTCTTCTCTTATTGTTTTATCTTGCGAAAATTGATAAAAACCACATCCTTGCATATCATCGTTTGTAAATAAAAAGTCTTTTAAAATGTGACATGCTTCCATATCTATACTATCAAATTTTAAAGGATAAAAACCTTTAGATCGCAATTTTTTTAATTCCTTTTCTTCTGTAAGACCTAGATCTGCATTAGTGTAGATAATAAAATATCTCATATCATTTTTTAACACTTCAGCAAAAAGAGAAAAATGCTTGTTAATAGAAAATGTATTCTTTCCTTTCTGCTTTCTGGATGGAAATAACTGACTATAACAAATATTACTATCTGTGTTATGAGCCTTTACGTAAGCAGTTCTATTTTTATAACTGATAGTAATACCATTAGATGTATCATCATTTTTTCTTTAAAACTTATGGAAAATATGTTTTTATATAACAACATGTCATGCAAGAAAAGCATTAATAAATTAAACTCATATATAATTTTAGGTATATAATTCTTAAGTTTTTCTGGAGCTATTAAATCACTTAATACTTCTTTTTGTAATGCTATATAATCGTATTGAACTTTACTTTCTTTTGCTATTTCACTTTTAACAATGCTATTCACTTCTTCTCTATTGGGCTGATTAACTGCAAATATTAGTTTATCTAAAAATTCTTCTTTTATTCCGTTTTCGAACTCCTGAGAAAGTTTTCTTTCTTTTATTACTTTCTGCATTGCAGATGAAAACTCTAATCGCCTTAAAAGTTCTTTTCTTGTTATTTTATCTTGCGAAAATTAATAAAAACCATGCCCTTGCGTATTATCATTTGTAAACAAAAAGTCTTTCAAAATATCATATTTCTCCATATCTATGCTATCAAATTTAAATGGGTAAAAAAAATTAAATCTTCCTTTTTTTAATTCCTTTTCTTCTGTAAAATCTAGGCATGAATTAGTATAGATGATAAGAGATTCTATATTATTTAATAAACTATCTGATTTAGATATTAGATGTTTAACAAAACTATCAAAGTAATCATTAATAAAAAAAAACTTCGTTTTTCTTTATTAAATAACCTAGCATAACTAATGCTATTGTCTATATAATACTTGTTTACATTTTCAATTTGTATATGAATAGACTTGTCTTCGTAACGAAGAACAATATTACTAAACTTATCAATTTCAGAATCTTCAAATGCTAATGACAATGAAGGATATTTATGTTCATACATAGACTTTCTAAGTGAGCAAAACACCGACAAGTCTAATCGATACATAAGTCCAATCAAGTGATGAGGAATGTATTGCTGTTTGACAAGTATTATCCAATTCATCCTGTCCAGGTTTATCCTGTATATCACTAGGGGATTCTGAATCTTCATTACTAGTAACATTTACATCCATGCGTGGCATCTTTAATACTATATCATCTTTTTCTGTAATAGAACGCCCACGTATCCTACTCGCTTTATGATTTTCCTTATCTGGAATTAGAGCAAAAGAGAAAGCTAAAATTTGAGCAAAAAGTTCAGATCCAAGCCATTCCACTTACAGAAAAAAAGGGAGATATGAAAAAGCCAGATATGTTTATGTATAACCTAGATACCTAACTTCGTATGTCTCAAACCACGTACAAGTGAAGCCTCAAGGTCAAGAAGCGGTCCATTTGTTAAAAAGGCAAAATAGTAATGTATGATATGGTAAATATGAAATAAAACTCAGAATATGATTGATATATGAAGGTTATCACAAATAAATTGTAATTAAATTGGTGAAATATTAAAATAAAACACAATACTTGTTCTTAAACATTATTTATAGATTAGAAAACAATATTAGTTTATTTAATTTATGTCTTTTGCTGACAATTTGATTCTGATTGGACCACTTTGCAATACTGTGCAATCTAATTTTTATATATTATATAAATTCTAAAACTTCCTCATTAACTTCTGCATTAGGTGCTGAACTATTTCATACGCTGTTCGCTGTTAAATTGACTTAACGATATTTTTTTTAAAACCTTTCTGCTATTTTCTTTTTGTTTTAAATAGCTAGGAAAAGCGGGAAATATCGTAGGGACAGCATCTGGTTTCAATTTTCGAACGTAAGTTTCCGGCCTTACTAAATAATCATTTTCTTTAAAATGATCACTGCAAACTTTGCTTGCTTTAGTTGGGGTATTCTCCTTATATTTATAACCCAAGATTTTAATATGTCTTTATTTTTCAAAGGAAATCTAAAAGACATAAATTATATTACTCTCATTCCATATACAAATATTTTAACTTTATTTTCCATTTAATTGTTATATAGTTAGATTGAAAAAGTACATAACCTTACACAAAAAACTGCACCTTTCCCCCAGTCTGAAATCTATTCTATGCTGAACAAGAAGCTGGCATTTCGGTGGTAAATTACCCAATCCACAATAACTAAAAAACACAGTTTTTTACAATACAATTCAAAGGCGGCTGCATAGCCCGGGAACGATAGGTAACGTAACGAGAAAACTTCAAACCTTGCGTTTAGCTGTTAAATAAATATTTTCGTATAAAAATTAATGCTGTAGATAAATTTATGAGTACAAATAAATGATGTTCAGTTAATTTTATACATTTCTTGTAAATTTTAGCCAGTTTCATCAACAAATAAATGTTTTAATGTGTTGACATAATTTTCGTTACTGTTCTCTATCTCGTTCCCGGACTATTAGTTGATGCCGTAAGTAGATCACTTTATAATCGTAAATTGTACTTTCAAAACATTAGTTGTATATTACAATACATACTTTTAAATTTCCAGAAATCCATAAAGTTGAATAGACGTAAAATACTTACATGACTTTTAACAAATGGCCGCCACACGAAATTGCTGGCTTCACTTTTGTGCACGGAGTTAGGCATCTAGCTTATACAACACGTGAACATCTCTGGAAAAAGCTAAAGTAGATTTGCAGTCAGTACAAGCGGGCTAATACAGAGCAAAGAGATTTGCGCCAAGCTTTTGAAAGTAAAGATTTGGTGTTAGCAAAAAAGCTAATCAGTGACGTAGAGAACCTCAATATATCTTATATGGTACGAGATGTTGCATTACCAGTCTTATTAAGATTGTTTGTTAAAAACGCATGTAAAGATGCTGGCTGGTTGGAGTTTTACAAAGATGTCTTGTCAGAAGGTGGTAAAGTTGATCTTAATGCCAATGTCTGTTCGAGTGGTACAGCTTAAAGTTATGCATGCATGCAGAGAAAAAAATAATGATGTTGTTGAATTACTATTAAAGCATGGAGCTGATATTAATAAAGAGAGTAACCTTTTCAGGTGAAACACCACTTCTCATTGCTCTGACAAACAATGACCACAATCTAGCAAGTTTACTTTTTCGATATGGAGCGAAATTAGAACAAGCAATTACTAATATCTACAGCGAACGCAGTAAATATACAAAAGAGACGATGGAAGTTCTGTTGCAATATACTCCTACGGAGAATACTTTAATGCTAATGTATTTCTCAAATAATAAGACTTCAACAGGTGAAGATATTGAAATTGTGAAATTACTTTTAGAGAAAGGGGCTGATTTAACAATTAAAAATGCTTATGAAAAGACATCTAAGGATCTTGCCACTGAGAAAGGTAATACTGAACTTATAAGCTAATTTTTGATTAAATAAGCCCTATAGGTATTAATTACCTCCGATCAATATATATTCACTAAAACCGGTTTGTTTATCGCAGAACTATCGTACGAAGTCAATACTTCAAAGGCGCGGTCGTAACTAAAGCTATACACCACATTTGTACCAGCTTATAAATTATGACATCAGCGCCAAAAAGCTCGAACTAAATTACCGACAGAGTTCACAAATAAATTACATTACTTTATATATCAACAATTAATAGTGTTTTAAACTATTTATGCCCTAAATATATGTAAAAATATATAAAATACTTTATATTAATCATTTAATTATTAATTTTTATTAAACTGCTTTACACAGTCATTTATGTTATACGTAGTTCGAGCATTTTGGCGCTGATGTCATAGCCAAAGTTACGCAGGTTGTATAATACTTTTTAACCTTAAATTTAGTTGTCATACTGATATTTTCAATAAAAAAATAATAATTTTGACTAAGTTTTAAGTATAAATAAATGATTTTTGTTTAATTTCAGATGTTTCCTGTAAGTTTCAGCAGTTTTTATTATGAAATAAAAGTTCTGATATTATGAAGGAAACGCGGGAAGATCAGAACAGATTTCCATCTTCGAAATATTTAAATACTTTTCTTCAGACGGATTTAAGGGCTGTAAATAATGTGATTTATATTTTAAACATTGTAGAATAAGAATTTAATGTGTATTTTTATGTATTTCAAATAATTAATAAATTACATGTAAAAGAACATGAAATATTTCACATATATTTAGGTCCTACCTCTATTACTATTTACAAATTTTACCTGATTTTCCATGTCGTTCTGGTCCATCTATTCGGCTGCAGGGCCCCATTTTTACGAGTTATCTTCGACCAATTATCGTTTTAAGTTGCTCCACAAGTTTAACAGATCCAGAATTAATTCAAGCGATGTTTATCCAATTGCAATAGGGTTTCGTATAGCTGTCAACAACAATAAAAAACCACTTGTAACAAACACAATCACAACATGCTGTCCAGAAGAATTTCTCCAGCGAAGAAACTTCATTTTCTTTTGCTCATAACTCCTCAACGGGCAGAAATATCTTTATTTCAACGACAGAATCGGATTCCTTGGTATTTTAACTATAATTCACAACATATTCAACGTTTAAAACAGTTCAGAAATGATTTTATTATTGGGTTTTAGCTCTTCTGTATGTAATAATATTCAATATAACCCCAAAAAAAAACAGTGTTGCCAATTGTCCAAACACTGTTTCAAAATTGATACGAGATGGCGCTGTTTGTATTGTTGCCAATAGTTGAGCACAAAAAGTGTTATTTGAAGTTATGCTACGAGATGGCGCTGACAGTTTGTATAGTGTTACCAATAGTTGAATACAATAAAGTGTCATTTGAAGTTATCCTATATATATTGTAGAATAAGAATTTAATCATGTATCACAAAGTTAAGGCTGATATAATCAAAATTTAAGAATTTAATGTTTATTTTTATGTATTTCAAATAATAAATAAATTAGTAAAAGGAAATGAACATATTTTTTGTCAATATTTGACATTGAGATTTGATCCCATTTTCTGGACAATTTAAACCACTTTTTAGATGTATATATAATATTACAAACTTTCTAAACTCATTTTTATAACAATGATGTCAATATTTTTCCCGTATTTATAAAAAACTAACAAATGAACATAAAAAAAAATTCTAAAGTTTGTTCAACTTTAACAAAATAATATCTCAAAAACCAATGGAGACATCGCTTTGATATTACCGGCATTTTTATGTAAATACTATTAATCGTATAGAAACTAAATATGAATAACCGAAAAATGGTTTTCCTTTGACTCATCTTCCCGCGATTTTATCTTGAGCAATAGTATCTCCTGCCAATTAATTTTTATTTAAATAATAATAAAAATTAAAAGTACTTACAGTTTTTGTGTTAATCCAATATAACCTTTAATCATAATCATAATAATAATCATAATCATAATCTTTATTTGCCACGATAATTACAAAAATTCATTTGGCTTGTCAATAACAGGATACAAAAATATATAAATACATAGCAAAAAAAAGAAAAAATCTAAATATTGCATACACAAATTTACAACAAAAAATAGGTATCTACAATAAATAAGCAGAAATATAAGAACAACAATTAATTATCAAAAAATTCGTCAATGGAATAAAAACATTTACGTATAAGAAATTGTTTTAGTTTAAATTTAAAAGAAGTTATTGAATTATTAGCTTTTAAGTCTTGAGGTAGATGATTAAAAATCTTGATAGGCATGTATGAAACATTGCCGTGAAATTTTTTTGTTATGAATTTAGAAATATATAAGTTGTTGATGTTACGAGTGTTATGAAACCCAGTAGCTTGTTTGATTGTTAAAAAAAAGAGAAGGATTTTTCTTGACAAAAACCGCACATTCAAAAATATAAATACAAGGGAGAGTAAGCAGATTGAGACTGACGAAGAGACCTTTGCACGATGTATCAGGAGAACATCCAATAATTGCCCTTATAACTTTTTTCTGAGCTTTGAAAACACTAATGGCTTAGGTTGAATTACCTCAGCAGATTATGCAATATGACAAGATACAAAAATGTGAGTAAAGTAATACATTTTGAGCATATCCATAAACACATTTACGTAAATGCCTTAAAACGTAGCAAGATGTATTTAGTCGCTTTATAAGACGATGAGAATGATTGGCCCAAGCAAAGTTATAATCTATGAGCAATCCTAAAGTTTTAGTTGTTGTAGTAGGATTTACCATTATATTGTGAAGGGAGGCTGAAACATTGAAATTATTGCCTTTTAACATGAACTGCACTAATTGTGTTTTATCAGCGTTAAGCACCACAGCATTGTCTTTACACCTTTGCATTGCACTTCACCACAAATTCACAGACATTAGCACAGTAAATTTATTTTCACTATGCACTTGCATTACGTTACGCTCAGATAATTTTTCTACTGACATTAAGCTATTTAAACATTGTTTGACATCCTGTTTTTTCCTCTTCATTGGTAATTATTATAAACAAGTAGATGGTGTTGCTATGGGCTTTCCTATTTCTCCATCCATTGTTAATTACTATATAGAAAAAATTGAAGAAAAACCTTTTGATACAACTAATCTAGCTTCGTTATGTTGATGATTTTTTTGCCATTTGGCCACATGGAAAAGATGAATTAAACAATTTCTTAAATTATATAAATATGCAACACAAGAACATTAAATTTACTATTGAAATAGAAGAAAATAATCGTTTCCCGTTTCTTGATGTTCTATTGGAAAAACAAGATGATGGAAAACATATTTATTCAGTATATGTATAGGAAACCAACACATACAAATCAATACCTTCATGAGCCCTGTAACCACCACCCAGCCCAAAAAGCTTGTACTATGAAAACATATCAGAGAGCTTCTATTTTATGTCGTCCCAGTAAACTTCAAGATGAAGAAATTAATTTTTTGAATGATGTTTTCTTAAAAAATGGTTACAGCAAAGCGCAAATAAGAAGAGCACTAAAAGCCAATAATAAATCTTTACCTGTTCCTCAAGTTGTTACTAAAAGAAAATTATATGCAACTTTACCTTTCATTGCCAATGTAATAGATAAAATTGGTAGGATTCTAAATAAATTTGATATACAGACGTCATATAAATCTATTTTAAAAATCCGTGATCTTCTTGGCAATGTTAACGACATAGTTCCTCTACATTGTTCTGGCATATATAATATTCCTTGCCAGTGTGGTAAAGTATACATTGGTCAAACGGGTAGAACTGTAGCAACAAGATTAAAAGAACACGAACGACATATTAAGATTAAATCAACCAGATAAATCTGCTGTTGCTGAACATGCCATTCAAGAATTACATGGAATTGATATTAAAAACACAAAGATCTTAGCAAGGGAAAATAAGTGGATGAGAAGACTAATTAGAGAAGCCATCGAAATCAAGAAATTCTCAAATAACGTTAATTTAAATACACGTTATGAGCTTAATAAGTCGTGTTTACCTGTTATTCATTCATAATTTTCTGTTTTTAACTTTGTATGTTTTTTATGTAACTTTTGATCTATGTTACCCTCTTTCTGTAAACTTGTTGTCTTGACTACATGTACTTTTTTATTTAATATTTACCTGATAAAGACAGCACTACGCTGTCTAAACGTCGTTAAATAAAAAATATACATAACTAATCCCAAATATTGTTTTTAATTCATTAAATATTTGTTACTTTCACAATTTATTTCGTTGTGACATCTCTATCAGTGGTCACTATAACTATTAACCTATTCCAATTTAATAATTTTATTTTGTTACAATTTGTAGGACGGAGTGTACCTTTTAAATATGTAAGCGCGCGAAGTTGATACGCGCCAACTTCATGGGCTAGATTTGTACGTTATGACACAGTGCTTGGCAGGAAATGTACAGGGCGATCTTTGTACATTATGACAGAGCGTGTGTTCCCAATCATATAGTTCATTTGATTAAATCTATCTATCTGTAATAAATATTTTAAAGTTAGGTCGCATTTTTTAGCAAAAACAAATATTGATAATCCCTAAATATTAGAACTTGGAATAATAGAATGACATTGTTTACAAGTTACTAAAAGGCTGGTTTTTTTTTATAATAAAAATGATCTAAATCACAAATTTGTTTATTTTTTAATATACCCCTGTAACATGTCCATGATATAAATTTGCTAGAAATACATAATCTTTTTTCTATTTCGGTGTTATTATGTTTCTATAAACGTACTGTTTTGTACTGCAAACACGACGTTTAGAAGATCTATAAGCGTACTATTTTTGGCGCCTTTCATGTTCTAGAGTTGGTAGTCATGCTTTCATAACTGACAGATGACAGGTAACCTCAAAATGGTAAGTTGTTGATAATATTTCAACATATTACTTTTAATTATGGATTTTTATAATTTCTTTACGTGTTAGGACTAGAAATAAATAATAATATTAATTTCACAACCAAAATCAGACCTTGAATCATAAATACAATACACCTTGCAATACAATAATTAATCAATAGTTGACAAAATATGAAATTTCAATTGTTAGCGAGAAACGTTACCAACAAACATAACTAACAAAAAAATACCTAGTCATAATTTGACGTCGCAATTTAAATAAATTTAATCGTAAAATTACCTCAATAGAAAAAATAGTATAAAAAACACGTATCATAAGGCCTGTTGACGCACTCGTCCTTTGTAAAACTCGCCTGGCGGCTCGTTTTCCAAACTTGGACTCGTACGTTAACAGATTGCCTTATGATACTTGTGTTTTAATGTACTATTACAAGAGACTTTTTGTATGAGATTTGTATAAAATAAATAAAATTCACGGACAGTCATGTGTTGGCCACATCAGATTTTTAAATTGTAGTGAAGAAAAGATAAGTAATTATTTATTAATGTAATTTAATATGTATACTTTTATTGTTTAATATTTGCAAATTGTATTAAATTTATTTTCATAAGAAATATAATTTTAATATTTTTTTTAAAAAAAAGTACAGTTACACATTTTTCGCATTTCGTATTTCGAAAATACCACGAGATCCCCACTCTAGCTCGGTACCAATACATGTATACGTCCGTCCCCACTAGGCTTCATTCCCCTCGCCTATAGTATCGGTATACGCTCCCTCCATATTTATTCCTAGCTCCATGTTTTATTCAATAGAAATACATTTATACTTCTTGAGAATATTAATAGGTGTCGTAAAAATTGTGGAAATGTCAAAAAATTTAAATTGAAATAAATTTATTATGTATTGCCAAAGTACATACTAATGATATTGCAAATGTATGGATCTTTATGTATATATATATATATATATATATATATATATATATATATATATATATATATATATATATTCATCAGTCTAACAACCGAACGTCCGTACATTGCCAGATCCCCAACAATTTGACGTCCTACGTAAAGTGACGTCCGAATATGGACGCCAAATTATAAATCAGTTTTTCTCACATTTTTAGCATCTACGTGATGTGGGGAGTCTACCTGCAAATTTTAATTTTGGACGCCAAATGACTGTTTTGTTGTTAACAGCCGTATATTTAGTTCATCGAAATTCCGTGTGTGGCGCTTTCGTCGCATCATAATATACGCCGCCGTATATTGAAAACCGAAAATCACCGCCAATTTGACGTCCATACACTTGGCAACATGGCATGTGTAACTCGTGCGTTTAGTTTTCAGTATTTCTTCACTTTAAATGTTTAAAGAATATGAATCTGATTTGGTTATGATACCATAATCAAATATTATATTGAGAAATTATTATTTTTAAAGAATTTAGTCAACACTGAGTAAAATTATAAAGATGTCTATTATTTTCCATATTATTTTGTTTATTTTATAAAGATAATTTGCAGAAATAATGTATTTTTATAAAATAATTATTTTTTGAGAACTCGTATTTTCTCAATTAAAAAAAATCTTTTCCACATATAAACGACGAAAGTTTATTCATTAAAACATGAAAAATAGTTTCATATTTATTTATTGTTCCGATATTTTGTTACTGTGTCATATAGGAATGCAATAACTTCTTTGATAATAACATTTTATGACAATGACAAATTTTAAATGAATTATTTTTTCTACGTTCCGTTAATAAGAAAGATAAGAAAGATATTGTTTTTGGTCAAAAAATTCATAGTCCGTTTTTAACGAATAAGCACATTTTAGAGTCCCTAGAATACAATTTTACTACTTTTACGATGATGGCTGTACATGTGTGTGTGTGACAATCGTTATTCGATAACTGCAAACTCCAAAAATTACAATTTTTTACGTACTTCTCATTTGTATACCCTTATGAAGAGCTGATTCGATTTTGGTTATAATTGGTCAACCCGACCGGAAGTACCCAAATTTTTATTATAAACATTAAAGAATATTATATTAGATGATTACAATTTTTCATTATATTTGCTATAGTTGGAAGAGAAAAATAATTATAAAGAAATTAAGTTTCATAAATCTTGCAGTCTATGCAGCATCACAATGGAAACAATTTGGATATTCAAATTATACTAATTGACAGATGTCAGGGTCAAAATATGTTCGTGAAATAATTTTACTAAAAATATAATCTTTTGCAAGAAGGATTTAAAAATATATAAAATTGAAGGCAGGTAATGTGTTGACCACATTAGATTTTCTTCATTCAGTACATGAAACTTTGTAAACGCGAAATAGGAAATTAGTTTTGGATCTTAAAAAATACTAAATAATTTAAACAATTTTTAATTAATTTTCATTATGTTGGAAAGTAATTTTTGAGTTTTTCAGTTTAACAGATGTAAAATAATTATTAGACTGATTAAATTATTGTCCGAATTCGCAAATCAGGTATAAATATGCAGGTATAAGAAAATAGCGTATAATATACGGGCATAAGTTCTTACAAAGCATAAATGACGTAAAAAAAACACTACGCTTCGTGTCGTGCTTTTAAGCTCGTCACACGTAGGTACTTTAAATACCAAATCATCATAGCCAGGTAGCTTTGCTTTCTTTGTTGGTATGGTAGATTAATTGAAAAAATGAAAATAGTAAGTATGGGGTCTCGTGGCCGTGTGCCTGAGTGTCTGGTCGCGAATCTGGGGACCCGGGTTCGATCCCGACCGACGCTAAAAATTACATCGAATTTTAATGGCACAAAATTGACCCCTGTGGTGCACTCTCCACGCCATCTATGAGTGCCCGTGAGGTGACGCCTGGTAAGCGCCCGCACGGTACAAATATTCCATCATTACCGATATCTGTATACAAAGCAGATTGGCACACCCAGCAATGGGTAATATGCCGTGATGAAATATTTATTTATTTATTTATGTAAGTATTGTCAATTGAAACAAAATTCTTGAAAATACTTTATTTTTATAATCGTCTAAAAAATATCTCACTCGAAAGTAATATCGTATTGCTCGTGCATTCCCATTCGCACGTTATTATACTGTTATAAGTATTTTGTGAATGCGTGACGTAAAATTTAAAATTATTTTTTATTACATATTATGTATTAAAATACATCTATACCTGCTACTACAATGATTTTATAAATATCTCGATAAACATTTATAAAAAATAATCATAAGCATTTATTACTGATAAAGAAAAACCTCGCCCAAATTTTTTTATATATTATTATGAACCTGAGTGAAGAAAAATTATTGATATTACATCAACGTTTCTGTCATTACAATAACCATCTTCAAGATTAATCAATGTCTCTTTAGGATGTCATTACATAGAAAACACAATATATTAAATTATATATAAAACATTCCTCAGAATTGAATAGAAGAATAAATGAGATAAAATAAATAATGACATACAATTAGGTTAAAATAAATTTAAATTAGACAAGAATATAAAAAATGGTTAACAACTTTAGAACACTATCGGATAAAAACTGAAAATTACTTAAATATAAAAATTTAAAATACGGTATTTATAGTTTCGGGGACATTATTGGAAGCGCGGCCCCCCGGCCGACTTATCTCTGCAAAATGTTATAAGAACTCGGTTAAATAAAACTTTTGGAGGTAAAGTCAATATTGCTCCTAGGTGAAGCCAAGGTATATCACTAGTTTTATACTATGTAGAGATGTGCATAGCACTGCGCAACATTATTCCTGCTTAAATTTTATTGGTGCATCGTGTATAATGAAATAAAAAGTTCAGTATTTTAAAAATTTAAAATCAGTATTGTAATTTGTATCAAAAATAAACTTGAAAATTTATTTCTGTCTTTTGAAATGCGATCATATAAGTTAAGGTGTAGCAAAAAAAGCGTTAAATATTACATGTGATACACATATACATTTCATTAAAAAATACTGTTATTATAGGATAGACAAACTTAATTTGACAAAACAAATATTTAATATGATCAAAATGCTTGAAATATGGATGGTAGTTTTCTTACTTGCAAATGAAACATATATGTATCTATGTGAATAATGTTTTTGAGATATGGAACAAAAAAAAATATTTCTTTTATATCTTATACGCTGAGGTACATATAAACAAGTTTATGAAAGATGTGAGAAAACTAGTAGGTAATTATTAAATAAAACTAATGATTGTTATTCCGATCATCCAATTTTACAAGCGATTACTTACGAAAATATGCTAATATAATGTATAAGTACTTCATCTTCTTAGTTGGGTGCTCAGAGAGCCAGTCAATATTTTTAATTTATTAGAAAATCAATTTCATACTTTTTTGGTCTAGGCGTCAGATGTTGCGATACATATATTAAATAGTCCTTATATCATAATATTTATTTAATAATTCATGTACCTACGGTTAAACTTTGTTTCAAAAGGAACCTTGCACTTGTATATATTTAGGAACACCTAAACTAAAAATTTAATTTGTGGCTGTAAAACAATCAAAAAATATGCTAAATCATCTAAACCCCAGTGCAAGTATGTTTACCTATTCTAAAAGCATTTGGTTACTTTAATTCAAATTTTCAATATGTCGGAAGCAGACATAAATTTGTATAAAATCTGATGTGGCCAACACATGACCTTCCGTCTTTTCTATGTGTTTTATATAAATTACTCACAGATAAGGTAGTGTCCTGCAAAAGATTATATATTTCCAGTAAAATTATTTCACAAAACATGCAAATTATACTTGACACAGAAATCTGTCAATTACTAAAATATACTGTTTCTATTTGATTTACATTGTGCTTACAGCAACGTAGGTTGCAAGATTTATGAATATTAATTTCTTTATAATTTTTCATCTCCAAATACTTTGAATATAAAGAAAAAAAATAATCAAATCGTACAGAGAATAACATATATTTGTGATAACAAAATGTCAAAAAGAGATATTTAACATAAAAAAAAAACTGTTAAGAACTGCAAATAAGAGTACTTCCGGTGTATCAATTATAGCCAAAATTTAATTAAGTCTTTATACGGACGTACAAAAGAATGAAAGAATTATAATTTTTGGAATTGTAGTTGTTGGAGTTATCGGAGAACTTTTTTCACACACACACACACACACACACACACACACACACACACACACACACACACAATCAAACACACACACACATAAACACACACACACACAGAGTGAGAGATGCGCACACATACATACGAGTATATACAGACATCATCGTAAAAATAGTAAAACGAAATTTTTGACCAAAGACAATACCTTCCTTACCTAAGGTAACGGAAGATAAAAAAACAAAATCACAGAGAGGAAGAACAAAATTATTTATTTTAATAAAATTACAAATAAATGTGACATTTACGTAGCAATGTTAAAATATTTTGCACATAAGGCGTATAAATATAGGTACATATCTGCAGACCCATTTTATTAAACATGCAGAACGAATTTTGTTTTACTTGATTTAATTGAAAAATTGCATGTAAATCAAATTTAAACAAATAGTTTTCAAAATATTAGTAAAAAATATAATTAAAAAAAAAATCATGATCCCATGTTAGACGATTATGTTCGTATTCCATGTTAGTGCTACAGTACATAATATTTGGCAACAGTGCAGGATGCCCGATTGATAGCTTTTTGTAAACGTATATTAATTTTGGACGCCCAATTGTCAGTAATACGTACAAAAATATACGCGGGACGGCAAAAACCCGTATAAAGTACGGAAGTCAAATATACGTGTATATTGTTTTCTTTAAATACGAATTTTTCGAAATATCCTTATGCTCACATTATTAGGTGGGGTGATACATTCTATATACTCGAAGAAGTAGACGCCTAGGACCAGTATTTCCCATAGACGCCAAATGCATGTTTCTATGTACGGAAGTCAAATTGATAGAGAGATGTATATATATATATATATATATATATATATATATATATATATATATATATATAGTAGTAATTTTGTGGGGAGTCAGTGAAAGGGCAATATTTTAGTTAGTTCTGGTTTATTTCATCAAGCTTTCGGATTTTATTTAATCCTTCTTCAGGATGCTGTAAATTGAGTCAATATAACAACATTGTATTATACATTTGGTGTGGTAACTTACAATAATGTGAAGTTGTATTTTACAATAGTTTCGTTTATGAACATGAGAACATTAATACTAAACAGATTTGGTGAACTGGAATACAAAATTTACAATAGTATACAGTCGTACAAAATTGTTTTGTTGTAGTTACTTACATAATTAACCAGTTTATGGAAATTTGATTTCATCGTCCTTGATGAATATTGGAGATATTTTAATAGTGGTTTAAGCTGAATTACGATTTATAATTTTGACAAAATTTTGGTGTAGTAGGCCGAAAAGTTTTTTTCATTTAAAGTCCTGATGCGTAGTTTCGAAAAATATGTATACAATGTTCTTCATTGTTTAACTTGGTGAAATATATTATTCTTTAAATATAATTTAAGCAGAATTACGTAGATAACAAGAATTAATAAAAATTTTGGTGTAAAAGGGCCGAAAAAATTAAGTTTTATGAAAACAAATTTGGTTTGTGGATGCTACGTTGAAGAGCACATGTTTTGTACTGCGTAATTATTTTCTGTGTTATGACCACGACGGAGTTTTGTAGCAGTAGTCTAAGATGGTGGACTGGCGCTGAATTTGAAAACTGGCGGTAGAATGAGAAATAGTTGTTACAATCAGACACTAATTTGTGTAATATTATTTATCTGTTGTTGGTTTTGTGTTCTGTTTTTATTGGTTTTTAATATTTCAAAAAGATTTATGTATATAGAGCTCAAGCCATCTATGTCTGTTTTTTTATTAATTGTGGATGGTGTATTAAATATATGATACATTTCTAAGAAGGTTCGTTTCTGACAATTGCTTTCTGTATCTAAGATTTTAATGTTTTGATAATCCATTGTATGCTTTGTATTTGAAACATGTAATGAAAGTGCTGATGAATGTGGTTTAATTTTGGTGTCACTTTTGTGTGATGTTATTCTGCTTGACAATTGTCGTGATGTTTGTCCAATGTAACATGAATTACAGTCCTTACAGGGAATATTGTATACTACATTAGAGGCTTGTAATTTAGGGGTTGGAGTTTTTATTGTGGTAAAAATGGTTTTAACTGTGGTACAACTTTTTTTGGCTATTTTTATGGTGTCGTCTTTTAATATGTTTATTAATTTTGGAGTGAGATCTGTAATGTATGGTAATGAGCAGTATTTGATGTGTCGATTTTCATTTGTTTGGTTTTCATTGTTAATTTCTGGGGTCTGGCGGGGTGTATTAAATATTAAGTTGTTTAGTAAGTTTTTTGGGTAACCATTTTCTAGCAACACGTCTCAATCAGACAGAATTCATAAACCTTATAAGATTCGTCTTTGACAGCAGTTATTGCGTGTACAATGAAACTTTCTACAAACAGATTCTTGGCAGCCCTATGGGAGCAATAATTAGCCCCATAGTTGCTCAATATATTATGGATGCATTATTAGATATATGTATACCTAAATTAAACTTCGAACTACCGTTCATCAAGAAATTTGTGGATGACATTGTAACCGCAGTACCTGCTGACGGAGTTCAACACATCCTCCAGACATTCAACCAATATAATAGACACTTACAGTTTACAATAGAAATTGAAAATAACAACAGCCTACCCTTTTTAGATACCCTAATAATTAGAGATAACATAGGTAACTTAAAATTAGACTGGTACATAAAACCAATATCTTCACAAAGATATATTCATTATTATTCACAACAACCCAAACAAATTAAAATAAATGTTGTTCTTGCATTAAAACACCGAATAAATAAAATTTCACACCCAACACTTCAACAAAAAAATTTGTCACGGTTGAGAGACGTGTTGCTAGAAAATGGTTACCCAAAAAACTTACTAAACAACTTAATATTTAATACACCCCGCCAGACCCCAGAAATTAACAATGAAAACCAAACAAATGAAAATCGACACATCAAATACTGCTCATTACCATACATTACAGATCTCACTCCAAAATTAATAAACATATTAAAAGACGACACCATAAAAATAGCCAAAAAAAGTTGTACCACAGTTAAAACCATTTTTACCACAATAAAAACTCCAACCCCTAAATTACAAGCCTCTAATGTAGTATACAATATTCCCTGTAAGGACTGTAATTCATGTTACATTGGACAAACATCACGACAATTGTCAAGCAGAATAACATCACACAAAAGTGACACCAAAATTAAACCACATTCATCAGCACTTTCATTACATGTTTCAAATACAAAGCATACAATGGATTATCAAAACATTAAAATCTTAGATACAGAAAGCAATTGTCAGAAACGAACCTTCTTAGAAATGTATCATATATTTAATACACCATCCACAATTAATAAAAAAACAGACATAGATGGCTTGAGCTCTATATACATAAATCTTTTTGAAATATTAAAAACCAATAAAAACAGAACACAAAACCAACAACAGATAAATAATATTACACAAATTAGTGTCTGATTGTAACAACTATTTCTCATTCTACCGCCAGTTTTCAAATTCAGCGCCAGTCCACCATCTTAGACTACTGCTACAAAACTCCGTCGTGGTCATAACACAGAAAATAATTACGCAGTACAAAACATGTGCTCTTCAACGTAGCATCCACAAACCAAATTTGTTTTCATAAAACTTAATTTTTTCGGCCCTTTTACACCAAAATTTTTATTAATTCTTGTTATCTACGTAATTCTGCTTAAATTATATTTAAAGAATAATATATTTCACCAAGTTAAACAATGAAGAACATTGTATACATATTTTTCGAAACTACGCATCAGGACTTTAAATGAAAAAAACTTTTCGGCCTACTACACCAAAATTTTGTCAAAATTATAAATCGTAATTCAGCTTAAACCACTATTAAAATATCTCCAATATTCATCAAGGACGATGAAATCAAATTTCCATAAACTGGTTAATTATGTAAGTAACTACAACAAAACAATTTTGTACGACTGTATACTATTGTAAATTTTGTATTCCAGTTCACCAAATCTGTTTAGTATTAATGTTCTCATGTTCATAAACGAAACTATTGTAAAATACAACTTCACATTATTGTAAGTTACCACACCAAATGTTTAATACAATGTTGTTATATTGACTCAATTTACAGCATCCTGAAGAAGGATTAAATAAAATCCGAAAGCTTGATGAAATAAACCAGAACTAACTAAAATATTGCCCTTTCACTGACTCCCCACAAAATTACTACTACAGTTTATATCAGTGACGAACTTTCACCAATTATATATATATATATATATATATATATATATATATATATATATATATATATATATATATATATATAGTAAAGTTTATAAATATATTTTATATGAATACAGGATATTGCGTGCGTCATTAGAAAAGGTTATAAAAATCATTCTAATGATTTTATTGTTAAGGAAAGAACGGGAAGATGATATTTCTATTAATAAATTAAACGAAGAAGCTGTACTACAATATTTATAAATTATTTAAAGGTATAAATTTGTTATAACTTTTATAATACACTTTACATTTTATTATAGTGACGGTATTTCTACAGATTTTGTTAAAGATAAAAGAATATGAAATAAAATAGTTTCAAAATATGTAATTTAATATGATACTTGACTAATTCTTTATGTAAAATAGTAAATAACAAGGAAATCAAATAATTGTGTATCAATTAATAGAATTTTGGAATACAACAATGCTTCAAGCGATGTAAAAATAGATATAGTGGAAAATAGAAGCATCAAGTGTTATTTTATACTAAAAAAATGACGAGCATCACAAATAATCACCTGGGTTATGATACATAAATAAAATGGTGTGAAGAGAAGAAATTGATCAAACAAAAAGGCCTTGTTACTTTAAATATGTTTCAAAAATCATAATCTCTGTGGTACTATTATTCCATGTTAAAAACATTTTTTTATTAACAAAATCGTTGACAGAAAATATGTATACGAATTTAAATCAGCTTGAGTGGTCAAAAGTACCAAGCAAAGAGAATATAACATTTTTGAAGCAGGCGGATAAATGAATTGAGATACTCTGTATGTTTAGATAATGACACAAAAATTAGATGTCAGAATAATACATAGTTATTTACGTAACAAGTCAGGAAAGTGTTCTATTGCAGTATGAGTAGGTAATTAATATTCCTGAAAATATTAGAGAAGCTGCGAACGTTGCTCTTTCAGAAATCGTACCGCCCAAGTCAAAATACCGCTATGAAAGAGAATATAACATTTCCAAAAATTGGTGCAAGGAAAAGGCTATTACTGAGTCTACAGAAGAAGTACTATTAGCCTATTTTTCTGAAAAATCTTACAAATATGAACTAAATCGAATAATTTATAAAAGACGCTCAAGATGACGAAACTCTTATGATGAAGGTAAACACCAATTTTTATTAGTTTACGTGTTGTATAATAGATTTAAATTCCCGACAACAAAAATATAAAATGGCGCAGACAGCTTGTAAAACCCATTTTAAGGTATAAAATAGCATAAATTTTGACAATTGATGAAACATATTTAAAAAATTTGAAACATACTTTATCGTCAGATTCAGTTAATGATTTGCTAGTTTTTAGAATACCTCCTTCATCATCTACACAGGACTTCCCCTAAAACACATACTATTTAATCAGTGTTGCCAACTGTATTAAATGCACCAAAGTTCCCCAAATTTGATAGTACAACTTTGAAAATGTATTAATTGCAATTACAAGAAAATTAGTTCGATTTTTACCGTTTTGACTCACTGGTTGGGTAGGGTCTCAACATACGAATACTCCTGCATAGCCTTCTTCAACTCACGACTTATGCATGTTTCGACTACGCAAATCTAGCCCATGAAGTTATATAGCCTTCCACAAATCACGACTTATGCATTTTACGACTCCGCAAATCTAGTCCATGAAATTACATAGCCTTCTTCAAATAACGACTTATGCATTTCTCGAATCCGCAAATCTAGTCCATGAAGTTGGCGCGTACCAAAATGCTCAAATCTTGACATATGCACCGTTCGACAAAGATGGCTGACAATCTCTAATGGTTTGTTCACCAAGATTTCATTATGATATTGTCTAGTAACTTTTATTTATTTCCAACAGTATGAAATAATAATTTTAAAAATGAGTTATTAATAATTGATATAAACATTTCTCTTTAACAATAATTAATATACTATATAAAATAAAAGAATATCAATTTAACAACCTGTTTTATGAATTTAAAAAACTTTTTGTTGGTAAGTTGTCATCCATTCTGAATTTCAATTAATATTTTTGTTTATAAATATTTAACATTCAATACATTACTTATTTCAGTAAAAGTATTCTAAAACAATGAAGAAGGTTGTGAGGATTATGGAAAAGAAAGGGGTCCAATATTTTGAAGTATAGTCATAATAAACTGGAAGAAAGGATAAATAAGTAGTGAAAAAATAATACAATTTATATGTTCTTCAAGAATATATTTATTTATAACGACAAAGAAAACGGTAAATTTACAGTTTTAATTTACACAGTATTTGTGTGCTGTGATTAACCTCACTTCTGGTATATTAAAATTGCTATTTTAAATTTATTTTAAATATCTCTGTTGCTGTTTAATTAATTTTAATATAATCTTCAGGAGATCAACACAGCATTTGACCAAAATGATTGCGAAAGTATCATGCAAGATAAGATTGGTGGTGTCATGATTACTGCTGGCGTTATATTTACGAAATAAACGGCTGAAACATGAGGCATTCTCTGAATATGGAAGAATATTTGGATGATGAAGTAATGATAAACAAAATGAAAAATGAAGCCATGCTGTAGTGCAAATGAAGAGATTTTATTCGACAAACATGCAGGTGATACATGTAACTGACTACAGAATCGTAGTGTGAGAAATCGTGTTGATAGTATATGCATACAAAAACTTTGAAGTAGAAGTTCAAGTTCATTCAGCAATAAAAGATTTGGATCCGGCCCTTTGCTACATAATGGTGCGAGCAGTCATGTGATTTTATTGGCCTTGGCAAGCAGATATGGGCATGGGGGCCCGTCTTTATTGGCCTTGGCAAGCATATATGGGCGTGGGGGCCCGTGATAGAATGACAGCTAGTAATAATATACATGGATGTCAAGTGTCATAATTTTTCATTCAAAACAATGATTTTCTAAATCCGTGTAGATTATTTTTCTCGTTAAGTATATTCCACACACACTACTGGTGACAAATAAACAACATGAAATCAGAATATTTTGAAATTTTGAGTGAAAAATTATGACAATTGTTACAGCTGTGTACATAACTACTACTTGTCATTCTGACACGGGGGGATATGTGTTTGCCAAGGCCAACAAAGTCACATGACTGCTCGCGCCCTATAGAGGCTATAGAGCATGTTCACGTCACATTAACATTCATGCCACAACCAGTTGAGTGGAAGAAAACATATGCTAGTATGTGACTGACATGTGACATGTTTTACATATTTTGATATTTGAAGTAATTATATTATTATATGAAAGACATTTTAAAATATATAAGGTATTTTATGATTTTAATTTAGTAGATTTATGTATTAATCACACAAAAATGACTTTTATAACGGAACATCAGAATCATATCACACGTCAGATGCGGATCCTGCAGATCTATCTTGATGCCAAAAATTAAAATTATTACTTAATAGTTGATGTTTACTTCCAATCAACTGTGATCTGTGGCTGATTTTGGCATTGGTCTCAACGGGACATGCACGTACTCTATACCAGAGGGGTGAATCTGCATTCAGAAACGTGATCACAAGTTTTCAATCTAGTAGTGTTTGGAAATACTTCCTGACCTTTTCATAGATGGCTTTAGTAGTACAGATTTTACAGGGATTCTCAAATTTTAATGTCAAAATACTATAAAAATGCAACATATGTTTGATAACTGCTGTAAATTTCCCACAATTCTCTATTGCATCGTTCGAAATTCTTTGACATTTACAACTGTTATTTGTGAATTTGTATCTTTATTGCAATATAGCGCTTTATCATTCAATATATTTTTGGTAAGTATATTATTTCTCATACTAGGCGATGTAAACAATGAACAACAAATTAATAATGTATCAGAAAAAGATCACATGGAAATATTTGTAACTGCGTAGTGAAGACACATTCTTGCAGAAGTTAACAGTGCCCAGTAGAAGAAATGGTGTTTGTAAGTGGACCAGGAGAATGTACATTATGGTGCTACTCTTACATGTTTACACCGTATAGGACAGCAGTAAAATATTACATTCTTTGTAAACGTCATTACAAGGACGTGAAGCATCATAAGATTTATTAAAGAATGTTGAATAGTACTTTAATTATTTTTTTATAGTGTAACATATATTTTACATTTCTTGATAATGCCTAATAAATTATCTATTTTCGATTGATTTTTATTAATTACATTATCAAGAAATAAACTATAAACTTTGGAATAATTCAAAATGAATTCATATTTCCCGCCACCTTCTCGGCTGTCAAATTTAATTCTCTGATCTTTTCATAAACGGCACTAAAACTTGTTATCACAGTTATAAGGGAGATACCCAATCTTCTACTATATATTTTCTTTAATCTATTCTGTATACAAATTGTAATTATTAGCTGATGTTAACTTTACTACATATTTCCATGTACCTACTCTTTTTTCGGCCATGTTTTAAATTCATAATTTGTAAGTAATTTCTTGTTAAATTACACATTTCAATATAACTCCATTTTTTGTTACAATACAGTTTTTTTATATCATTAGGAAAATAAATTTTATGTTTTCCAGCGACATGTTAAATTACTGAATACATTGGAAACATACAGTTAATATTTTTGACACTTTTGGTAAGTACTATTTACATAGACTTATTTTATTTGTATGTACTAACATAATATTTATGTAACTGACTATAATATAATGAATAGTAAATAAACTATCAGAGTAATGAGCTCTATGTTTATTTAAGAGTAAAAGTGCCCCTAAACGTTCTATAATATTGCACAATGTTTAACATTATACCTAAATATTAATCGTCTGTAGGATATATTAAATGATTGTGTCAATCGAAAATATGTGTAAAATTAGTCTATCTGCATATATACTGACGAGCAAAAAATTATATCAATTTGAAATACATCATAATTTGAAATTGACCTCAACTTTTCGCTCATCACTATGTAATAATCAAATGTTAAATTTATAAAACAATTATTTTATTTTATAAATAGATAATAATTATTTGTGATTTTTTCTAAATAATTACAAATGGGTGCATACTCAACGCCCGAATATTCAAAACCAGAATATTCATGCACAGAATCATTCAAATCCCGAATATTCAAAACCAGAATATTCATGCACAGAATCATTCAACACCCGAATATTCAAAAACCGAATGAAAAAGTTTAGGCTACATGTCACTATGAAAGCTAGTTCAACGCGTGTTCAATGGTGGTGCAACATACGCATTGTCGATAATCTAGTGAACTTTAATTTGGTCAAAAGAAAGTAAGTGGACATACGTCTGCATTCAATCCATTCAACTGTCAAAAGTGACAGCTACGCTAGTAAATAAGAGAACATATACTAAAAAATAAATTAATAAATATTATATTCCAAATTAATAACATATGTTTGGTGAATGTTTATTTCTTTTTACGTCAAATTTTAAATTATTTGAAGGTCGTTACTGTCAGATAACAAAAAACAAAATTAACTGAAATATAATTAAAATAAACGAAGAAAACATATAACACATGCACAGAAGATTATTATATTCTAAAAAGTGCATAGGATTACAAGCAACATATATCCTTTAAAAGCAATTTTCAGAATATCAATCTCAAGTCAGCATAACCTCGAAACCTTAACTCAAATAAAGTCTAATACAAACAACAACAGTGTAATTAAAGTAAATGATACACAGACTGCGACAGTATCCTAGTTTAATAAACTGCATGACTTCCACGGACATCCAGATGCCAGATAGTCCTGCATTAAACAAAAATTGCATCAAGAAAATAAAGTTGCAATAAGCATGTTATGCGCAAATGGTACAAGCACAGAAGGGATCATATTCTAAAAGTTCATCATAGGAGTACAAAACAGCATATATCCTTTAAAAGCAATTTTCAGGATATCAATCTCAAATCAGCTTAACCTCGACACCTTAACTCAGATACAGCAGATTATAATACTAACAAAAGTGTAAAGGAGAAGTAGAAGAGTCAACAAGAACATAGCCCGAGATATATCCTTTAAACAAAAATATAACATATCCAACCAGGGAGGAAATATTACAGTTTAGAAGAGTGGGAGAAACTATACAAGAGAGAAAAGACTACATAGTCTGCTATGTTGGTAAGACAAAAGGAATGTATGGAGTCGGTTTTCTAATACACAAAAAACTGAGAAATAATATAATTGAATTCAAGGGTATTACTGACAGAATAGCATTGCTAAATATAAAACTAGATAACGGCGAAACTTACACTCTGATACAAGTATATGCCCCAACAACAGCTCATGATGATCAAATCGTAGAAGAATTATATGACAATTTATCAACTGCTATATGCTCCTCAAATATGAAATTAAAATTAATAATAGGAGACTTCAATAGTAAGATAGGCCACAAAAAGAATTCAGAAGAAATAGCAATGGGACCATATGGATATGGACAGAGAAATGAAAGAGGAGAGAGACTTATCCAATTTTCTATGGGAAATAGGTTGATAATTGCGAATAGTATGTTTAAAAAGAAACCATCAAAGAAATGGACATGGATATCACCAAATGCCATGACCAAAAACGAAATTGATTTCATTCTCTCAAGTGATATAAGAAATATTGAAAATGTGGAAGTACTGAACAATTGTGAGTTTAATACTAATCACAGAATGGTAAGAGCAACAATCAGAACTGGAGTCAATAAGAAGAAAACCAGAACTCAGTTTACATCTACACCAAGTTATAACATCCCAGAAACAGCGAAACATATACTTAATAAAAATCTAAACAGCAGGATGAACAACCTCACAATGGCAAGTATAACCAAAGGAAGTACGCAAGAAGTATACGACATATTTGAGAGAAACCTAATAATCTCTATAGAAGACACTAGAAAAGAATTGAAATCCGATAAAACGAACAAAGAAAAACTGTCCGAAAACACAATTTCGATTATAAAGAAGAGAGAAAAGCTAAAGAAAATAAAAAACAAAACAGACGAAGAACAAAGAAAATGGTCAGAAATATGTAAAACAGTAAGAAAAGAAATACGGAAAGATATGATAAATTATGATCTAAATATAATAAACAACGAATTAGAAAACAGAGGATCAATTAAAAAAATTAAACAGAGGCTAAATACAAGTAAGACATGGATAACATACTTACAGAAAGGAGAAGGAGTATATATAAACAACAGAAACATTATTATGGAAGAAGCAACAAAATTCTACGAACGACTATATACAAGCACAATATCCGAAAAAGAACAAGAACTAATATCCCCAAAGCTAGATCAAATAAAATTAGAACAAGAAATGATCCCAGCCATCATCACAAGCGAAATCAGATCCGCAATAAATTCTCTAAAAAACGACAAAAGCCCAGGACTGGATAACATACCAAACGAAGCATTAAAATACGGGGAAGAATCTATAATGCCAATATTAAAAGAAATATTCAACAATATACTGGAAACTGAACAAATTCCTAAACAATGGACTATCTCGAAGCTTATGCTGATACATAAAAAAGGAAACAGGTCAGAAATAAATAACTATAGACCTATTTGCTTGTCTTCATCACTATACAAACTATTTTCTAAAATCCTACTCAATAGACTTACAAAAACATTGGACGAACAGCAACCTATCCATCAGGCAGGATTTAGAAACGGTTTCTCTACAACTGACCACTTACATACAGTCAAGCAAATAATTGAGAAAACTATTGAATATAATAAAAATTTGTATTTGGCTTTTGTAGACTATACTAAGGCATTTGATTCCCTAGAACACTGTCATATATGGAAATCCCTTGAAGAGCAAAATATAAATAGCAAATAAATCAAAATGGAAATGGGCTGGACATGTTGCAAGACTAAAAGACAACAGATGGACAAAAACTACAACCGAATGGTTACCACTAGACGAGAAACGGAACAGAGGAAGACAAAAGAGAAGGTGGGAAGATAGCATCGTAGCAGAACAAGGTGGGCAATGGATGAGAAAAGCCCAAGATAAAGAAGAGTGGAAGAGGTTAGGGGAGGCCTATGCTCAAATTTGGGTCTAATATACTTATTTCTAATTAGGAATACTAAAATATATTAATATTGTTATTTTTGTACTGAAGGTATGTTAAATAAAGGCTATTATTATTATTATGTTTGGTGAATGTTTATTTCTTTTAGAACGAGTTAGCCACTATTTGATAAGGTGATTACAACAGGTATCACAAAAATTTGTGTAAGAATACTGCCAAATGAATTTTTTAAACAATATTAAGTATCATTCCCAGCTACTGTTTTAATTTTACTGTTTTAGTCGCAAGAATAGTATAGCATATGCCAGTGTGCGTAATCATTCCCAGCGCATGTTTTAATTTTAATTCTAGTTTTATGTTTTAGTTTTACGAGTATGCGAACTCCAATCTTTCTAAAATTAAAACTTGACACAACAGTGGTTATTTTTATCGGCCGGGTTTAACCTAAAATGTATAATAACTATAAAAAAAATTGTAAAATAAAGAAAATCGGTATTATAAGGTCAAAAATATTAAAAGTTTGTTGTTAAATAATAAAATCTAGTTTAAAATGCAGTGTCAAACACAGCAAAGCAAACGGCAAACCACTGTTGACAGTAATGACGCGTGCGCATTTTGCACCATGTTTGAAATAAAAACTAATACTAAAACTTAGCAAGAAACAGCACATCAGTTCTGCGATTAAAACATACAATTAAAATTAAAACTAAAACCTAAAATTAAAACTGTAGATGGGAATGAGACTTTAGCTTATAATTTATTAATTTTATTTATAAAATGTCTTTTACAAATAGGAGATTTGTGTCATATTATGTAGCAACTTTCTGTTAAATTGATTTAATTGTGGAGCAAAGGAATGTCAGGAATGTAAATAAATAAATTTACGCATTTTTTAAAGCAAACGAACATATTTTATTCAAATATATACGAGCCCAGGTTCATAATAGTTAGCCAGCTTACATTTTCAAGAAATTTTCCACAAAATTCTTTTGTTTACTTCAAATATAGACTAAAAACTGTGGACCAAAAGACGTATGATAATAGCTCGACCGGCATTTAAAAGGTTTGGCACAAGACATATGGGACAATAATCTAACAGAAGAATGTGCAGGGCTTGTGAATACAATGCGTAATAAAATTAAAGATATATTTATAAAGGCGATATAACCCCTTCCCCCATTATTAATTGGTGGAGTACTTAAATAACATATACAGTTTCTGTAAGTTTAAAATCTATATTTTAAAGTAGAGGATAGAAATATCTCACCATTTTTGTAGGTTTTATAATTTGTTTAGAGGAAATGTAAACTGATTGAACTATTATGACCCTCGGTTTGTATGAAGAGTATAAATGCCAAATTCACCCTACAAAATTGTATGCACCTCTTACAGAAAATACGTTTGTATTTGACATAAATAATTATTTCATAAAGTAACTAAAGTGAACAAAAAAAAAAACGGTGTGCTGCTGATGATGCAAATGAAGCTATGGAGATGATCCAGCTAAAAAAATCTGTTGTAGCCAGCACAATATGGTCGTCTGTTTTCTATAAATATCTATTTTGTATAAATTCCACATAAAATGTTTCTTGCAATAAATATATTTCCAGTAAAATTATTTCTCAAACATAATTTTCTGACATCTGCCCATCAATTATATTTACAAAACAGATTCTGTTTCCATAGTGCAAGATTATAGCAAGATTTATAAGACGTAATTTCTTTATAATAACCAAAATCTAATCAGCTTTTCATTTGGAAGCAAACTCAAGTATATACAAAAATTGTAATTGTAGTATTGGAGTTATCGAACCTGAAAATATCAACACACACATACACACACGCACGCACATACGCACACACACACACACACACACACACACACACACACACACACACACACACACATACATACACATACATACATCAAATATAATTGTAAAAATGGTAAAATCGTATTGTGAGGACCCTAAAACGTGCTTATTCATAAAAATCTCTCCATCGATTTTTTTGACCAAAGACAAAGGTTTGTTCGTTCCGCTACCCTGCATCTGCCGCAAACCGCGGAGGTGTAATTTGCTGTTCTATCCAGTGAATGCTTAACTGTAAAGTTACTAGATTCTGTTCGTTCCATTTTTCCAGTAACTTGCGGTAAAAGGCCGAGGTAGCTGGTAGTAATAATTTTTACAGTGACCCATGACTATTAGGAAAAAAAACTGATATTTTTCAATAAGTACATGCTATGTAATGTTAGAATTGAAATAAATAAATAAATGTCATTGTCATATAAAAATAAATATATCATCACGGCATATTACCCATTGCTGGGTGTCCCAATCTGCTTTGTACACAGATGTCGGTAATGATGAAATATTTGTACCATGCGGGTGCTTACCAGGCGTCACCTCACAGACACTCATTGCTAGCGTGGAGAGCACACCACAGGGTTCATTAATATTCGAAATAATTTTTGGCGTCGGTCGGGATCGAATCCGGGTCCTCAGATTCGCGAACAGGCACACAGCCACGAAATTTATAATAAAGTAAATTTATTTGATAACAATAGTAAACAATTAAAATAGTGGAGAATGGAATACTATATTTTATTGGAAATAGTCATTAAATTGTGCAAACATCGACATTAAAAATTCAGTAATTGGCACTAAAGTAATCCATTATAAGACGATTTCATACAAATGTAGTGTTGCCAACCTTATGATAATTATTATATATTATGTAAGATAATTTGGGCAAGTGTATGATGTACAATAGTAAATTTTTATGTAAAATGATAAAAAATATGTGCAAGACGAACGAACTAAATAACCCCGATGAACAAGTTTCAGATAAAACATATAATTTTGAGTGTTCTCTACAATAACTTCAGTGTCGGAGATTAGCAATATTGAATGTCACACTGACATATATAACCTATAAAAATAAATATTCCTGTCGGTTCTACAATTTTTCGATTTCAAATAAAACTTAATATGCACCTCGGCACTGAAGTTCCTTTTTATTACTCATATGCTTTATTTTCCTCGGCTATAAGAACCCCGGCAAATAAATTCCACATTCGTAATAAAAATAGAACTTCAGTGCCTTGATACATAAATAACTACTTACTGAGTATCCTTTATAAATATAATAGAACCTGAAGTATTTTCTAAAATAAATAATATGGCGGAAACGGATCGAACAGAAAAATAATTTTTAGTCATTTAAATTATTACCACGGCGATAGGCAGTAAATTGCAAAATACAGCATAGCGGAACAAACAAACCTATTTTCCTTACCTAAAAGGTGACGGAAGGTAATAAATGGAAGTAAAAATTCTTTTCAAAAAAATATTTGGGTGCCCTGAAAGGGCCGATTTAAATATGTAAAAACACATTTTACATGTATTGTGGCGGATGTGGCCAGTTTGTGATTACTGTAAAAAAACAAAGATATATATATGTGCAAAAAATAATTTAAAATCAAATATACTATAATGGCAATTTTATAATACTAGCGACAGTTCGTGCTCTATGAATTTTTAGATTAACAGTGTAAATTAAAAAGTTGTTTAGAATTAAAATCTACGTCGAATTTGTTTTATCTTAATATGATATTCTACGTTTTTTCGCAGTACCAATAAAAAAAACATTTTAAAAAATCCTTTGAATTTAAATAATATCTGCCCTGCACAATAGGCAACGATCTCTATTCTTCGTCCTAATTACATACACATACAAAGGTGGCCGCTTTGGAATCACAGTTGTTCAAATATCAGGACTGGTGTTTTATAAAAAAATAATAATATGAATGAGAAGTTCAATACAATACATCAATATTTGCAAAATTTCTGATGCTTCTCCCTAACTAAAAGTTACTAGAGTTAGTTATAGTATCGTTTATCTGGAAAATGAAATAAAATGTGCTGTCAAAATAAATGCCTAAGGCCTCAGTCTTTAATAATAATAATGTTATCCCGCGCTACGAGCACATTTTCATAACAAAAGCGCTTTTACGGAGCGCACGTTCATATTGTATTCTTATGAGGAGTGTGCTCCATAAAAGCGATTTTATTAGAAAAATGTGCTCGTATTACGAGCCACGCGCCACAGGTTGATGTTTAAAATTTTTTTGGAAGATATTGGCAAATACAAGTAAAAAAAAATCTGATGTGGCCAGCACATTATCTTCCGTCAGTTCTATGTACAGAATGTCTGCCATAAGCGGGCCACCATTCCTAACTTTCTTATTTGAATATATTGGGATATTTCATTAAGAATACGAACCAGGTGGAAAAATTTGGAACTAAAAACAAGGGAGCAATTTTATTTCATTCGTATGTTTTTACATACGCACCTAGTTTTTATAATGGAAAATAGATAATAGAACTAATATTTACAATTAATTAAACTACTATTATCCAATATGTGCTCTCCCTAAGAAAAAACAAATCTGTGATCATAACCTAACAACTACTAACTAAAGTATTTAAAATGAAAAATAGTAATTAATCTTCCGCTACAATTAATAAAACAGGATACAAGCCAATACACTCTACCTAAAATAATAATAAACACTGAGAGAAAAGTCAAAATACAAGAAGAATCAAAGAAAAACTCTTAACAGCAATGATACGCTTATGGAAGTTACACAAATGTGCTCCCTTGTTGAAAGTTTAAAGTTGGTGGTACACAACGCCATCTCTACATAATGAAATATCCCAATAGCAAAAATGTCATATTTGTATTTAAATAAGAAATATAATATTTAAATTTGAAATTGAAATAACTCTTTTGTTTTTAATTTTAAAGGCATAGTGATAATGAACTTTTATATTCAGATAAAAAAATCTTTTAAATGGTATCACTTTCAATTTAGCATTCTATTAAAAAAATGTTATTTTGTTGAATAAGTCGCGTATTTGATGTTCAATTGTTTTGCATTTTTCACCGTTACATTTTTCATATAATATCGCCTAACTTTGTCCATTTAACCGTCTTTCTATATCTTCAAATAAGAAAGTTTGCAATGGTGGCTCGTTTATGGCAGACACCTGTACGTATTTTACACCAATTCCATACAGAAAGTTCCTTCTAAAAGATCCTATATTTCCAGTACATTGCCTTCCGTCAGTTCCAGGTATTTTGTACAAATTCCATACAGAAAGTGAAAGTTTCTAACAAAAATTTATATATTTCCAGTAAAATTATAATACAAACATACTATGTCAATTGTTCTTGATACTGACATCTTTGAATCAGAATTTTCTTAATATAGTAGCTGTTTCCATGGTTATAGCATAGCTTGCTGCTTATGACATTTAATTTCTTTATAATTTTTTTAACTCTATACCCATTGAATTTGAATTATAAAATGCAATCAAATCGTATAGAAAATAAAATTTAACAGCGCTTTTTCAAGAAAAACTGCAAAATTCTTCAAATGAGGGGACTTTCGGTTGACGAATTATTACCAAAATCTAATCACGTCTGCACATGGATGTAAGGAAGAGAAATACGTAAAAATCGTTTTTTTTTGCAGTTATCGCGGCTGAAATTATCGTCTCACACACACATACAGACATCATAGTAAAATTGTATTCTAGGGACCCTAAAATGTGCTTAATCATTAAAAACTCACCATCGAATTTTTTGAATAAAGACAACACCTTCTTTACCTAAAGGTGACGGAAGGTAAAAACAATGTAATATTATTAACACGCTTGCGAAATGAGAGCGTCGAAGGAAGCAATTTTTTTATCGTTATTAACTTCCATGTATTATACAATTTTAAGTGGCTCCCATCAAACCCAAACCATAACAAATACAAGCTATCAGTGTCATGGTGGCCACTGTTTTCAAATTTCACATGGTCAAAGTGCTTACGTTACCGCTGCCATATATGATTAGCTTTACGTAGTCGTGCCATAAATACTGTCCCTAATACAAGGGAGGCTTATTCTACATAAAACAGATATCTGATAAAAAATGAATTTGATTTTATTGTTACATAACTATTAATTTAAAAAAAAAATACTCAAAATGACCGGCTCGTTCTTTGACACACCATAAGCGGTAGTCCAAAGGATTGAGGTCTGGACTTCCAGAGGGCCAATCTTCAACGACAATAAATTCCGGTAAATTCAGCTCTAACCAGCGTTGCGACGACTTCGCTTTGTGTGCGGGCGCTGAATCTTGCTGAAAAATCCAGTGCTTACCAGCGAACAAGGAATCATTCAATGGCTTTACAACTTGCTCTAATATGTCGCTCTGGTAATTTCCTGCTCGCGTTTTTACCCCTTCTTCGCAGAAATGCAACTTCATAACGCCGTCATACGACACCCTCCACCAAACCATCACTGACGCTAGGTGGTGACCCCTTTCTACCTTCGGGATTTTCTCTGCAGCTTCCCGAGAGCTATGGGCATACATTCAATCATTTTGGCGGTTGAATTTTTCTTCTACAGTTAAAAATTTTTCATCCGTAAAAAGAATTTGCCGATGACTTCCGTTTGCGTGTCGCTGGAGTAACATCTTAGCTCTCGTGGCTCTTATGTGACGTATGGTCGCTGTTAATCGCTGTCCTGTGCTTCTACGATAAGTTCCAAGTTTATCTTTCAGAATACGTGACATGGTTCTGGCGGGGAACTTCATTTCCCTACACATGATTTTCTGATTCCGGAGTGGATTTCTCCAAATTCTCTCGCGAACAGATTTGACGGCTGCTGGATCCCTAGTTGTGCATGGCCAACCGCTCCTTGATATGTCATCAATTAATAACATATCGTTGTAACGTTCAATGGTCCGGTAAACAAACTTCTTCGTAATTTTCAGAAGTTTTAACAAATTGAAAATCTCTACTGGTGTTTTGTTGCACTTGTATAGCGCAATCACTGCTACACGGTTCTTTTTAATACCCCACTCCATGTTTACTGCATGAACCAAGGAGGAACGCATGAACTATCGGTTTGAAATTAATGATTTACAATATGTTGACAGATGAAAAAAACAAATGCTCAAGGCACCCTTAATTTTATTTTTATATATTTTTTTATCGTGTTTTATACTCAGGGACAGAATTTATGGCACGACTACGTATTTGAATAAAGATGTGAGGTGCAACAAAAAAATAGAGCGACTGTATAAAAATATATTTATTTTTAAAAAATTAACCAGAATAACAACTTATGAAAGAAACTTAAATTAGACAGAAAATAAATGAAGTTACATATTTAATACCTACTTTAATAATTATTTATAATAGATTGTATTCGTCATGGCATTTTGTGCTTTATAGATCTCCATGCTTCCATTATAATTTTAAATAATTACTTGGAATTATTAATATTATACCTTGCAATATTTTTGTCAATGGTTTCCAACAGATTTTCAATTGTATTAAAGATCAGGTGACTATTTGCAAGTTATAGACACATATTCAAATCGGCTCATTACTCCTTTTTCTTTCACCACTCTCACATGGTTATAAACAGGACAACGCAGTTCCGAAATATGAGTTCAGCATGAAATTCTCTTTCTTATTATGTATTACACGACTTGAGTGAAAGAGTGGGTTACAAATAAAACACACTTCAATTCCAAAGAAATTTCTGTAATATTTTGAACAGATTCATATCGGCAAATTTCAAACCTACTAACCATTCCTCAGCAACAATCGTGCAAATTCATGAAAGGAAAACAAATCATGTCGAATTCAAACCATGACATTCTTTAACGGTGTCGGAGTAGTGGATGAAATATGAGAAATTTGCTGATTTGGCATTTTCTAACATTTAGGGAATTGTTACTACATCATGAAATAATATTAAAATAATTTTAGAAGATAGTGGGCTCGACATTTCTGAATATTTTTACATTATCAAAATTGTTTGAATTTAATTCAAAGCACAAATTGTCTATAAAAAGAGCGAAAATAAGAGGTGTCAGAGCAGAGCTTTGCACGACGTCAAACCAAAATTAACAACGATTGTATGTGTATTATACATTGTCATGTAGACATAGCCCATAATCATCGATGTTTGATAGAACTTTGCAGTATTCACGGCTCTCACGAAATGATTTTTTTTACTATAATCTTTGTAATCAAACTATGAATCTGTAATGAGAAAAATAACATTTATTTCGTGTTATTATAATATACATACTTTATAATATTGGCACTTCGTGTAGAAAATGTAACTGTAATTGTTTATTTATTAAACGGTACAACGGTTTATTATTCAAAAAATGTTTTAGTTCCACATATTTTCCGTAGACATGCCTGTACTGTACCTATTATCTAGAATTCAGTTATTCAATCACATCGTATATAATTATCGATGAAGCTGTCATTTTTGACATTTGAAAACGTATGTCCATTATTATTCTCATCTAAATAAATTAAAGTACACTACAATATCGACAATACATACGTTTCGCAGTGATATCTAGTGACAGGTAGCCTAAACTTTTTCATTCGGTTTTTGAATATTCGGGTTTTGAATATTCGGGTGTTGAATGATTCTGTGCATGAATATTCTGGTTTTGAATATTCGGGATTTGAATGATTCTGTGCATGAATATTCTGGTTTTGAATATTCGGGCGTTGAAGACATTCCCATTACAAATTATTCATGCTGTAAACTTAACATTTGACATACTGACGAGCGAAAAATTGAGGTCAATTTGAAATTATGATGTTTACAAATTGACCTCAATTTTTTGCTCGTCAGTATATTATTTAACAATATTTTGAATTAACAAATTTTATCTATTTCGGTGTTCTTATGTTTCTATAAACGCACTGTTTTGTACTGCAAACACGACGTTTAGAAGATCTATAAGCGTACTATTTTTGGCGCCTTTCATGTTCTCGAGTTGGTAGTCATGCTTTCATAACTGACAGATGACAGGTAACCTCAAAATGGTAAGTTGTTGATAATATTTCAACATATTACTTTTAATTATGGATTTTTATACTTTCTTTAGGTGATAGGACTAGAAAAAAATATAATATTAATTTCACAACCAGAATCATAAATACAATACACCTTGCAATACACTAATTAATCAATAGTTGACAAAATATGAAATTTCAATTGTTAGCGAGAAGCGTTACCAACATAAACATAACTAACAAAAAAATACCTAGTCATAATTTGACGTCGCAATTTAAATAAATTTAATCGTAAAAATACCTCAATAGAAAAAATAGTATAAAAAACACGTATCATAAGGCCTGTTGACGCACTCGTCCTTTGTAAAACTCGCCTAGCGGCTCGTTTTCCAAACTTGGACTCGTACGTTAACAGATTGCCTTATGATACTTGTGTTTTAATGTACTATTAACGCTTGAAACATTGACTATAGAAAAAATTGTGAATTTTAAACAATGACTATGCATGTGGGGAAAACATTACTTTTTATCATGTGTTGGTGTAGTAAAATAAATGTTTATATTGAATATAAGTGATATTTTGCACTAAATCGTTTTAATATTCACCCTTTAAAGTAATAACAAATATAACAATACTCATATTTTTTTTTAAATGGGAACCTGTGTTAAAATAGTCTCATCTTTTTTCTTATTTTATACGCTTTTCAATGATATTTAACAAGTCTACATTCTTTTGTTTTAAACATGAATAAAACAAATTATTATTTTTTTGGGTTGAAAATTATTAAGAAACAAATGAAAAAATCTATTACATATCATCATTAGTTTATTTTGATTATATATCTAATGATTATATCTTTGAATATATAATACATATAAGAACGGCAACGCATATGGCCTAGCAAGATACTATATCTGTCTCCTTTTATTCACAAAATTATTGTAGATAGCTAGTGACTCCTACCACAAAACTATGAACTACGGTAAATCATGCTGACAGCATTGCCAGATACTATTTGTTAGAGGTATTCAATAATCAATAATTCAAAAATATTGTTTCATAATAACCAGATAATATATTTTGAATCTTCAATGTACATGTATACTTGTTTTACAGTGCAAACTTAAAAACCTTTATAAAATCTTAACTTGCTGTTCTAGCTACGTGGCAACACTGTGCAACATCCACCTATTATGTATTTTTTGAACTAACTCAGAAATAATTCGTATACGGAGGGATAGATGGCACCTTCTCTCGAAATATTTAATCTAAATACATTACGTTGCCATTCTTATATGTATTATATATTCAAAGATTATATCCTTAAAATTATTCTTATTTTTTTTCTTTCGGGTTAGATAAATTATATTTTATGAACTTTATAATTGGCTGTAGCAGAAGTCGAACAAACTGGTTTCATATGACTTCTAAGGTACATAAATTGAAGAAATGATTAAAAATGAAGAAAAAAATATTAAAAATAAAGAAAAAGTGATCTGCAAATATTTTTTATTTGCTACATAATTATTTACAATTTTTTCACCCCAAAAAATTAATAATTAATGTTTTATGCATGTATAAAACAAAATAATGTAGACTTGTAATATATCATTAAAAAGCTTATAAAATAAGCAAAAAGATGAGACTATTTTCAACAAAGCTATCATTTAAAAAAATATAAGTTTGTGTTATATCTCGAGAATTATTAAGTTTTCGAATAATCTAATTACGCCATTTTATTCCACGCAAAAAATGGTAAAAAAAATGCCTAAACATTTTTTTTAACTATCATAATAAATAAGATACGATATTTTCGAAATTAGCAAAAACCGAGTTTTTACCTGTAGTTCAAAAAACAAAAGAAGATCGAAAATTCCTGTGGCGACTATTAAACTTTTCTCGAAAAGTTTACTCTGGAATGTGTAAACGGTTTTGTTCTATCGTTAATATTACACGAGATATCCTAAAAAAACATCGAAAATGAGACGCCTGAACATTATTACTAGCTGTCATTCTGACACGGGGCCCCATATCTGATTGCCAAAGCCAACAAAGTCACATGAGTGCTCGCGCCCTATGGAATTTGTACATAATACACAGGATCGATGGAAGGTAATGTGCTGGCCACATCAGATTTTTTTAAATAAACTAATATAACATATGGATAGCAAAAGTACTTGACAAATTTAAATAAATATATAGAACGTTCCATTTGAAAACATAAAATAACATGCCATTGCATAAACATGGAACACCGTGTAGAATGCAAAATAAACTTCATTTGAATTTTTTTTTCATAATATTTAAAATAATCGAGTTAATAAAAAAGAACAAACCGATATATCAGCACAATATCACTGCATTACTCTTATGTGAACAAAACAAATAATTATTACAACATAATGTGATTAGAAAAAGCAGAAGCATCACAGTGGTGATAATTCTGTTGTGATCAGAAAATAAAATATGAGGGAGTTGGTCTGATGTAATCAGATACATTATAAATATACAGTGTGTTCATTGCCACCATTGCTATCTTGAGATATAAAGAGTTTTCCAATAAGAGGTGTTATTTTGAATAGCCCGCTATTTCGGTAGATGTCGCTTTTGAAGCTGTCATTTTTTGACATTTGACAAGTAGAAACTACGCCATTAATAAAAATGGAACGATACACGCTTCAAAAACGCATTGAAATTATTAAAATTCACTATAAAAATGGTGAAAATTTGGCAGAGACGGTTCGTAAAACTCGACAATTTTTGGGTCGTCGTGAAGCACCTTGTCGGACCGCAATACAGAAATTGGTGGAAAAATTCGAGCTGTTGGGACAAGTTAGTGATGTGAAGAATAAAACCCGTGCACGTCGCTCAAGAACAGCCGAGAATATTGCTGCTGTAGCCGAAAGTGTTGAAGAAAACCCAGGTTTGTCCATTCCTCGTCGTTCTTTGGAATTAGGCATTCCACAAACGTCATTACACCGTATTTTGCATAAAGATTTGGGTCTTAAGGCTTATAAAGTCCAGTTAACACAAGAACTCAAGCCGGCCGATCATCAACAACGTCGTGTCTTTGCTGATTGGGTCGTTGAAATGCATGAAAATGATCCGGAATTCCATCGAAAAATCATCTTGAGTGATGAGGCCCATTTCCACCTCGGTGGCTTCGTCAACAAACAAAATTGTCGCATCTGGGGCTCAGAAAACCCAAGAGTTATTGTTGAAAAGCCTCTCTATCCTCAACGTGTGACTGTTTGGTGCGGTTTATGGTCCGGCGGAGTCATTGGACCTTACTTTTTCGAAAATGAGGCTGGAGCAACAGTTACGGTGAATAGATTGCGCTATCGAGAGATGATTAACGATTTTTTATGGCCGGAATTGGATGGTATTGATCTGGACAACGTTTACTTTCAACAAGACGGCGCTACGTGCCACACAAGCAACGAAACCATTGATCTTTTACGGGAAAAGTTTCCGGACCGTGTTATCTCTCGAAGAGGTGATCACAATTGGCCACCGAGATCTTGTGATTTAACACCTTGCGACTTGTTTCTTTGGGGCCATGTGAAAGAGAAGGTCTACGCCAACTGCCCAGCGTCGACTCAAGACCTCAAAGATGGAATTCGTGAGGCTATCGAGGACATAGGACAGCCACTTTACGATTTGGTTATGGAAAATTTCATGAAAAGGATATTGTCCTGTCAGCGTGGTCGTGGTGGTCATTTGCCTGATGTTATTTTCCACTATTAACGGCATACCTTCCTCTTTATAATGAAATAAACATCCGATCATTTATATTAAAAAATGGCATTTTTCTTTGAATATCAAAATAACACCCCTTATTGGAAAACTCTTTATTTACACTAGGTACCGTAAGAATTTAACCTTTTTGAGCACCATGGGTTTAAATATGTAAATATATTTATAGACTCTACGAAATACATATATACATACATACAATATCTTATAATTAATTATATTTAATTTTACAATAAAGTAGTTGTATTCTCAGGAACAAGTTCTATGTTATCTGTTTTTGTTTCAAAATCGGTTACTTATATTCCTGGTAGCAAATTATATCATCTATAATATATTAATTTTTGTTAATGTAAAATTACATATAAATTTCATTATTTTTTTCATTACTTACTTATCCTTTCATCCAGTTTGTTAAAAGTGTACTGCAAAATACTGGATGCCTCCATATTCAGAGAATGCCTCATGTTTCAGCCGTTTATTTCGTAAATATAACGCCAGCAGTAATCATGACACCACCAATCTTATCTTGCATGATACTTTCGCAATCATTTTGGTCAAATGCTGTGTTGATCTCCTGAAGATTATATTAAAATTAATTAAACAGCAACAGAGATATTTAAAATAAATTTAAAATAGCAATTTTAATATACCAGAAGTGAGGTTAATCACAGCACACAAATACTGTGTAAATTAAAACTGTAAATTTACCGTTTTCTTTGTCGTTATAAATAAATATATTCTTGAAGAACATATAAATTGTATTATTTTTTCACTACTTATTTATCCTTTCTTCCAGTTTATTATGACTATACTTCAAAATATTGGACCCCTTTCTTTTCCATAATCCTCACAACCTTCTTCATTGTTTTAGAATACTTTTACTGAAATAAGTAATGTATTGAATGTTAAATATTTATAAACAAAAATATTAATTGAAATTCAGAATGGATGACAACTTACCAACAAAAAGTTTTTTAAATTCATAAAACAGGTTGTTAAATTGATATTCTTTTATTTTATATAGTATATTAATTATTGTTAAAGAGAAATGTTTATATCAATTATTAATAACTCATTTTTAAAATTATTATTTCATACTGTTGGAAATAAATAAAAGTTACTAGACAATATCATAATGAAATCTTGGTGAACAAACCATTAGAGATTGTCAGCCATCTTTGTCGAACGGTGCATATGTCAAGATTTGAGCATTTTGGTACGCGCCAACTTCATGGACTAGATTTGCGGATTCGAGAAATGCATAAGTCGTTATTTGAAGAAGGCTATGTAATTTCATGAACTAGATTTGCGGAGTCGTAAAATGCATAAGTCGTGATTTGTAGAAGGCTATATAACTTCATGGGCTAGATTTGCGTAGTCGAAACATGCATAAGTCGTGATTTGAAGAAGGCTATGCAGAAGTATTCGTATGTTTCATGCATTCCCCACTGGTTGGGGGTTCCTGGAATTTCACGTTATATCTAGGGCGTAAAATACTTTTAATGTCCGACCGTCATGTTATTGCTATCATAACAGCCCTGCTTTCAGGGTTGTTATATACCAAATAACACCCTAGGGTGTGTTATAAATCTGACGTTGTTGCTATTGGGTACAGAATACAGAAACTCTGGGGATTGAAAACATGGAGGTAGGAATAAATATGGAGGGAGTATTTGCAATCGCTAGTGCAGCCGCTTCCCCTTCTACATTGTGACCGCTGTCAGTTTGGAGTTACAAGGTTGTTGCTGTCATCTGTCATTGAGCATTGTTTGTTTTTAAACGTGTACGTGTTTTGGAGAAGTGTTTACCGTTTATGACTTTTTAATATATGTATATCGAGTTTTATATTGACTTTTCTTTAAGTGCTTCGTAACAACATTTGGTGAAAATTAAGATTTTTTATTCATGTGAGTTATGAAATATTGTTTTATTTTAAAACTGTAATTCAACGTGTATTTGGTGTTTATAGCAATTTAACAGAACAAACATTATTTGGACTAGTTGACTCTTGCACTGCAATATGTAAGTTTTCTTGCAATAATATTATGTTTCATTTAACATAGGTAATTATTTGTAGATTGTTTGTAACTTGGTGACTTGTTGTGTTGTGGGGTACTCCAATAAGTCAGGAGGAAAGTTTTATTTTTATATTATTTAACAATAAACAATTATAAAATTTAATAAGTGTTTTAAACAATTGTAATTTCGTATAAATACCTAGCCTAGATCTATCGATTTAAATAAATATTGTAAAAGATAACCGTATCGGTAACAGGTAAGTGGAATTTTAATTATTTATAATTTTTCTATATTGTAATTTCATCTAAGTACATATTTGCTAAAAAATATTTATGTTTATTGATATTACTAGAAATAAGAAATCTTAATTTCAAATATTTAATTTTATATTTGCCACGTGAATTCCCACCACAATGTGACTGCAGCAGTACCTGCGTCCGTCCCCACAGGCCTGCATTCCCCTTGTCATAAGTTCAAGTTTATGCTCCCTCCATGTTTATTCTTACCTCCATGATTGAAAATAAGATCGCAGCGCCAAAACGGCTTTAAAAGGATCTAACGTTGATAATTGGCATTTCATAATTTATTTTATACTTAAATGTGTATTATTAAGAAGTACTGTGTTTAAAAGTAAGTAATATAAATATAATGGATCAGATTTATGTTTATATGTATATAACTTAACCAAACGAATGTCACATAACATTATCAACCGATAGTTCCGCAAAATAATACCAGATGTCATATGCTAATTTACAATCCCCATATTATAAATAATACAAATCAATAACTAACGAAATCAACGTAAATAATATTCTTTATTGTTTTGTTAATTTAGAATACAAGGTTATTATTACGAGTATTATAGTAGGATTCCGTATTTATATGAAAAATGCAATTTTCAAATCGACAAACAATTCTAGGTTAGCATGTTGTTCAGTATTCGTAGTGATATTATCTGAACGAGCAGTCAATTTGTTTACAGTGGTGGTCGAGGTGTTGGTGTTTATATTGGTACTAGTATTTGATTTCACGTCAGCCACTAAACAAGAATTCTTTCGCAATTTTATGACAGATAGAAATATTGAAATAAACAAATCGGTATTGTATACAAATAAGAATATCGCGTTACCTAGTTACAGCGTTTGCAAGAAAATAGAGTAATATCTCTAATAAAAATCACAATGACAGGACAAAAATCGAAAAAATCTTTAATAAAATAATATATCGGTCGGACATTAACCGTTGAACGTACCACGGGCGTTAAACGGGCAATAATGCCTTCGGTCAACGTACACACCTCGGGCCGAAGGCCCTCGAAAAGCACACTGTTGACACCTCAGGCGTTATTGTCCTTATAACACCCTTGATACGGTAATTACTATTTTAGCCCCCCAACATTTGATTTATTCCTAAAAAAATTTGAAAAACCTACGTTTCCAATTGTTTGTTGAGCTTTATACGTTCATTGCTGTTCTGCACTAGTGTGATAATGCGATTTTTAATCACCCTGTCTTTGATTGGATAAACAATTCCATTGTTAAACACCAATAACTCGCGGTTTTCGCTACAATCGCCCAATTCCAAATCAAACACTTTTTTCATACTAAGTGGCGAATGTACCACTTGTTTGCCGACTTGAGTAACCAGTTTGAAGCGCCGCTCGCGCGACAGGTGGAGAATGAACCAAACAATCAACCAAATTATCAAACAAAAGCCAAAAATGGTAATTGTTGTTATTATTGCAATATCTAGCGATTTCAATAAATTAAACATTGTTGAACACCCTAAACCTTGTTTTAATAATCACACACACTTTTAACAATAGATAAAGCCCTTATATCACATATTTTTGACTTTTACGGCACTACAAAATACTTGTGTTTGACTAGTTTTACATTTGACAACTGTACAGTTTAAAAAAAATGTTTCGTTAACAATTAACATTATTGTTAATTTACATAAATAAAAATGTATATTTATTTTATTGTTAAACAATATAAATATATATAAAACATTGTTTAAAATATATAAAAACAATTAAAACCATCAATTTTATATATTTTTTTGTTTAGAAATACTTGGGCTGATTTAATTGGCCCATCAATTTTTTCCAAATACACAAGAATTTAAAACACACGTCAATTTGACAGATTGAGGTTATATTTTATACCTTTTTTGGGGTAAAATGAACGAAATTATAGCGTTACCCCAAAAAAAATTATTATAGACAGAGAGCTCATTCAAACCCTGTAGCAGACCATTGTATAAATTAGTAAGTTTTAGTCTATAAAATTAACATATTTTGATTAAAATATTTTCCCAGAATTCCAGATGATTTCGATTGGTCGACCCTATACCCAAATATGGGTGCAAAACAAGTGGAATTTGCTGATATTGGGTGTGGTTATGGCGGATTACTAATAACTTTGGCGAGAATGTACCCAGAAAACCTTATTATGGGCTTAGAAATCAGGGTTTCTGTCTTTTTACGGCAGTAATGACGGACGAGGTGTAGCTATGCGTTTCTGTAATAATTGGCAGATCGACGCCGGGCGTCGAGACGGCGATACTCGTAACCGGTTGTTCGCGGAATACGTGGAGATCGATGGTAGGATACGGCGTACGACGAGAAAGTCGACCCAGGCAAACCTCACAGACTCTAAGCGTCGAGTGGCCCGGCTTACGCACTGGGGCGTCGCGACGCAGAGTCGGAAAAACGCACTTGGGTCGATGGACGCTAAAATACTCGATTTGGAATAACGGGCCGTTTTACAGTAACTCTGGATAAACACGCGGACTTGACGTCTGTAACACCCGGGTTTACACGCCGGCGGCGTCGAAACGTCAAGTCGGTAAAACTCGCATCGAGTCACTGTAAAATGGCTAGACACACGCAACTGGTGAATTGAATCCACGGAGATGATTACGGCCGGTGTCAATCGTAGTGTCTCTGGATGTTTCCAAATACGCTCTTCGAAGATGTTTTGGCTTACGCTCAACAAGCGTTGCGACGTTGGGCGTCTGAAGCTCACAACGAGACACTAAGACAGGACTTTCAATAAACAACTAAACAATCCGGACGGAAAGCTCACGGTCCGGGTTTTAAACAAAACGGAAAAAATTGCTCACCTGGAGATCGGTTTCGAAGTCTTGACGGAATACTCGCAATCAAGAGTCGCAATCGGCTTTAGTTGTCGAAAGGAATACTCGCAGTCAACAACTGTCTTCTGCAAATGCAGGCCCTGCTTTTATACTGTGACGTGCGCCCCTGAGAAAATTATGCATGCGCCGCTACTGATAGCATGTTCGCGAACAATGACGTAATCCCTTCGAAAGAACGTACCAGAGCGATAATACAATCCCCGTCGCGCTGAGACAGGTTAATTGCGCCGTGACCTCATTCCTTTGTATACGGGTCATTGTCGCTTTAGAAGAGTTCTAGAATGATAGGGGCTGTATAAATACCGTCGGGAGAACAGCGGGGGACAGTCTGTGATATAGAAGCAACGAGCAATGAAGTCGGTGATATAAATAAATAGTATATGAGTGGTGAAGATAAATAAATGTAGTTATATAAATAAATGTAGTGATATAAATGTTAGTTAAATAAATAATCGTAGTGTTTAAGCATTCAATAATGTTCTTAGTGTTTATAATTATTTAATCATAGTGTTTTATTATCTTTTAATATTTAATCTTTAATTATATATCGTTTAATGAACGTATTCTTTTGTTAATAATATTTGTCTGTTTTACACTTCACCCATATAAATAAAAACGTTACAATTGGTGTCAGGTGTGGGGTGGTTAAACTGTGAAGTGTAAATAAATAAAAATAAAGGAAATGGCGACTAAACAATTAAAATTAAGGGAATTGTAAGTAAGTGATCTCAAGACCGAACTGGAAGAACGAGATTTGGAAGCAACAGGAAAGAAGTCAGTGCTTCAAGAAAGACTGCGGCAAGCCTTAATCGATGCTGGTGAAAACCCTGAAGATTACATATTTGAAATTCCGGATGAGGTGTCCGACATTCGTAAACTTGTAGACGATTGTAAAAAAATAAAGCAAATATGGGAAGAAAGTTCTAGACGTTTGGATCGGATATTGCATGAAAGTTCTACAAAAGCGGAGGAAAGTTCCGGAGCACTGCAAGAAAAATTAAAGGAACATTCTAGAACATTGGAAAGTGAATTGCATGAAGGTTCTGGAAACGCGGAGGAAAATTCCGGAGCACTGGACGAAGAATTAAAGGAACATTCTATAACATTGGAAAGAGAATTGCATGAAAGTTCTAGAAAAGTGGAGGAAAATTCCCGAGTACTGGACGAAGAATTAATGGAACATTCTAGAACAATGGAACGTGAATTGAATGAGAGTTCTAGAAAAGCCGAAGAAGGTTCTGGAATTTTTGAGCAGAAATTGGAAGAGGAATTGGAGGCGAATTCTGGAAGAGTAGAGGAGAATTATGAAATTCTGGAGCAGAAATTGGAAGAGAAATTGGAGGCGAATTCTGGAAGAGTAGAGGAGAATTATGAAATTCTGGAGCAGAAATTGGAAGAGAAATTGGAGGACCATTCTGGAAGAGTAGAGGAGAATTCTGGAATCATGGAGCAAATGTTGGAGCGGAAATTGGAGGAGAATTCTAGAATTACGGAGCAAATGTTGAAACGGAAATTGGAGAATTCTGGATTTTTGGAGCAATCATTGGAACAAGGATTGGAGAAGACTTCTAGAAAAACTGAAGACAGCCTTCTGGAGGTTGGGGCCTATGTGGTTCTTGTGGGTCGTCTCGCACATCCTACGGCTCCTGACAGCGATTTGAAATACCTAGCCACTCAGGGACTCATCTCCAGAGTTCGAGACAGCAATACTCAGCAAATACAGCAATTATGCCGCCCAAGAACTATGGTTAACGCACTCTCATATATATCAGATCATGAAACTGCCAAACAAGTTTCACGTAACCAATCTCGAGTGCGAAATAATTATGCTGTGGAAAATGAAAACACCGAAGCCTTAGCTGAAAAAGTGCGACGAATTACAAATGAAGTGTTTGCTAGAAGAAAGAAACTCCGCTATTACAAAAGAAGACGGAAGCGAAAAAGAAAGAGATCGCGATAGAGAAAGAGAGCATGCTCAGCAAGAAATTAAAAAAAATTGTAATGGAAGAATCCGTTGATGTCAAGGATGGATATGAAGAAAGAAAACGGAAGCGAAAAGAAGGAAGAGAACGCATGAGAGAAAGAGAGCGTGTTCAGCAAGGAATTACAGAAGAAATCTAGGAAGAAATTCCAGTAGTAGAGGAGAGCCAACCTGAAATGAATAGTTTTCTTACGAACAGCTGCGATTCCAATCTAAGTAGTTTGAAACAGGGCCTGAAGAGAGCGGGGAAGACGTGTCCTTGGCGATTTGTATGGACAGCTCGAGTGGAAAACGAAAACTAGAGATAGATAACGATGACGACGATGCCATACCTCTCACCACAAGGAAGAAGAAAGTCAAGATAGAGAAAGGAACTTTAAAGAAAGGGAAGTAACGTCGACGCATTGTTCAGAAGGCCATGCTAAGGGAGGCAAACATGGTAGTCGACTAGAAGAAAAAAATTCCACCATTGCCAGAATAACAGTAGTCAACGATAGTAGGCAGCCCGATGGACTACGCAAGGATTCGACTGAAAATAATACTGGAATGGAAAGCGACGAGAGCAAATCAATATGGGGAGATGTTGCACCACTGTAAAATCGTACTGGGCGCAATTTGACTCCATGGTGATTAATGGCCTGTTAAAGCGTGTGGTTGAGAATGCCATGGAACTGAGAAGAGAATTCAGTTGGTTATTTTTAAGAGTAGAGTACCAGACGTGTTGAAAGAGATCCATGACGGATCTGGAAGTGGCCATTTTGGAGTCGACAAAACTTTAGAAAAATTGCGCCAGCGATTTTACTGTTAACTGCAAGGAAGACGTTAAAGACTGGTGCAAGAAATGTGTGGTTTGCGCTGGAAGCAACAGTCCGCATGAACGGCGAAGGGCTCCAATGCGTCAATACAACGTTGGCAGTCCATTTGAGCGCATTGCGACTGACGTGGCCGGACCATTTCCAGAAAGAGAAGGCGGAAATAAATACATCGTGGTTGTCATGGACTACTTCACCAAGTAGGTTGAAGCCTATCTACCAGGAAGCCATCACGGTCGCTGAAACCTTAGCCAAAGAGTGTGTATGCGGGTTTGGTGTACCACGTGGACTTCCAAATGTACCAAGGGTAATACGTGCAGATATTGCCATCGAGAACTGTTCCGGGACGAAACAGTCTTAAGGAGGGGGCAGTGTGACGTGCGCCCCTGAGAAAATTATGCATGCGTCGCTACTGATAGCATGTTCGCGAACAATGACGTAATCCCTTCGAAAGAACGTACCAGAGCGATAATACAATCCCCGTCGCGCTGAGACAGGTTAATTGCGCCGTGACCTCATTCCTTTGTATACGGGTCATTGTCGCTTTAGAAGAGTTCTAGAATGATAGGGGCTGTATAAATACCGTCGGGAGAACAGCGGGGGACAGTCTGTGATATAGAAGCAACGAGCAATGAAGTCGGTGATATAAATAAATAGTATATGAGTGGTGAAGATAAATAAATGTAGTTATATAAATAAATGTAGTGATATAAATGTTAGTTAAATAAATAATCGTAGTGTTTAAGCATTCAATAATGTTCTTAGTGTTTATAATTATTTAATCATAGTGTTTTATTATCTTTTAATATTTAATCTTTAATTATATATCGTTTAATGAACGTATTCTTTTGTTAATAATATTTGTCTGTTTTACACTTCACCTATATAAATAAAAACGTTACAATACAGCCCTACTAATTAAACCAGCTTAAGTTTGTTTACTAATAGCAAAAACTGCATAAAAGAACAGGGCAAATAGGATAAAAATGGAACACGGTGTTGACGACCCTTTATGTGGTTTATTTCCCGGGCAAATTACGCGCCTTATCCCAATTGTCGGGAAGAAAAGTTTTCACGGTTCTCGGGTTAATAAGGGCTGAGTTACACGGCTTTGAACTATTTAATCCGCAAAACTTGTGACAGATTCACATCGTCACAGTAGTCGACCGAATTAAAGTCTTAAGATCACAGGAGCCTATGAAATATAGCAACATCGCTTGTTTAGGGACAAATGCGATGAAGTATCTCCCTAACTACTTCAACAAGGGACAGGTATTTGCTTAACAACCATTGTTATAATTGTTAATATCATAGCAACTGTTTAGCAACCATTGTTATTTTTATTGCTTATTTATATCAGACTTCTTTACTCGTTGCTACTACATTACAGACTGCGTTCGCTGGCTTTGGCGACGGGTTATACATATACCTGGCGGCTTTAGTTCTAGTACCTCCTGGAGAACTTCTAGAGGTAAACAATACGCACAATAGTTTACGGCAAGTCGCGACCTGTCCTAACGAGTCCTCTAGCCGCGGACACAGAGGCGCCAGCTATGGCGCGGCGGCGACGTTACAATATTGTCAGACAGCCAGGCTGTTTTAAAGGCACTAAGTATTTCATTTGTTAGTCAAAGCTAGTCTGGAATTGCATGAACATCCTACACAACAACTGGCCAAAGATAACCACGTCACTTTATGGTGGGTATCGGGCATGAGGGAGTTCTAGACAATGAAAAAGCAAATGAGCTTGCTCTAGCAAGGGAGCTAAACTACCGTTTTACGAGTCTGAACCTTCTTGTGGACTCTTAAGTAGTCATATGACGAAGGATATCAAAAACTGGAAGAAAGCAGCCATAGTCTCATATTGGAGAGACATCCCAGGCCTTAGTCAGTCGAAGAAATTCATTTCACCCTTGTTGACAAACGCCAAAGAGCTATTAGCTCTCATCAAGAAGGACCGTAGAACTATGACGGGTACTTTTACTGGTCATTGTCCTCTGAAATACCATCTATGTAAGATTGGTATAGCTGAAAACAAAATCTGTCGACTCTGAAAAGAGGACGAAGAAACATCAGAGTGAACCTGGCAGCGGATTCGCAGCAGCGGATTCGAATAAAAATAACATTTGGACAACCCTGCCGTTCGGTGGCATTCTGCTCTGCTCTATACTATTCACTTGTATTTGCTGTATGTAGATATTAAAAATATTACAAAACCGTTAATATTTAACCACCATGTGTGCACTGATTACTACCTCAACCCTAGAAATGAAAATATAATTCTTTCATCCCCAACAATACTTCTGATGCTTTTATATATTCAGGGGAAGTAAACAATAATTGAGAATTAAAATATAATTGTAACAAGTACATATTTCAGGGGACGGGTATTGTAAAAAAAATAAAAAATATGATATGCAAGTGCTATTGGTTTTATATAATATGTTATTAATAGTTATTTCACCCCCTAATATTACTTCTGATATTTTCATAATTTCAGGGGAAGTAAACACATCACTGATGGTAAATAAGACAAAATTATAATAATAGAATATTTCAGGGGATGGGGTACTATAAAAAAATAAAAATTAAAAATACCATATGCAATTGCTATTGGTTTTATATATCATCAGGCATTTCACCCCCTAATATTACTTCTGATATTTTCATAATTTCAGGGGAAGTAAACACATCCCTGATGGTAAATAAGACAAAATTATAATAATTGAATATTTCAGGGGATGGGGTACTGTAAAAAAATAAAAGTAAAAATACCATATGCAATTGCTATTGGTTTTATATATCATCAGGCATTTCACCCCCTAATATTACTTCTGATATTTTCATAATTTCAGGGGAAGTAAACACATCCCTGATGGTAAATAAGACAAAATTATAATAATAGAATATTTCAGGGGATGGGGTACTATAAAAAAATAAAATTAAAAATACCATATGCAATTGCTATTGGTTTTATATATCATCAGGCATTTCACCCCCTAATATTACTTCTGATATTTTCATAATTTCAGGGGAAGTAATATTAGGGGTTGAATTGCCTGATGATTTATAAAACGAATAGCGTTTGCATATCATATTTTTAATTTTATTTTTTTACAGTACCCCATCCCCTGAAATATTCAATTATTATAATTTTATTTTATTTGCCAGGGATGTGTTTACTTCCCCTGAAATTATGAAAATATCAGAAGTAATATTAGGGGATGAAATGCCTGATGATATATAAAACGAATAGAGTTTGCATATCATATTTTTAATTTTATTTTTTTACAGTACCCCATCCCCTGAAATATTCAATTATTATAATTTTATTTTATTTGCCAGGGATGTGTTTACTTCCCCTGAAATTATGAAAATATCAGAAGTAATATTAGGGGATGAAATGCCTGATGATATATAAAACGAATAGAGTTTGCATATCATATTTTTAATTTTATTTTTTTACAGTACCCCATCCCCTGAAATATTCAATTATTATAATTTTATTTTATTTGCCAGGGATGTGTTTACTTCCCCTGAAATTATGAAAATATCAGAAGTAATATTAGGGGGTGAAATGACTATTAATAACATATTATATAAAACCTATAGCACTTGCATATCATATTTTTTATTTTTTTTACAATACCCCGTCCCCTGAAATATGTACTCGTTACAATTTTATTTTATTTATTTACTTCCCCTGAATATATAAAAGCATCAGAAGTATTGTTGGGGATGAAGGAATTATATTTTTATTTCTAGGATTGAGGTACTAGTCAATGCACACATGGTGGTTAAATATTAACGATTTTGTAATATTTTTAATATCAATATACAGCGAATACGAATGATTAGTATAGAGCGGAGCAGAATGCCACCGAACGGCAGGGTTGTCCAAATGTTATTTTTATTCGAATCTGCTGCTGCGAATCCGCTGCCAGGTTCACTCTGATAATTCTCCTTAAGATAGTCTTTCAATACGTATCTCTGTATAACTTCATATAATAAATAATTGTTTTTAAAAACTTTAAATACAAGTTGTATTTTATATTTCATACGATAGTTTCATTGGGCAGTTTTTGTTGCAGATAGTCCTCAACCGTTGAATTATTTGTACCAGGTTTAATTCGGTCAATGAAAAACCATGCTTTTTTATTTACTGCTTGAAAAGAATTAGTCTCTTTATTTCTACCGAGAATATCTTTTTTTTTATTTTTTTTATTTATTTATCTTTTTACCTCTCGCTAAGAGAGGTATTGCATTCATGCTAAAAATCGCATATCCAGATTTTATTGAATAAGCACGTTTTAAGGTCCCTACAATCCGATTTTAACATTTTCACGATGATGTCTCTCTGTGTGTGTGTGTGTGTGTGTGTGTGTGTGTGTGTGTGTGTGTGTGTGTGTGTGTGTGTGTGTGTGTGTGTGTGTGTGTGTGTGTGTGTGTGTGTGTGTGTGTGTGTGTGTGTGTGTGTGTGTGTGTGTGTGTGTGTGTGTGTGTGTGTGTGTGTGTGTGTGTGTGTGTGTGTGTGTGTGTGTGTGTGTGTGTGTGTGTGTGTGTGTGTGTGTGTGTGTGTGTGTGTGTGTGTGTGTGTGTGTGTGTGTGTGTGTGTGTGTGTGTGTGTGTGTGTGTGTGTGTGTGTGTGTGTGTGTGTGTGTGTGTGTGTGTGTGTGTGTGTGTGTGTGTGTGTGTGTGTGTGTGTGTGTGTGTGTGTGTGTGTGTGTGTGTGTGTGTGTGTGTGTGTGTGTGTGTGTGTGTGTGTGTGTGTGTGTGTGTGTGTGTGTGTGTGTGTGTGTGTGTGTGTGTGTGTGTGTGTGTGTGTGTGTGTGTGTGTGTGTGTGTGTGTGTGTGTGTGTGTGTGTGTGTGTGTGTGTGTGTGTGTGTGTGTGTGTGTGTGTGTGTGTGTGTGTGTGTGTGTGTGTGTGTGTGTGTGTGTGTGTGTGTGTGTGTGTGTGTGTGTGTGTGTGTGTGTGTGTGTGTGTGTGTGTGTGTGTGTGTGTGTGTGTGTGTGTGTGTGTGTGTGTGTGTGTGTGTGTGTGTGTGTGTGTGTGTGTGTGTGTGTGTGTGTGTGTGTGTGTGTGTGTGTGTGTGTGTGTGTGTGTGTGTGTGTGTGTGTGTGTGTGTGTGTGTGTGTGTGTGTGTGTGTGTGTGTGTGTGTGTGTGTGTGTGTGTGTGTGTGTGTGTGTGTGTGTGTGTGTGTGTGTGTGTGTGTGTGTGTGTGTGTGTGTGTGTGTGTGTGTGTGTGTGTGTGTGTGTGTGTGTGTGTGTGTGTGTGTGTGTGTGTGTGTGTGTGTGTGTGTGTGTGTGTGTGTGTGTGTGTGTGTGTGTGTGTGTGTGTGTGTGTGTGTGTGTGTGTGTGTGTGTGTGTGTGTGTGTGTGTGTGTGTGTGTGTGTGTGTGTGTGTGTGTGTGTGTGTGTGTGTGTGTGTGTGTGTGTGTGTGTGTGTGTGTGTGTGTGTGTGTGTGTGTGTGTGTGTGTGTGTGTGTGTGTGTGTGTGTGTGTGTGTGTGTGTGTGTGTGTGTGTGTGTGTGTGTGTGTGTGTGTGTGTGTGTGTGTGTGTGTGTGTGTGTGTGTGTGTGTGTGTGTGTGTGTGTGTGTGTGTGTGTGTGTGTGTGTGTGTGTGTGTGTGTGTGTGTGTGTGTGTGTGTGTGTGTGTGTGTGTGTGTGTGTGTGCGTGCGTGCGTGCGTGCGTGCGTGCGTGCGTGCGTGCGTGCGTGCGTGTGTGTGTGTGTGACTTTAAATTTGTTTAAGTACGTATTTCCCAATCGGACATTCATGGGAAGATCTGAAACGAAAACTTGAAAAAAAAACTTCTAAATATTATTTTTTGAAATTTTTTTTGGTAATATTAAATAAAATTAAATTCTCTATCTGATACATTTAATTATTTTATTATATATTCTATAGATTTAGAGATAAAAGAAATATAATATGTAAAATAATCTGTTTTAATAAATTTTACAGCCGAAAGAATGCCATGGAAAATAGTTGAAAATTTGAATGTTTGTAACTGAGAGATAAATGTCAGTGTCAGAAATCCGGAGACATTACTGAAGATTTTTTTTGGGAAGTACATACATTATATTATTTCTTATTGTATTTATAGTTAAATATTTAAAATTATAGGTCTCCACTCTGCAACGTAAAATACAGAAAAATTGTATCTCATCGAAATGAGTAATGAAAGAAAAATGTACTTGGAGAATCTCTTAATTCTTGATCTGTGACTAGGTGACAAGTCTAAGTTGAAGGATTTAAATTTGTTTCAAACATTATGGGACAATGTACACCAGCACTGTAGACTAGAGTAACTTTGAACTGCGAAAGAGCTATCAAATTCTTTTCAAGTAAGTATTGACGAAATTACACATCGATATAAGAAAATAATCGGAGTGTAATCTATCCATCACTTTATTAATGGGAATTAGTGTTATTTAGATACATGTATGAAAAATAAAATGTAAAAGAAGATATGTAAGAATAGATGCACAATTCAGATTATACATTTTTGTCGCCCAAAATTAATGTTTTTACTAGAAGAATATGAAGAGAAAGTAAACAAGAACTTTGTCCGAATTGAAAATCCCTGTTACCAACAAAAAAAATGTATATGGTAAACTCTACTTTGTAATTTATTGTACATAATTTATGTTAAAATATCCTATACATAATTTATGTTAAAATATCCTATAGTATTTGTAAATATATGTGAAAATTGTTTTATGTTGAGTCATGCTCTTATTGAATAATAAAGAAGTTTATACGTCATAGACTTATATGAATATATTATTTGTATTTCTAAAAATATTCTTTGCTTTATGAATAGAGCCAGGTAAAATATACGGCGAGAGGTTATGTGCTGGCCACATCAGATTTTTTTTCTTTCAACTAATTTAAAGTCATTATTATCATTTGAATTTTTATTTTTATCATGTATTTGTACGTTTTTATTTGGCACAGAATTTAAAATTCCTTTTACGAGTGTTGTTGCCATCTGCTGATCATTGTTTACTTTATGAGTTATAGGATTTAGTTCTGACTTGTTTGAATCTTTACTGTTGATTATTTTAGTTTTTGTTTAATTCGCACTCACACCTCTGTTGCCAAGGTCAGGGTCGCTAGATGACTTAGCACTTATGTTGTGCGAGACTGACTTAGCTTGACGTTTCTCCAAGTAGGTACGAAATTTTCTTCCATTTCAGACAATACCTTTTTTAGAAGTTTATTCTCATTTTTTAGCAAGCTAATTTTATTTTCACTGAGATTATTGTCTTTAATTTCTATAAGACTTTCACTTAGCTCATTGTACTCCTTGCACACACTGCACTGCCATTTATCAATCACAATCTCATTTTTATCTTGAATATTGGCGCACTTTAGATGAAAAACACTTTTATATGTAACACAAGAAACACCATTCACAACTTTTTTATTACATATTTTGCATTTAGAATTATTCACAATTTTTTTGCCGGAGCGATTATCACAACACTATCACAAATAATTGACTGATATCCAGTAATTTCTTCTTCCCAGTAACTTTATTACCTAAAAATAACGTATCCATTTTATTCAAATTCAATAAAAAAATAAAAACAATAAAATAAATAAATTTATCATCACGGCATATTACCCACTACTGGGTGTACCAATCTGCTATATGTAATGAATGAATGGGGAAAAACATGCATTTGCACATCCCTTGAAAAAATGTAACTTTCAATTATAAGGCATTTGACCTTGAATGAAAAAAAAATTGGCACACCAAGGTTTTAGTGCACGAGCCGCCACTGGTTTCATTAGCCAGGTTATTATTAATAACAATGGGATTCAGTAAATTATTTAACAGCCTGTATAATTACATTTAAAAAAATATATGTCAGAACATAGAGAAAGAAACACAGAGAAAAGAAAATTCTTAATTTTTACTATTAAAATAACTTCGGTCTTTTTTAGAGAAAAAACCAAATAACTTGGCAACGCCGTGGAAAACTAAAACAAAATTCATATGTTCGTATATGTGAATAAAATACAATTCAAAATATATAAAAATATATAGGCTGTTCCATTTAAAAAAAGACAAACAATTCTCGCCGAGCCGTAATGCAACATCCTGTATATGTGAAAATAATTTTACGTTATGCTCCTTGAGTAGACGAATAAATTCTGTTAATAAACTTACGCTGTATTTCTAACGACAAGGGAGATATCGAAGACGGCCATTTCGATGACTCACCCTATATATTGTTTTCTTCTTTATTATCTTTTCTCTTAAAAAAAATTCATTTCCAGATCAATTTTTGACAACTTAACTTTTGAATTGAATAATGATCAGATAAGTTTCTTTGTTCATAGCCTACTCTGAGTTAGGTTTTTAACGCATTATACCTATATTAATATTATTTCTCAATATTTTGGAGTCCATGGTACTAATATTTTTTAGGTAAAATAAAAATGTATTAGTGGAGTAAAGGAATTACTTGCTATGTCAAGTAAAATATATAAAGTACATATCTTTTGTGAAATGCCGCTCCTTGCAAACTTTGGGGTTGGCTATCGCCCACTTTGCTCACCCCTAAATCCGGCACTGTGTCCCATCTGTCATAATATAATAATTTGACGTATGGTGTCTCGTGGCCGTGTGCCTGCCTGAGTGTCTTGACGTATGGTGTCTCGTGGCCGTGTGCCTGCCTGAGTGTCTGGTCGCGAATCTGGGGACCCGGGTTCGATCCCGATCGACGCCAAAAATTGCATCGCATTTTAATGGCACAAAATTGACCCCTGTGGCGTACTTTCCACGCCAGCAATGAGTGCCCGTGAGGTGACGCCTGGTAAGCGCCCACACGGCACAAATATTCTATCATTACCGATATCTGTGTACGAAGCAGATTGGCACACCCAGCAATGGGTAATATGCCGTGATGAAATATTTATTTATTATTTGTTTTATTTTTTTGTTACCTTAATCGAGGGATTCTATTCTACTTTGTATCTTTTATCTTCTCCGATTTGTGTATAGTTTCATCTTCTGGTGTATCTGTCAATTAATTCACCAGTCTCTAATCTTTCTTGCTAAAATTCATTCTTTTATTGTATTCAGTCACAGTCACAACGGAAACAAACCGAAAACAGCTGTTCTTAGGCTCACGCGCACGCGCAGATAGTTCCATACAGATGATAAACCGATGGATGGGGCAATTGGGATATTTCATTAAGAATGCGAACCTGGTGGCAAAATCTGGAACTCCGGACAAGGGAGCAAATTTATTTCATTCGTATGTTTACTATAGACGAGTGTAGATTAGATAGTGGTTTTATAGTATATATTCTTTATAAATTTCGAAGAAAACAATTTAAATCTCTTTATTGCAGTTAGTTGTTTGTGTAAGTATAAAATAACATAAAATATATTGTACAATTCATATGAAATAAGATGGTAAATATGCTGATATTTGTAGGTTATTTTCAACATGGAATTTTCTCCAAGGAAACCAACAAGTAGCAGAAAATATTGTTATGTACCGGGTTGTAAATCTTCTGCGAAGGATAACAGAACAATCCGATTCCACAGATTTCCCAAAAAAGGAGAGAGACAAGTAGTAATACAAAATAAATTAGGTGACAACATGTTGTGTAGCAGATTACTTGCTTGGAAAAGGGCATTAAAAATGAATAAAATTAATGCATACATGACTATTTGTTCGTTGCATTTCAAAAGTTCAGATTACAAATCAGATAGAAATGTAAAAGGCAAATTAAAAAGATACTTGAAACGAAACGCTGTTCCGAGCTGCAATTTGCCAGCAACACCTCAACATGGAACTTCTACTGAGAGTCCGAGCTCGAAACAAAGACGTCAAGTATGCACAAAATATTAATTTAAATTGTGACATAATAATATATTTATTATACTTTTAGCAATTACGGAGAGAACGGTATGCGAAAAGCCAGTTATTTTCTGAGCCTGCGTCTGTAGATATTCCAAGTACAAGTAAATTAGAAGAAGTTTATGAAAGTCAAACAGATGTAAGTTTAAAACGTTATAACTATAATGTTCTTTCGTTACATTTTTTTTTTTTTTTAGATTTCTGCGCATGATATTCCAATGTGCCCGGAAAGTTCCTCAGCACTGGCTGCATCACCGGCTAAATTGGCTGCAGCTAAAATCTTATTGGAATTGTCCAATACATCTCCCGTCGTCAAAATTTATCTCGACAAGGCTACGCAAGTTACCAGTGGAGACATATCAGTTCCATTTATCCAATCCATCGAGAATGATTCAAGTTTAAGATCATTAACAGGGATTCCAAATTTTAAAATATTAAAGCATCTCACAGATTTAATGAGGAAATATTATCCGGTGAAAAGACGTCATCAGCTATCAGTGAAAGAAGAAATCATCTTAACATTTATGAAACTAAAATTAGATTTAAGTTTTACAGTTTTGACCATTTTATTTCACTGTGTATCTTTAACTACGTGTACACGCATATTTTATTCCTCGATAAGGAAATTGGCATCTATTTTAAGACCTTTAATTCGGTGGGTTGATAAGAAAGAAATCCGAAATAATATGCCTGTTTGCTTTAGAAATTTTCCAAATGTAGTGGTAGTACTAGATTGTACCGAATGTGCTGTACAGAAACCGAAGTGTTTGAAATGTAGGATTAAGTGTTACTCACATTAAAATCTCAATTGACGGTAAAGTTTATGACGGGTGTGACGCCGGGGGGACTTTTATCCTTCTGTAGTAAAGCATATGGTGGACGAGCAAGTGACAAGAAAATATTTGAACAGAGCGATATAATAAATTTATTGCGCAGGAATGATGAGATAATGGTCGATAGGGGGTTTCTAGTGGATGATATATGTGGATATAAGCAAGTAAAAGTTGTTAGACCCCGTTTTCTTAGAAATAAGAAACAATTTACAAAATCGGAAGCACTACATAGTAAAGAAATAGCTCGGGCTCGAGTTCATGTTGAACGTGTAAATCAACGAATAAAAAACTTTAAAATTTTATGTAATAAGTTAGAGTGGGGTATGATGTCGTATATAGATGATATTTTTACTATAATCTGTGGTATTGTTAATTTATCAGCACCAGTACTTGGTGACGACAAATTTTTTTAAATAAATGTATAAAAAAAAACAGCATGTATATGATAAATATATACTTTATTCACAAAAAACGTGTATCATTTTACGAAAATAATTATCTTTTAATTTGCACAACAATGCTTTACAAAATGTTTTATTTATAGGTACAGTGATAATTTTAATATTTGTACTAACAGAACTATATATAATAAAATCACATGATTCCAAATTTAAAATAGCTAAACTTAATTGTACTTGACCATAATATTTATGTTTCTCCTTTATATGTAATACATAATTTTTTTTTGTTAAAAAATTACATTTTTCTAGTTAAGATTCTTCTATCACATCTTTTAATTCGTATGGGCATTTTATTTCAATTAATTTTGTCGGTGTTTGAAAATCTTTTACTACAACTCCATCCGGTGAACACGCAAGCCATTCATTCATTTTGGAAATAATTAAACCACACTTCATAACATAGTTATTAGTTTCTGCGACATATTTCTTCCTTGCAGCATCTTCATACTTAATTCCATGTTGAACATATTTATTACTAAAAGATTTCGGCCAAAAATATCTGCACGCTTTAGTTCTCCAGTCTTCTTTGCCATATGTGTAGATTTCGTAGCATCTACTTGCCGTAATTCTGAATTGTCTATGTATGTGCCATTCATTCATATTATCCATAGAATCCTTACAAATATTTATTATTTTATCTGTGCTCAGGTCTCCAAAATGATAATTATACACACGAGTACAACACGCTTGTAATTCTATTGTGTAATTCTTCAGTTCTGTCATCAAATCAGACTTATATGAATTCATCACAATTTTGGCAATTACATCTGGCACATATGGTTCTATATGCATTACACCGGATGATGAAGACTGCGTCGCAGACGAACGACCAGCGTCAAAACGAATGCGATTGCTAAAAAATGTAAAAATGTATTAATACGATATCAAACTTGGTTGCAAAATAATGAACCATACATGTGTTTGCTGTATGCTGACGTTCTGTCAATGTTCTCAAAAGATTTAAGAATTGCCCTTTGTTCTTCTTCTAGCAGCTGTAGCTCCTGGGACTCGATGCAGCAAAACTTAGCCAAAGGCCTTGGTGCATATTCGTCTAAAGTTTTGGTTTTCACACTGGTCCACACACATTTTCTATCCGTAGAAGACACATCTTCCAAAGTAAGGATATTATGCCTAGAAAATTTAAAAAAAAAATAATGAATAAATACATCTGTTTATAAATATTTTGATCTTGGGATCATACCTGTTCAAATATAGCAAAACTGCTACAACATGCTTGCAACATTCACTTGCTCCAGCTTTGCACGAACAATTCATAGTTTGTACAGATGCTGTATCATTCACGATGTTAATAACACCAGTAATTGTGTGTGGAATCTCAGTCAACGCACTTGTTTGTAGGCACAGCGAATATACTTCGATTTTCTCAAATGTGCTTGAGACACTACCACATAATATTATATGGCCACTATTTATCACTTGCTGACCTTCTACCATATTTCTAGAAGAAACAGTGCAGTTTGCAAATCTACAAAGAGCATCCAATTCTAACGCAATAAAAGTATTCATTACTACTCGAAAAAGCTACCTACTCAACTAAAGAAATAATATTTACACCACTAAACTAATAATATATAAAAATAAACTTGAAAATAGATTATAGAAAAAATATTTAGAATTAATTAAACTACTATTATCTAATATTACACTAAAAAAAAACTAAACTATGAAGATAACCTAATAACTACTAGCTAAAGTATTAAAAAAATGTTAATTAATAATTAATCTACTGCTACAACTACTAAAATAGGAAACTAGAAAGTATACTCTACCTAAAACAATAATAAACACTAAAAGAAAAGTCAAAATAAAAGAAAAATCAAAGAAAAACGACTGTCAGCAATGGTACGCTTATGGAAGTTTAACAGAAATGCTCCCTTGTCCAAGTTTTGACGTAAGGTGCACAGCGCCATCTCTACGTAGTGAAATATCCCAATTGACCCTGACACAGAAACAGATGGTTTTCAAGTTTCAAAATATCACGAGAAATAAAACAAAAAATCCTGAATCAGTAGTAGGGAAAAATAATAATGAATTATTAAAAGCTAATCCACTAATAGGGTGGCTTTATGTATACCGCCTATCTGAAGATATGACAACTGAACTATTATTAAATTACCTCAAAAACACGAAACCAAATACAAAATTTCAATGTTAAAACCTACATTGAGAGGGACTTACGCCTCGTTCAAACTTGGGTTTCCTATGTCCATCAAAGATGAAATCTACAGTCCTGAATTTTGGCCTGCTGAAATTTAAGTGCGTCGGTTTTTTCTTAAACGACAACAATGAAAAAATCAACAAAACCTTTAATAAAAACATAACTGTGTTTTAGACCTGTGCGCCGCCGCGCCACGCCGCCTCCGCCGACATATTTTTCACGCCGCCGCCGCCGGCGTTTCAACTACCGGCGCGCCGCCTATCTGTTGTACGACGCGCCGTTGTTGTTCTCGTCATTATAATATTATAAATGATTATATTTTCAGTAAATAAATTCATATTAATCTTAAATATTAATGTACATAAATCTTTTTTCTTGTGATTTCCAAGACTGGTTACTGCTTTTCTGATCTGTCATCTGTATTGTACACAGTGTTCCCAAATCGTAGGATTTTTAAGTATTACCAGGGATTGAGGGATTTTTTTCAATTTTGTGGTAATTTTCTTATATACATATAAAATTTGGAAAATATTTAAACATTCGCCATGCAAAAATCGTTCTGGTATAATATAGTAATCTCCTATACCGACGTAGTGAATTTAACTGTTGCATATTTATTGTGGGCCCTGAACCCCGATCACATTCAAAACATGCTAAAAGTATGTATTCACTTCTAAATAAGTAGTAGATGAAGACCAGAAACTAAAAAATTGTTCTTTTAAGAATTACTATTTGTTTTTTATTTGCTAGAATTATTGTTTATGTATTTGTTATATGTAATCAATTAATTGTGAAAATATTTGAATTTCCCGCTATATTATTAGATAGGGATTTACTGTCTGCTTTTGTTAGAGTGTTTGGAGGGATAAATCACTTTTAAAGTTTGGGAGGGAACACTGACTGTACATATACAATGACAACTTAATTAACAGATCAACAAATTTGTGCCAAACATGTTCAGTAGTTCATAAAATGGAAAACTGTGTAAAGGAATATATCAAAAATTTCATTATTTTACCAAACCAAAAGCAGAAGGACATTTCAAGTTAATATAAAAGTAAAAGTATGATTTGAGAACACTTTGTTTATTTACATTTAAATAAAAATAACGAAGTTACCATTGCCATTAATACGGAACGAGTGTATTGTAAAAAATGTTTAGAAACGAAGTACATTATCGCCATTCTCCGTAAACTAAATTATATTCATACACGATAATTGATATTTGTAAAGAAAAAATGTGGTATGTGATATAATTTACATTAGTGCGATAAATTATTAACATAATGCTCACCTATTTCATTTTAAGTTTACGTTTTATGTAGGTATGATTGAGTAAATCACTCCAGTTTCTGTATTAAAACGCCGGCGTACGTCGGCGCGCCGCCGAAATATCAAGTACGCTGCCGCCGTCAAAAAATAAAGCACATACGCCGGCGCGCCGCCGCCGCCGTTATTTTTCTAACAATTCGCCGACGCCGCCTTGACCCTCGTCGGCGCACAGGTCTACTGTGTTTTACATAAATATACAGTGCTTAAAAAATAAAATTTATGACTTAGATGTTCTTAAAAACACGTTCTCAAAAGTGATACACATATAATTTGCGTAGCAGAACATTGGCTTCAAAATGAAGAAATAAATTGTTTTCGCCTAGATGGATATAAAATGGCTAACTATTTTTGTAGACCTATACATACTCATGGAGGTATAATTACTTACGTCAAAAATGACATTCATAAAATTCAAGTAAGTGGAAGAATTTTGTGTCGAACTATATTGTGAACTTTCAGCCATAAAAGTTGTGAATATAAACTGTATAATTATAAATGTCTATAGATCAGCCAAAGGAGATGTAAACATTTTTCTGAAAAACTTCGATAGTGTCTTACATAAATAAGTAATAGGAAGGAAAATATAATAATTACTGGAGATTTTAATACTAATTTACGTGAAAGCAGTATTCCCAAAACAAATTTATTAAACCTAATAAATTCTTATGGTTTGCAATAAACTGTATTTGATTATACTAGAATAGCTAAAAACTGTATTGTCAATGTATTAACAAATCTTGAATCAAGTATGTATAACGCAAAAGAGTTAAACCCACACTTCAGATCATTCTGTTATTCTATTTACAACACATATACATGTAATCGAATCTAATGAAAAGCAGCTTATTGTATTTCACCAACCAATAACCAAGCATGGCCTCCAACAGTACATATATTAAAACACTAGAGCAAGTAAATTGGAACTACATGTATACGTGTGAGGATGCGGAGCAAAGCTATAATTTGTTCCATAATAATACTTTATACAACCTTTTCCAATCGTGTTTTCCATATAATTATGTACAAGAAAGAAACAGGAAGTAAAATGTAATCAATGGTTTACTGTCGTGTCGAATTAAAATATATTAGAGAAATTCTCGATTTTATTTATGATTGTCTCAAATTATATCCTCAATTACAAAATATTTATCTTAATTACAGAAAATTTTATAGAAAAAAAATTAAAGAAGTCAAAATAAATTACAATAATGACAAAATTGTTAATACTGATAATAAAAGCAAAACTTTATAGAGCATAATAATCAATAAATAATTAAATCGATCAAGAAATCAGACAAATGTAAATAATACTATAACATGCAATGAATTTAATCACTACTTTACAAATATAGCACATCAAATTTCAAATTTCATTCCTGCATCACTTTATACTGCCGAAGAATTAATTAAACAATTCAATGTAAGTACATCAAATTCATTTTATTTAGAATCAACTACCGAAAAAGAACTTGAAACCGTGATCAAGAATTTAAAAAACAATATCACTAAAGATATTTATAACTTTAATACCTCTGTAATTAAAGAAATTGGATATATTGTATGTAAACCTCTTTGCTATATAATTAACCTTAGTTTTTGTACTGGTATTTTCCCCAATTTATTAAAGATTGCTAAAATTATACCAATTTTTAAAAAAGGTGGCAGTGCAGATGTAGATAAGTACAGGCCCATCTCTCTTCTTCCTATTATTTAAGTTTTTTTTGAAAAATTAATTTATGAAAGAATTTTAAATTATTTAGAAAAAAATAATATTGTATCAGACTTCAGACGTAATAAATCAACGAATCATGCTTTATTACAAACATTGTTAACAATATATAATATATTAGATGAAGGGGGCTCATTAACTACAACCTACTGTGACTTATTTTGGTCGCCATCTAGCTCTAAGTTTGACGTTTATCACGTGATCCATATTTGGTCCCACGTGATCAGAACAACCATTGTTTGACAAGAAACATGAACATGTCTGAGACTGAACACGGAAGTTGAAATAATATGATTAATATAAATTGAATATGAATTAGTAATGTATTTACAGGAACCTGTGATAAAAAATCTGATGTGGACACCACACGACTTCCTTGTACGATTATTAAACTATACATATTTTTTTAATAAATAAATTACAAAATATTAATTTTAACTTCAAAAAAGTAAGATATATATAGCGACCATACCATAATCTAACCCGGTTGTTTTTAAAAAGAGTTTGGTTACAACAAAGAAATATTTGATTACAACAATGAATATGACTAATTTCACAATAAAAATATAATATTTGTTATTGTACGAATCATAAAATTGCACGTATTTAACGTAATTTGACATGAACATTTTTTTATGTTTTTGTCCTAATCCATAGCAAGTTTTATTACAAAAACAAAAAAATATATAATTTTTAAATTTACATATCTCGCTTATACAAAGGGCTAATTTAATATTACTTGATGTGCTAGACGCAGAAATTAATTCTCTAAAACTTTTATTTGAATCGTTTATTTCTAAAATCAAAATAAAATCATTTCATTCAAGAAAAACTGTTAACAACTTCAAGTAATGTACTACTTCCGGTTAGCCTATTTTAACCAAAATCTATTATGTTATTTCGATTGACATAAAAGTCTTGTATACCAAATTTGAAAAGTTTTGGATTATATTTTAAAACAGTTTTCCAATAAAATCTATTATAGGCTTCATGTAAAGTGCCATTTCTGGAAATTGTGTAATAACCAGAAAGGGAGGTGCACAACTAAATGTTATAGGAGTCCTAAATACAAAATTTCAACTTTCTACGGCTTACTGTTTTTGAGTTATGCGAGATACGTATGTACAGACGTCACGACGAAATTAGTCAAAATGGATTCAGGGATGATCAAAATGGATATTTCCGCTGAAATCTGAAAACCGAAATTTTTCGCGATTACAATACTTCCTTTACTTACGTACAAGGAAGTAAAAAACGAGCAGGTTATGACTTTTAAGTAATTTTTGAAGAGACAATGGTTAATAAAAAGTATATATACAAAGTTTGGTGATTAAAAATATTTATTTGTCAACAAAAATTACATTTATTCTTAAAAAATACTAATTATTTTAATTTGATAAACTTGTAATTAGTTAACACGTATAATTATATGAATAATATATTATCTCTATGAGTGCTTATAAACTACCATTACCTATATATGATAAAATACGAGTAGTATTGTTTTATTTAATTTATGTCGTAATGTTGCTTTTTCTCCCAACAATTGTAAACTTCTTTTTTACCCTGAGTTTGTATACGAAGTTCTGGATATGTACTAGCCACAAATTTAATAATTAGCAACTCATGTAAATTTTGAGAGAGACATCTACAACTGAATGCGTTTTTTAACCCTAATATTATATTCATATTCATACTTATTTATTTAACTATTTTACAATTTACATTGTTTATAGCACGTCCTTAAATACTAAAGTACATAAATAATTTATTTTAAATTAATTTACTATAAAAATTGCTGTACATACCTATCAAATCATTTCATTTCATTTATTTATTTAACCATTACAAAGAAAAAAACCAAATATTTTAGACAATATTAAGCAATGCCTGTTTTAACAATGTTGGACAAATATTTTTCAATTGAATAAAAGCAATGTTCAAGAAGATACATTTTAATTTTCCTCTTAAATGAATTATAGGATAATTTTTTCACAGAATCTGGTAGAGCATTATATAGATTTAAATTTAAGGAATTTTGTTGAGACCAGAGGGCTAATCTGAATCTAGATACACGAATTAAATTGGAAGATCTTGTATTGTGACTATGAATATCAGATATCAAGGTAAAATTATTTATGTTATTATGGATTTCTAGGAGAGTGTGGTAGATAAATAAACATGGTAGCGGCATAATTTTTACTTTTTTGAAAAGTGGTTGGCAATGCTCCCTTGCTCCAACACCTAGGATTATTCTAACTGCCTGCTTTTGTAATTTGAAGATCCCAATAGCGTGAGGAGAGTTGCCCCATAAAATAATTCCATAGCTTATGAGCTAGTGAAAAAGGCTAAAGTATGTTAAGATTAGTGTTTCGAAATTTAAGGAACGTTTTAGATTTCTCAAAAGAAAATTTATGCTTGCAAGTTTGGCACGTAAATATTCAGAATATGCGGACCAGGTTAAACCTCCGTCATCTATGTTCATTCAAACCCTGATTTGCCTTTTGTTATTTTTTGGTTTGAAGATATTATCAGTTGTTGCGTCTTATTGTGTTTTAATTTAGTTTATTTGTTGCAAACCAAATTTCCGCTTGTGATAAATTGGAATTTACTATTTCCGCTAAAGAATTTATTGACTTATGGGATGATATTAACGTTGTGTCGTCTGCAAAAAGTATTGTATTAACTTGAGCCATGTAGGCTGGAAAGTCGTTCACATAAATAATTATAAATAATAGATTATATCAGTAAAATATTATTAAATTATGTACTTACTTATGAATACGAATATTTTTTGTTGGAACCCGCTCATTGTTACACCCATAAGCACAACAATAAACAACTATTTTTTTTACTACATACGTTTGCCACTTAGCTCCGTGCGTTGGAGAGAGAAAGCTACCCCCTTCACAGCAGCGTTCCCGTTCTATCGCAGTGGTCACAAAACCGCAACACAAGGGACGATTGCGCGCTTGTTCCAATATAGAAAAGAATAGTTTAGTTCATTGGCTACAACTATGTTCTATAGTATTTTTTTTGTAACAGTAATGATAAAGAAAATTATAGCGGTAGTTAGTTTTGGTGTTACACCTGTATAATTCGACAGTGCATTCATGAGATGGCACTGCAAACGGTTCAAACGTGAACTATAAAAGTAATACAGCTGTCAGCTGTTAGCTATTACAGTTTAGTTGTAAATCGACCTGTGTCACGGGGGTGCCTGTGTTAACTTCTCTTGTAACTACTACAAATTATTTGTTTGTAAATAAATATTTTGTAGATATTGTTTAGTGAAAGTGATTGGAGAATTTATTGAACATGAGTTCCATGATTGATTTGTGCTTTATGTGCTCAAATGATAACAAATGCAACATTGTGGACAACAAAATTGTTACTCATGTGAAATATCTTATGCCTGAAATTGTAAGTAATTTTATACATTTTACTTTTCTTTAAAGGTATTAAATAACTTTGGAACTTATATTGAAATACGAAGACATATAAAGACAATAACCTCAAAAGTCCAAGTTCTTCTATACAATATTTATAAACACGCCACAATTCAAATCCTATTCTCCCCTAGAAAACAGAAAATTCTATTTAAAAAACTTTTCCAAAGATTTTATGAAAAGCTGGGAGTACTTATTATTGACTGATTGATCTATAAATTAACAATATTATTTTTTCCACCCTTCTTATCCTTATAGCATTTTAATTTCTAATAATTTTCTCACTTTATCTTTTCTAGGGGTTTAAACTGTTGCAATCTATTATTGAATAAACAAAGTATCGATTTTTTAACAAGAGCTGCTTAATTTCTTTTACGAAATATCTAGTCTATTCAAAATGTGACTCAAATTATATACGTATATATGTACAGAGTGTAATAGTTAAACGAACTACCTCAAATAATTTCTATAATATTAAAGATACAATATAGAAGACAATCTTGTAGAAGACGAAGGGGGACATTCGAATAGAGAAGAAAATATATTTTTAAACCAGTGGTTCTCAAGTTAGAATACAAATTTATATTTTTTCAAGGGGATGGTATATATTTTTAAGCCTGTTTTACATTATCATAAATTTACATGCATTTTTACAACTTGGTATTTGATGACAAAATTTTAATGATTACACGGTAATAAATTTACAACTTGTTATGGTACCATACGATGTTGTAAAAAAATCTTAAATATGGCATGTTCTAATTTTGAAGGTCATTTGTTTCACATTTTGGTGATATTTAAGGTTTTCATTAAACAAAAGTTTACATTTCATGCGTAGTTGCAGAGGTACATAATTGGCTACTCTGTTTTATGAAACTTTTCATAAAACCAAACGTCAAGTTCAAATGAAGAACAATGAATAGAAAAATTAAAAAAATATTTGTAATTGTCGCAATTGTCAATGCTCGAAATAAGATTTTGAAGCGTAAACGAATTTGGGTCGAGCCGTGGATTTAAAGGCGACAAAATAGAAGTATACAAAATGAATTGTTGCACGAAGACACTGAAAAATATAAAAATTATATTTTTGCACAACACTTACTCCACAACTTAGTTACGAGCGTGCCACAACACACAGATGAAAACATCAGCTGTCAACATTTGAGTAGTAGTAAACTGTTACCAACATATAAAAATGTTTGAAAGGTTGAAAAATTATATAATAGCACACTGTTGTTTATAAATAAAAAAAAACTTTATAAACAACAGTGTGCTATTATATATTTTTTCAACCTTTCAAACATTTATCATGCACTCTGAACTGGAGCCGCACATCAAAATGATATAAAAATGTATTTAAGTTGGCAATAATCAAACATGTTACAAATATTTGGCCGTCTAAAACGAAAAGATTTTAATAAAAAAATATTATGTAAAAATGAAAATATTTTGCATGTAAATTGAATTGTAAATATATGATTGTTTAAAACAGGCTTTAGACCCATTCGATAAAGTATTTTTTATTTGCTCCTTCGTTACGGAATTTAATTTTGAATTCAGTGGTATAATATTTTTATATCCTTACCTAACGATATTTTGAGCAAAATGCATGTAATTTTTACCTCCCGCAACCCTTGGTAAGGGAGGTACAGAGATCGTGCTAAAAATCGCATATCGAGATTTTGATAAATGACCACGTTTTAAGATCCCTACAATCCATTTTTAACATTTTCACGATGATGTCTGTGTGAGTGAGTGAGTGTTTGTGTGTGTGTCTGTGTGTGTGTGTGTGCGCGCGCGCGCGAGTGTGTGTGCATGTGTGTCTGCATGTGAGTGTGGAGCAGTCATGTGACATTATTTAGTAATTATGTATAGAAGTCAACTGTCAGAAGTTTTTATTTATTTACTTGTCGAGGAAAATAAACCACATGGAATTGGAAAATCACTAAAATTAGATTGTAAAATTGTGATATTGACACTTATGTACATAATTACTAGCTATCATTCAGACACGGGCCCCCATGTCTGCTTGTCAAGGCCAATAAAGTCACATGACTACTCGCGCCCTAATGTATTTAACATTTCTTGTATACCTACACTCTACACGAAAAATTCCACTTACATCTATTCTTTATATTTAGATTTTTAAATTCTAAATTAATTCTATGAAAAAAAAATATTCACTTTTAATTTTTCGAAATGTTGCCAATTCATTGTCGAGAATGACAGTAAGTACTTTTGGAGGGTATATGTACTATACCGATAATTTTAAATATTTAACTATTAATACAATAAGAAATAATATAATGTATGTACTTCCCAGAAAAAATCTTCAGTAATGTCTCTGGATTTTTGAAACTGACATTTATCTATCAGTTACAAACACTTTAATTTTTCAACTGGTTTCCATGACATTATTTAGTCTGTGAGATTTATTACAACAGATTAGTCTATACCTTATATTTCTTTATCTCTAAATCTATAAAAGATACAATAAAATATTTATATGTATCAGATAGAGAATTTACTCTTCTTTAATACTAGTAAGAACAAAAAATTTCAAAAAATAATATTTAGAAGATTTTTTTTAAGAATTTGCTATTTCTGGTTGTCCAATTATTACCAAAACCTTTTCAGCTCTTTCCATGAATGTCCGATTGAGAAATACAGATATCATTGTAAAAATATTAAAATCGGATTGCAGGGACCTTAAAATATGCCTATTCATTAAAATCTGGATATGCAATTTTTAGCATGAATCCAATACCACTCTTAGCGAGAGGTAACACTCATCCCGCAAGAAGTTTGTACAATACTTTTTGTAACGAACAAATCATTATTAGTAGAGTATAAATGTCAAAATAATTGTACAAAATTCGCAAATAGCACAGCAGCAATTTCATAGCAACGGTTGTTAAGTAAATTGTTGATTTCGGAAACGTAATCATACTGAATTAAGCACAAGTTCTAACGCATATTGTATGTTGTACTTACCAACTTTTCAAAAAATTAAATAAAGAACAATGTCCTGCACATGCCTCTATTTTACTGGTAGTTTATGTCAGTGTAAGTGCAATATCTGATAATTTAAATTTAAGGTTATGTTCTATTTTGATATTGGACAAATGACAGATTGTTGTTCTCCAACAGATGGCACTGATGGCAGGCAAATTTATTATTTATTAATAAATTATTTATTATTATTGGTTTTTAGTGCTTGAAAATCGTTAATTTTCGAAAAAAATATAAACTATATTTTGTTTGTATATTCGAATATACCTACCTTTGTATATTCACTTATAGGTGCGTTTGGTTATTTTGTTCTCTGTACTCAGAACTGGCAATGTCATTTTTAATTATATTTACGGACATGTTCTTTTTCATTCAAACACAGTATCGAGTATATAAATGAATGTGTAGTTAGACTTTGACGAGGAAAATCGTGCTTTGTATGGTATAAGTAGACATCTAAAATGACACTGGCAGCGTCAAGTGCACCGAAACAAATAATTGAACGTATCTATTATTTGACAGCAAGGCATTATTGAAGTAAAAAATTGACAAATAAACAAATAATTATTTGTATCACAAGTCTAGACACTGCACTGTTGCAAGTTTATTTGAAATAGAAACATTTCTTTTGAAATACGAGGATTTCAATGTAATATTACATACTACTACAACTATATTTAAAAAGATAGGTTATGTAGCATACAGTTTGACGTTTCTGTACCTGTCAAAATAAAATAGACCGCAGGTCTACGTTAAATTTACTACATATTTACTTTTTAATTCATATTTTTATTCATGATATAGTCTACCTGTATACAACTCGACAATAGAAAATTCTCGACATACTCAACGAGTTGCCTATTGGAAATACCACTCGATCTTCGGTCTCGTGGTGTTTCCAGGCAACACGTTTCGTATAATCGAGAATTTTCAATCGTCTTGTTGCATAATATTATTATTTTTTGACATTTCTTTAAACCAATAAATTGTTTCTTTTTTTGTCACGTATTTGTGTTTTAACCAATCCTGTCATTATTATACTGAGAATAAAGCTCTGCAGCTTTTGTTTTTGTTGACATATGTCATGTATTTAGTTTCTTCATAAATATGTATAAATCAAATCCTGATTATTTATAATTATTTGGCATTTGGCCTTGTCAAAATAATTCTGTTCTAGTTGTCAAAACAGACTTACCAACTGTACTATGTAAATGAATGAAGCTACGAAATTAATAACGACAGTAGATGGCGTCACAATAACATTACAGTTGTGTCTTACCGTTTGAAACAAATTTATAGATCAAAAAATAATCTAATTAAATATAACTCGAGAGTTCGATAAAATAGAAAATAATTCTCCAGTCAAATTATTTTCAATTTATTCTCACTCTCTTGTTTTATTATTACTGATTATTTTGTTGAAGAATGCCCAGAAATTGTCATTGTTTTTGTTTAATTTCCTGGTGCAGTGCATCGGGAAAGTGACGTTTCCGGTTGTCTACAGCGTGTGTCAAATGTCACTTCCGAGGTTGTGAGTACAAAAAATGATTTAATATGCTTTATGAGGTATATAAATTGAAAAAATGAGAAAACTGAAGAAAATAATATTAAAAATAAACAATTTTTCCTTTGTTTCTTAATCATTTTCAATATTTTCTTCAAAAATTAATATTTAATGTTTTATTGTTGTTTAAAACAAAAGAATGTCGACTATTTTCAACATAGGTTCCCATTTAAAAAAAATCTGTTGTGGCCAGCACAATACCTTCCGTCAAGCCTGTAATAATGTATAAATTCCATACATAATTTTTCTTGCAAAAGATTCTAAATTTCCAGTAAAAGTATTTCATAAGAAAACTATTCAAATTGCACTGGACACTGACATCTTCTTCTTTAGCTTTTCCTATTCGTTAGGGGTCGCTATTTTTGCGTGTCGTTCTCATTCAGTTCCTTTTCTCTTAAGTCTTCCGTAATACAGTCCTTCCACCTTATCTTTGGTATTCCCCTGTTTCTTCAACCTCCTATTATTAAACTATTCATTCTTGTTCCAATATATTCTTCATTTCTCCTCATGACATTTTCAAACCAATGTAATCCTCTCTTTTGTATCTATCTAGAAACTTTAACACTAGAGTTATTTCTTTACCGTATATTTCCGTGTCTTCCCCAACATCTACTTCAACATCCACATCTCTGCCACATTAATTTACTTTTTATTGATACTGATATCTGTCAATTTGAATTATATGAATGTATTAGTAGTTTCCATGTTTGGCATAGCTGGCTGAATTATAAAATTTAATTTATTTAAAATTCTTTAACTCTGTATCTATTGAATATGAAGTATAAAATGTAATCAAATCGTATAGAGAATAATATATTCTTTAAGTTATAATAACACTAAATGTCAATAAATAAAATTTAATTGTTAAATCTTCAAATGAGGCTACTTCCGGGTTACCAATTATAACCAAAATCTAATCACTTGTTCTTCTGGATGAAAACTTGAGGAATACGAAAAAATTTTAATTTTTGGAATCGTAGTATTGAAGTTATGTGATCCGGAATTTTGTCACACACACACGTACATACAGACATCATCATAAAAATGGTAAAATAGTAATATAGGGACCCTAAAACATGCTTATACACAAAAAACTCATCATTGATTTTTTTGACTAATGACAATACCTTCCTTACCTAAAGGTGAAGGAAGGTAAAAAAACATAAGCTTGTGTTATATCTCGAGAATTATTAAATTTTCAAAAAAATCTAATTAGGCCATTTTATTCTACGTAAAAAACAGTACAAAATATGTCTAAACATTTTACTGTTATACTAAATAAGATATGAGATATTTTCGAAATTAACGAAAAACGAGTTTTTACTTGTAGCTAATGTGAAACAAGTTTGTTCTATGGTTAATATTACTCGAGCTACTGTAAAAAACATCGAAAATGAGACACCTGTACATCCTTAATGAGCATATTTTTACAATGAAAATTCATGTTTCAGACAATCTTCAAGTTGAGGCTTCCGCTACGCTTCTGTTCCATTTGCGAACAGAAACTTCAATTGTTTAGTACATTTAAGAAGGACTGTGTAGAGAACACTCTACGTCTGGAAGCGTGGATCAAGGAGGCACCAGACACCACAGATGTGACAGAGAAATATACGACATCTGAAACAAAGATTAATAAAATCGATGAAGTTTGTATAAAAGAGGAAGTGATAGATAAGAATGATGAACTAGTAGTAAAATATTCATTAGTGGACGAAATTTCCATTAAAGATGACCCGCTACCAGAAAATCCCTCTGGCTGTGAACTTGATTTATTACAAGAAATACTGAAGGATGAAAGCCCACTTGAAACAGATACTAATTTTGATGAAGACAGCAGCTTTGACATGGACAACGAAAGTGATCAGAATTCTGATGACCATAATGTAGTTTCTGATAATAATGAAAGTAATTCTGAAGAAAGTATTCTAGTTACTGGTGGTGCAAGTTCTAACAACAAAAAATTTCAATGTAATAAGTGTAAAAAATGGTTTTTACATAAATCAACCTTAGGTAGACATATGAAACTACATGGAGGTATTAAAGATTATCAATGTAATGAATGCAAAAAATGGTTTTCACGAAAATCACACTTAATTAGTCATTTGAAACAACACACTGGCGTTAAAGATTATCAATGTAATGAATGTAAAAAATGTTTTTCACATAAATATAGCTTAGTTGTACATATGAAACAACACACTGGCGTTAAAGATTATCAATGTAATGAATGTAAAAAATGTTTTTCACATAAATATAGCTTAGATGTACATATGAAACAACACACTGGCGTTAAAGATTATCAATGTAATGAATGTAAAAAATGTTTTTCACAAAAATCAAACTTAGTTAAACATATGAAACAACACACTGGCGTTAAAGATTTTCAATGTAATGAATGTAATAAATGGTTTTCACAAAAATCAAACTTAACTAGTCATTTGAAACAACACACTGGCGTTAAAGATTATCAATGTAATGAATGTAAAAAATATTTTCTACATAAATATAGCTTAGCCGTGCATATGAAACAACACAGTGAAGTAAAAAAAAATCAATGAAATTGTAAAAAGTTTTCACAAAAAAAAACATTTTTAGCACCGCCTGATATTATTTCTTCAGTTTTATGTATGTTTACTATTAATTTGGTGAATTATACTGTGTATTCGTATATACTGAGTGTGAACTACCAAAATTATGTTTTAATATAAGTCAATACCATTTTATATTTCAAACATGTTTATTTACACAACATATATGTACTGTGAGTGAATTATAAAAAATATAATAAAAATAATTATACAGCTTGTTTATTTTTAAGTGGCTACCATTACGATCTCAAGAACTATAAGAGATACTAAGTTGGTTAAGTGTGTGTGTGACAAAAGTTCCGGATTCCATAACTTCAATACCACGATTCCAAAAATTATATTTTTTTCGTATTCCTAAAGTATACATCCAGAAGAACAACTGATTAGATTTTGGTTATAATTGATCAACCGGAAGTAGTCTCATTTGAAAATTTAACAGTTAAATTTGATTTATTGACATTTAACGTTATTATAACGTAAAGAATATATTATTCTCTATACGATTTGATTACAATTTATTTATTTATTTATGAAATTTGGAGAACCAACAGTTTTTTACAAACCAATTATAGGTTCCCACATATTAACATTAAGAATAATTACATATACAGTGTCTATATCTTAACTACGTCGGTACATAGCATAATGAAAAGATTCAAAGAAATACAACAACGCATAATCAAAAATACAAATTAAACATACATTCAAATATATAAGCAATATAAAAATTAAGACAAAGAAATATACACTCATATGAATAACAAAAGCACTTAAATGGACGACTTCATTATTTCTTTTTTAAATGAAGTGAAATTTAAATAAAAAATATCTATGTGAGTGAAACTAGCATTATATTTTGACATCATTCTATTGACAGGAGAATTTTTGTGGTTATTTATTGCGGTTTTAGGTAAATGAAAAAGTATACTTGAGCGAGTTGTTTTCTGAGGCACATGTAAATAAAAAGTTGCAAAATTGCACTGCAGTTAATTTTGTTATTAAATATTTTATAAAGAAATGCCATGTCTGCAAAAATTCTTCTGTTTTCTAGTTTCTAGACTGATCATATTGAAATGATGAAGTCTAGCTTCATAGTTATTCGCATCTACTTACATATTTATTACATAATACGTACAGAATTTTTTTTTGAATACTCTCAACACATCTTACGTTTTTATTATACATGGGATTCCAAATTACTGATGCGTATTCTAATTTAGAACGTACAAGGGAGTTATACAAAGTAATAATTGAGAACGGATCAGTGAAGTTTTTACACTGACGTAATTTATACTTCATATTCAATAGATACAGATTTAAAGAATTTTAAAGAAATTAAATTTTATATTTCAGCCAGCTATGCCAAACTTGGGAACTAGTAATATATTCATATAATTCAAATTGACAGATGTCAGTATCAATAAAAAGTAAATTAATGTGGCAGATATGATGATGTTGAAGTAGATATTGGGGAATACACGGAAAGATACGGTAAGAAAATAACTCTAGTGTTACAAATTTTTAGAAAGATACAAGAAAGATGATTACATGGGTTTGAACATGTCATGAAGAGAAATGAAGAATTATATTGGAACAAGAATGAATAGTTTAGTAATAGGACGTTAAAGAAACAGAGGAAGACCAAAGATAAGATGGAAGGGGACTGTATTGCGTTGCGGAAGATTTGAGAGAAAAGGAACTGAATGAGAACGACATGCAAAAATAGCGACCCCTAACGAATGGGAAAAGCTAATGAAGAAGAAGATGCCAGTGTCAAGTGCAATTTGAATAGTTTGTTTATGAAATAATTTTACTGGAAATTTAGAATCTTTTGTAAGAAAAATTATGGAATTTATACATTATACACGAGAATGACGGAAGGTATTGTACTGGCCACAACAGATTTTTTATATATGAAATAAATGCAATTAATTCTGAAATGGACACGATATGGTACCAGAAATTTCGTTTTTATTTTATACATAAATTAATTCAATTATTAATACAAAAATGACAAAATAATGACATTAATTGTTTTTGCATTAAACCACATTAATTCAAAATTATTTTGTGATAATATAATATAATGGTTTACTGGCGCCATACAAGATGGCAGCATGAAACTCGTTTTGGAGCTTTTTCACGGAAATAAAAATTAGATAAGGTGTTTTTATATATAAAAAATAAATGTATGGCCATTTTTGGAGTACATAAATGACATATTAGTATTTATTTTTTAAAAATTTTGTACTTTCTCTCATTATTTTTGTTATCCAACTTTGACAATATTGTTTATAGTTTCTTAGCGACTTGCGAAAAATTTCAAAACTCAAATTTGATAGGTGGATGATATTATGTGTATATATACGCCATTATCGATAATGATGATATCAGATGATAATAGTAGAACTCCTGATCATTCCCAAACCAGAAAATCAGGTATAACGCGTTTTGCATTTATCTAAACTTACAAAGAATGATATTTATTTGTTATTTTTTGTACCAAATTGTAACATAATCTAACCATTACTAGTATTGTTTTATTGTTTAATTCTGATTAAGTAATATTTGCAGAAATGAAAATATTCGGGTTTGGAAATTTTCATGTGTTCAAAACTAGTTCAAAGCAAAGTTTTCGCTCCCGCTTTTGGGCTGCAAAAGCTGTAATGAAATATAATTCCACTTCGGATCTAATATACTCTTGTATTCATTTTTTTGTAATAAAATAATATGGTAAATAAATAATAATGTTGAGGTAAACCAACTCGCACTGTCATTGAAAAGTTAGGTTGGCAACGCGTTGAAAGTACCAACGAAATTGTAGAGATTAATTTCATTTGCCCTCTTTTATTGGTAACCATGCGTCAGTGAACCGAATATCGCTACGCCAAGCTATCGTCACTCTGAATATTGTCAAGTTCACGACGTGTTGTCGGAAAATTGTAATCCGTGGTAATCGACATTTATATTTAGTCAGTTTTGTCGGAAAATACCAGAATCGGGACGCTAAGTCTTATGTGAAGCCTCGCCAAATAAAAGGTACGCAAAACTAGTGTCTTAATACATTTATTTTTGTAACTTCGATCAACTGTATTACGTTTAGGTTAAACCACCTGTAAACCGCCTGGTAATTGTGTTTGTACTTTTGCAGGTGCCTTTTTGAAACTACTTATTTTCTTACATCATTTTTCCAAATAAATGATATATTTCTATAAGTCAGCTGAATAAATTATTATCCCTCGATCCATTCCACGTGCCAAACCAGCAAGAATCACAACAAATTATTACAACAAATATTTCTGTTTTACTTCAATTGATACATAAAATCATATAACAATCAATATTTCAACAATTTATTGACTCAAAATAAATAAATTTAACACTTTTACACTTATTAGCTGATTAACAATCAAATGACGTTTGTTTAAACAATTTTTTATCCCGCGGATTCCATTTGCACATTTTTTTGAATCTGATTGGTCAATCGATTAATCGAAGTATTGATTTTCTCCTATTTACACGATACAACAACGTACTTTTTTACAACAAAACATTAAAAAATAGTTCATAATTATCATGATAGATTGCAGTAGTAGTCTCGTTTTGGATAAACAAATTCCAGAAAACTCATTTTCTGGCTGAACTAGAAACTTTTCGACAAAATTTCTAAATAAAAATTATTTTATAATTAAAAATAAAGGGGAGTTTTGTTGAAGCTTTTTTTATTTTCGCTTTTGTTTCCGAGATAATAAATAGAACTAAAATTTGTTTATTATATGTAGGGAATTTTTTTTACAACGAAATAAACTTCTAAAAAAAAATAATTTTACATATATTTTAGCTACTAATTTATTTAAGAGTCTAAACTGAAACTACTAGACCCAATACACAATACAGCCTTACGATTAGCATCAGGTGCATTCCGAACAAGCCCGATAGCCAGCATTCTAGTAGATGCAGGAGAACCGCCACTCAAAATAAGAAGACAGCAATTAAGTTTGAATTACATAATTAAACTATCGAACAATCCACACAACATAGCGTATGATAAAATGTTCCAAACAAGAAGAGAAATAAAATCAGAAACTCCTCTTCAAAAATATATCATCTCATTCTTTGAAAATTCCCAGATACCTTTCCCAAACATCCAAGAAAAATCGTACAACAAATACCCACCATGGACACTAAAACACCCCAAAATCAACCTAGCCTTAACAATATACCCTAAACACCAAACTCCTATTGAGCTCTACCAAAACTATTTTTCCGAAATCAAAGAAGATCTCCAGGAAAATCACTTCATGTATACCAACGGGTCTAAAACCAAGATCAAAACCGGAGCGAGCGTCGTCACAGAAAACCAGACATTCAAATTCCAAATACAATCAATATGTAGTACGTATACAGCAGAAAGTTACAGCCTAAAAGAAGCCATAAACCTGATTAAAGAACAAAAACATAAATAAAACCGTAATATGCACTGACTCGCTGAGTGTCACAGTAAGCCTAACAAATCTTTACACAGGGAGCAAAATAATACAACAAATTCAAGACAACATACACGAAGCCATCACATATCAAGACAAAAATTTAACCATATTATGGATTCCATTTCACTGCAAAATCCCGGGCAACGAAAAAGCGGACCAAGCTGCAAAAGAGGCAACAAATGAAAACTTCATTAACATACCAGTACCAGCGCGAGACCCAAAAGTATTAATAAGAAAGAAACTGATGGAAACGTGGCAAAATCAATGGGAAAGGACTCAAAATAACAAACTGAGAAATATAAAAGAGCAAGTTACCAAATGCCTAATGCCCAGAGAAAGAAGAGAACAAACAGTAATTACAAGGCTTAGAATTGGACACACTCGTCTCACACACAGGCTACCTATTACAAAAAGAGCAACCTAAAATATGCGACAAATGTGGCACTCAAATTACGGTAGAACATATACTAATAAGCTGCAATAAATATATCATCGAAAGACGACAACATCAAATACAAGCCACATTCAAAGAAGCCTTGGCAAACAACACGAAAAACGTCATAAACTTCCTCAAACAAATAAATATTTTTAACAAAATATAAATATGTTTAGTGTATTACACAAAAATTACATAATGTTTTTTTTTCTTGTATATAATAATATCTAGTTTTTTATACAAAAATCTTTTAATTTGTATTACTTTAAGGTATTATAATTTAGATTGCTTTTCCAATGTTCTGAACAGATTCCTGTCCGAATCGCCTCATTTAAAAAAAAACTGAAAACACTGAAAATATACGCACTTTGACAGATGTTTCCTAGGTACTCCCAAAACGTCAAAAAAAAAATTGCTTATCAAAACTCGCTTACTTATAAAAATACGGATCAAAGGATGCGAAAAAAATTTTGTGACGCAATTTTGTCGAAATAAAACTTGGTAATTGGGTAGAATCCTGAATTTGGATTGGATTATAAATTTATGAGTTAAATAGTCACCTGAAAATAAATAATAAGGGTTCTAAATAAATATATTATTTTTATAAGTTTTATTAATTTTAAAACAAATACAATGAAAGATGGATCCGAAGTCAGATTTTCCCTAAGGGCTGATTTAGAAAGCGAAGGGCTTAAAACAATCCTTAGGTAAAAATTGACATTGAATTTGTATTCTACGGGTCAAAATTAGCCTAATAAAATTTGTCTTGCCCTTCTAGCTATTTTAATAACCGAGTTAGCGAATGCCTTTTGCCATAAATTTTAGGACTAAGAAAATAAACAGAGGGTTTTCAGCAATCAGTATGAAATTTCATATGTGTAGCTACGTTTGATTTTTGTGAAAACAGTTTTTTACATACTTCGCATTGAAAATCTTTTACACCAGTATGTAATTTCATATATTTAAGGGTGATTTATTTGTAAACCTTTTTTGCATACTTCACATTGAAAAATCTTTTACACCAGTATGTAATTTCATATGTATATTTAAGTGTGATTTTTGTGTAAACCGTTTTCTGCATACTTCATTGAAAATCTTTTACACCAGTATGTAATTGCATATGTATATTTAATTGTGATTTTTGTGAAAACCGTTTTTTACATACTTCGCATTGAAAATATTTTACACCAGTATGCAATTTCATATGTATATTTAAGTTTGATTTTTGTGTAAACCGTTTTTTACATACTTCACATTGAAAATCTTTTACACCAGTATGCAATTTCATATGCATGTTTAAGTGTGCTTTTCCTGTAAACCTTTTTTTACATATTTCACATTGAAAATCTTTTACACCAGTATGCAATTTTATATGTCCGTTTAAGTGTTCTTTTCGTGTAAACCGTTTTTTACATACTTCACATTGAAAATCTTTTACACCAGTATGCAATTTCATATGCATGATTAAGTTAGCTTTTAGTGTAAACTCTTTTTTACATACTTCACATTGAAAATCTTTTACACCGGTATGCAATTTCATATGTCTGTTTAAGTGTTCTTTTCGTGTAAACCGTTTTTTACATACTTCACATTGAAAATCTTTTACACCAGTATGCAATTTCATATGTCCGTTTAAGTTTGCTTTTCGTGTAAACCGTTTTTTACATACCTCACATTGATTTTTTTTTACACCAGTATGCAATTTTTATATGTCTGGCTAAACTTGATTTGTGTGAAAACCATTTTTTACATACATTACATTGATTTCTTTTTAATGCATTGTGTTGTAGTTTAATCTTACGACCTGCACTGAAAGCAACTAAAATATTTTCATCAGAGTTAATTTCAGAAACTACATCGTCACGGTTATCAGAATTCAAATTACTTTCGTTGTCCATGTGAACGCTGTGGTTTTCATAATGATGAGTGTCTTTTGTATGTAGTGAGGTTTGCTCCTTTAGAATATCTCTTAGTACAACACTGCATTCACGGAGGAGAGGATTTTCAGTTCCCGGGTCTCCATTACTGAAAATATCGTCAACTACATTTACTTCCAGATTATTATTGTCAGCAACTATATCGTCAGGGTCCTTAGAATTCTGATCATTTTCGTTGTCCATGTGAACGCTGCTGTTTTCATGGTGAGAAGTATCTGTTGTTTGTGTTTCCTCCTTTAGAATATCTTGTAATGTAACACTATATTCTAAGTCGAGAAGATTTTCTGGTAATGACTCTTCTTTAATGGAAATATCGTCTACTAATTTGATTTCCAAATCTTCGCTGTTATCCTCTTTTATATTGTCAGTAACTATATCGTCATGGTCCTTAGAATTCTGATCATTTTCGTCCATGTGAACGCAGCGGCTGCAGTCTTCATGGAGGGGAATGTCTGTTGTTTGTGGTGGTGTTTCCTCATTTAGAATATCCTGAAGTCCAATACTACATTCTAAGTCGCGAGGATTTTCTGTATCTGGGCCTTCTTTACTGGAAATTTCGTCTACTATATTTACTTGCAGATCATCGCTATTATCTAACACATCAGTGTTTTCCTGTGTGTTTATGGAGCATATTTTCATAAGACGTAGGCTGTTCTGCACACATTTCTCCTTAAATGTAGTAAACAAATTAAGTTTCTTTTCGCAAATCGAACAAATGCGCAGCGAAATCCTCATCTTGATGATTGTCTGAAACAAAAATTTTCATTGTAAATACAGGCTCTCAGGATTTTGAAAATCACCACTGGGATCTCGGAAACTATAAGATATGACTTCGGTTCTGGGACATGTGGTGCGCTTGGAGGGGGGGGGGGGGCATTTTAATGTGGTTTTGTTTTGCCAAAAGGTAGATAATGGCGGAAAACTGAATTTGGTCCATTTTTTTCATTTTGAAATTACTTCTAAACTATCAGTAAATCAAGAAAAATCCAATGTGGCCAGCACATGACCTCCCGTCAATTCCATGTTTAAAATAGCAATGAGCTTTGAGTAAAGGATCACTTCCGGTTGATCGTTCGTAAACAAAATTTAATTTGTTGTTTAGAAAAGTAGAAAACTCTGTAGTACGAAATTTTGGATTATATTTTATTATGTTTTTCCTCGAAAATTTGTTGAGAGTTCCAAATTAAGTATCACTACCGGTTTATCATGTATAGAGTGATCACGCGAGAATGAACCATCAATTATCTCTATTATTAAGCGAGATAGCGATTATCTTCAAATAAACAAATTTACTATAGACAATATGGGCAATAAGATGTCGTATCAAGAAGCGTTCTGTTACTTCCGGTTCCGGAGTATGTGATACCAACTATGAAATTTTAAATGGAACATACTATATTTTTTATATTTTTGAAAAGTACATAAAATTAGCTTTGCAGTGGTAATAAATTAGTAGTACATTATATTATTAAAAAATAAAATGGCGGACGTTTAAAATATGAATATATTGAATGAAAGCAGATGAAATGTGTGAGATTTTTTTTTATTCATAGATGATTTTTTGAGATAAATTCATTTATATGACGTAACCTAGGCAACAAATTCACTAAGACAAAATTCCACACTTTCTTGACTTTTTTTGTAAGATATTTCAAACGTCCGCCATTTTACTTTTTAATAATACAACGTCCTACTTGTTTACTATCATTGTAAAGCAAATTTTGTGTGCTTATAAAAAAAATTAAAAAAAAATATAGAATTACATTTGAAATTTCAAAGTTGGTATCACGTACTTCGGAACCGGAAGTAATAGAACCCTTTTTGAAACAACAGCTTTTTGCCTATATTGCCTATAGTAATTTTTTTATTTGAAGATAATCGATATCTCCATTAATAACGGAGATAATTGCTGGTTCATTTTCGCGTGGTCATTCTGCCACTTTAAATTATTTTACATTTTTATATCTCCAGTAAAATCTTTTCACAAAAATATTATGTAAATTTTATTTGACAATGATATCTGTCAATTAGTAAAATTTGAATACTCTGTTTCCATGGTGCAGCTTTTAGCAGAATTAGGTGCAAGTTATTTCTTTATAATTCTTCACCTATAAATTCATTGAATATGAAGAAAAAAATATAATTAAATCGAATAGAGAATAACACATTCTTTTATTTGTAATACCATAAAAGCTCAAAAAATTATATTTAACAACGTTTTTTCAAGAAATACTGATAAAATCTTCAAATTATGGTACTTCCGATTAACCAATCATAACCAAAATCTAATGAAGTGTTCATATGACGTACGAAACAGGAATATGAAAGAATTATAACTTTTGGAATTGTAGTAGTGGAGTTATCGAAGAAGAAATTTGTGTCACACATACACACACACACACACACACACACATAAATACATACATACACGCACATACAGATATCATCGTAAAAACAGTAAATTCGTATAGTAGGGACTCTAAAAGGTGCTTATTCATCAAAAACTCACCATCGAATTTTCTGACTAAAACCATTGAATAAATAATCTACTCACATAGTGCCAAATAAGAAAAAGAACCTTTTAATTTTGATTTTCTATAAGCTGGAAGGTGCAATATATTAATCATTGAATGTAACACACTCTTTGTGTTTAGCAATTGGCTTTACACAAATTGCCAAAAGCAATGATTATAAAGAAAATATTATTTTCAACATGCTGCGCAAAAAAAAAACAAAGAATTCACTACTAATAATTTTATACATATCAGTGATGCTAAATATAAACACCGCAAAAATGATGTTTATAGATGCTCCGTTCCTAGAAATGCTAATCCCGGATTTAAAACAATATTTCAACCCATATAAATAAACAATAGTTCAACCCTGCTACTCAGGCTCAGGAGTCCGTCGTTATAGGGTAGATACGATGTGTGTGTGTCGTTCACGGGTGACACCGACACTTGGTTAGGGGTGAAACGGCGAACAAAACATTCTGTATATTCCAATACGACTTATTTTTTTAATTATTTGTTTTAATGGGGTCTCGTGGCCGTGTGCCTGAGTGTCCGGTCGCTAATCTGGGGACCCGGGTTCGATCCCGACCGACGCCAAAAATTACATCGAATTTTAATGGCACAAAATTGACCCCTGTGATGCACTCTCCACGCCAGCTATGAGTGCCTGTGAGGTTGACGCCTGGTAAGCGCCCGCACGGTACAAATATTCCATCATTACCGATATCTGTACAAAGCAGATTGACACACCCAGCAATGGGTAATATGCCGTGATGAAATATTTATTTTATTTATAATTTATTTGTGATACGTACACAATATACAAAGTAACAACTGGGGGCAGACAGACAAATATTCATTGTCGTCCTCAGCATTGCATTTAATATGGAGCATATACGATTTATACAATAGTATACATTGTAATTATATATTATGTCTATAGTTAACTCATGTGCATCAATCCTTCATACACAAACATAGTATCACAATGCTCTGCTCTGCTATTCTGCGACCAGCTTACCTACTTTATTTACAAACTTTTATATCGCTATTCGCTACTGGTACAAAATTAATAAATTCATATACAGGGTGTTAATACTAAGTCGTTACACCCGAAAATGGTAGATAGAACTCATTAAAACAAACAACTTTTCTTAGCTCAAATTTTGATTTGCAGCTCCAGTTCATAGTTATTGGCGTTCTCTTCTTTTTCGAAAAATCGTCATAACTCCCTTATTTTAAGGAATATTTAAAAAATATAAAAACTTTCAGCATTTGCTTTCGGTTCTTTAAAACACTTGCATTTACAATTATTTTCTATTTCATCAAAAACAAAATGGCGACCAATCAAAAATTTCAAAACAATATATTTTGAAAAAACTTTTTTTTTTGGACAGATAGAAAAAAATGTTTCAGACAAATATTGTAATAGAAAGTTTAAGGATTTTAAAAATGTTTTATTTTCGAAAATCGATGGGGTGGTTTTCATAATATCTTGTTTTGAAATTTTTGATTGGTCGCCATTTTGTTATTTGATGAAATAGAAAATAATTGTAAAAACAAGTGTTTTAGAGAACCAAAAGCAAATGCTGAAAGTTTTTGTATTTTTTAAATATTCCTTAAAATAAGGGAGTTATGACGATTTTTCGAAAAACAAGAGAACGCCAATAACTATGAACTGGGGCTCCAAATCAAAAATTTGAGCTAAGAAAAGTTGTTTGTTTTAATGAGTTCTATCTACCATTTTCGGGTGTAACGACTTAGTATTAACACCCTGTATATTTACTTTTCTAACCCAATATATAAACTAAAATTTTGGACAGACAAAAATGCAATGAAATAAAACCAACACCACCCGCAAGAAAAAATATATTTTCCATGTATGAAAGCTCATCTTCGCCGGAAATTACACCAAGGAAACGAAAACTGCTAAAGAAAATAGAGAAACAGTCTTTTTCATTAGCCAAAAAGCGAGTACAAATTTTTAGAATGAGAAGGAAAATTTCAAAACTCGGTAAAAATAATATAGTTAAATATTTATTAAAACATAAATCAGAAGATGCCAAAACATTATCAAAAATGATTATACAGGTGTTCGAAAAATAGGGGACCAAATTTGGAAAATATATTAATCAAACCAAAACAAGAAAATAATCCTAATATATCCATGTCCAGAAACGAACCATTTCGGAATAGTTTGAATTTTTAATTTTATTTTTAGTATTTATTTTTTATTTTTTTTATTTATTTAACATATCCTGTTTTCGGGACAAGATCCCACACAAGAGAGATTGACAACATGAAAAAAGAAAAAGTTCATATTCTTCATATACAATCTTAGCTAAACATATTTTGTACATACATTAATAATAATAGTTAAACCATTTATACATATAATTAATGTATACAGTAAATTTCAAAATAGATCAACAAAACTATCCAAGAAGCTTCCATTGAAATTAACATGAATATAATAATAGCAATAATAATAGACACAAATAAACCATTTATATACTTGTACCTAGTGTATACAACAAATACCTATTTAAATTAACAAAAAAGATAACAAATAAACCACTTATGTATTTAAGTGTAATAAATAATTTTTCAAAATAAATTAATAAAGCCAACCAGGAAATATTCATTTATGTTAACAAAAATAATAATGAACACATATAAACTATTTATATATCTGTACTTAATTCTTTTTGTTAAATCCGAAATTTCAAGTTTATACTAGAGGTTTTAATTTGAAAAGTACCAAAACTGTTATTTTGAAAATGTGTTTTTGATATAAATTTGTAATAAATTATAAAAAATTGAACTGTTTGTTAATTGTTACAATTTTATTGTTAAATTAATAATAAATTAACAATCATTACAAAATTTAGAATTTAATTTTAATTTATAATTACAATTATTTTTTTCTGAATAACAACCTACTTTTCAAATTAAAGAGGTACCTTTGAGAATTGAAAGTACATATTAAAAAAAAAACTTTTTAAAATATGTTTTTGTAGTACTGAAATTAGAGATATTTATTTTAAATTGAAAACAGGAACGTCATCATTTTAGCTAAGCCATCTTCTTTATAAAAATGATATAATGTACATATTTTTTAATTATTCCGAGGCAGGTAAAAATTTCTATGAAGAGTATTTTTTTTTTGTTAAAGTACCTAATAATTGATTTTTGACGCAACTATACCGTATATTATTCTCGGCTTTACTTTTGAACTTTAAATATATTTGCACAGACCGGCAAAATTAGGGGCATGCCAAAAAAGCTATGTATTTAAAAAATCAGTTGTGGCCAGCACAATACCTCTCGCCACTTCCTTTTTTTTGGTTAAGTATAGGGCGCGAACAGTCATGTTACATTGTGTTGGTCTTGACAAGCAGATGTGGAGGCCCGTTCCAGAATGATAATTAGTAATTATGTACATAAATGTCAGAATTTTTCATTAAAAATTTCAAGATTTTCTAAATTCATGTAGTTAATTTGTCACCAGGAGTGTGGAATAGACTTGTCGAGGAAAATAAATCACATGGAATTGGAAAATCACTAAATTTAGAATGAGAAATTATGATATATGACATCTAAGGTAAGGTGGGGTAATTTGGCCATATTTTTACAACGTTAGAATTTTTTTTCACAAACTTTTAATTTTATGAATATTATTTTACTTGTCTGAAACATTTTGCAAGTCATAATATATTCCTCATATCTTCTACTTCGATAGCCTATTATAAACAAAATAGTATCAGCAACCCAAATATTTAAAAAAAATATATATTTTTTTCAATGCATGGGTGGCCCAGTTTCCCAAAATTTTGGGGCAAGTGGACCATCCTACCTTGTTTTTCTATACAATAAAGTGTAATTTTAGCTGGGGTAACTGGGGTTTTCCCCTGTCATTTGAAAATTTTTGTGTCCAACTTCCAATTTTTTAACTGAATAAATAATTTTTTGTCCAAGTTGCAAACTAAATGTGTCCGAAATTTCCTTACTTATCGACGCTTATTTTATAGTATAAATGAAAAACTTAAAAGTATTTTTAAATGTTACTTTATTATAATAAAACAAATACTTTTATTCATTTCTTGAAAGTATAAATTAAGGAATTAAGGCTGCAATTCCATAATTATGAAATTGAAGCCTGTGGTACGTTGTACATTTCTCTTTTCTCCTGTTATTGCGCATTGCTTGTTGGGTAATTATTTAATTAAATAAATATAGGGTTTCATATAAATCAGTATAAAGTATTTTTAATAACCATATACACATACAGGTGTAACATCAAATCCGACCACCGCCATTATTTTCTTTATTATTACAGTTACGAAAAAATATTGTGGAACAAAGTTGTAGGAGATCAAGGGGACATCTCATTAGAGAAGGAAATATTTTTTTTAAACCAGTGGTTCTAAAGTTACAATATAAAGTTATATTTTTTCAAATGAGATTATACATATTTTTTATGCCCATTCGATAGAGTATTTTTTTATAAATTCAACCATGAGATTATTTTATATCCTTACATAACAAAAGGAACGAAGAGCTCACAAAACACAACATGACTATAAATAATAGAGAAGACAAAGGTAATGGCGATCACAAAAGAAGAGGTGGAAACCAATATAACAATAAATGGAAAACAAATAGAACAGATAGAAACATTTAAATACCTTGGAAGCATGATAAATAACAAAGGAAGCCAAGAACAAGAAATAAATAACAGAATACAGACAGCAAATAAAAGCTACCATACATTGAATAAAATAATACTAAATAACAAACAAATATCAAGTAAAACAAAAACAACTCTATTTAAAACAGTATACAGACCAGCGCTAACGTATGGATGTGAAACATGGGTAATGAATCTGAAAACAAAGTCAAAAATACAAGCAGCCGAAATGAAGTTTCTACGACGAATAGAAGGGGTCACAAGATTAGACAAAATTAGAAATGAGGACAGAAGAACAAAGCTACAGCTAGAAAGCACGCAAAAAACAATAGAGAAAAGACAGCTAGCCTGGTATGGACATCTAGTAAGGATGCCTGAAGACAAACAAGCAAAAATAGTCTGGAACGCTAGAGAAAGGATTAAAAAGAAAAGAGGAAGACCAGCGAAGAATTGGGAAGGAAACAGAACAAATCCTAAATAAGAACAACTTAAACCTTCAAGAAGCAAACAGGAAAGCAAGGAGCAGGACAGAATGGAAAGACTTTATAAATAATATAGTGTAAAAAGAATTATAATCTCTACACCCGTAAGGGTAGAGTGAGATTTAAAAAGATAATAATAATAATAACATAACAAAAATATTGAGAAAAATTCAATTGAAATTTAAATAAATTTAATTTTTATAATTATTTTTCATGAATGAAAAACAATTAAGCTTTAAATTAAAATGAAACAAATATTTGTTAAAAACGTTATAAACAGTGTTCTATTTGATTTCTATCCTAAGTAATTCAAATTGACAAATAGTAGTTTTTGTTTTTCATACATAGCCTACTGAAAAATGACTAGAAAAATCAAATTTACTTAAATTTCAATCGTAATTTTTCCAATATTTTTGTTATGTAAGGATATAAAACTGATATATGGTTGAATTCAGAATAAAATACGCTATCGAATAGGCATAAAAATATGTATAAACCCATTTGAAAAAATATAACTTTGTGTTACAAATTGAGAACTACTGGTTTAAAAAAATATTTTCTTCTTAAATGGGATGTCCCCCTTGGTCTTCTACAATTTTGTTCTATAGTATTTTTTTGTAAAGAAAATAATGGCGGTGGTTGGTTGGTTTTGGTGTTACATCCTGTATATAGAGGGTGAGTCTGGGAAGATGCCCACACTTTCAACATTTAATACAAGTAATCTCGATTTTTTTTTCATATTATTAATATACATACTTTTACCTCGTTGAATCTTCCCAGACTCCGCCCATATGTAGGTAACTTATGTTACGGAAATTCCAAATCACTTTAAAACATTTGCATCCCACAATATAAACGGCTCACTTTCGTGTCTACCTGGGAGTGAGGCAGGTTTTCCTACCCTAAACATATATTGGTGCATCGACCTTTTAAAAAGGTAGAATTGTTCAAACTTCGAGTTACATATAATTTCAATCCAAAAAGGTAGCTACGACTACGTCAAAATTTTACAGTCGGCAATTCTTTATAAATTTGTTTTATTACTCTTATTATTTTTTATGTTGTATTTCGTATTACACAGTGTAGTATTATTTTTTGTTTTTTTTTATTAATGTAAGGTGAAAGATTTTTTTTAGTAAAGTAATTAAAGAAGTAATTAAAATGTCAATTACAATGCAAAAGTAATTGGTCATTTAATTACATTTCTCTAACATTAATCATTTTTAAATATAATTTGGGTATATTTTGATTAAGGTAGTTCACCAGCTACCGTCCAGGCCAAAAATTTGGTCGGGCTGAACGTATACTGCGCATTCTACGATAACCCCTCTCTAAAGAAAGCTTTTGGTAAGTGACTGTACTTTCTTCTGCCGTATGTCATAAGTATGTACACCCACACCGCTACGAAACGTTGTTAAAGGAAAGCTGGCAACGTCGCGCTTTAATCGGAAGGGGAAGGGGGGAACAGTTCTAGCAGAGAGCCGCTGAATCCAGCCGTAGTTACAAATTCGCCGTTTTGACGTAACTTATTCCCGCTGTCAATTTTGACGTATTAAAAATAATATAACAAAAATAGATAAAACATAGTACTTACATTTGCATTTTTTATATTTTTTATTCATTTATATCTTTGAAAAACCATATAACAACGTTATAATAGCTAAATTGATTTTTTGACATTCTAAAAATGACATTTAAATTTGATATCTGCTGGATCGTAGCCTACTTTATTAATACAAGACCGCGAAATAACTCAAATTTTGTTTCAAAATATGCCCAAAACTCTAGTTCTAAAACCGGTAATGAGGGCGTGATTTATGCCTGCTGTCATTTAAATGTCATTTTGAGACAGTCAAAAAATCAATTTAGCAGTTCTAACGTTGTTATACAGTTTTTCACAAATATAAACGAATAAAACATACATTAAATGCAAATGTAAGTAATATTTTTATCTATATATTATATTAGCTTTACCCTTCCCCCTGACGTAAACATACAGTGTTGCCGCTGCCACTCTCCCTCGAGTTTTTCAGTCGTCGAGTACATTATTTTACACTACAATTACTCTGAAACTGTACGTCAGATCGCTTTCATCGTTTGAAATAACATTCGAAACATATGAAACTACTACATATTAGTTTTTTATTTAAATCTATAGAAGCAAAATGAAGCTATTCATCAAAATGTCGGTTTTGGTGGCATTAGTCCTATGCTTCACGTGTTAAAATGTCTGACTTTCGAGGCGAATAGGTCATTTTTTTTACGTCAGAAGTTTATAAAAAATTAACTGTGCATGTATTAGGTCATTCTTAACACATAGTTAAATTTTTATAAACATCTATAGAAACTCGATTTACTGGTGAACTACCTGAAAGTAATTTGCCCAACTCTTGTTCTGATAGCAGCACTGTTTTGGTGGGAAATTTAAAATATATTACTCCCTAACCTTACTTTTTGAATGTTGACGATTGTGTTACCCTAGATCACGTCTATGCAATTTCACCAGAGTGATTCCTAGCGGGAACTTCTGTAACACAACCTATTGTGAACAAACTTTGCATTACCATGACCTAACAGATATATCAGTGGTAATTATTATAGAAATTAAGGAATAAATGACAGACAATAAAGTATATATTAAACGGAAGAATATATAAAATATTACATAAAATTATCAGACGCAGGTAATTTATTAATTTTGAATAAAACAGACAAACCAGAACCAAATATATTAATGCACGCCAACTTCATAGTAGTAGAGATTTGCACAAGTTGAGATTTGAATATTTGAAAATCGCATAAGTAGTTATTTGAATAAGGCAATGTTTTTTTTCTCTTAATTTTACCCAATAGGATGTTTTATAAATTGATGTATGAATGAAGTGATATTTGAGTGGAAGCAGGTGGACAAAGCTCAACGTAGATGGCAGCATCCTAGCCATGTATTGTTGCCGCGGATAATTTTAAGTGACTTGATTGACAGTGATAATTAAAGTCAAATCCACATGAAACAATGCTAATTATTATAATTTTTACCAATTGTATATAAAAAAAGTTATTTTTCTCAAAATGATCTGCTCAAAGAAATACTTGTTTTTTATTTGGACTTAAATTTTGTAATTCTTTTCTTCTTTCATCTTTTGTTCAACTATTTATACTTTTGCATTTACCTAATACAAGAACGCATTTTTTAAAAAGAAGAATCCAAATAAACTGTCTGTCACTTTTAATACCGGTTTCTTCAATTATGAGTACTTTGTGCTAGCACGCGCCTTCTAAAGTAAACAAATTTTATTACATAGTTGTAGAAAGTACATGGCTTCCATTTTCGTACACTCTCTGGCCCTACCCTTGATAATATATTCAATCGAAACGTTGTGTAAATCAAAAATAAAGACAATAAAAATTCATCTATTGTTCATAATGAACCATTGTCTAAAATCTTTCAAGCGAAATATAGTACATTTACAATTGAGCATTCAATGTATAACTCGGGAGAGCAGTCATGAGATGGCACTGCAAACGGTTCAAACGTGAACATACAGTACTACAGCTGTCAGCTGTTACAGTTCAGCTCGGTTCAGAGTTGTATATCGAACTGTATTAACCTCTCTTGTAACTACTACAAATTATTTGTTTGTAAATAAATATTTTGTAGGTATTGTTTAGTGAAAGGATTAGAGAATTTATTGAACATGCGTTCCATGATTGATTTGTGTTTTATGTGCTCAAATGATAACAAATGCAACATTGTGAACAACAAAATTGTTACTCAAGTGCAATATCTTATGCCTGAAATTGTAAGTAACTTTATAGATTTTACTTTTCTTTAAAGGTATTGAATAGCTTTGCAACTTATACCGAAATCATATAAAAAAAATAACCTCAAAATTTTTTGTATAGATTTTTTTTGATTGATTACAAGTTTTGTTTGTGCTTTGTAGTTCACTTCTAATTGCAAGCACATTGCGCCTTAGTACATTTTCACCAATTCGATTCCGGTTTTTTAGTTTTTACGTCTTACGTCCATAACTATGGAAAATAATTTTTCAGCCTCCGCATTAGAATGAGGCAATGTTAATAATAAACTTACTAATTTTCTTAAATTAGGACAACTATAGTCATCATTGAATTTTTTTGTTTCGGCAATTTTGTGCCAGGCGTCTTCAATAGAGAATTTTTGCAATATGGTTGAGTTCAGTTTCATTAAAAGTGTATAAAAATGCTTGGCATTCAATAGATAATTTGTGTAGTATCAATATAGGTTGTAAATGACATACTAATATCGTTAATCACTTCTATTTTGAGCTGAAAGCGCAACATTGAGGTCCAAAAATTGTAAATTTGAAATTAATTTATCTAATAATGATAATCTATTTTGCATTTCTACTGCTGTTGTTTCATAAAAATTTAAACAATTTTCTAAAAATGTTTCCTTTCCATCCTTTGACATTTTTTGTGCATCACAATCTGGCCCTAAGCGTATTTTATTCAATTGTAAGAAGTACCTAATTGGGGTGCGTTAAATTTATTTCACCTAACTTTTTTTGAAAAATTTCGGGCCTAAGAAAATGATCACACATTTGTTTTATTATTAAATGGAAAGTGGTAAACAATTTATGTATTAATACATTTCTCTATTGAAAAAGACCGTTCAATAAGTTCAAAACATTTAATGCGTATTTTAGGAAAAGTAAATATGCTTTTTTGTGCCTCCTTCCGGCATAAATAGTATTACCTTTGAATATATCATGGAGGTCTTAATTTTCACCAAATGTTATAAAGCACTTAAAGAAAAGTCAATATAAAACACGATATACATATATTAAAAAGTCATAAACGGTAAACACTTCTCCAAAACACGTGCACGTTTAAAAACAAGCAATGCTCAATGACAGATGACAGCAACAACCTTGTAACTTTAAACTGACAGCGGTCGCAATGTAGAAGGGGAAGCGGCTGCACTAGCGATTACAAATACTCCCTCCATGTTTATTCCTACCTCCATGGAATATATAATACATATAAGAATGGCAACGCATATGGCCTAGCAACATACTATATCTGTCTCTTTTTATTCACAAAATTATTATAGATAGCTAGCACAAAACTATGAACTACGGTAAATCGTGCTGACAGCATTGCCAGATACTATTTGTTAGAGGTATTCAATAATCAATAATTCAAACATGTTGTTTCATAATAACCAGATAATATATTTTGAATCTTCAATGTACATGTATACTTGTTTTACAGTAGCAAACTTAAAAACCTTTATAAAATCTTAACTTGCTGTTCTAGCTACGTGGCAATACTGTGCAACATCCAACTATTATGTATTTTTTGAACTAACTCAGAAATAATTCGTATATGGAGGGATAGATGGCACCTTCTCTCGAAATATTTAATCTAAATACATTACGTTGCCATTCTTATATGTATTATATATTCAAAGGTATTACATAACTCCAAATAGTCCAGAAACACTTATTTATAATGTCTATATAGGCTGACAAAAGAAGTTGGCATTACTGTTCTGGTGATATGTAAATTTAGGACTACTTTCAACACAAGAATTTTCAAAAAATTTACAACTTTCAATACTAAATTGTTAATTGTAACTTAAATGAATACATTTTATGCTAAATGTAAGTAAATATATTTAAAATTGCAATGCAAAATCGATAAAAAAATGTTTGTTGATTTTTTTCTATTGATGTTACCAACATGAAAAATCCCTAATAGGTCATATTTGAACAATAAATCAAACTCATTGAATAAATTTAGGAAAAAGTCGGCACAAAATGTCTTGTGTATTACACGTCCAGAAAGGCCTTTGCGAGTGCTCATATTTAAATTCAAAACATACTCGCACTCGCAAAAGTGTAGTTTCTAGACTAGCGATACAAATAACTATTGTGTATACATTTTGCATTTAGTTTAAAATATTTTCAGACGATTTTATCTTTGTAGCTAGCTAAGCGAAAATGTTGCTCTAAGGCATCCTAGTTACTCGCACAATACATTGATGGCGACTAAGCCACCTTGTCGATAATTTCAGTATTTTTAATTTTTCTAATTCAAGATACTGCGGTATTTCTTGAAGCATTGCACAGCGTTTGGCACTTCCAGAAATGTATGTCGAGGAGACCGAGGTAATTGTTCACAAATCTTGCTTGCCACTAGAGCCGACGAATGGCAAATTGTATTAGGAGCGTCTTCTTTTAAATGTGAAAAAAAGGAATTATATTTTCCTACCATCATATATATTTAGCGTTACAATCAGTAGCGCCCAACGGTAAAAGTCTTAACATTTTTTTTTTTCACAAAAAAATCTTCATATATCGCACAAGAATGCATAATGACTTCTGGTCTCCAGTATTCGTGCTTTCATCTACAAGAATGGAAAGTTGTTGATTCTGTAGATCCTTAATTAATTAATTCCTTCGCCTTCGTTACTTCTTTGGCAACAACATTTTGAATAATTTCGGTACATTTAGTTCTTCCAAGTTTAATGTCGCTACTTGAGTAGCGAAGTTATGTTCTGCGAAAAAAACGGACAATTTTATTTCTGCTTTTTACCTCCTGCACCCTAGGTATAGGGATCGTGCTAAAAATAGCATATCCAGATTTTGGTAAATGACCACTTTTAAAGTCCCTAGAATCTAATTTTAACATTTTCACGATGATGTATGTATAAATGTATGTGTCTGTGTGTGTGGATCCTCTTTACGCTCTAACTCAAATACTATCATTCAGAAAATTTTGAAACCTCGTATTTCTAGCTTAATCTTATATGGAAAGATGCCATTAGTTTCTGGAGTAAATCAGATAACCGGAAATGGCACTTTACTGGAAGCTCAAAATAGTTTTTCTTCGAAAAATACCTTTAAATGTTATTTTTTCGAGATTTATTATTATAAAAATTTAATTTTTTTAGAGATTTACGTTAATACTTTTTGTATATGTTTTATGGATAAATTTCTAAAATTATCTATAATTTTAATCTCGGAGCCTACGTTTTAAACACAACTCCATGGTTACACAGTTCAGATCTCAACTGTATGTAACTGATAGATATATGTTACTGTCAACAAACTAATCATTTCAAATAATAATAGTAACGTTTTAAAAAGAAAATAGTAAATGGAACAATAATTATATGAAAAGGAACTTACAGTTTCCAGCATAAGTAAATATGTATGATTATTTCATTCATTACAAATTTGACCAATCCAGAATGTCTTATTTTCCATTGTGCATTTTAAATACAGTAGAACCCCGGTTAACCCATTAATATCTAAAAATAGCCTACATATGTACTAAAATGGGTGTGTAGGGCAAATGAATTATTTTGAAACAATGTCATTACATAATATACATATGTAGTTACAGTTTTTAGATACTGTACAGAATGTACATAAGTTTTCAACTTCTTTGATAGCAGTTAATTTATCCGCAATAGAAATCACAACACGCTTCCGCTTAGATGCCATCTCACAACAATACGTAAATACACACACAAAAAAACCTACGTTCTACTCTACTATTCATTTGCGAGCCCCGTGCGAGATCCCCGTCGCTACGGCCCGCCTATGGAATGAAGGAGCCGGACAGTAAGTGGGGCTACATAATCATTCATGGAACTGATAATTATACGTGGAATTGTTTCGGTTAACCCGGGTTTCGGTTGACCCGAGTTCGGTTAACCGGGGTTTTACTGTAAGTGATTAAATAGCACCTAGCCTTTTAACAGCGATTAAATTGAAGCTAGCTTTTATATGCAAATTTTGAACATTTTGAAGACATATTTAGCCGGATAATTAGTCGCAGAAGCAAGACACATGTTTTTTACGTTTACTGATATTCTAATCTTTAAACATGCCGAATTATTCAATTCAAGCAAATTTTATTTATTATTTTTTGACACTTATTTGAGGAACAGACTTCGTCATGCGCACTGACCTGGCGTGCAGTGTGCGTTCAGCAGTTATACTACAATAATAATGTATATCAGTTGAATTTTAATTAATAATAATAATATATCTGGAATGCATAAATAAAATTATCAAATTTTGTATTGAAAATTTGTACTATGAATTCATGAAATAATCTTGACACCCTCGTGCTAAACATTTGAATTGATTAAATTTGATATTCTGGCTTATTTATTATTGCGAATCGTGGACTTGACCAATATAGGTTTGCCAAAATAATGAGACACTTGAGTTGTCTAGCGTATTATTTTATTTACAAGGATGTTGCAGAAGATAAATGGAAAAAGCAATACAGAGAGCACCTACAATAAACAATATGTTTTAGCTTTTGTCAATAAATAAATTTAAGTTTACAATGTGGCTTTTATCATTCATGAAAAATGTATCACATGTATGTGTCGAATAACATACCTTCAATTACAGCAAAAATATCACATACAGTCAATTAGTTTCCGTACAATATTTATCACTCGACGTATTTTACTGTCTTAATGTTTCGGATTGTTTAATTGTAAGCCGATTACAATTCGACTTCTGACTAGTGAACTTGCACGTCGGTTTTGTCATGAACGGAATTACGATTTTTATTCCATGTTTACTTTTCACTCACGAAGTCAAAACAAAACATACAATACTACTTGATTCAAGATAATCTGATTTCCGATTTACAGGGCGGGAGAATTGAATCACAAAGTAATTAAATCTCAACATTTATAAAATGTTGCTTTTTTCAAATTATTATGTATGTACTCAAATACTTTTTAACCCTCGGTCAGAAACGTGCTAGAAGTTGAAAATTCCGGAAACATCGGTCTCTGGGACCGGCAATTTAGAAATTCGAAATATACATGTTTTTATCATACTAACGACGTTTTATTATCTTTATATGACACTCATTTCTCTTTATTTGCTTTTTACCTCTCGCTAAGAGAGGTATTGGATTCATGCTAAAAATCGCATATCCAGATTTTATTGAATAAGCACGTTTTAAGGTCCCTACAATCCGATTTTAACATTTTTACGATGATGTCTGTGTGTGTGTGGGCGTGTGTGTGTGTGTGTGTGTGTGTGTGTGTGTGTGTGTGTGTGTGTGTGTGTGTGTGTGTGTGTGTGTGTGTGTGGTGTGTGTGGATGTATGTGTGTGTATGTATGTAGGATGTTGGAAGGACGATTACTCAAAAACTGTAAGACTTTAGTAATGGGGTCTCGTGGCCGTGTGCCTGAGTGTCTGGTCGCGAATCTAGGGGACCCGGGTTCGATCCCGACCGACGCCAAAAATTACATCGCATTTTAATGGCACAAAATTGACCCCTGTGGCGCACTCTCCACGCCAGCAATGAGTGCCCGTGAGGTGACGCCTGGTAAGCGCCCGCACGGTACAAATATTCCATCATTACCGACATCTGTGTATGAAGCAGATTGGCACACCCAGCAATGGGTAATATGCCGTGATGAAATATTTATTTATTTATTTTATTTATGTATTAATAGTTAAATATTTAAAATTATAGGTATATTACATATATCCTTCAAAAATACTGTCAATCCTGACAATGAATTGGAAACATTTCGAAAAATTAGAAGAGGACAAAATTTCTTCATAAAATGAATTTAAAATTAAACAATCTAAATATAAGGAATAGATATATGTAAGTAGAATTTTTGGTGTAGAATGTAGATATACAAGAAATGTTAAATACAATAGGGCGCCTTGACAAGAAGATATGGGAGCTCATGTCAGAATGATAGCTAGTAATTATGTATATAGATGTAAGTATCATAATTTCTCATTCTAAATTTAGTGATTTTCCAATTCCATATGGTTTATTTTCCTCGACAAGGAAATTCCACACTCCTGGTGACAAATTAACTACGTGTATTTAGAAAATCTTAAAATTCTGAATGAAACATAATTCTGAAACGGGCCCCTACATCTAAAGGCCAACAATGTAACATGACTGTACGCGCCCTATACTTATGTAACCAAAAAAGGAAGTGGCGAGAGGTATTGTGCTGGCCACAACAGATTTTTTTTATAGAAAAAGTAAGTATATGAGAGATAATTATATAGGGGGCGTGAATTAAAACAATACTATTTTGGTATAGATTAATTTGTTTTAAAAAAAATAAATGTAATAATAACAAAAAAATACAAAACTTAAAAACTTATGAGGTACATTGGTTTATAGATTTAATAAAATTGTTCTAAAATCTTCTTCCTCGGAACAATTAGCACATATTGCTTTGACATGCTCTAAACATAAGAAACGGCGACATGATAGACAATGGTATCTGGTTTTCATTTTGCAAATAATCTAAAAAAAATATAAAGATAATATTGTAAAATGCAAACATTTTTAATTTGGAGGTTTACCTTAAAGCAAGTACGATTCCGGAAACGTCGGTGTGTCAGACCGAATAGGGCTCTTAAACAAAAACTACTTCGCTAAGTACAACGTCTCTAACAACTATGAATAAGTGTTCTGGTCGCGTAAGCATACCTGGATGGACAGATCATAGAACACGCGCAAACGCGAACAGCAGATACAAAAAAAAGCTATCGGTGCGTGAGACCGTATGTTCCCGACGAAGGGTTAAGCAAAATTTATTGCATAAGCCAAACATGTCAAATTTAATTGATTAAATTCTTAGCACTCGGGATATAACTATTGAATATAGGTAAAATAATAAAAATACAGGGTGTTAATAAAAAAACTTTACACACTTTAGCAGGTGATAGTAGAGATGTAAACAAGAAAAAAATTCTAATACACTTAGGTCCAATACTCATTGGTTTTTAGAAAATTTATGTATGGAATTTGTACATAATACACAGGATTGACGAAAGGTATTGTGCTGGCCACATCAGATTTAACAACTAAGGACTCTAGGTGTTTACGATCAATTGTAAACAAAGTTGCAGCCGTCGTCGAAGAGACTCACGCACTTGATCGTAAACACGTAGAGTCCTTAGTTGTTAAATCTGATGTGGCCAGCACAATACCTTTCGTCAATCCTGTGTATTATGTACAAATTCCATACATAAATTTTCTAAAAACCAATGAGTATTGGACCTAAGTGTATTAGAATTTTTTTCTTGTTTTCATCTCTACTATCACCTGCTAAAGTGTGTAAAGTTTTTTTATTAACACCCTGTATATATCACGGCATATTACCCATTGCTGGGTGAGCCAATCTGCTTTGTACACAGATTTCGGTAACGTTGATGACATACTTGTACCATGCGGGCGTTTACCAGGTGTCACCTAACGGGCACTTATTGCTGGTGGAGAGTGCACCACAGGGGTCATTTTTGTGCCATTTATAATTCTAAATATTTGGCGTCGATCGGGATCGAACCCGGTATTTAAATTTAATTTTAAGTATTTACATGAATAAAAATTAAATTAAACAGGAGGTAATGTGTTGGCCACATCAGATTTTTTGATGTTTGTATCGTGGATGATGTTTTCATTGTTTTTACCTTCCGTCACCTATAGGTAAGGTTTTAGTCAGAAAATTCGATGGTGAGTTTTTGATGAATAAGCACCTTTTAGAGTCCCTACTATACGAATTTACTTTTTTTTACGATGATATCTGTATGTGTGTGTATGTATGTATGTATTTATGTGTGTGTGTATGTGTGACACAAATTTCTCCTTCGATAACTCCATTACTACAATTCCAAAAGTTATAATTCTTTCATATTCCTGTTTCGTACGTCCATATGAACAGTTGATTATGATAGGTTAATCGGAAGTACCCTAATTTGAAGATTTTAACAGTATTTCTTGAAAAAAACGTTGTTACATACCATTTTTTGAGCTTTTATGGTATTATAAATAAAAGAATGTGTTATTTTCTATTCGATTTAATTATATTTTTTTCTTCATATTTAATGAATTTAGAGATGAAGAATTATAAAGAAATAACTTGCAACCTAATTCTGCTAAAAGCTGCACCATGGAAACAGAATATTCAAATTTTACTAATTGACAGATATCATTGTCAAATAAAATTTATATAATATGTTTGTGAAAAGATTTTACTGGAGATATAAAAATGTAAAATAATTTAAAGTGGCAGGATGACCACGCGAGGATGAACCAGCAATTATCTCCGTTATTAATGGAGATATCGATTATCTTCAAATAAAAAAAATTACTATAGACAATATGGGCAAAAAGCTGTTGTTTCAAAAAGGGTTCTATTACTTCCAGTTCCGAAGTACGTGATACCAACTTTGAAATTTCAAATGTAATTCTATACTTTTTTATTTATTTTTTATAAGCACACAAAATTTGCTTTACAATGATAGTAAATAAGTAGGACGTTGTATCATTAAAAAATAAAATGGCGGACGTTTGAAATGTCTTACAAAATAAGTCAAGAAAGTGTGGAATTTTGTCTTAGTGAATTTGTTGCCTAGGTTACGTCATATAAATGAATTTATCTCAAAAAATCATCTATGAATAAAAAAACAATAAAATCTCACACATTTGATCTTCTTTTCATTCAATATATTCATATTTTAAACATCCGCCATTTTATTTTTTAATAATACAATGTACTACTAATTTATTACCACTGCAAAGCTATTCACCGGTAGTGATACTTTATTTGTGGCTCTCAACAAATTTTCGAGGAAAAACATAATAAAATATAATCCAAAATTTCGTACTACAGACTTTTCTACTTTTCTAAACAACAAATTAAATTTTGTTTACGAACGATCAACCGGAAGTGATCCTTTACTCAAAGCTCATTGCTATTTTAAACATGGAATGGACGGTAGGTCATGTGCTGGCCACATTGGATTTTTCTTGATTTACTGATAGTTTAGAAGTAATTTCAAAATGAAAAAAATGGACTAAATTTAGTTTTCCGCCATTATCTACCTATGAGAATTTTTGGCAAAACAAAACCACATTAAAATACACCCCCCCCCCCCATCCCATAGCGCACCATATGTCCCAGAACCGAAGTCGCATATCTTATAGTTTCCGAGATCCCATTGGTGACTTTCGAAATCCTGAGAGCCTGTATTTACAATGAAAATTTTTGTTTCAGACAATCATCAAGATGAGGATTTCGCTGCGCATCTGTTCGATTTGCGAAAAGAAACTTCATTTGTTTACTACATTTAAGGAAAAATGTGTGCAGAACAGCCTACGTCTTATGAAAATATGCTCCATAAACACACAGGAAAACACTGATGTGTTAGATAATAGCGACGATCTGCAAGTAAATCTAGTAGACGAAATTTCCAGTAAAGAAGACCCAGAAACAGAAAATTCTCTCGACTTAGAATGTAGTATTGGACTTCAGGATATTCTAAAGGAGGAAACACCACCACAAACAACAGACATTGCCCTCCATGAAGACTGCAGCCGCTGCGTTCACATGGACGAAAATGATCAGAATTCTGAGGACCATGACGATATAGTTACTGACAATATAAAAGAGGATAACAGCGAAGATTTGGAAATCAAATTAGTAGACAATATTTCCATTAAAGAAGAGTCATTACCAGAAAATCTTCTCGACTTAGAATATAGTGTTGCATTACAAGATATTCTAAAGGAGGACACATCATCACAAACAACAGATACTTCTCACCATGAAAACAGCAGCGTTCACATGGACAACGAAAATGATCAGAATTCTAAGGACCCTGACGATATAGTTGCGGACAATAATAATCTGGAAGTAAATGTAGTTGACGATATTTTCAGTAATAGAGACCCGGGAACTGAAAATCCTCTCGTCCGTGAATGTAGTGTTGTACTAAGAGATATTCTAAAGGAGCAAACCCCACTGCAAACAAGAGACATTCATCGTCATGACGACCACAGCGTTCACATGGACAACGAAAGTAATCTGAATTCTGATAACCGTGACGATGTAGTTTCTGAAATTAACTCTGATGAAAATATTTTAGTTTCTTGCAGTGCAGGTCGTATGATTAAACTACAACACACTGCAGTAAAAAGAAATCAATGTAATGTGTGTAAAAAATGGTTTTCAAACAAATCAAGTTTAGCCAGACATATAAAATTGCATACTGGTGTAAAAGATTTTCAATGTGAAGTATGTAAAAAACGGTTTACACAAAAAGCAAACTTAAACAAGCATATGAAATTGCATACTGCTGTAAAAGATTTTCAATGTGAAGTATGTAAAAAACGGTTTACACAAAAAGCAAACTTTAACATGCATATGAAATTGCATATTGGTGTAAAAGATTTTCAATGTAAAGTATGTAAAAAACGGTTTACACGAAAAGCAAACTTAAACATACACATGAAATTGCATATTGGTGTAAAAGATTTTCAATGTGAAATATGTAGAAAACGATTTACACAAAAAGCAAACTTAAACATGCATATGAAATTGCATACTGGTGTAAAAGATTTTCAATGTGAAGTATGTAAAAAACGGTTTACACGAAAAGCAAACTTAAACATACACATGAAATTGCATATTGGTGTAAAAGATTTTCAATGTGAAGTATGTAAAAAACGATTTACACAAAAAGCACACTTACACAGACATATGAAATTGCAGACTTGTGTAAAAGATTTTCAATGTGAAGTATGTAAAAAACGGTTTAAACAAAAAGCAAACTTAAACATGCATATGAAATTGCAGACTTGTGTAAAAAAAAATCAATGTGAAGTATGTAAAAAACGGTTTAAACAAAAAGCACACTGAAACAGACATATGAAATTGCAGACTTGTGTAAAAGATTTTCAATGTGAAGTATGTAAAAAACGGTTTAAACAAAAAGCAAACTTAAACATGCATATGAAAATGCATACTTGTGTAAAAGATTTTCAATGTGAAGTATGTAAAAAACGGTTTTCACAAAAATCAAACGTAGCTACACATATGAAATTTCATACTGATATAAAAGATTTTCTGCCTGCGCAAATTTGTTAAAAACCCTTCAGTTTATATTCTTGGTTCTAAAGTTTATGGCGAAAGGCATTCACTAACTCGGTTATTAAAATAGCTAGAAGGGCAAGACAAATTTTATTAGGCTAATTTCGACCCGTAGAATACGAATTCCATGTCAATTTTTACCTAAGGATTATTTTAAGCCCTTTGCTTTCTAAATTAGTCCTTAGGGAAAATCTGACTTCGGATCCATCTTTCATTGTATTTGTTTTAAAATTAATAAAACTTACAAAAATAATATATTTATTTAGAACCCCTATTATTTATTTTCAGGTGACTATTTAACTCATAAATTTATAATCCAATCAGAATTCTACCCAATTACCAAGTTTTATTTCGACAAAATTACGTCACAAAAAATTTTTCGCATCCTTTGAGCCAATAACGTGCTGTATTTTTATAAGTAAGCGAGTTTTGATAAGCGATTTTTTTTTGACGTTTTGGGAGTACCTAGGAAACATCTGTCAAAGTGCGTATATTTTCAGTTTTTTTTAAATGAGGCGATTCGGACACAGATTTTTATATAAAAAGTAGAAATTATTACCTGATTTTTATTTTGGAAATAGTCATCCAAATATCATTCTGCCAAAATTTTCCGTTTGCTTCACTCGAGCCTGCGACTAATTTATCTCCTGATATTGATCACAAATCACTCGCTTGACAGCTCGTGATTTTTTGTCAATGCCACTCAATAAATTGCTAGGCAACCAGCTCTCGTAACAATCTGAAAAGTTTTCCGGCAAAAAATTACCATTTATGATATTATATATAAAAAATCTGATGGACCGAACACAATACCTCCCGTTTAATTTAATTTTTATTCATGTAAATACTTAAAATTAAATTTAAATACCGGGTTTGATCCCGATCGACGCCAAATATTTCGAATTTTAAATGGCAGAAAAATGACCCCTGTGGTGCACTCTCCACGCCAGCAAAAAGTGTTCGTGGGGTGACACCCGGTAAACGCCCGCACTGTATAAAAATATCATCGTTACCGAAACCTATGTACAAAGCAGATTGGTACACCTAGCAATGAGTAATATGCCGTGATGATATATTTATTTTATTTATTTATATACTTACCTATATTCATTAATGGCGGAGAGAGTGCACCACAGGGGTTAATTTTATAACATTCTAAGATATTTGGCGTCGGTCAGAATTGAGTCTGTTCCCCAGATTCGCGTGAAGTGACGCCTGGTAAACGTCCGCACGGTACAAATATGTCACCATTATTACCGACATCTGTATATAAAGCAGATTGGCTCACCCAGTAATGGGTAATATGCCATGATGATATATATTTTTATTATATTACCTATATTTTTACATATTTACTTATGCGGGAAACTGTATTAAGTTCCTTTCCATATAATTATTGTACCATTTACTATTTTCTTTTTAAAACGTTAATATTATTATTAAATGATTAGTTTGTTGACAGTGACATATATTCGCCAGTTACAAACTGAATTGTGTAACTATTTGTATGAGTTGTGTTTAAAACGTAGGCTCCGGGATTTAAAATTATAGTTTTATAAATTTATCCATAAAATATATAGATACAGTACTAATGCAAACCTGTAGAAACTTTATTAATCTTTAATTTTTATATAACATAAATCCCGAAAAAATAACATTTAAAGGTAATTTTCGAAGAAAAACTATTTTGAGCTTCTAGTAAAGTGTCATTTTCAGTTATCTGGTTTACTTTAAAATCTAATGGTATCTTTCCATATAAGAGTAAGGTGGAAATACAAGGTTTCAAAATTTTCTGAACGATAGTATTTGAGTTAGAGTGTAAAGAGGATCCACACACACACAGATATCATCGTGAAAATGTAAAAATTGGATTGTAGGGACCTTAGAACGTGGCCATTTACCAAAATCTCGATATGCGATTTTTAGCACGATCCCTACACCTCCCTTACCAAGGATAGCAGGAGGTAAAAAGGTGATCTGTACTAGTTTATCATTTGTTTCTTAATCATTTTCAATGTTTTCTCCAAAAATTAAAAATTCATGTTTTATTTAAGTTTAAAACAATGGTGATTGAAAATTCCTGAAATCAAAGGTCTAGCTGGAGTACCTTTTTCTTAAATAAATTTGATAGAGGGCACTGAATTCTAAAGATTTTTTTTTATATAGGTAATACTGCAAATCACATCAGATACAACAGATGGTACTGAATTCTAAATTCTCACAAGCCGAGAAAAACTCTTCAGTGTTATCGACAAATGTGTACTTCTGCCCATTTTTGGATAAAAAATAACCCACGCATAAACTGGTGGGAGACACAGTATCAAAAATCGATTCCCCGATTCAAAATACATGCTATACCAACTTTTGTAAATTTTCTCCAAAGAATGTAGTCAGTATCTTAACTTGTATTTGCCCTAAATTTGGTGAATTTTTGTAGACAACCGACGCAACGGATGCGAATAAAAATATCAGAAATTTACGGTGAATTCAAAGTTTATTGACCTTTACAAATATTCATAAATATTAAATAATAACACTATTCTGGACTTCCATTGTCTTTATTTAGCCAAAAGTAATCATAACACACAACGTTTCAATTGCTAAAGAATCTGCAATCGTCTTCAGGTGAATACTGACAAATATAGAGACTACTGGAGCTTATATAGTAAAGACATAATTAGTGAAGCAGTCATCGCCAACATCTACATGAACTGGTTCGAATCTCAGGCAATAGAGAAAGCGAAATTTAAACCCAAGATATGGCTCAGGTACGTGGACGATACTTTCATAATTTAGAAGCACAATGATCGACAACTGGATCATTTTCTTCGTCACCTGAACAACATCAAGCCATCCATCAAATTCACCATGGAAAAAGAAAAGGAAGACTCACTGCCATTCTTAGACATCCACTTGAAGAATAACAATGGAATGATCGAGACAGCTGTTTACAGAAAACCAACACATACAGGCCAGTATCTGAACCATGCATCCAATCACTCCACAACAATGAAGAAAGGAGTAGCAAAATCTCTAATCGACAGGACTTCAAGAAGAAATCAAAAATATCAAAAGGGACCTATAACAAAATGATTACTCAGGAAAGACAATAGAGGAGCTTTTTCATAAACACCAAACCAGGAACCAAGAAAAAAGGAACAACTGAAAGCGCTACTCAGCATCCCATAAGTCAGAGGCTTATCTGAGACGATTAAACGCATAGGTAGAAGTTACAACGTCAACACTGTGTTCAGATCATCAACTACAATCAGAAGTATGGTTTCTGACACGAGGCTACAGTCCAATCGAGACTCTAAAAATTGCGTCCTCAAGAGAGGAGAGACATCAAGATCCGGCATCGCGCAACATTCCTGGGAAAATAAGCATAAAATGAATTTGTCTAAGGCGAAAATCATACACAGAGAGGAACACTGGTACAAAAGAAAATTCAAAGAGGCAGCAGTCATCAACAACAAGGAGGCCTTCAGCCAACCAAATGTAGAGATAGGCAATAGGCAACGTGAGGAAGCCACTGATTGGACGTTTGAAAGAACTTATACTACACTAGTGTTTCTATTTATGTCTTTAGTATAACAGCTCCAGTAGTCTCTATATTTGTCAGTATTCATCTGAAGACGATTGCAGATTCTTTAGCAATTGAAACGTTGTGTGTTATTATTACTTTTTGTTAAATAAAGACAATGGAAGTCCAGAATAGTGTTATTATTTCAAATACAACATTCTTTTGCTTCTAGGTATACTAAAACTATTACAACAAAAGAGTTCGTTAATAGCTTATTCCAGTGCTACAATAGACTATTATAATTTTTTTTTAATTGGTACCTATGAATTTTAATAATTTTATTTTTATATAATTTTAATTTTAAAAATAGTAATAGTAAGAAGAGAATAGTAAAATTAGGAAGAAATAGAAAATATCATATAGTTGGTGGTTGGTGTTACAAAAATAAGATTATACTCCGTTCGCAGAAACGAGAGAATGTGTAACTAATTCTTGAACAGTGACAAGTCATTGTATTGTTTAAAAGATGACAATTTTGGAGCCGAACCAATAGAATGGCATGTTTGTTCAAGAATTAGTTCAATATTCTCTCGTTTAAACGAACGGAGTATGGAGTTGTTGAACGTCAAGTGATGTTTTTTATCTAAACTCCGTAAAGATTCATTTTTCACTGCCAAACATCTCGGAATTATTACAAATGTATGTTGATTAATCTTTTTTTATTCATTTTGGTCAGTATTACATGATTTTAAAAAAATTACCCTTTTTTAACACTATATTTTTTTGTACCTGGTAGCCCCTAATAAAATTTTCTAGATTCGCCTATGTTTTGAACACGTTAACTGGTACAGGACCCCTATTCTGTAACTTTTAGCAACACCGATATCGTGTTGATACGGCCATTTTGGAAAGAGCGCGCACGATAATGTCAGACAGAGTACAAACTATTGACGTCACTCTCGGTGAAGAATCTTGAAAAAAAGTAGGAGGGATAACACCACCTATGTAGGTAGTATTATGTACATAGCAATACTGATTTGACAGTTTGTTGGCGGTATTCGTGAGTGAAAGTTTGTCAATAAGTTTCAAATTGTGTTTATATCATCTTTTATTTTTCTGAGGTAAGTTGAAAATATAATTATTTTCTTATTATTATTGCAAAGTGAATTTTATACATACTATTCAAAAGTGAATAAAGATATTAAAAATATTTTTTTGTGTAAATATTGATACAATAACATAAGCAATGGTTCGCTAACAAAAAAAAAACTTTTTTCCGATATAATATATTGTAATCTTTCTTTAGATGGTATTATTATATGCTTAACTCCAATTTGTAGAAGAGGAAGAACTGGATGTAGAGTTGGAAGAAGCTGCTCTACTGAAACGAAATCTAAGAGATGCTCAAGATCATTTCGGTGTGTCAGAGACAGAATTTGTGGCGAATTTTAGATTAAATAAAGAAGCTTGCCGATATATAATCGAAGTTTTGTCTTCACGTATGGAATTCGGCCAAAGGAACACAAGAATTCCGCCATATCTCAGAGTAAGAAAATATATATATATATATATATATATATATATATATATATATATATATATATATATATATATATATATATATATATTTGTTTACTTATTTAAAATAGTCACCTAAAATTATTTTACGTTTCTAGGTTTTAACAGTATTAATTCTTTTCGCTGTTACCAGCGAAATGTAAGAAACAATTTGCTGACACGTTATAAGAAGGTCTTGAAGGAGTTTCAACATTGATAGTTCTTCAACTCGGGAAGATATAGATTAATTGATCGATTCTGTTCACATCTGTAAGTCTTACATATCTGTAAATCTGTAAAACCTGTCAATAACGCATTTATTTTTGTTGATTAATATAAATGATGCGAAGGAGAGGTATACAATATTTATTATCACAAGTGTCGCTGTATTGTACAGAATTATTGTCCCTTTAAAAATAAAAGTTTTTATATCTAATGTTTTGTTTTTATATAACATTTATTTATGTCTTTACATCCACAGAGGATATGTCTACTACGAGTAATCGAGTAATGTGAATATATTCATTTTTCACTACAATATTTCAATCTGAAATATGTATATTTATTGACCAATTTATGCGGTTGTTACACGTTTTGAGGAAATGTCAGATTTTAAATGCATGACCAACCCACTGTAATTTCCCCAACAACAAGCCACAATAAAGTTACTAGACGAAAATCACGACCTGTTCCGAGAATATCCGGAATCAAACAACACTCAAACGATGACGTATAGCAACACTACCTGTTGCTAAAGTTACAGAATAGGTCTCCAGGACCCCTATTCTGTAACTTTTAGCAACACCGATATCGTGTTGATACGGCCATTTTGGAAAGAGCGCGCACGATAATGTCAGACAGAGTACAAACTATATGACGTCACTCTCGGTGAAGAATCTTGAAAAAAAGTAGGAGGGATAACACCACCTATGTAAGCCGTGTTCCTTTTGGCTGTGATTCACAATCAAAAGCATCAAAGTGATCATGATTAAGAAGAAGTATGTTTTCTCATATCTTATTCGTTATCCCCACTTTCTCATTTTGTGATCACTAGACAACCGTCCCCTTTCTCTTCTGAATCATCCTTTTTGAGTGATCACACAGATTCATTTCAGAACAAATTTAAAAGTGGCTAACGACAATAGGTTTTCGAGCGTAAAAAAATATATCAATGTGGGGTTTGTTGCATCAAAGGAAATATGATTTTCGTACAATATAATGTAATGACTCACCATATTTTTGAAAACAAAGAAAATATGTTACATACATAAAAGATTTGTTTTAAGGAAACATACTTCATATATTACCAAGAACATTTTTCTTATATTTCTATATGATCCATTTTTAATATGCTGATTATAAGACACGACAGTAGATTATTTATAAAATAAATTAGTTTGTATTGGTGTGTTTATGATATTTGACGCTAGATGGTGTTTATACTATTTAAGTTGTTTTCTTGATATAATTTTTAAATCATGATTCAAAAGGATCACGATTAAACTAATCAGGATTCATAAAATTAAAATCACAGTTAGAAGAAACACGACTGTAGGTAGTGTTATGGACATAGCAATACTGATTTGACAGTTTGTTGGCGGTATTCGTGAGTGAAAGTTTGTCAATAAGTTTCAAATTGTGTTTATATCATCTTTTATTTTTCTGAGGTAAGTTGAAAATATAATTATTTTCTTATTATTATTGCAAAGTGAATTTGATATATACTATTCAAAAGTGAATACCTAAGGATATTAAAAATATTTTTTATATTGATACAATAACATTAAGCAATGGTTCGCTAACAAAAAAAAAATTCCGATATAACATATTTATTGTAATCTTTCTTTAGATGGCATTATTATATGCTAAACTGCAAATTGTAACAGAGGAAGAACTGGATGTAGAGTTGGAAGAAGCTGCTCTACTGAGACGAAATTTAAGAGACGCTCAAGATTCTTTCGGTGTGTCAGAGACAGAATTTGTGGCGAATTTTAGAATGAATAAAGAAGCTTGCCGATATATAATTGAAGTATTGTCTCCACATATGGAAATAAACCAAAGGAACACAAAAATTCCGCCGCATCTCAGAGTAAGAAAATATATTTATTTATTTAAAATAGTCATCTAAAATCATTTTACGTTTCTAGGTTTTAACAGCATTAAATTTTTACGCTGTTGGAAGTTAGCAGCGAAATGTCGGAAACAACTTGTTGGCACGTTATGAGCCAGCCGGTTGTAAGTAGGTCTTTGAAGGAAGTTTCAACATTGATAGGTCTTCAACTCGGGAAGATATAGATTCATTGATCGATTCTGTTCACATCTGTAAGTCTTACATATCTGTAAATCTGTAAAACCTGTCAAAAACGCATCTGTCTTTGTTGATTAATATAGAATTGTACATTAGAGTGACAGTTTTCGTTGCGATTTTGTTCATTATTTACAGATTTACAGATCTGTAAGATTCACAGATGTGAACAGAATCGACCCATAAGTTTCCGAAAACCGATGAAGAGAATAATGATGCGAAGGAGAGGTATACAGTATTTATTATCACAAGTGTCGCGGTATTATAGAGAATTATTGTCCCTTTAAAAAGAAAAGAGTTTTTATATCTAATGTTTAGTTTTAATATAACATTTATTTATGTCTTTACATCCACAGAGGATATGTCTACTACGGGTAATCGAGTAATGTGAATATATTCATTATTCACTACAAGATTTCAATCTGAAATATGTATATTTATTGATCAATTTATGCGGTTGTTACACGTTTTGAGGAAATGTCAGATTTTAAATGCATGACCAACCCACTGTAATTTCCCCAACAACATAGCCACAATAAAGTTACTAGACGAAAATCACTACCTGTGCCGAGAATATCCGAAATCAAACAACACTCAAACGATGACGTTTAGCAACACTACCTGTTGCTAAAGTTACAGAATAGGTCTCCAGAACTGTCACTTCTTATAAACGTCAAAACATGTGGCTGCCATGTTTTAAACTCCTTTTTGCCATGGGAACTCAGCGCGCGCCTGCTTAAGGTAGACTATAAGTCCTCCGTGAACTGTTGTGACGTCATTATTTTAGAAAATTTCATTTTTTATGAAATCTAGACATCTTTGAGTGAAATACAATATAGAATATCACTTTTAAAGACAATCTTATTAAAATAAAAAAAAACACTAAACTTCCCCATTCAGAGACTTCTTGTTTCAGTTCTTCAATTTGTTGTGTGTCTTTGCTCACGGAAGATAGCGCTGGCTGTGTAATGTTCAAAATCTTATCTGCCATCTCAGCTTTATCTATTAAAGAGATATTATTATTTGAAGCAAGGATGAGCTGAATATTTTGAGGGAGTTTTTCTAAGAATAGTTCTTCAAGGACTGAGTCAGTCGTCCAGACGCAGATTACCAATTAACTGCTGAAGTTGACGTAAAAGTTGTGATGGCTTTTTATCGCCCAAGTCGGTAATATTGAATAATTGTTGAATCCTTTCTTGCTTTGACAGTGAAGTTCGATGAATTAATGTTTCCTATAATTTGGTGTATGGAAGTTCTGTCGGAGGGTTTTCGATAAGGTCTCTGACTTCTGCTGCATACTGAGGATTGTAGAATTGAATCGTGATACAAGCTCGGAAAGTAAAATACACGAAAAATACGAACCCTGTAAATTTCTATATTCTACCTGACCATTAACCACAGATAACCTATATACCCATTAACATTACGTATGGTAGGCAACCTGTGTGAAAACAGGAACGATCACAAGAGTGCAGCGAGTAAACGACAGTATACCGTTACACAAAGTCGTGCGCAATTCCACTTACCAACAACGGAAAGTAGTACTAATAACATGCGTTGTACTCAAGACAAAAAATAAATTTGTTATTTATTTAAACTTGAATGTATCGCTTTGATATTTATAATAAATATAAACAATAGTCTCAATTATATACCATGTTATGCGTTACGAGGTACAGGGAAAGATTTTTTTCCATGGAAGTAGGTAGGTACTGTACAGTTCAGAAATTAATTAAATTAGTTATTTAAACAATTGTGTAACGGTTTTATAGTCGTATATACAGGTTGTTCCGCGACTCGACCGACAAACTTATACCATATATTCCGGGGGTCATTACAATCAAAAAATGTTATATGACCTTTATGTGAATTCCTCTTTGTTTCGGAAATATCGAAAAAAAAATTAAAAAATGATAAAAGAAAATTTATTCATCAATGGATAGCTAATTAACACAAAATTACAGCAACTGTTCAAAATGAGAGCCGCCATTTTCTAAACATACATTTATTCTTCGAGTCATAGAATGTTGCCAGTTAATTACTGTCAATTCATTCTTTAGGGAATTACTAGCTTCAACTATATGGTCAGTCAACTCTTCACGTGTTTACCATTACTATACACACGAGATTTGAGGACACAGAAAAAAATCTAAAGGTGACAAGTCAGGTGACCGAGCTGGGCAATGTAAAGGACCACCTCGTCCTATCCATCTTTCCGGAAAATTTTCATTAAGAAACACCGTCACTTATCTCCCAAAATGTGGTGGTGCCCCATCTTGCTGGAATCACATGCCACGACGAGCTTCCAGAGAAATATCTTCCATGTAATTTGGCAATTCGTCTTGCAAAAAGTGAATGTAAGTTTCTGTAAGGAACAATGCGATCTGGGTATCGCCTGAGGTACTCCGCAGCTGCAGCACGTCCACTTCCATTGCAAAAATCATACACGAAAACCATATCGGCATATTATGCATTAGTAAAATGCGGCATAATGGCTTAAATTAATAAGAGAGTACAAAAATCATACAGCATTAACTACGATAGTAAACACGTCAATAAAAACTGTTATTTGTCAAACATACGTTAATTCGTCAAGGCTAACTAAATTATTTTTTAATTCCTTCGATATCTCCGAAACAAAGAGGAATTCACATAAAGGTCATATAACATTTTTTGATCATAATGATCCCCGAAATATATGGTATAAGTTTGTCGGTCGAGTCGTGGAACATCCTGTATAAAACAGTTACACAATTATTTAAATAACTAATTTAATTAAATTCTGATTGGTATTATTCCTACCTACTTCCGCGGATAAAAATGCGTAGTTCACCCCTTACGGCGCGTAACGCATAGGGTGTCATACAGTTGCATTCCGGGGCCTATTGTTTATAATTATTGATAATATGTAACCGTTACACAATTGTTTAAATAACTAATTTAATTAATTTTTGAACTGTACAATACCTACCTACTTCCCTGCAAAAAAATCTTGCCCTACACCTCGTAACGCATAACATGGTATATATAATTGAGACTATGTTTATATTTATTATAAATATCAAAGCGATACATTCAAGTTTAAATAAATTTACTTTTTGCCTTGAGTACTACGCATGTTATCAATACTACTTTCCGTTGTTGGTTAGTGGAATTGTGCACGACTTTGTGTAACGGTGCGTTGTCGTTTACTTGTTGCTGCACTCTTGTGACTGTTGCCGTTGCTGTTTTCACACAGATAAACAGCTGAGGGTCCGTTCTCTGTACAGCTATAATAACACATTTTTTTAACAAGTTCATTATTTGTAAATAAATATTTAGCATATATTATTTAATGAAAGTGAATAGAAAATTTATAAAACATGAGTTCCATGTTTGATTTGTGTTTTATGTGCTTGTGCTCAAATGAAAACAACTGCAACATTGTGGACAACAAAATTGCTACTCAAGTAGAATACCTTATACCTGAAATTGTAAGTAACTATTTTGCTTTTCTTTAAAAGTATTGGATAACTTAGGTAACTATATTGAAAAACGAAGTCATTTTAAAATATTAACCTCAAATATACTGTATGTCTTAAGTTTTTTTTGTACAATTGTTGTAAAGCAAATTGTATCTGTAAAATCTTACTACCCTTAAGAAGGTGCAAATGTGCACCAAACGTCGGTGTTGTAAAGTATAAATGCTGTTTGACTGAGATTTCGAGTAATTGTTAACACCTTGTCCACATCACCGTCAACAAATATTCAAAGTTTAAGTTTAGAAATCAAACGGACAGTTCATGTGACAAATGAACAAGCTCAGACCATTCGTTTATTTATGTTAGATTATTTTTATTATGTAAATATCAATTATCCATTATGGGTGAAAAGTTTCATTATAGTCTATAATTCATTTGACGTTAGAATATTATGTTGGTTTAAATAGAGAAATTGATTCTGCCCTTCATCGCCAATAAATGCAGAAAATATTTATATTTTGTCGAAAACAGTAAACGATCAACAAAAGGGAATAAACGCATTGGAAAAGCAATTTAAGAAGAAGAATTTAATCATTGTTGGCTTGGATATACAAAAAAAAGGCTATTATACATTTTGCAACGATGTCATTGTATTCTTAATGCAACACGTACCGCGGACACTGACAGCGAATGAAGTTGAAGAAATAATAAGATTAAACACCAATAATGCCTCAAATAAACTTAAACTAATAACATTTAACTCTATTAAAACAAGAAACAAAGTTTATCAAAATCGTAGAAGAGGATATTTCTTTTAGGATTGCAGTAATTTTCAAACATATTAAATGTTTTTTTTTTTCATATTTCTTTTTATCTTCTTCTTTTTCCCACTTAAATGTGTTGTACAGTTCTAAACCATCATCACCAGTTAAATACAATAAAATTGCTATTCTGGTTTCATCACTTGCGGATTTTTTATTTGTTGCAGTTAGGAATATGTCAAGTTTTTGATGGATTTTTTTCCAATTGCTTGATATATTTCCAGAAAATTCTAATTTTTAGTTTTATTGCATGTTATGCCGACATAAATATATAAAATATTTGTGTCAAATAAATTTCTATACCTACATTAAATATTTAGATTTGTTATTTCTCAAAAAAATATGTATTAAAAAAATTAACTAAATCTTTATTCATACGCCAATCCTGTTTTTCAATATCCAATTCCTATCCCAGATGCCAAACTTTGTGAAATATTATTATATTACACGAGAGCGATCGCAGCTTACTTCAAAAATTATATTGCGCGGCACGAGTTACTTCGGAACTGGCGTCTCAAGCTTAACCGCCAAATACAAGATGCGTAGTTGGCAACTCTACAGTTGCCAAAAATTACTTTGGCAGTGAATATGTTAAAATGACATGGAACGGAATACATGGGAAAGATACAAGGAAGAAAAAAAGTATAACATTAGTTTTATAATAAACATCTAATAACTCAATGTGCTAGCCGGGAATCACTGAGTAAAACACTGCTCTACACTGTGCAACTGTCTATTTATTTAACTCCATTCGTAATTACAATAATAACACAAATCATACAATATAACACTAGCATTCATTACCAACTAATCCCCCCTTCCTATATTCTCCACCTTATAAAGACTATAACTCTTACGTATACCTTACCTAGCTATTAATTAGTTTATTATTTATTTACTATTATTTATCGGTCTCCACATTCCCTCCTTTTTTCCAGTTTCAGAGGAGTTATTCTCGGTAAACTACATGCTTGAGTATTATCTGGTCTAATTAGTTCGTCGACGCTCTTTTCTTCATTTTCTGCTGGTGTACTCGAACTCGATGCTTCTTTGCTATGCTCTTTCTTTGAATCATGGACTTTCTTTGCATGTGAAATATGGCGTTTATATATTTTTCCGTCTCTAGATATTGTTAACTCATTTCCATTCCTTTCTAATACTTCGTACTCGTCTTCGTTAAATCTCGTGGTGAGTTTATGAGGCATTATCATGTTTTGCAGTACTACTTGATCTCCCGGATTAATATTTACATCTACTGCTTTTCTAGACTTATCTTCCCTCTCTTTCCCTTTTTGTTTGTTTACTATGTCATTGTCTCTTGCTTCTTCATCTATATCCTCCCCTATCAGATCTACCAATGAAGGGATTTTATCGCGAATGTTTCTTCCGAACAATAATTGTGAAGGTGTTTTATTTGTGGTCCCGTGTGGTGTAACATTATGCATTAGCGTAAATTTATGTATTTCTTTTTGATAGTTCGTGTTATTTGAATGACAAATTTGTAGGCGTTTAAGAATGGATTTATTCATATTTTCTACCTCTCCATTTGCCTGTGGCCAGTACGGAGGAGTCTGAATTAGCTCTATATTATTCTTACAAAATTGTTTGAATTCCTGACTCACAAACTGTCTGCCGTTATCAGTACGAATTGATTTCGGTATTCCCAACCGTGCGAATATTTCCTCTAAATGGTTTATTATTATTTCTGAAGTTGTCATTTTCAAGAATTTTATTTCTTGGTATCTAGAAAAATAATCGATAATTACCAGAAGCATATCTTTATTTGGTATCGGACCCATTAAGTCAATGGCCACACATTGCCATGGTCCTTCTGGAAATTTGTGTCTTGTCATTGGTGGAGGTTTATTAGGTTGCGAAACCAAGAGACAGTCTCGACATTGTTTAACAAATTTCTCTGTCTGTCTATCAATCAGTGGCCACCAGACCTTCGCTCTTAGTCGTCTTTTCATCACTGTTTCTCCCGGGTGTCCTTCATGTGCCAATTCTAATACTTTCTGTCGTAGTGTTTCCGGAATTACAATTCTACTACCCCGTAGGATTACCAGACCCAAAGTTGTCAGTTCCAGTCTAAATGGGAAATAAACACTCTTGCCCGCTTGGTCCCATGTATTGTTATTGACATGCTCAACTGCTTCTAGGATTTCTTTGTCCTTTTTACTTTCCGTGACTATATCAGAAATGCGCAAGGCCTTTGGTGTATTTCGTCCTAATATTGAAAAGACATGATGCTCGCCGTCCTTATCAAAGGATTTTTCTGTTAGGCGACAAAGTCTCGAAACAGAGTCCGCAATATTTAGTTTGCCTGGCTGGTAGACGACTTTAAATGTGAATGCTTGCAGCCTTAACACCCAACGTTCAATACGAGCTGGCGGTTTGGAAGACGGCTTGAAAATAGCTTCTAATGGTTTATGGTCGGTAACCAACTCAAACTTTAATCCGGCCACATAATAATAGAATCGTTCAACACTCCAAACTAATGCTAAACTTTCCTTTTCCGTTTGCGAGTACCGACGCTCCACGTCTGAGAGGCTTTTGCTCGCAAAGCATATGACCCTAGGACATTGCTCTTCATCAAATTGCAGAAGAACAGCTCCCAGCGCCACTGGGCTTGCGTCCGCTATTATTCGCGTTCTTTTCTTAGGGTCGAAATATGACAGAGTTGGAAGTTTTGCTAAATTTTCTTTAAGTTTATTAAAATGCTTTTGATGTTCTTCCGTCCACAGGAATTTTACGTCCTTTTTTGTTAGTTGTCTTAGGGGTTCGGTTGTACTTCCCAAATCAGGAATGAATTTTCCCACGTACGTCACCAAGCCCAAAAAACTCCGTACTTCTTCTTTAGAGCTTGGTGGACGAAATTCCAGAATTGTTTTGACCTTTTCCTCATCCACATTTATACCGTCAGCACTTAGCTTGTGACCTAAAAAGTTCACTTCTTGAACTTTTATCATACACTTTGATTCATTTAAGAGTACATTATTTTCCTTGAACACTTTTAATACTTCTCTTAAGCACGAATCATGCTCCTCTTCGGAACTCCCGAACACGATGATGTCGTCTATATAATTTAAACAGTTCTTGCAGGAGGCGAGGAGCCTTTCACACTCTTTTTGAAATTTCTCAGGTGCCGAATTAACGCCAAACATTAATCGCTTATAGCGAAACATCCCCTTATGAGTGATGAACGTCGTAATAGTGCGGCTGTCTTTATCCAGCTCTAACTGATGGTATGCGTTTGTAAGATCTAAGCGGGAGAAATATTTAGCATTCCTCAGTTTCGTCATGAAGGAATCAAACGTTGGCATTGGGTAGTTCTCCCTCTGTATGGCTTCATTGGCTCTTCGCATATCTACACATAACCGAATGTCACCATTTGGTTTGAATATTACCACTATGGGTGATATCCACGGGCTGGGTTCTGTCACCTCTTCTATTACGTCAGTTTTTAAAGCTTCTTTTAATTTTTCCTCCACTTGAGTTTCCACTGATATTGGCACTCGCCGCAGTGGTTGTTGCACTGGCTTAATGTTTGGGTCAATATTCAGCTTGACTATTACTCCTTTGATTTTTGGGAATGGAGATATTGCTTCTACTCGGTTTATATTAAGTCCCAACTTTAAAATTCCTAACTGCTTGGATGTTTCCTTGCCTAATAGCGAAATATCTCCTGCATCAATTACATAAAAATACGTAATAATTTCTGTTTGCCCGGGAATATTGACTGTTGTTTGGAAACGATGCCTAATTTTTAAGTTTTGTTCTGCGGCATATGACTTTAATAAGTCCGTAGCTTCCGGTTCTATGTCCCATACTGCTGCATTGCTGTTTGCCAGTTGGTCCCAATCTTCCCCTTTTAAAATGTTAACTTTTGATCCTGAGTCAATTAATAATGTTATTGGCACCCCTCCTATATGACATTCGATGATGTCGTCATTTGTATTAGATTTTGTAGAATGCCTATTAATCTGGAAACATTCAAAATTCCTTAAACTAGATTCTGTGCCGTTATTTTCTGTATCCGAGTTTTCAGTCTCTACATAGTTCACATCTGACTTAAATCTTTTTGTTTTATTTTTCTCTGGAAGATCATATTGTCTTTTTCTCTGCCAAGTTCTACACCAGAATGCAAAATGTCCCTGTCGCCCACACTTCCTACATTTTACATTTTTCGCGGGACAGTCCTTTATGTTTCCGGCATGTCCATATTTCCCACATCGAGTGCATTGTTCGGATGGCTTGTTATCTTTACGGTCTATCTTATTTATCCCACTTACAGATGCGCCGGGTTCTCTCTTGTGGTCGCTCATCGCTACTGATTGACTTTGAATTTGTTCGTGAATTTGACACAGTTCGATTACTTCCTCTAATGACCTTTCTTTCTCCAATAATTTCTTTTTCAATTCTGTGGAGGCCCAACTGTCAATCAATTTATCTTTCATACTGATATCAGCAGCTTCCTGTGCATTATTCCCGAATGTACACCTTGCTGCTTGATGCCGAACTTTTATAAGATATTTATTGAAATTTTCACATTCCACTGGTTGGAGACTTCGGAAAATGTGTCGCTCAAAGGTGGAGTTCTGTTTTGGAGAGAAGTATGTTGTTAATTTATCAACAAGTATTTGAAAAACATCGTTGTTTTGCTCCGGATTGAAAGTTTCTACGGCTCCAGGCAGATTGTATGCCACCTCTTGCAGCTGGGTGCCTCCCAAGTGCAGCAGCTTATTTCTCTTTTTGATAACATCTGTAACATCTTCTGCAGCTAAATACAGTTGTAGGGAACGCAGCCACTTTTCCCATTCTCCCCTCACTAAGGCCTTGTCAATGGTTTCGCACAGAAACGGCTTTATCCCTGATTCTGCCATATTACCTAGATCTCGTTCCTGAAACAAAACACCTTTATGTAATGACATTAAATCACACCGCCTTACGAATTTATTATTATCTCAAACTGTTTTAGGGTTTAGCTCAAGGCTTGTCATTCTTAATTCAGCCCGCATGCTTTCTTTAATCTGGCTCACGCCCTTCCATCTGGCTCCCAGCCATTCCTTCATATGGCTCACAGCCGTTTCATTTGGCACAGCCATTCACTTTGGCTCACAGCCATTCCATTTGGCTCACAGCCATTCCATTTGGCTCACAGCCATTCCATTTGGCTCACAGCCATTCCATTTGGCTCACAGCCATTCCATTTGGCTCACAGCCATTCCATTTGGCTCACAGCCATTCCACTTTTTTTTTTTTTTTTTTTTTTTTTTTTTTTGGGATATTGTCCCACATTCGTAAATAAATTTATGTCACTTTATATTTACCTGAATCGTACACCGTAGATTCGTACCACTTCTCGTCGCCAAATGTGCTAGCCGGGAATCACTGAGTAAAACACTGCTCTACACTGTGCAACTGTCTATTTATTTAACTCCATTCGTAATTACAATAATAACACAAATCATACAATATAACACTAGCATTCATTACCAACTAATCCCCCCTTCCTATATTCTCCACCTTATAAAGACTATAACTCTTACGTATACCTTACCTAGCTATTAATTAGTTTATTATTTATTTACTATTATTTATCGGTCTCCACACTCAAGAAAATCCAACAAAAAAAAACCAATTAAACAAAAAGAATCATTTCTTCATTAATGTTGTTTCATAAGCTCGACTAAGGTTAATTTACCTGAGAACCATTTTTTTCATATATTACATGGCAAATTGGTTACTAGAGGGTGTTGTTTCATATGTATAGTTAATTGTGATTTTTTAGAAAAATATTTTTTACATTCATTACACTGAAACTCTTTTACTCCTGTGTGTTGTTTCATATGTGTTATTAAGTTTAATTTTCGACTAAACCATATTTTACATTCATTACACTGAAACTCTTTTACTTCTGTGTGTTGTTTCATATGTGTAATTAAACTTGATTTTCGACCAAACCATGTTTTACATTCATTACATTGAAAATGTTTTACTTCTGTGTGTTGTTTCATATGTGTAATTAAACTTGATTTATCTTCAAACATTTTTTTACATATGTAACAGTGAAAATTCTTTAATATACCGTGTTGCTTCATATGTCTATCTAATTGTGATTTGTGTACAAACCATTTTTTACATTTATTACAAAGAAAATCTTGTACTCCAATGTGTTTTTTCATATGTATAAATAAGTTTGATTTCTGCAAAAAACATTTTTTACATACATTACACTGAAAATCTTTTTTACAAACATGAATTTTCATATGATTATTTTTCAAATACGATAAATTATTATAAATTTTCTTACAAATTAAACAAGTATAAATCTTACGACCTGCACTACCAATTACTAAAATATTTTTGTTACAGTCAATTTCATTATAAGCAGAAACAGCATCGTCAGGGTTATCAGATTTCTGATTACTTTCCACGTTCACATGGACACTGCTGTCTTCATTAACCGAAACTTCATCGTCAGAGTCATCAGAATTTTCATCACTTTTGTCCTCCATGTCACCCTTGCTCTTTTCATGGAGATGAGTCTTTCTTGTTTGCGATGGGATTTCCACCTTTAGTATATCTTGTAGTACAACACTACATTCTCGGACATAGGGATTTTCTGGTAGTGGTTCTTTATTAATAGAAATATCGTCTTGTAATTTTACTTCTGAATTATCAGTCTTATCTAACATTTCATGAAGGCGACTGCCGGAATGTTTCTTTTGTAGCGGATCTTCCTTAATATGAATTTCCTCTGTGAATGAATATTTTACTTCTAGATTATCACTTTGGTCTTCGTCTTCCTCTTTAATACAGACATCATCGATTTCATAAATATTTGTTTTGGATGTCGTCCCTGCCACGTCTATGTTGTCCTGTGTCTCCTTCATACACGTTTCCAGACGTAGACTGTTCTTCACACACGTTTTCTTAAATGTATTAAACAAATGAAGATTTTGTTCGCAAATGGAACAACAACGCAGCGGAAGACTCAACTTGATGATTGTCTGAAACATAAATTTTCATTGTGAAAATATGTTCACGAGTCACGAAGGATATACAATATTTGTTTCGTCAAGTGTTACATTTCATTTTTGTTTATGTAGTCAAATCAGTTCCGATATCGATGTACTACTCCTTAAACAAGTCCAGTACTGTACAGTATATAAGCTCACTAATTGACAATGATCGATTTATCTTAAAGTAATCAAAGTGAGCCTAGCAGGATAATTAATATACTGAAAAGAATAACAATACTGCGAGAAACTTTGAAAACAGCAAAAAGAAAAGAACTACCCATATTCACCTAAACAAATTAATAAGGTTATGCAAAACATAATGGTTCTTTTTTGTTTAAATTGAATAAGCGTAGTCTAATTTATCGTTCTGTATGATTAAACTATTTTTACCTCCCGCTACCCTTGGTAAGGGAGGTATAGGGATCGTGGTAAAAATCGCATATCGACATTTTGGTACATGACCACGTTTTAAGGTGTCTAGAATCCAATTTTAACATTTTCACGATGATGTCTGTGTGTATATGTGTGTATGTATCCTCTTTACGCTCTAACTCAAATAGTATTTTTCAGAAAATTTTGAAACGTTGTATTTATATTTGTACCTTATTCTTATATGGAAAGATTAGACTCCATGGTTACAAAGTTTAGATCTCAAATGTATGTAACTGACAGATATATGTCACTGTCTACAAACTAATCATTTCAAATAATTATAATAGTAACATTTTAAAAAGAAAATAGTAAATGAATCAATAATTATATGGAAAGGAACTTAATATAGTTTCCAGCATAAATAAATATGTAAAAATATAGGTAAGATAATAAAAACATATATCATCACGGCATATTACCCATTGTTGGGTGAGCCGCCAATCTGCTTTATACATAGATGTCTGTAATAATGATGACATATTTGTACCATGCGGGCGTTTACCAGGTGTCACCTCAAGAGCACTTATTGCTGGCGTGGAAAGTGCACCACAGGGGTTATTTTTGTGCCATTTAAAGATATTTGGCGTCGGTCGAGATCGAACCCGGTATTTACATAAATAAAAATTAAATTAAAAGGGAGGTATTGTATTGGCCACATCAGATTTTTCGTTTTTGTAAACTAGGTTTGTATTCTGACCAATCAAACGATAGAATTTATATTCCTATCTAAACCAACGCTATTTAGTATAACAGAGATGGAAAATGTTTCATTATTCGTGATTTCACGTAAGTAAATAGTAGATGGCGCTTAAGAGCCGACTGTTTTTACATGCTTTAAATGAATAATTTAAATTAATGAAACCAATCCCTGTCAGTACTAATTATTTTAATCTGTAAAAATGTATAAGATATGAATATTAAAAATTACAAAGTCGATATCAAAAACATGGTTAAATATTACTTTATTGTGACAGTTAACAGTTGATATTTTTGCGCTGTGGCAAAAACTCAAATTGCATTCTGACCAATTAGAGGGCAGAATTTATTTCCCTATCTAAACCAACACTATTTTGTTACGTGAAATGAACTATAGAATATAATGAAACTTTTAAGCCAGGTTTGTATACTATTTTATTGACAATCGAATATAAATAATGGATAATTGATATTTAAATAATAAAAATAATCTAACATAAATAAACAAATGGTCACATGAACTGTCAGTTTGATATATATATATATATATATATATATATATATATATATATATATATATATATATATATATATATATATATATATTGAAAATTTCTTGACGGTGATGTGGACAAGGTGTTAACAATTATTCGAAATCTCAGGCAAATAGCATTTATTTGGTGCACACTTGCACCTTCTACAGGATAGTAAAATTTTACAGATACAATCTGCTTTACAAAAATTGTACAAAAAAAAACCAGACATATATACAATATATTTGAGGGTTAATATTTTAATATGATTTCGTTTTTCAATATAGGTTCATTCAATAGCTTTACAGAAAAGCAAAATAGTAACTTACAATTTCAGGCATAAGATATTGTACTTGAGTGGCAATTTTGTTGTCCACAATATTGCATTTGTTTTCATTGGAGCACAAGCACATAAAACACAAATCAATCATGGAACTCATGTTTCTTAAATTTTTTATGCACTTTCATTAAATAATATTTACTAATTTGTTTTTATACATGTACAGGTTAGATTTTTGTTTTACAATTTGTATCATAGATGACATTGTATTATAAAGCTTGATTTACACTATTTATTATCGTTATTTGCATAAAAGAAGAAACTTAAGGCGATTACAGCTCAATCGAATTAAGAGAATTTAGAAAAAAAAATAGTGAAAGTATAATGCTTATAAATGAATATTAATAAAGAAATAAAATTATATAATTGAAATACTTTGGAAATAAGGGGTATTTTGTTATAGCAGCTCGTCACTCATATGAATTCCATATATATATATATATATATATATATATATATATATATATATATATATATATATATATATATATATATATATATATATTCAGCCTGCTGCCTTAATTCTGGAGGAGTGCAGTTAATGTCACTTTCACTACTCATAATTAATGGTAAAAATTGATTCACACAAGATTCAAATGATTCAAACCATAGATTAAGGAAAATATATAGTACAAGATTGGGTATCTCCCTTATAAACCGTGAAAACAAGTTTTAGTGCCGTCTATGAAAAAGTCGGAGAACTAAATATGACAGCCGAGGAAGTCGCGGGAAATATGAATTTATTTTGAATTATCCGAAACTTTAAATTTTATTTCTTGATAATGTAATTAATAAAAAATCTATCGAAAATAGATAATTTATTAAAGACATTATCAATAAATGTGAAATATATGGTGAACTATAAAAAGAAGTACAGTACTTAATATGTTAATGTCTTTATTTTAAAATATATACATTACATTATTTAAATGAAATAATAAATAAATAACTACAAATCTCAAACTACACGGCGACAACTATTAAAATTTAAGACTATACTACTCAAGGAATCAAAATTTTTAATTATTATAATTACAAGAGGTAATATTATTTCTAAAAAGAGATGTTACTTTAAATGTCTGCCAGAAATGCACTGCTTCATTGACCTCGTTATCGATGTTCGTCCACTTTTTAACAAATCTATCCTTTTCTATACTCATTTTATACAACTGACACCATACTATTTCAACATTCTTTGATGAATCTTATGAAGGTTCATGTCCTTTTGCCTAATAATGTAATATTTTGCTGCTCTTCTACGATGTAAATATCTAAGAGCACCACCATGGTGAAAATATTGTAAATGCTCCTGGTCCACTTACATAAACCATTTCTTCTATTGGGCACTGTCAACTTCTGCAAGAATGTGTATGCAGGAGTTACGAATATTTCATGTGATTTTTTTCTGAAATATTATTAATTTGTTGTTATATTTTATGTAACCCCCGTATAATAATGCTAGTATGAAAATTAATATACTTACCGAAAATATATTGAATGATAAAGTAATATATTGCAATAAAGATACAAATTCACAAATAACGGTGTTAAATGTCAAAGAATTTCGAACGATGCAATTGAGAATTATTGTAGGAAATTTACAGCAGTTCTCAAACATATGTTACCTTTTTATAGTATTTTGACATTAAAGTTTGAGAATTCCTGTAAATTCTGTACTACTAAAGCCATCTATGAAAGGGTCAGGAAGTATTTCCAAAGGCTACTAGATTGAAAACTTGTTATCACGTTTCTGTATGCAGTTTCACCCCCCTGATTCAAACTGAAGAAACGTCAAACGTTCAAAAAAAAAAATAATGAGACCTACTTTGATTTTGAAATATTACAAATGTTCATTTCAATATGCTTCGTTATTATCAATTTAAAAATCATTAACTAGAAAATATGTAAGTGCTAGTAGTGAATAAAATAGTATATTTACCTTGGTAGGGAAGACCATTATTGACCAGCGTCTTATATCCCTCCCTTTCAGCTCGGGATACAATCTTGACGCTAGGTCAATAATGATAGTCTTCCCTACCTTGGTTAATAATATACTATTTTCGACTTGTGCCAAAGCCAACTATAACGCTTATAAAATACATAGTATTCATTTTAAATGGGCCACCATTGCTATCTCGAAAACAGAAAGACGGTTAAATGGGCAAACAATTTCTACTTCACAAGACAAATTTCAATAAAAGAAAAATAAATTTTATTGGATCAGTGGTTCTCAAAGTACAGGAACTAACTTTCTTATTTTAAATGAGAACATGTATTTTGTATTTGCTCCTACGTTACGAAATTTTTATTCTGAATTCTGTGGTATAATTTTATATCTTTACAAAACGATTTTTTTGATAAAAATGCATGTAATTTTTTTATCTTAATTTAATTAAAAGATGGCTATAATAAGAGTGCCATGAATGGAAAAAATGAATACGTGTTAATTTTTTACATAGAATTAGAATGACATTTATGATTAATTAAAACAACAAAATATTCACTTCTTTCTGTCAGGGCACTCTAATTCTACATATCATTCCCTAATGTGCTTTATTATTTTCCAAGGGAAATAACAATGACAAGTACTCCCTAGGGTAATAAAGTGATTCAAGGCTTTGGTAGTGCCACCTAGGAAGAATTTTATTTTCTTAATGTTCAATAGTTAATTAATATTGATTAAGAGACGTGTCGAATATTATCAATTAAATTTATTTTTTATTGAAACATTGCGTTTTAGCGAAACCGGTAAAACAGTATATTATCTAAAACCGTATTTCCCGAAGTTTCGACATCTGTGTACCCCCGTTATAATAATTCGCATATACAGGGTGTTAATAAAAAAACTTTACACACTTTAGCAGGTGATAGTAGAGATGAAAACAAGAAAAAAATTCTAATACACTTAGGTCCAATACTCATTGGTTTTTAGAAAATTTATGTATGGAATTTGTACATAATACACAGGATTGACGGAAGGTATTGTGCTGGCCACATCAGATTTAACAACTAAGGACTCTAGGTGTTTACGATCAAGTGCGTGAGTCTCTTCGACGACGGCTGCAACTTTGTTTACAATTGATCGTAAACACCTAGAGTCCTTAGTTGGTAAATCTGATGTGGCCAGCACAATACCTTCCGTCAATCCTGTGTATTATGTACAAATTCCATACATAAATTTTCTAAAAACCAATGAGTATTGGACCTAAGTGTATTAGATTTTTTTTCTTGTTTTCATCGCTACTATCACCTGCTAAAGTGTGTAAAGTTTTTTTATTAACACTCTGTATATGTATGTGTACCATTTAGAATTGCCGCCATTACGATCTCGAGAACTACAAGAGATACGATGTCGGTTAAAATGGAACTTTTTGTGAGACTCGGGGGGGGGGGGCATCTCAGATGTGCTTTTGTAATGACGAAAAACTGAATTTTGTTGATTTTTTTATTACACATTACATACAGGCTGTTCCAATAAGTTTGCTCACTATTGGTAACTTTTTTATTTGAATATACGAATATGGTTAAATGAGCAAAATTGTTCCATTTTGAATTACAAAATTGGTGATATCAGGAAAAATAAATCTATATCATCGATTCTCAAAATATAGGAGCTAACTTTTTCATTTTAAATATGAACATATATTTTTCATTTGCTTATTCGCTAGAGGATTTAATACTGAATCCAACGATATATTTGTTTCATACTGTCGCAAGACGATTTTTATTAATGATTGTTTTCATTTTTTTATTGAATTTTAATAAAATGGGTACGTTATTTTTACCTTCCGTCACCTTTAGATAAGAAAGGTCAAAAAAATCGATGGCGAGTTTTTAATGAAAAAGCACGTTTCGATGTCTGTCTGTATGTATGTGTGTGACGATCGTTTCGAATCGGATAACTCCAATACCACGATACATGCAGCAAAACGAGCAAATGCTAAGTTAGCAAGTCGTTCAGTACATTTTACTTCCGGTTTGCTCGATTTGCTAGCTTCATTGAACGCACCTAATGTTTGACAAGAAACATGAACATGTCTGAGACTGAACACGGAAGTTGAAATAATATGATTAATATAAATTGAATATGAATTAGTAATGTATTTACAGGAACCTGTGATAAAAAATGATGTCTAATTATGTACAAAATAAGAATAAAATGACGCAAACCTATGTTTGTAATGTGGACAAACATAATCAAACTTATTTTGGAAAAAACAAGTACAGCAACTCAAGCAACTTTAATAAAGCTGTCTATTAATAAAGAGACACAAGTTTATATTAATAAAAACACATATAAGAATTGATAACAAGCAGAACAACTCCACACAAACAGAAATAAAAATTAATAAGGAAAGTAGTACCCAAACAGTCAACAATTATTACGTAAGAAAATTATTTGGTGCTGTAGAGACATCGAGAAATGAAACTAAATTTGTCAATAATTGGAAACTAAATTATAATTTATTAAACAATGATGCTGTAAAATTTATACAAAAAACAGACATATACAGTATATTTGAGGTTAATATTTTAATATGACTTCGTTTTTCAATATAGGTTCCTAAGTTATTCAATACCTTTAAAGAACAGCAAAATAGTTACTTACAATTTCAGGCATAAGGTATTCCACTTGAGTAGCAATTTTGTTGTCAACAATGTTGCAGTTGTTTTCTTTTGAACACAAGCACATAAAACACAAATCAATCATGGAACTCATGTTTTATAAATTCACTATCCACTTTCATTAAATAATATCTATTAAATATCTATTTACAAACAATGAACTTTTGTAGCAGTTATGATTACAAAATTTGTTATATCTGTACCAGCGACCACCTACCTACACTGAAAGACACAGACCAGAGACACTTGACAGACAGTGCTTTCAAAAATTATTAGAAAATTACTTATTATTTCACTCACCGATGTAACAGCGCACGGTGCGGTGCCGTTGAGAACTATTTTTGACGCGCTTAATTTTGAATGTTCTAATTTTTTACCTCTGATTTAAATTTCGAAAGTAGTGTAAAGTACTACAACAAAATTTGTAATATGTACATTTAATATCAAATAATATATATATACAAAAAAATACATACAATAAATAAATAATAAAAACAAAAATATATGTACAATAAAATACACACATATATATATATATACAGGGTGATCACGCGAGAATGAACCAGCAATTATCTCTGTTATAAAGCGAGATAGCGATTATCTTCAAATAAACAAATTTACTATAGACAATATGGGCAACAAAATGTCGTATCAAGAAGCGCTCTTTTACTTCCGGTTCCGGAGTATGGGATACCAACTTTGAAATTTCAAATGGAACATACTATATTTTTCTATATTTTTGAAAAGTAGATCAAATTTGTTTTACAATGGTAGTAAACAAGTAGTACGTTGTATTATTAAAAAATTGAATGGCGGACGTTTGAAATATAAATATATTGAATGAAAAAAAAATCAAGTATGTGAGATTTTATTGTTTTTTGTTCATAGATGATGATATTTTTTGAGACAAATTCATTTGTATGACGTAACCTAGGCAACAAATCCAATAAAACAAAATTCCATACTTTCTTGACTTATTTTGTAAGATATTTCAAACGTCCGCCATTTTACTTTTTAATAATACAACGTCCTACTTGTTTACTATCATTGTAAAGCAAATTTTATGTACTTTTCAAAAATATAGAAAAATATAGTATGTTCCATTTGAAATTTCAAAGTTGGTATCACATACTCCGGAACCGAAAGTAACAGAACGCTTCTTGATACGACATCTTATTGCCTATATTGCTTATAATAAATTTGTTTATTTGAAGATAATCGCTATCTTGCTTAATAACGGAGATAATTGCCGGTTCATTCTCGCGTGATCACCCTGTATATATATATATATAACAAAAAAGAAAGTATGTATGTATATAAAATTTTCTCCTGGAATTGTTTGGGGGAAATTTGGTGGAATATTTTCCTCTCCCTCTGTCTGCACGATGTCCGAAATATTTCCATTGTTCTCAGTTTCCTCCTTGTCTGGATCTGGAATCGTCTCTTCCGTTGTCAGCAATGATATACTGGAATAATTGATGAGATTTGACGATTTCCAAACAATATCAAAGTTAAATTGATGCAAATTGAAGATTCAGTGTTTATTTTATTGTAAATTACAAGGCTTATGATTTCAGAAATTTGTTAATCAATATTTATCATTTATCTTTAATTCATTTTGAAACTGTTTGTCATGAAAATGCAGTTGACAAACGCGATATCCACGGTCTAGTAATTGTCCATAACTTAGTTCTTGTAGATTCATCCAGTTCATATTTTTCATCCACTCACGACGCACATCTTCCGTCCGTGGAAAACAAACTTCCCCGTTCCTTCACTGACAAGGTGTTAATAATACATCCTTTATCCATACAAAATTTCTTATTCTAAAAATAATAAAACAGATATAATGTTTGAACACTTTCTAAAAATCGGTATTTCACAATGGGGTCATTGTGTTTTTATAAAATCGTGAAATCCGTCTTATTTCATAAATATAGTAATATAAAATAACATGAAATATGCGACTTTTCATTCATAAATTTGCTAATAAACTTTCGCGGCTGTAAAATTCGTGACGTCACGGCTGGTTACTCAGTCTGTTCGTTTGTCTTACTCTATGTACTCCATGTTTTATTAAAACAAAAAAATAACTGAAATCCATCTTATATAATAATATAAATCTTTAACTGTAACAACAATTATTATAAATTCACACAATTTATTAACACGAAAGTAAAATCACTCTTATTGTTAATACAGAACTATAACTATAGCGATAAATTCGTTACTGACTCCTTAAAATTGGGTGTTGCATTAGATGCGCCAGAAATGATTAACAGTTCTGTATCTATTTGAAACTAGGTACTATAATATATTTCTGTACAAATGTGTAATAACTAGACTAGACATACTACAATATTTTTTTAAATATAAACTAAACAATATTTTATTAATACAAACGCTTATGGTTAAAGTTCTGTAAGAATTTTTTTTAAATATTAACATATTTTATTGTATCTTATTTGTAATATTTATTTTACTATTTATTTATTTATTTATTTTTCAATAAGAATATAATATATCGTATCGATATCGCGGGCCGAATTCACAGGCTTTGCGGGCCGCATTTGGCCCGCGGGCCGCACTTTGGGAACCCCTGGCTTAGATCATGATTTTCTTACTCCATGTAGAAAAGAGGAGTAAGAAAGAGCAAGCAAGTATTACGGATATTTTCCCAGTTGAGTTGTGTTTAGATTAATCTCAATCAAGTGGTTAACATACATAATCATAATGAATAAAATATTTTTATGTTTACTTTTTTTTTCAATTCAGGTTATATTTAAATACTAATGAATAATTTTAAATTTTTGTGAAAATTTTCATCTTTATTGCTACTGTCCGGCATCTTTTATTATTTCGTTTTCTGTCAAAAGACCCATGTTTTTCAAATATTTGTTTCTTTATAATAACTAAAATTTTGACAAGTTCCTTGCATTACACAAAATTTACGTTCGTTTGTATACGCTCCGAATAATTGCTCGTATCTGATCTAAGCGAATAAGAGAAAAATATCAAAGTACTCCTACATGTTTAGACAGTAAGACAAACGAACAGACCTAAAGACATTCCTCTCACACACACACAACGGTCCACGTGATATCCGTTTGCTGCTGTAAACAACCTAACCTAAAATTGTGACAGGTGACAGCAGAGTTAAAAGTAAAGGTATGTAAATAAACCATTTGTTAAAATAAATACCAAAAGTTGTATGAAATATGTTTTTCGTTAACAATATGTTGTTGTCACAAAATTAAACTGAGAAGGGATAACTCAAACAATCATAGTTCCAAACACAACCGCATCCGACAAGCTGTGACGTCAGCGTTCAAATATTTGAAATTAAAGACTTTTAAAAAATCATATCTCTGATTCTAAAGACTTGTAAAGTGTAAAACATACACCTACATATTTAATTTGACCTATTCGTTCAAGAAAAAAATAAATTAGAAAATGTGAAATGACCCCATTAAAATTTGTGTCATGGTAAACAAAGTATGAATTTAACAAAAACTGTTTAAATGACAACAAACGAATGTGCGTTGAATGTTTTGAAATTCAAATAGCTGTCACTGACGGTCACGTAAGTGGTGGGAGGTACAATTTGTGAACTGCTCTAGCGCCAACGCCAACTCTAGTGGTGCCGTTAATAATTACATAACATACCAATACCATATGCAATTCGGTATTTTTTCCCGTATACGTGTGTCCGCTGCCACTGAAAGACTTGACAGTACAGTGCTTTCAAAAATTACTTATTTCATTCACCGATATCTGTATCTAGTGCACACGGAGAAACTTTT